>CM067482.1:21671456-21741504 GCA_034552555.1 Semaprochilodus insignis
TAAGTGCCCCAAACATAGCGTTCGCTGCTTTATTCACCAGTATAAGTGCCCAAACACAGCATTTACTGCTTTAGTGACCGGTATACGTGTCAAAACACAGAATTTGCTCCTTTAGTGACCAGTGTAAGTGCCCAAACACAGCATTTGATGCCTTAGTTACCAGTATAAGTGCCCAAACACAGCATTTGATGCCTTAGTTACCAGTATAAGTGCCCAAACACAGCATTTGCTCCTTTAGTGACCAGTGTAAGTTTCCAAACACTGCATTTGCTGCCTTAGTGACCAGTATAAGTGCCCACACACTACTTTGGTGACCAGTATAAGTGCCCCAAACATAGCGTTCGCTGCTTTAGTGACCAGTATAAGTGCCCCAATACAGCATTTACTGCTTTAGTGACCAGTATATGTGTCAAAACACAGAATTTGCTCCTTGAGTGACCAGTGTAAGTGTCCAAACACTGCATTTGATGCCTTAATTACCAGTATAAGTGCCCAAACACAGCATTTGCTCCTTTAGTGACCAGTATAAGTTTCCAAACACTGCATTTGCTGCCTTATTGACCGGTATAAGTGCCCAAACACTAACTTAGTGACCAGTATAAGTTTCCAAACACAGCATTTGCTGCCTTAGTGACCAGTATAAGTGACCAAACACAGCTTTTGCTGCTTTAGTGACCAGTATATGTGCCGAAACACAGCATTTGTTATCTTCAGTGATCAGTATAATGCCCAAACACAGCATTTGTTGCTTTAGTGACCAGTATATGTTTCCAAACACAAACATCATTTGATGACAAACATAAACAATATAAATCTGAACAGCAGCATTGTACCAGTATCCCAAAACGCGAACTTACGGTTAACCAAAAGGTAACCATCAGCAAATCATTTTTACAGCTTCATACCTTCTTCATCTTCATTATGAATGTATTTTCCCACTTGGAGTCACTTTTGTCCAGCAGGAGGCTTCTGCCCAGGCACTGGAAACCTCTCCACTACTGGCTCGTGCGGCCACGCATGTGTGCTGTAGTTCGGCAGGCATGTCCGGCGTTTGAGAAGGCAGCACAGGGGCTCCTCCTGGGTGCGCTGCTGCCAGAGGAACTAAGTTGGCATGTGTAGCTTGCGTGCACTTGCAGAGGAGGTCCCCACTCGAACTTCGTGAGGTCACCAGGACGGCTCTCCTACTGCTACTGCCTTGCATAGCACTGGACACGGGCAGGATCTGGAAGGGGGGACTTTAAATCATAAATAAGTTGTTGTTGCCAGTTCAACAGTGTGCAGCAGTGTTGAATGAGGTATTCTGTGCTTGGCTGAGGGGAAGAGTGGTTTCCTGTGTCTTCTATTAAAAACCTTTACTTGGTGATATCAGAGGTTGGATATCTACAGAAGACCATTTCCACCACTTTAAAAAAAAGGCCATACAGTATCTCATTATTATGGCTTACAATCTCATAATTATGACTTACTATATGGCCTTTTCCCCCTATAAGTAGCGGATATGGGCTTCCGTTGATATCAGTGCCAATGTGTTTTAACACCGTAAAAGAAGTGGTGCTGTGTGAGCATGTATGCTTTAGCCTCTCGATGCTGCTCCCCCCACTTGTAAGGCCACGTATGAAAGTGATGCGATGGATGTCCACATACTTTTGTTCACACTCTGTGAACCTGGATTCAGTCCAACAGAAGCTTTCAATACACTAATAATAATAGCAATCCGGCTAAACTTTAACCGGCTGTGATTTAAATCTGAGGATAATTTCTGAGGCGCTTCTTTGTAACTCCACCCATACAGCCTTCCTTCAACATCCCCGCGCATCTGCGTCTCCTCTTTGCTGAGCGCGAGGACGCGGGAAGGAGGAGGAGGAGGAGGGGGAGGTGAGTGAGTCAACGCGCTCTAAACCCTAAAAAAGAGCGAAATCTTCCTCCTCTTTCACTCCAAATTCAGTTTTTCCTCACAGACCTTGTCGTGTGCCGTGGTTCAGCTAAACCGGACCGAAGGATTCAGCCAGCATACCCGGCTGAGAACTTTTCTGCACTGACCGGGCGAGGTGCAGGCTAGCGCGGCTAGTTCGTTTCTGTTTTCTTTCTCCTCTCTTCCCTTTCTTTTATTTTTTTTAAAACTGTTTTTAGTCGACCTGAACGCCTTTCTTTAACATTTCGTCGTAATATTCTGTCAAATGGTTGTGAACAGTATGCCCAAAACGCCCTCGAGCTCTCTGGAGAAACACCTGGATGTGCTGGAGAACCCCGTGCTGCAGGTAGGCTTCCAGTCTCCTCCGTATACTCACTGTTTCACTGGAGAATGAGTTCTTCTGCTGATGTGGGTCTCAGGTCTGTAAGGTCTCAGGTTCAGCATCTTCTCTGAGGGAAACAGATGCGCCTTGTGGTGAGGATGTGTCTCACTCCTGACACCTCTCTCTCTCTGTCTGCTGTGAGAGAGCATGTGGAAGGTGAAGTGCTGGTTCCAGTTCTGCTCCTGTCTGAGGGGAAGCAGTCAGGTTCCGGCAGGTTTCCAGTCCTGGTCTTCATAGAGCCTCAGTGGTGTCTGCTCAGTGCAGACAGACAGATCCATCATCTGTTTAACACAGTCTGTTTACAGCTGGAAAACACTGGACTGTGCAGAGCGGGAATACATCTCTCCCTCTCTGTCCATCTCTGTCTTCGTCACCCTCTGTCTTTCTTTCTTTCTGTTATATTTCTTGTTTCTGGTTCTTTCTCTTTGTCTTTCTTTCTTCTCTTTCCCACTCTCTCTTTTTCTTTCTCTCTCTCTCTGTTTTTCTCTTCTCTTCTTAGTTCTTCTGCTATTTATTCATCTCTTCACTCCCCCTCTCTATATACCTCTCTTTCTCTGTTTATTTCTGTCTCTATCTCTGGAAACGTTCTCCTCCTCTATCTGTTTCTGTTTCTGTCCCTCTTTCACTTTCTCTACTCTTTCTTTTCTTTTTCTTGTTCTCTTCTGTTTTTGCTCTCTATACCTCCCTTTCTCTTTGTTTGTCTTTTCATTTTATGGCTCTGTTTATCTATATTTATTTCAGTCTCTCTCCCTCTTCTCTTTCTTGTGCTTTCCCCTTTTCTGTCCATTTCTCTGTTCTCTTTTTCCTTTGTCTTCTTATACCTTCCTCTATCTTTCCTCTTTCCCTGTCTGTCTTTATCTTATCTCTTATTTTTTCTCTTCTCTTTTGGTGCTTTCCCTTCTTCTGTCCATCTCCTTTTCTGTCTTTCTGTCTTCCTTTTTTCCTCTCTATCTCTTTCACTTTACATATATATAATTCCTGTCTTTTTTCCTCTCTCTCTGTCTCTCTCTGTTTTGTCTGTCTTTCTCAGTCTCTGTCTCTCTCTCTTTCTCTCTCTGTCTCTCTTTCTCTGTCTGTCTCTCTCTCTGTTTCGTCTCTCTGTCTTTCTCTTTCTCTCTCTCTGTTTTGTCTCTCTCTGTCTTTCTCTGTCTGTCTCTCTCTCTGTCTGTCTGTCTGTCTTGTCTCTCTCTCTCTCTCTCTCTCTCTCTCTCTCTCTCTCTCTCTGTCTGAACTTTTGTTCTGGAGTGGACAGTGCTAAAATAAACATTACCCACTCTGGTTGGCTGGTCTCTTAGTAACAGACAGACGGGCAGCCTTCACGTCTGTGCTTTACGTGGCCGTAGGGAATGTGCTGATGAAAAAAAATGCATTAGTGATCAGGAATGTTTTGCAGTTGCCATTGGTGACATGTGAGTTCGTTCAGTCTGGATCTGAGTTACAGTATGATCGCTGAGAACTGTCCAGCCTATCCTGCTTTTCTTGTGCCAGACACTATACAACTGTTTGTGTGTGAGAGAGGGAAAGAGAGAGAAAGGGAGAGAGTTGCATCCAAACCCAGCAGATTACATTCATAAAAGAAACACCCATGCAGTTTCTTGTTTGAGTCACTTTATGATTTTATTACTGTTTTACCCTTTTCACCCGTTTCCCGTATCCCTCTGCAGTCTTACGGAAGAAAAGTCAGAAGAAAAGGACGGTTTAAAGGTTCAGATGGAAGCACATCCTCAGATACCACAAACAACAGCTTTGTGCGTCAGGTGAGATGATTCCACATGATGACTGTGAGCCTCAAGTGACCTAGCCGTGCTTTGTCCTCAAATGTGCTCTTTCGTAGATACTCCCTGGTGTGAATCCATTGGAATGGGGTCGGGGGTGGCATGTCCCTACCATTTCTTGACATTATGCCAGACAGTTTTGGGTGTCTCAGGGTGGATGTTTAAAAGGCTGTGTTTCGACAGAACTGTAGAATATCAGTTGTATTCATGCCAAACATATTTTAACATTCAAATTAAAGCCAAAACAGATTGTAGATTAATAAAAAAAGATAAAAAGATAATAAAAAAGAAACAGTGACCTGTCCAGTCTGTGTTACAAATAGAATTGTTGTTTTCAAGGCTTCCTTACTGGACTGTGATTATTTGTTTGATCATACACACATCATCAAAAAATAGTTGCATCCAGAAGGGATCAACTGACAGTAGGTTTGACATCGTGAGACATGTGAATGATTAAAATTTTGTGCTCGGCTGCACGTGACTGACTGCCTATATAAGGTGTGCATGCTTTCCATTCTGACACGTACTGTTGTGTTGGTAGCATCCTCTGCAAGTGAAGTATACCTCAGAGAAGAGTTCAAAAGCAATTTAAGCAGTTGGAAGGGTTCGAGAGGGTTCACATCTTAGGGCTCCGGGAAGCGGAATGGTCTTATTGACATATTGTGCGCCATACTGGTCGTACAGATACTACCACAACAGTGGATAGAAAAAGGCTCGGACCAGCGACATGAAGGATCTGGGAGTCCTACACGAACCACGGAGAAGGAGAACCGACAAGTTGTCCAACATGCACATAACAGCCATGATTTCGGACATTCTGCGAGCAGTGATGCCCTCCATGAGTCATCCTGTTAGTGCCAGCACCATTGGCAGACGGTTGCATGACGCAGGGCTACATGCACACAGGCCGTTACGACAACTGCCATTAACACCACGTCAACGTCGTCAAAGACTACAATGGAGATGGCCAACTAATCTGAATATATGTGACACAATGTAATAAGCAATGGAACTTTTAGTAATGGAGTCATTTTACTGCGGATGTATGACATAATATACGTCTGAACACTGATTAGATTAGCAACAGTTACACAGTCCAGCTGAGCATAGTACCATTTTAAACTTAAAACTGTATGTAGCAATTCTAAACTTCAACCCAGTTTTCATTACATTGAACTAGATCTTGAAACACTTACTACAAAAGAGCGCTTTGCCGAATGGAGAGTCAGTTGCCCAGTGTTTGGAGTGTGAACAGCTGAGAAAATAAATGTTTTTTGCAGAAAATGAATGTAAGCCCTTGTGCCGCTGTAATAATAGTGTTGTTTTAGGGCTTGAACTAAAGTGGTGGAATATGAACATTTACTCAAACACTCGTAAATATCCTAAACAAGTATCTACTTGTGGGCTGACATCTACTTACCAATTTGTTGTGATTTATTAAGTGTAGTTTTAAAGGGCCCATTTCATGGAAAACTGAATTTTCCACATTTTTCAAGAAGTGAGAGTTTGATGTCATATGTAAACATTGTTAGAGTTTTAAAACATCACTCCCATATAGTCCATACAGTCTATATATGGACAATAAGCTGCAAACACAGCACATTCTGAAGTCATCGTTTTTGAGGTGTCCCGGTATACATACATGTATAGACGCCTATTCAGTCTACAGAAGTTTAGTATCACACATTCATGTTCAGCCCAGGCTGCTTTTTGAATAAATCACAGTACAGGGCAGCCAATCAACATACAGATTCATATTTAGTTTCATATTCAGTCTTAAGGGTACAGTAACAAAAACAGACTGATTTATTATAAGGGATTAAGGAAGGTTGGAAATTGGTCATGTAAAAGTGTTTTTGGTACATACAACCACGCAATACACAAACATGTATGATGTGGGCCCTTTAAGTGAATTGATAATTATTTTATTACTATTAGCAATTATTGCAATTATTTTATGGTTATTTTATTTTTGCATGAACTACTTTGGTAATGACTTCCTATCTCTCTCTCTCTTTTGTTGGTGTGGTGGGTGTGTGAGTGTGCAGTGATATGCACAGATGATGATGCTGTGTGGGCGATCAAGCATTTTTTGCTGCTTCTGAAACTCCTACCTGCTGTTACATAAGCTGAGGAGAGGCTTTGGATGATGGTTAGGCCGTGCTCTGCAGGTCATTAACGACACACAAGCACATATCTGCTCAGCACTAAAACACAGAACTGCGTTTAAAGGGGATGGATCTTATCCTCTGAGAGTGTGTGAAGCATGAGTGTGAATGTTTGTATGCCGTAAAGGAGAAGGTTGCAGTAGGAACACAGTGTTTATGGTCTGAAAGGCGTCTGGTCTTTGTTGCTGCTTTGACCTGCTGCTCCACTCCTCTCCTCAAGACAAACCTCTGCAGGAATGCTTCTGCCTTTTTAGGAACAGTGACACACACCCACACACTCGCAAACCACAACACAGTAAAGGGATGGACGCAGACAGATTTCCGTCCATTCTTTATCTCCCTCCTAACAGAGTGTTTGGCTACACATTGGTGGGTTTGTAGTAATGTAATGTCACATTGTGTTTTCCAGAACACATCACAGGTATCACAGTATTTTTAGAACACTGGCAAATTGTAAGCTTCTTAAAACACAGATGGAGGCCGGTTCTGTGAGTCCGTAAGTAACAACCAATGATGCCAAAACAGTAAGTCACTCAAGTCTGTGAATTACAGCAATTTTCTCAGGGTAATAGTGGTCAATAATTGGTATATATTTGGTTGTTAGTGCAGTGTGGTGGGTTACACTTCCTCCCTTCATACTATAGACTTGGGTTCGATTCCCCACCCAGGCAGCCACCTTATACTATACCAATAAGATCCCTTGGCCAAGACTCCTAACATTACCTTTGACTGCCTGTGTAAATGTTAACTGTAAGTTGTTCTGGATAAGAGCGTCTGTCAAATGCCGTAAATTTATTTATCTGACCACTTGCTTTAATATTTACGCTTTAGCTGAACAGAAAATACTGCACAATATACTCAAATCACACGCAGCAAGTCAAAACAGCAATTAATGCCTTTTACTCACCGCCATTGGGCTACTTGCCCATCATTGAGGATATCTGATTACATCACCCAGGTCTGGCTAACTGTTAATTAATTTTCAGACTGAATTGAAAATGACCAGGTGGAGCTATTTTGATATTGTCTTGGCACTGAAGGACCGTTCTTGTGACATGTCTAACTTTAAAAGTGTCTAAAGGTCTCGCAGTACTAGACTTCTTGCTGGAGCTGCATCGACCACTGTTAGTTTGGAGGATGTTTGTACATAATGTGGTGTTTTGATAAAACAGCTTAGCATTCTCACAGTACTGGTAACAGTTAGATATACATTCAGTCAATAAATAAACAAATACATGATAGAAAGAGACAGAGAGAATCGGATAGAGAGAATAAGAGTGAGATACAGAGGGGCACCATGGTAAAAAGGTATGGCTCCACAGTTAACTTCAAATACTTCCAGGTCTTTTTGACCAATTGACCACAGAACCGTGCTCCTCAACACTCTTCTGGAGGGGGCTTCCTGAAATAGCTCCTCTTCCAGTAACAGTTCAGTTATCAGAAAAATGTTTTTACCCTGTTCTGTCGTAACAGCCCACTGACCTTATTGTACCACAATCTCTCTCTCCCTCTCTCTGTCTCTCTCTCTTTCTCTGTCTGATAAGACTGTCTCATATAACAATATACCAGTAACTGACCACTTCCCCTACCACTGAGGGCTCCGTTTCATCTGTTTCATACCGAGCACACATGATGGTGGACCCAAGAGGATTTCCTGTCTTTAGATTTCATGAATTTCTGTAACTTTGTTCTGACTCATTTGAAGATGTTTAACTTTGCTGGAGGTGTCAGCGAGACAGTGCTTACTTTCAGCCATTAGAGAATGAGTCAGGCTCCCATCATGCCTGTGGGCATGTTTCAACCAATCAAAGAACTGGAAGGGTCATGAGGTGATAAGTAGGGGATGGTGATCCATCACACTCTACTCCTACCCCTACACTTCAGCTCTCAGTGTGTGCATGAGAGAGAGAGATGAGGTAAAGCTGAAACGCTTCTGTGTGAAATATGCTGCATTAACTACATTACCTGGGATGTTATTTCTTATACTACTAATAATAGTTGTCATTGTTTTCAAACTGTTGTTAATAATTCAAACTGCCCATGGTCATTCTTATGTCATCCGTAACATCTGTACCCTGAGAGCATCAGTACTTTTCACTGATGGATCTTTGTTAAGTATCATATATATAGTCGACAGTGTATGACATTGTGTATAGTACCTTCATATAGCAGGACTACACCTTCAGAAGTTGGTGGCGATGGATATGTTTAATTTATTTATGTTAAGGTCTTTTTATTTAGTATTTTGAGTTACTTGGAGTGACTTGGCTACAGTGTGCTAGTGGAGCAGCTGAACCGTAGCAGAAAAACAGTATATACGGCTGAGATTTTGTCAGCTCCGTATAAGAGATTAAAACTGTTTATGTCACATTTGCGAAAGCGTTTTATATGGAGCGTGTCTACAGAAAAGTGTGTAAACTTGTTTAATTTTGTGCCTGTGAGAGCACAAAAACAAAGCATCTTATGTCTGTTTACCATTAATGTTGTGCTGTTTTGTCGTTTGACAAGATTTAGGTATGTGTTATTCAATATTTGCCATTTCCATTACGCCTGTTTATTTATTATTTAAAAATAAACATGAAGATATACAGCTAACGTGTAACTAATGTTAGTGTTTGTTTTGGCCATGCAAAGTCACGCTGGATTCCACACAGATATTTAGTTGTGTTTGTTAACTCACATCTCCAGAAATGAGTAACATTGATATTTAGCACATTTCACATAGTGAAATAACATAAACTGTGACCAAGGGCATAACTGTTAGTTTCTGAGTAACAGTAACACCATTTGAGTAGTGAGCTGAGGCTGCCCTCTCACTTAACACAGTGATAAATTACTCAGATTTTATTGTTCAGGAAATGTCCCGTCCCTGTAACTTAAAAGGAGGCGTTGAAAGGTCTGTGGAGTTAGGGTGGGTGGAGCTTTTTTTATTACTAAAATAAGGAGCCAGAATTCATTTGAAAAGTGTGAGGTCAAATGTCAGCTTGCCCTTGTTTTTCCGGCAGCCAAAATATCTGTGCTCCTTCCTCTGTCATTCAGACTAACTGTGCAGACATCATGCACATTCAGCTGTTTTGTTGCCATTTTCTATGTCGAAAGGTTTTGACACGACACATGCGTGTACTAAAATGTCAGTGTCTCTAATTTATTAGGACAAAAAATACTGTTTCCACAGTATTTAACTTTTGAGCATAAGCCTGTGCTTACCTGACCCATGCCTACACCCACAATTTGCCCACAAGTATGAGTCATTACTTCCCGCTTGTAACTCCATCTCTATTAATTTCTTCTCTAGTTCTGCGTTTGTGTGACATACTCCGTATATCCAAAGTTTACATAAGATTTTTGAACATTGCTGTGAGGAACTGATTGCATTCAGCCACAAGAGAGTAAAAGAGGTTAGGTACTGATGTAGGTCTAAGCAATAAAGCAGTGTTATCGGCTCTTGTCAGAGATTTACAAGTAAACCGATGACAAGCTTACTGACTAATATTAGATATGTGTACACATAAAGCTTTATTCACTTTCATTGTTAAATCCTTGAGTTCATATGGAGCTTTAAAAAGCTGATTTCCCACTGTCTCTGCTGCAAGTTGTGATTTATTATCTTGGAAATATTTGCTGCATAGTGTTCCGGCCTGAAAATTGTGAAAATTCTTAAACATTACACTGCTATATGGCTTTCCAAAAGCATTTAAAGCTAAATTCCAGAGTGATTCATGGAACACATGTGGGCATGACTTTGGAAAACACTTGGAGTCTGACATTTTCCAGCAAGGGGTGCTATTGGCATGCAAATTGCGAGAACCTGCACTAGAAGGAGCCCATGAATGTTGCAGTAACTTCTGTTAAAACGAAATTGAGGTGTTCGGTTACACAGTATTGAAATACCTAATTGTGTTTTTTAAATTAAAGAATCAGCTAGTGTTTAATGCACATAAACTCAAAATAAAAAGGAAAATATCATGCTTATTTTTTTGCTTATCATGCTTATTGCCCAGGCTTGGATTCTGGGTCTCAAATGCCACTCCAGCTTTTCCCAAATGTATTGAATGGTGCTCCATTGTTCCAGAGAACGCCGTTCCACTACTCCACAGCCCATTGCTGAGGGCCTTTTACATCTCTAGCTGATGTTTGGCAAGGGCATGGTGACCTTTGGCTCATGTGTGGCTGTTTCAGAATTTTCTCCTGGCAATGTTTTTCTATGGAAATTATTTAAGATGTGCGTCCGCATCTTAAAGAACCTAAAAAAACATTGGGTTGTGTATTTGACAAAGTAATTGTTCTTTATACACTCCAATTTATGGCATAATTCCAGGGCAAAGCTAAAGTACAACAAACTATGTATCTATATGTGTAGCTCTGCTAATACTAGTGTGATTGTTTCCTATTTCTGGTAATTCTATATTTATTGATGCTGACAACAGCAGTGTATTGTTTAATACATACAAGTATTTCACACTAATCTGCATGTTGAAGATTTCTGTTGCATACGCTCACGGTTCAATCCCCACACAAGAGCAGTTTTGGTCTTCAAATTTAGTCCTAATCTAATAGAGAACTTTCCTATTTAGTTCTGCATCATTTTCAACTCTCCTTAGACACTGATTTGTGTCACCATTTGCCAGCTACAACCTAAAACACTGCCATCAAGATTCCATATTGTTGTTTGATAATTGATAACCGTCAAAAAGTGGATAAAATAATAACATAATATTAGTGATGCTAAGAAAGCTGGAACTGCTCCTCACAGTGTCAAATGCTGAACTGCTCGATATTGTCCAAGGTTTGAGAAACTGCAGAGTGAAATATGCAGAGCAAACTAACAACTTTGAAATAAAGTTGTCCTGGACCTGGTTAAAGATGGAGTTGGCTTCCTATTCATCAGATTGTTTGGTGACTTTTCTGTTCCGCCTCAAATGCTGCTCCAGTTACAGTCTGGCGCTTGTATGCAATGTGTGTGCTAACTACTTTGTGTCTGTCACAAAGCTGAAGTCAGTTTCTTATTTGTCAGATTCTTGTTCAGATTCCAACATGTTTATGGCACATTAGAGGTGTGTGATATGACAAGCATTCATTCATTCATTCATTCATCTCTTAAGCCGCTTATTCTTCTTGTTCATGGGGGGTGCTGGAACCTATCCCAGTGCTTACTGGGTGGCAAGCAAGAAACACCCCAGACAATAACTCAAAAATTGTTTTAAAAGTACTTTACTAAGGAAATATAAGAACACTATATGGCAAAAAGGTATGTAAATACATGCATGTGTTCAATGCATGTGTCCTGGTGCTGGAGTTGACTCAGCCTTCCTCATTCCATCTACTAGGGTTGCTTACCTAAAACTGTACTGTTTATTTCACGTTAAAGATATGAATACTCTCCAGAGGCTGAACATCGTGAAAGAATCATCACACAGCTTTTGAGCAAGGCAGAGATTGGAGAGATGGAGTGTTATTTTAAGCAGTAGTCCCAAGTGACTTTCACCTGAGCCTTTTCAGCAGCTGTATATGAAGAGGTTTACATAACTAGCATAACTCATATCTCCACAACCGCTTGTCACCTCCTGTTGTTTACAGATGTGAAATATTCACTTTCTGGCCTCTCTACTGCTCCAGTGCTGCTCTCTCCTTCGAACATACAAGTGTTTATATAAATATAACGCAAGGCCAGATTATCAGTCCCTCGGGTATGTGTTAATGGAGTTTCATTTAACACTCTGAATGTAGATTTTTCTGGCTTGCGTGCCTTGTCTTTCTTTAGTAACAGATGTATGCAGTAGTACATTGTTTGTATTTTAGAGATTAAATCTGCATTAATAAGGTGTTATTGATGCAAAGCACAGCTCTATCGAGGCATCAAGAGCTACTTGAATCACCCACATTGATGTATAGTTCCAGTTATATAGAAGTACAATTTCTAGTTCTAAATAGATAAAAAATGGAAAAAATGGAAATAATTTGAATATTAATTCCAATTTCAATTCATTTATTTAGAAGGGTAGCTATTTTTCACATTTTAGATTAATATTTAACCTTGATATTGGGCCAGTGTGAGAGTGTAACTGCACTGCCATTTAAGGTGGAATGAAAATATGAATAAGTAGCTGAAAAAAAAACTCTTTTCCAGAACATTCTGAGCAGCGCTGGCATTGTAGCTATTAATTAAACTCTCTCTCCTCAAACTCTCTCCCGACTCTCTCCTGCTTTACTCTTTTATTTTGTCTTATTGGCGGCTGCCTTGTGGATGCTGGATGCTTGCCAATCTCACTCTTTTTTGAGCCAGCACTGTTCATATTTAGTAACGAGATTGTGAAGTGTTGTTGAATGCTGAAACAGATTGGTGATATTACCTTTAGTCACAGAAACTGTTTTCCTACAGTGTTTATATTTAACATCACCAAAGTCTAAATGTGTCCAAATGATGGACACAACATTTTTCCTCGGTACAATCTGCTCGAGTACAGGGGTCGGTACACAACACATGTCAGACATGTCAAAATGTACATTGTGGTTGCCTGAAAGCACAAGAAACACAAGCTTTGGAGTTGGAGGTGAAGAAATGAACATAGCTAACAGAAATTTGAATGTATAAACTGACTGTCTTAATATAGTTTAGTATAGAACATTAAGTCTACTGATCATCACTTTTACTTCTTCAAATAGTACATGTTCTAGTAGAATATGCTTTAAAAATATCTCAAGTTATTGGGGGCATTGATAATCACTAGAGTTGTAGGTCTTTAATTAGCTGATGTATTAAAATAGGAGCTAATGTTTGACAGTCTACAACCATTTAGCTCTGGTGAGGATGGCCACTTTAGTTATCTAGTAGAGTGTTCATTGAAAAACAAAAGCATTGCAATGTGTTCTTGGTGGTTTGTTCACAATGTTCTTTTTTCCCTCCATTTCTGGTAGCAGAATATCAACATTTTCTTGTTGTATGTTTATATGTTGACATAAGACATATTTTCATTTACTGATTTTCAAAAATTTGATGTAGCATGTCAAAATAATAAGGTATTACTCTTGAAGAAAGTTTAATTATTTGGAGGTTCAAAAACATACTCCAAAATAACTTTGAATATTGAGAAAACATTGCAAAAATAATTATTTTATTATTGCAATAATTCTAAAGATCAAACGTGCTAAAATTTACATACTGCTACTAGTAGGAAATGTAAAAGAGGTTGTATTTTATGTTTTATGTTTTATAATATATTTGGTCATGTTATGGACCCTAAAGGACAACCTTAATGCCAAAAATAGGGTAAACAGCACTAAATGCAAAAGCACTAAATCATAGTCAGACAGTATGATTTGATAGTGGCTCCAACATGAAAATGTTTGGGCGTGTTTGTGCATCCTGGATTAAATCAAAAGATGGTACCAAAATAACAACAGCAACTAGTAGTTAGTTTTACAAGTTACTAGTAACAGTACAGTCACAGTATAGTTATCCGACATATTTATTAAGGACTGTTTAAAGAACTTGGAGTATTATAAATTAAAGCACTAGCCTTTTGTTGATTTCTCTGGCATGGTACAAATGTCTTCTTCTTGTTTGAGTTATCTATTTATATAGACCTTGTAGACAAATTGTATAAATTCGAACAGCTTTGAACTCCTTTTATTTACAGCTTGTTGTAATCTTCTAGTGTAAATAGACGTGCAAATGGCCATAAATTTAAACCCCTGTGTAAACCCTTTGATGCCACAGAGTGAATATATGAGGGACATCACTTTCACTGTCCATATCTGCCCCTTCTGTACTTTTCACTGGGGGACAGGCTTATGTAAGCCAGCCCTTGGCTTTTCTTTGCTGTGCCCATATCAGATCTGGCCCACTGGAGACTCTTACATAAACCACTGCCAACCAGGCACAAGTGCACTTCCTCCTTTTTGGTCCTAGTAAGGAAAGAACTCCCGATAACAGTGTCTCTGAGCATCACCTTTGATCTGGCTGCAATGACACACAAGCAGTTATTTTTATGGGTGCGTCTCTTTTGATTTTTGGAAGCCATTGACCTTAATTAGTTAGCAGTATAAGAAGTTTGACCTAATCAAAATATTGAAACTAAGCAGTCACTTTCTGGAAAGATTTTCCAACAAATTATTGACAGCCTTGCAGTCATGACTCATGTTTTCATTTGGCTCATTTTACTTCCTTTTACAGCCTCAGAAATTAACCGCTTGTTAAACTGAAGGTATTGTTATGTGAGCCAGCCTGGCTGTTCTCAGATTTGGGAAGGTAAGAATTGACTGAACTTGGTAATAATGAGTATTAAGTTAAGCGAGTGTTTATAAAGTATTGAATATTCCATTTGGAATGAATCAGTCGTTCCAGCCAAACCTCAAAGCAACACTGCACTCTGGTGGCTGAGGTGTGTATCTGCAAATAATCAGACCCCTCCCACCTGTCCCACATGCCCTCTACACACTGTTCTTGTGTTCTTTTATCAGCTTTGCATTGTGGCTTTTTCAAGACTTTGGAATAAGAGTAACCTCTGCAGAGATTCAAGCATGAGAATCATTTCATCATATTGCAGAGTGCTTTTTAGCTCTCTCTGTCTTTTTTAGCTCTCTCTGTCTTTTTTAGCTCTCTCTGTCTCTTGTGAATTTGATCATGTACCAAAGGAAATTATAGTCCTGCTGATATCTGTTATAGTGGCTTCAGAGTTCAGTGTAAGATGTCCTTATGTCAAAACAGGTCAAGAGAACATAACTAACTGTTTGTCTTCTTTCTACATCAGTGATCATTTATTGTTCTCGCTAAGAGAACTGGAATTGTATCAGAGTCGCAGAGGAAAAAGAGGGTGAGTATGAACTGTAGAGATAGCGAAGAGTCAGCACACATAAAGAGCTTAGAGAAAAGGAAAGTGGGACAGAAAAGAGAAGAGGGGTAGAAAGAAATCATGAGCCGGTAAACCTCCGTTGCTGCATTTCGTCAGTCTGCTGACTTGTCCTTTAGATGCCGTCTGCAGGGATGTGTGTGACATTGTCCTGCGAAGACTACGGGAATGTGCTGAAATGAGTCAATGCGGAGCAGTTTAGACCCAAGCAGCCCGCGTGTGAGCAGACAGAATTTGTGAGTTAGCGAAGCCTGCCGCAGTTGCAGTTCTGAGACAGAGAGAGCAGGGGATGAGAGAGAGAATAGGGAGATGGAAAGAGTGAAAGAAGAGGGAATGGTGCTCGAAGGAAAGCCTGAGTGAGGGAAGTAGGGCATTCTCCTGGCTAGACCTGAACAATCGGACAAATCCATGCTCTCAGATTTCAGCTTTTTTCTTTTTTCTTAGCGAATTTTCAGGATGGATAGGCCACTCTTTCACTCACAGGCCGATAAAACCACACGCATAGGCATACACGCACATCTATTGCTGGTGAAATAAAACCAGGGTCCAGGGATTTCCAGACTCTCCTTAAGAATTTCCAGACTTCCCTCAAGGATTTCTATACTTTCCTCAAGGATTTCCATACTTTCCTCAAGGATTTCCATACTTTCCTAAAGGATTTCCAGGCTTTCCTTGGGGATTTCCTCTAGACCACATGCATACTGTATCTCTCCACTCACCTTCGGAATTCTTTGGAGGACATGTTGGAGGAATGGCTGAAGAATTGTTTGTATTTTGGATGCAGTCAGATCAGTAGCGTGAAAAGACTGTAAACTGGCCACTGCGGAAACATGGGTGTTAGGTTTGTGTGGTGGTCCGTACAAGGCCTCATTGTGACCTCGTGGAGCATGATGGAAATTGATTGGGCATCGTAAGGAGACAGCGCTAGAGGAAGCGGGCTGTTCATTTTAAGCACCCCTTCATGCTGTGCTGTGGGCGTGGCCATCAGCGTGCTCATCACCTCCCATATGTAAGTCGTAATAGGTTGAAACGGCTGCGTTATGTTGTGTTATGTAATGTTATGTTGTGTTGCCTTCATGTTGACTTGTGCACTGTTAGTTTGCTCTCAAAAGGTGGATAGTTCAGGAAGGCTTGGTTGCGGTTCAGAATCCCTCAAGATTTTGTTTCAGATTGACAGGTTTTTCTAATAAGCTCAAACCAGCAGTGTTGAGGCAGTGGGAGCTAAATGCTGGGGATGATTTGAAGTTTGCGAAGCTGATTTTTCTGTGTATTTTTAAACTTCCTCAGCTTGTTCTGATTTTGAGAAAAATCTGTTGTTTACTTTCATTGTAGTCATTCACTGTAGCCTGTGTTGCTATCAACACGAGTGTATTCAATCTTCTCCCAGAATTCTTTGGCCATTTGTCACCGCTTTGCAGAGAGCAGCCTGATTGGTTAGATTCAAATCAGTGCAGAACTAAGCCAACCAATCAAAAAGAAAGGCAATGTAAAGAGTCTTGCAAATGATGTGTCTCTATTTTAATGCAGAAGATAGCTAGGGTAATAAATTCACAGCAACAGTGTATGTCAGTGAAACAAACATGCACCAAGAGGGTTTGGGGGAAGGTTGTTTAAGGTAAGTATGTTGGAGCACATCATAGCAATCGTTTACTTATTTGTTTTTTTAATGAGGCATCAAGTAAGTCAAAATAACCTTTCATATTTTTAGATATGAAGCACATAATGAATTTGGCTAAAGTGATTTTTTTTCTGTTCACCACAGAAAATAAGACAAAAGCTTTGCATCAGTGACACTGTGTATATAAAGTGTGTCTTTTTGGAGTTTTAATTAGGAAGAAATATGGTTCAAATTTATTTTCATATGCCACATATAAAACTTGTTCTGCTGGACTTTCAGGATGGGACTGTGGCTCAAACTGATAAGGCAGAACAGACACTATTGTAGAGTAGCCAAAGCAGTGTGGTGGCAGAACTTGGCAGTTGACACAACAGATGAGAGTCGGCAAGCTGACCCATCCGAGCACACTCTGCTCATTAAAAACACAGGAGCTCTAACAGAGCTTTTCAGACAGAAGGTGAATACAGATGTACAGTATAAGAAACATACTATTATATTAGACCAAAAAATAAAATAAGCAATGATGAAAATCAGCATAATATACCCTCCTTTAAGATGTGAAAGATAAAAAAGACTTTTCTGTTTCTGTAATTCATATGTGAACCCAGAGTTTCGTCAGAGATGAATACTGAATAATGTCTGCTTTGATTTTGTGGGAGGAGCTGTTAGCACAGGGTAGTAAATCAGTTCAGAGAACTGAAGCTTCACTGACCGATGATGAATGTTAGGATTTTACAATAAATCAGTTTCACATATTTCCCTTTAAAGTAAGCATGAGAATGACGTTTAAAAATACTTTTGTTTACTAAATACAATGTAATGCATATCATTTTTAAAAGTGTAGTTGTTGTGTTTCAAAAAATAACAAACACTTGTGCATTTATCTAACTTAAGTTTTCAGAGGAAGCATATCTTGTAGCATAGACTTGTAAAACCACTAGAGGTCATCCTCGCCATTTTACCTTACGTACATACATTACCCCACAGCGCTCACCTGGATTTATATTTATAGAGCAGGGGGTATTGACGGATGTAAAGAGACCAAAAAAGAAAAAACAAAAGGAAAGGAGCCTTCAGTGCCATAGAGTGGAATATAAACAGAATTCCTTAAGAGAAGATTCAAGAATAGTTTTTCCTGTGTGCTTTGACTCTGTAAGACTGTGTGTATGTACTTGAGTGCACTTGCACTTCTGCCTTTCTGCATTTTGGGTGTCCTGCAGTATTGATGAGGTCGAGGCTGGAAGCCACACAGGAAAACCCTATCCTGTGTGTGTGTGTGTGTGTCTGTGTGTGCGCGCAGAGTCCTGAGAGGCTTCCGTAATTCTGTGTTGTGGCTGAGTCAAACTGGGGAAAGCCGTTCTACTTTGCGGTGGAATGTCTAGCCCTGAACTTGGCCGGATGGAAGTGCATTAAACGCTCCAGCTAGAATGAACCCAGCCGCCTGCCACATTCCACACACACAAATCTAGGCTAATTAAATACAGATCACTTCTCTTCTTTCTCTCTCTCTCTCTTTTTCCTTTTCTATCTCTCTCCTGTCTCTCTGCATGGATATACAGCACTGTTTAATTGTCACAGAAAAAATTATTTATGAACTTTAATTTATCTGGACAGTGAGTAATTATTTGTTCATATACATTAACATTAGAGTAATTAAAAATGAAAGAATACACAGTGATCTTATGATTGTGTGAGCATAACCATTTCCAGACCTCTGCTCGAGGAATATCATTATTTACAGTTCAAATCCGGTACCTGTTTCAGCTGATCAACCCCCACTGAATCAGGTGTGTTGCTGATTTAAATTAACATGTAATCCATTTAATGCGCTCACTGTGACAACCGGAACAAAATCTGTGCTTTTTGAACTATGTTCTTCTACAGAGGATATGTTACATTTACTGTAGTTTGCTTGTGTTTATTACAGTGATGTATAAGGTTACGTTTTCTGCAAAGATTAAGAGTTTTAAGCAATTTTCATGGCACCTGAAATTTGCACAGTACTGTACACCTACGGGCCAATTCTTTAAGTACTCCTGCCTTGTATCTGCCCTCTTTGTCTATTTTATCAGCTTCTGTTACTATATAGGAGCACTTTGTAGTTCCACAATTACAGACTGTAGTCACTGTTAGACTGTTTTTGGTTGGTGGACTATTCTCAGCCCAGCAGTGACATTGAGGTATTTAAAACCTGATCCACTCACACCAGCACAACGCACACTAATACACCACCACCACGTCAGTGTTAGTGCAGTGCTGAGAATGATCCACCACCCACATAATACCTGCTCTGTGGTGGTCCTGTGGGGGTCCTTACTGTTTAAGAGCAACCAAAAAGAAGCTAGCAAATATACAGAGAATCAGATGTAGTACAGTCAGTAATTGTAGAACTACAAAGTGCAGCTGTTACAATGGTAATTGGAGCGTATATATATATATATATATATATATATATATATATATGTATGCGTATATATATGTATATATATGTATATATATATATATACACACACACACACACACACTATATTTTATTGGACGCAAGTATAATGACAATAAAGATTCTATTCTATTCTATTCTATTCTATACTGTATATACTCGATATACATACAGTAGCAGGCAACAATTTAGGCACCTCTGGTCACTGTTACTGTGAATTGCTATGCAAGTAAAAAATTACTAGGTTTCCAAACAGCATTGAGTTAAACATGTAAACACATAGCACTCACAGCTTGTAAATCCTATTTGGAGACAGATACAGTCTTTTAATTATATTTTAATTTCATTAGTCCACAGGACTTGTTTCCAAACTTCATCTTGTTTAGATGTTCCTTTACAAGGAAGGATGCAGGAGTGTTTTTTTTTTCTGATGGCTTTTCTGTGAAGGTCATATTTGTGCAGGTGCCGCTGCACAGTAGAACAGTGCACCACTCCACGATTTCTGCAGTCAAACAGTCAAACATCTTCTTTATGGCGTCTCCTGCTTTGTGGGCATATATTATTTTGATGGGCAGAGTGCCAGCTGCTTACGGGAGCCCATGGCTGCTGATTGCTGGGATGAAGTTTAAGGAGTCAGAGTATTTAGTAAGCTTCCCCAAGCATTTTCTAATGATGCTTATGAACAAGGCATAGCACTAACTAGCAAATTAGGGTCTGAGACCTTAGTAAAAGTTATCTGAGAGCTTTAATCTCTTGGGGTGCCCAAACTTTTTGCACCTTTGCATCTTCTACTAACTGAACTATTCACAGTAACAGAAATTGTAACTATGAGTGCCCAAGCCTTTGGCCATTTATACATGTGTGTGATGTGTAAAATACGCAACACATGTAAACATCATCAGAGAACTGATCATCAATCTCTTAAAAGGCAAAAATGACAAATCACTTTTAGATGTGTTGAAGCAAAACAACTTTTTACATTTCTTTATTTGATGCAACTTTTACAGTGAATGAGATCACATATCTCTTTTGCCTTTTCATAAAATTTCATAGATTTTTCCAGAATGCTGATTAGGTCATACACATTGCACTGAGGACAGGGAGAGAGAGAAAGAACGAAAGAAAGAAAGAGAGAAAGCGAAATCTCTTTGGCAGTGCGTCTGCATTCCTGTCGATTCCCAGAGGGACTGGAAGTGCATGGAGACTTCCGGATAATTGCCTCACAGACCAGCGAGTCTTGTGTTGTTTCTCGTTCCTCTGACGTACCAGAGGGGCAGTAAATGGGGCTAACGGGAGATTTGAGTTATTGTAACGTCACTGCTCAGGAAAGAGTGAGACAAGTGTCTACATCCACAATAGAGGCCAGTCTGGAAAGACTGACGCAAAACTAACTGCATTATCTCACTGTGTGTGTGTGTGTGTGCGCACATTCCCTGGCCATACACTGCAAGAGGTAATGATAATCTACAGGAGATCTACATTTTTCATTTCCTTTAAACTTTACAGTTTATACTGATTTAAAGGATAGGTATTCTTTAGGAGAAGTGTTCTGTCCTCATTGTTGTTGGAGATAGCAGCACATTTGTTTTACAATAACTGCATGATTTCTTCTTGTTAAGTTTGTACTTAGCACAGAAAATTAATATAGCAAAAGACTTGTAAAATAGTATTTGACCCACAAACCGTTTGATCCGATTCTGTAGAAGAATGTGACTGGCCTACATCACATTTGGACTTGTTCCTGCCCCTGAGCGTGAGTTTTAGTGGGCAGCTGTGACAGTGGAACAACTAAACAAACTGGGATTAGTCAGAAACTAACAGAATACAAGTTGGCAAGCAAGATGGGCTGTGAAATGCTTTACAGACTGGCTGGAACAAAATTACATTCAGGTTGTTCTAGAAATCATTGTTTTATGGAAATTAAAGCTTTATGGCTCTATCCATGACACAAAAGGCTTTAACTTTTCGGTAGAAGGAGTTGCCAAAAGTAAAATACATTTGGTGCAGTGGCCATATAAATTGTTAAGTAGGAGTGCTGATTTAGGATCAAATCTATGTCTTATTTGCAATAATCCTACTGACAGTAGCAGATCTTAGTAGGGCTGGACATGATTACCTGTTCGGATATTTGTTCATTGGGTAGGTATTTATTTTTTTTAATTTTAGGATTCAGATTTTGGTTGGTTGTCAATACAGGTGTATTGCAATTATTGTGACATTTGAGGTTCTTGGGAGAAACTTCTTTTCTTGCATTCAAGATTGCTGAAAATGCCTAACATGGCAAGAAGAAACAGTGCTATTGTCCCCTAGGTCACTGCTAAGAGAGGCTAGCCGGCCTGGTAGACGGGGCAAAGCAGTGCTGTGAGCCTCACCACAGTCTGCAACACAAGCAGCTAGCAGCACCAGTTGGTGCAGGACAGACACTGCGTAAGGAGAAACAATCCATGATACTACAAAACAGAGGGATACAGATTTTCAGAACCACTTTCTCAGCCACCCCATCTCCCACAAGGGCGAAGCTTCCAGTATTCATGGTTTATTACTGCCAAGGCTTCGGAACCCAAAAAATGGTATTTGGGGCAGTCCTAGATCCTATATCAGCACCATTATCTCAGATGCTTTGTGGTAGTATATATCATCGAGCACTACTTGTATTCATTGATTAAAGATGTTAATTGGCTTTTTAGTATGTACACAAAGGCTTTTGCAGTTTTATAAGACACGTCTGTCCACATATGTGTCATTGTTTCTGTAAGAACTTTCTTAAATGATCCTCACAGCTTCTTTTTTTGAAAGGTGTGTGCATGAATGTGTCAGTATGTGTTTGTATAGCATCCTGTCAGCTGTGCAGTATAGCGAAGATATGACAGGTTTCATATTAAATAGAGAGCCAGATGGCTGAAGGTCTAATTAACAACCCTGTTTGTTTGTGTGTGTGTGTGCGTGTGTGTGTATGTGAGTGCGTGTGAGTTCAGAAACGTGCACATACATTACTTGAAACACAGCATTAGGACTCCAGATGAAGATTCCTCATTTCTTATGGAGACGTTACAGATTGTCTCTAACTTTAGTAATATGTGTAATTGTGTGCAAGTGTGTGTGCATGTGTATGTGTGTGTGTTTGCACATAGACACTCCTATGCACAAAAACACTAACAGCTTGCAAGGAGGCGATGGAAGACGGCACTGATGAGAGGATAGCGAGAAAGGGAGCAGAACGGAAAGAGGTGTGGAGTGCTAGTGAGTGAGAAAGTGAGTGAGAAAGCAGTGAAGTGGTCCAACTGAAAGAGTGAAAGGGAGAGAGAGAGTGAGTGAGAGAGAGAGAGAGAGAGAGAGAGAGAGAGACAGTGTTGGGATTGAAGCGAGAGAGGGCTTGCAGTTTCACCTCTCTGTGTTTATTACAGTAAACATGACTTATCGACTGTCAAATAACCACCTGTCCCTCACTATGACAACTGTGACCAAGCAGCACAAAATCATCCCAGCGGGGATGCAGAGAGAGAGAGAGAGAGAGAGAGAGAGAGAGAGAGAGAGAGAAAGAGAGAGAAATGGTATAAAAGAGCAACAGTCTAAAGGTGCATCAGCAAATAATAATATTCAATAAACAATGCATTAAATTACAGGTATAAAAACTACCTAAACTTTTACTTTTGGATTTAAAACCTAATAACCTTCCCAAGTAATCAAGCTGAATTGAATGAGATTTTATCATGCACTGAATAGTTTCCTAAAGAGTCGTTATCAAAGAGGTCAGACTTTTTGTGGAAGTACCTAAAACGTACTTGTTCTCGAGAAAGTATGACAGAACAGATGTACCTGTGTGCAGCACAAAGAGTGAGAGAAATGGTGCAAGGGTAGTGTTGAGGTCAGATATGTTCAGCACGTTTAAATCCCTGCCCCCTGAGTGTACCATCCCTATAGATAAATGGATAATCCCTAGTTTTACTTCTCTGTCATTGGCCACCACATCTGCCCCATTTCCCCACCCTTTCTGTGTGTTTATGTAGTAATACCACAGTAAGCTCACTCATGGCAGCATCCGCCAAATCCCTGCTCCCTGATTGGTGGATTTTCTCTGGCCCTGCTGGGTGGGGCTTTGCATATTCATATCGTCAAGTCATCACTCCTTCTTCAGTACTAAGAGTTACCACCGGCAACAAGGAGGAATCGGAGGTGGAAGTGTGTGGAAGTTTTCTCACCTCGTTTTACAGGATGCATTGTCACTGGAGGAGTATCAGCTGATCTCATGTATCCTCTGTCTGTCTGCTGTTCCGTCATTCTTGCTTTTGCCTCAGCAGAATCCAAGTTGTCATGTCTGGGTTTCCTGTTACCAGATGTTTGCCGGTCATATGAAGCTCAAAGTTAAGGTGGTGCTTTTGATGAGAGACTGCTATGGCTGATCTTAATGGAGCGCCAGCTGGACCCCCTGGACCCTGCATGTGTTCCTCGAGCAGAGGGCAGCGAGTGTAGGGCTGAGGCCTTTCCTCCTACCCCTCTAAATTGGAGCCTCACACTGCCATGCACAAAACACCCAAGAGCAAGAACGTCTCCTGGGTGAGTGTGGGTTGTCTGGATACAGCCTGGAAGGGGAATTGAGAAACTCTGTGTGTGTGTGGGGGGGGGGGGGGGCACCTTGTAATCATCTTCATTTACATTGATTAAAGTATTAGTTAGGCTCCTTATGAAAAAGAGAAGAGATATGTTTAAATATGTTACTGAACTCCAAAACAGATGCTGTTCTGAAAATGACTTTTTATTTGGTGCTGTCTACAGTTTTGTTCTTCATATGGTAATGTGTGATGATAACAGTGTTAAGCTAAGGCAACCCTTAAGACAGGAGCCAGTATGGAGGAAGGATCTATTACTCAGGGAAACTATGGTGTAAACAAGTCCTTATGTTTTGGTAGAAAAGTGCAGTGAATGCTTAGAGTGTCATTGAAGTTGCTCACAGGTGTTGGCAGGACACACATACACTTTGATGGAAACAGTAGTCACTGTGCTATTCAGCAGACTCACTACTGTTTCCATCAAAGTGTATGTGTGTTGTAGGTTATCTGTGTTGTTTGGAGAATGTGTGCTAACTGTGATTTAGACTCAGTTAATCACATAAGTCAGTGGTGTTTATCTATAATAGTGGTCACCCAAGCCAAAGTTTAAATGCTGCCCTCCCAACATTAATACATCTGATCCAGCCAATTAAATACTTGGGGGTGCGGGGGGTTCAAAGAGGCTTTGAAAGACTATGATTTGTCTCTGGATTACAGGCTTCTAGTTGTCTGTTAGGAAAAATGGCAGAGTTGTTGCAAATTATTAGTTGTGCTTTTTCAGATTATGAAAATAACACAGATTGAGGAAGCCAGATGACCAAGGAAAGGTGTGTCAAGAGAAAGCGTCATGTGTGTTTAGCTGTACTTTTCAAGGAATTTAACAAACATCAAAAATGCTGAAACCTAGGGCTTGACTGATCTAAAAATTCTAATAAGCAGTATTATAAGCCCCTATTTTTGTATATATGATAAACTGTAATTTAGATTTTTGTTGTTTTAGTTATTTAGAATTTCATATCCAAAGCAACATAGACTATGTAATATGATTGTCAGTTCTCAACACTCAATTGTCAAGTTTTTAAAACTCTAATAAACAACGAAACTCAGCCTTAAAGGAGAAAAAGTAAGATTTTAGTTTAAAACATTCAAGAATGAACTAAAACTATCAGCAGAATGGGAATACTTAACAGGTTTGACAGTATGTCAAACAAGTCTGTATATTGTGTTGCAAAGGTATCTACTGAAGTTAGCATGCTAACCAGTTAGCCTCGACTTGTACTGTCTTGTAACACCACTTGGTACCTCAAGAAGTGATGGTGAGTCACTATAGTGTCGACTCTGGCATTAGTCCACATGAGTGGATGAAGCAGTAGCACCGCCCTGAGGGCTTGTTCTACCCTCTTATCAATCATGTTGAAGGTTCTGCTTCAGGTTAGATCATTTAAGGCCAATGAGAGGAAGAGTAAACGTAATGATTGCTGAATGCCGCTGCCTGCTCGCATCAAGAATCCATGTTTAGCAGCAAACAAAAGAAGTGATATAGATAGACGTAAAAAAACGTGTTAATATTAGCATTGGTTCCACCGTTCGAGTCTTTTGACAAGTAAAAGAATGAAGTTTGATGGTGAACTCGCAACGTTTCTAGACTGGTAAGGACAGAAGAAGGAGGAGAAAGGACCATGCATTTTCTGGTGATATGTTGCGCCCTGTTGTTTGGAGTATGAATTCAAACTGCATCATCTTACAAATAACAAAAAGCTTATGATTAATAATGTACACAACCATTGGAAAGTGTGGAATCGCGTGTCATGTTAGTATTTTTTTAACAAACAAGTATAACTAATAAATTACAGATTTATTACATCATATATCATTTTAGATTATAGGCAGGAAAAGTGGGATGTGTGCATAATTGGCGCTTTTGTCAGGGCGATAAATAAATAGGGATGAATTATTGATGTGATGTGTGGTGTTGCTAATGCATTATGTACTGTAGATGCATTTTGAAGTACTTTGTACTGATTGTTGGTACAAGACAAATTTCTGTTAAAGCAGACAATATCTGATCTAATCTAATCTAATCTAATACTCATGTTTCATTGAGTATTTAAAGTATTGTAACAATACTTTTGTTAGTTTATACACCTTGAGATTGTACCACTTTTGAAATATGAGCCATACCAGATATGAATTAATTTCATTCTTGACGTTACATAGCTTTCTAGGAAAGAGAAGTCATTCATGTAGAATCATACAGCTTCCAAACTTTTGAACTGTAGAGTAAATATTGTAGTTTAAGGGGTGGAGCTATACACACAGAGCGAGTGTGTGTGTGTTATGTACTACTAATCTCTTCTTGGCTGTTCATCTCTTGTCTTGGCTGTGTGTGTGTGCTGCTGGCAGAGAGATTAATGAGAGTGGTTCTATTATAATCAGCTCATGAGGGAAGGACTTTCTCTGTTACCCACAGTCCCCTCTATCTCATTCCCAGATAATTCTGATCCTCTGAACTCGGGATCATCTTCAGTTTTTTGTACTTGTGCTCTGAATGCTGGAACAATCTAGTAAAACACTGGTTATCTTATAGTTAGTTGGCTGTTTTTTTTTTTGGTGTATATTTTCTAATACAAGCGTTATAATACGCATATAAATAATGTCTTTATTTGTTTTGTTTTTTTTGTATTGTATGGAGTTACGTCACACAACACGTCCTTTTGTCTTTTAAAAATGACTTCTTGTCATGATACCAGAAATGTCATAGTTGATATCAGTGAACTTGCACAATTCTCAATTCAATAACAAGGTAAAAAGCATAAATGAAAATGATAACGTCAACAACCTTCTCTGGCTGATACTGTGGAAGGAAAATGATAAGATTTCAGTTATTATAGACTATAAGAAACTATAAGAGAGGCTACACAGCTAGCCACACAGCTATTTATACTCAGAGTGTAAACGTTAGTTTAAATGTACAGATGTGGATTTCTTTTCATCTTAATGTTACATTTATGCATGCCTTTATACATGATAGCATTTAGTTAGTAAGGAACATGCTGGCTACACAGCATGCTGGCTGTCTCAAATACGAATAATGTGATGAGTATTTCAGGAAAACAGAGATAACACTTTGGATATGTTGGTAATGTAACGTTAATATGAATTAAACCCACCTTGAACTATTTTAATAAATCCAAATGTCTGTGACAGAGGTGCTTCTCTAAGTGGAATGTGTTTCCTTCTATCGTCTGAAAAGTTTAATGGCACTGTTTGCATACAAGTTGTTGCAAGTCTATTTTAAATCTGAGATATTCAGAATGGAAATTATTTTCTTTTTGACTAGTAAAGGTGAAGCTGTCACTGCACTTGTCAGCATCGTCCACATGTCACTGTTTTTACTGTTGCATTTTAAGAATTTTGGCATCGACTTGGTACCAAAATATTGGTTCTTGCGACATCCCTACTTGTTTGTGTTATTGGCAGTGCCAGTTCTTTCTATACTCCTGTATCAAAATTATTCTGTTGCGGTACAAAAACAGCTATATAGTGTTGTGAAATCTGTGCATTGTAACACACCTAGCTTCTGGGACTTGACTGGATTCAGTATACAGACTACATATTAGTGATGTACTGATATGAGTGTTATTCATATCTGCTAGTAGTAATGCCAGTACATGAACATATAATATGTAGGAAATTTTTGGACTAAATCTGTCTGGATTAGCGTTACAGAGGAATAAAATAAATAAATGCAGTTAAATATAAATAATCTCAATAACAATCTCAAATCACATATCAAAAAAAAACATATCAAAAAATACCTAAGAATCAAATTTTATCATCTATGTGATGGCAGTCACTTTGCAGGTACATGTATAAACCAGATAACCCTGTGTATCTCTATTATGTATGATTCAGTAACCATAGTAAATATTTAGGTACATTTTATAAAAAAAACTGCTGTCTGACATCAGGCTACACACAGTTTCTGCTTTGCTCTCATTCCAGCCATTCATAGTACCCATCAGACATGTGGTATACATAGTCATTTTATGATACAGGCAGACTAGAATAGGGTCTGAGTGTTTGGGAAAAAAACAGGATTCATTAGATTAATCTGCTCTATTTCAGACTGATTCATCATTTCCACGCTTAGCCTTTCACTAGTGAAAGTTGTTGCATATGATTCATTATTTCCATGATTCTACAGTTAGTTTAGTTTCACCTAAAAACCCACATAGACCCACCTCTTACTCAACAACGTCAAGCTTCCTTGAATCATCAGATTGTTAAAGGGAAAGCCACTGTTTAAGAAATCTGTGGGAAACTGGGAAGATAATAAATATGAGAGGTATGTATCTCTTTGGGTTAATTTAAATTAGGAATGTAGGTCATAACGGTGTCACTCTGGACTTTAACTATATATGGCTGTGGGAATTCATGCTCATACTTTTACAACACATTCAAACCCCCTTAAGCCATATGGAAAATGTAAATGATGGGAAATTCGCTCCACTGTTGCCTACAGGCTTAGTAGGGCCCTGAACCAGCAATGATCAATAATAACAAAACTTTACATGTGAGTGTTAATATAATTATTTGGCAAACATTTAAAAATGAAATCTGTTAGTTCTTTTTGTCAGCAAGAGCAGTTATGAGCTGGTACTTGTCAGTCATGAATTACCTCACCTTTTTGCCTAGCTCTAGAACAATGTGGTCTTATTTTTAGCACTTATTTTTCCATTACTCCATTTTAAGAACAGTGTGGTTGGGCTTTATTATTTAGGAGACCCCATGATGCTGCATGGCGAGAAACAACAGGCTGCAAAAACGGGTGCAATGAATAAAGACAGTTGGAAAGAAAAACTGATGGGGCTCTAAAGATGATGCTGCCATGACACAAGTATGATATATGGAAAATTTAACTGGACGATTCATTGCAATTAGATTAGTGACTCACATAACTGGTTTCAAGTTTCACTGTCTAAAAAAGTTTAACATAATACAAACGAATATACACTGCAGCCATGCAAAACTACAGCTATCGTTTTTGTCTGATTGTCTGATTGTGTGAATGTGTGTTGTCACGATATTGAAAATTTCAACTTCAATACAATAGTTTGAAATATACTGAAATTCTATACCTTTTTCGATACCAAAGGGAGAGAAAATGAGAGTCTTGTATGTTTTTAGATAAACATATCCAAATAAACCTCATCTAATTGTGTTCACACAAGCAGTACAGATACAAATAGAAAGAGGACTATTGTGTCAACAACCTTAATAATCAAATTCTTTTTAAATCTAAACAACTCTAAATTTAAGCTAACTTCTCTCATGTTTAACACCAGATACACGCAGAGGCCATTGATGAATGTTTTAAGGTAAAAATGTTTTAAACGTTTCAGTTATTGAAAATGGGAGCAGTCACCAACCACTTGAAAATCTCTGTACAGGTCAAGGTGCTGGTTTTCTAAAACTGTATCCTACCCAGCACGTTGTCTTGCAGTCCCCCGGCTTCTTGTTTGAATTTTCCCATTGTATTCTGGCATCTCAGGCTCTATAATAACAAGTGCTGGAAACTTTGAACAAGAAGCTAGTGAATAAGAAACTGACTCCCACTTTGTAGTTTTAATGCTGGTAGTATTTTTCGATAAGGTGATTTAAGGTGATTCAAAATGTTCTACCTACAATTTTATGTATGTTGCTGATGTTACTTGTAAACAGCCTTTCCATCCTTATGTGCTTCAAAGCCAAAGTCCACACAACATTCCTGGTTGCAAAAGCGGTAAACTCACTGCAGCTGTCAATTTATCATAACAAATAACAACACTAGCCAGACCTCCTCTTACGAAAGCCTATGTGGGTCAAACGAAAGCGCAAACAGGAATTTGCATTTGATATGAGTAGTATGGATGTTGTGGGAAACGAGTTATATATATATAAAATGTATAAAATGTTCAGTTTATCAGTTTTACTGCTGTGTGATATTTCCCTTATCAACACAACAGAACGTTTTGCTGTTCTGCTGTGCTGCTCTCAGCCTTATGCTGTAAACGGCTCTGTTTCGCTTAATGTATTCTTTTTTCATGACTCCTCGTGATTATTCTGTCATTCTGTATTATTCACCAATTGCTTTAGGTGTTACCAAAGCTCAAGACTGAAATGGATTTTTCTTGCTTTCATTTATACTTTCATTTTTCCTTTGTTAAAACCGAAGTCTACAGTTAATTTAGCTGCACAGAATTGTGTCTGTCTGGAGTTGTTGCTGTAATCAGCTTCACATGAGCTTTAATCTGGAACAGATTTGCTGTACATTGCCTCTGCGGTTGTGGTGGTGATGCTGCAGTCATGGATGTAAAGGTTTCGTATGCCCACATCAGCCTGTTTATCTCGGCACCAAAGGATTATGTTTCCAGATGGTGCCTGGAGCGCGTCATGTGACTTACCGCAGCAACGACTCGGTCTGTTATGATCATCCGTCAGCCTTCTGTGGTCAGCTGACAGTGTCCTGTGATCATCTTATGGAACTCTGTGGTCAGTCTCCAGGCGTAAAGGGTCAGTATGTTAGAGTTCTAGAGTTATGACTTGCTGTACTACGCAATTACATAATTAATTACACTTCCAACTTTTTACTGTTTGTTTTCATGTGAAGACATGAGAGCAAAAATGTCAGGGATGGTTTTTCCTTCTGCAACGACTGTATACACAACAGCATACTTCTACTTACAAACACAAATGTGCGTGCTGAAAATAAGCTAGAAGTTTAGAATCCACACTTTCAACAGAGTTTCTTGTTCCAGTTAGCTTTGAGTGACAGATAATAAGTTTAAAATGACATTTGTCATCATAGGCAAAAACTGTGACTTCTAAACGTACTCATATCATAAAAATAGAACAAAGCCGAACATTGAAATGTATCTTTGTCATGTGTCTGTGAAGTTCTAACTTGGAGCTCTATGCAAACAACAATGGTTTCAAACTTGGATTAAAACTACATACTGAAAGACAAAGAGATTAGTTTACTTTATTCGAATGTGTACATCATTTAAGTACAATGTACAAAATACATTACACAGTTTCTACCACAAGTGAGTAAACTGAAAGCTTCTGATGTGCACGTTAAGTTAAAGTTAAATCAACTATTTCAGGTAAGCTAACTCTACTAAATTGAGAGGACAAAACAACAGGCCTTTGTTCAGTTAGTGTAAGTATACACTTCCCTGTGATGCAGTCTAGTTACTGTAATAGGAAGCTACTTTTCACTAGTGTGAATGCTAATGCTAGCCAGAATATGCATTATTGATGTGGACCAGAGGAGGTGGAGAAGTGTAGCCAGCCAAAAGCAGCACTTTGGGACAAACAAGCATGTCTAAGAAAGCTAAGGTAATATCAGCAGTTTCATGTGTGCTGTGTGCCATCTTGTTTCTGTTTCTATCTACTTATCTACTTTCTATCTGCGTATATTTCAGTTGTAAAGCAACAGTAGGAAAGAATGTCTCTAAGTGACAATACCTTTCTATTTAAGCCCGGTTGAATTCATCAGATGTCATTCGACCTGTTTCAGCTAAATGCATTACAACAAGCTACATGTCTGTGTTACAGTATAATGCATGCTGAATTCCACATGCTGTGTTGACTGAGTCTTTGTTTGTTTGGGGGAGGGGTTAATTATCATTGGTTTGCTTTCTCTGCAATTCTCTGCATGCACGCTTGCAAAATGGCAGGCACTAGCTTCTTGTCATTTTTCTTGGATACAAACGCACAAAAAAAGACCCTTGCCCGTCATCACCAAAAAGGGATGTAATGCGATATATTAAAGCAGTCATGCTACAAAATGAACCAATCATGCAGCCCCACATGCAGCACTGGTAGTGGAGAGCTTCTGCATGTACGTTGGACCACACTGGCAGAGAAACCCAGACCTTCAATTTCAGAAGGACCAGAAAACAGCTTTCACACGATACTGAAAGTACAGAGCAAGCAGTCAACTTAATTTTGTGGCTTTGCTAACTATCAAAAACTTGCTGTATTGAAATAAGGTAATAAATGTGACTAGGCCAGTAACATTAGCAGTGGTAAAAACAGATGCTTAGCATGTGAATTTCATCCCATATGCCTGTGACTTTGAGGCCTGGATTTAATATGGTACAGTAATAGTAAGATGGCATATGGATGTTTTTATAGTCAGAATCAAAATCAAATATCAAATTGAACTGAAATGCCAATACCTATGGCAGATCAATACATACTATGCAGCTGTTACCAATATTGTGTGTGTGTGTGTGTGTGTGTGTGTGTGTGTGTATGTGTGCGCAACCATATGCACATGTGTGTCGGTCACTGTGGGTGGAAAAAATTGAGCATCCTTCCACTCAATGAACTAATGAATGATGACAGCATATTGGCACCTAGCCTTTAATCCAAAGGCTGTATATAATAGAGAGAGAGATATAGAGAGAGATAGAGAGGGATAGATAGATAGAAACAGAGCAATAAGAACTAGTAAAACAGTTGCTGTACACATGATGTATTACTTGCAGTGTACATGTTTATGTTTTCTGGTGCTTTTTATGTAACGAACAGCTTAATGCTTCAGCCACACACCTCCATTTCTGTGTGTGTAGCAGGTTTATACCACATTGTGGGGACCATATACTCATGTTGGTCATACACTCACGTTGTGGGCACCGTTTGTCATTGTAAATTAATACATTTCAAGGTCAGGGTAAGGTTAAGGTTAGGGTTAGCGTTAGGCTAGTAGTAGTTCTATGTAAGGTTTGGGCAAGTCTCCAGGAAATTAGTGAAAATCTATGTAATGACCCCACAATTCACAGAAACAAATGCGCGTGTGTGTCTGTGTCTGTGCGTATGTGCGTGTGTGTGTGTGTGCATGTGCCTCAGCTGGAGTGTGTAGTGAATTATTGCGGTCACTCAGTATGATCAGTCAGCTCACGCATGCAGTTCCAGGAAAGTATCCAGAATGTGTGATTTATGCATGGATATATTGTTAGATGAGTGTAACAGTGATGTTAGAGGCTTGAGAGGACTCTTAGTGCAGTTTTGAAGAGTTTTTAGCTCAGCATTAATGCTGTGCTGAGCCAGCGCCTATCTGGGTTATGATAGGTTATATAAACGGAAGCAGTGATATAGTATCAGACTAACATTAGACAGGGTTTAAACCTGGTCAGTTTGGGTTCGCCGGGTGACAAGCCTACAATGTCTCCAAGACCTAAAGCTTTGCTGAATAGGGTAAGACCCTGTGTGTGCATGAGTGTGTCTTGCGTGTTTTTAATACATTGTAGGTATATTGCTAAATGCATAAGTAACATGTTAAATGGTTTTGCTAAGGCTTACAGACACTTCTATTTACAGCTTCCCATATGCTTTAAAATTTTATAAACTGCAGGTTTATTCATTTAGTAACCTATTATTCTGTAACCTCCATAAATTATTTTAATTACTGTAAATTATTCTGTGATGATTGTAAATTATTCTGTACTATAAATTCTTCAGTAATTACTATGAAATTAATATGTAAGGTATGTAGTTATGAGAATGAGAAACTGAAGTGGGGATCCGTAGAGGGCCCGTGCAGTTTAGGGGAATTAAAATGGTATTTTTAATAATAATATTCAGGTGACATTTTGCCCTTACATGAAAGACAGTTGATCTTTTTGTATTTGAAATAGTTTTATAAAACTGCCTCCCATAAAACAATTTCTCAAGAATCAGACAGTGTGTTTTGTAACCATTTAGCCTAATAGTATTCTGTGATGTAGCTTTTAAAGGTGCACACATACTACTTACTACTACTGTTTTCTTAATATTATTTAGCTATTGTAGCTATTTGTTGTTAGGTTTGCAGTTGCATTATTGCTTCCTCCTAGGCTGGCATGTTGAAGTGGGCCTTTTCAAGTCTTTTTTTTTTTTGCATTCTTGTGTAGAATGACATTTTCATAAATGCTGTTGCAATAGTTTTAACTTTTTTTAAGCTTCCCCTCAACTCAGAGCATTCACAAATTGGACATTAAGGACATTCGACATTTATTTATTTACTGGGTTGTCGGGTACAGATGTCATTGAAACGATGACCTAACACTTTTGCAAAGTTTTAGATTAGCAACTTTTTATCCCCAAAATTGAAAGTAATTGTGCTTATAACTGGACATATTAAATCGGTGAATAGGTTAGACACTAAATGGATGTTTTTTGTTATCTTAACAGTTCCAGCTAATGAGATGTCTGAAAAAATAAATACCATGATGTACAACATATATTTTTGATGTTTCACAATATTATATTTTGTCATATTGCCCACCTCTAATATACAGTAATCGTCAAAAGAATAGTTGCAGCCAGCCAACTTGTTGGGTTGGTTTGACATTGTGACACAAGTGAATGATTCAAGTTTTACACTCAGCCATGCATGTGATGTAAGCAGGGACGGGCTTTGTTGCTGTACCTGACTGGCCCAACAGCCATGATTGCAGTGATGCCCTCCTTAAGTCATCCTGTTAGTGGCAGCACCATTGGAAGACAGCTGCATGACTAGCATTCGTAGCTTTGGGAGACTGCCCTTAACCCCACGTCAATGTCGCCAACGACTGCAATGATGTCGTGCCAGACTGTCATGAAGTGACTTAGAATGGCGGCAGGTTATCTTTAGTGACGAGTCCTGCCCTTATCTTGGTGGAGACGGTTAACAAATGGGTGTGTGGAATAGCTTGTTGTCACACGCCACATGTGTCACTCTGAGTCACTCCATGACAGTCTGGCACAACACCATTGCAGTCTTTGGCGACGTTGATATGGCGTTAAGGGCAGTTGTCATAACGGCCATCTGCCAAAGGTGCTGCCACTAACAGGATGACGCATGGTGGGCATCACTGAATGTCTGCAATCGTGCCTGTTGGGTCAGTCAGGTACAGTGATAAGGCCCGTGTTGCTTACGTCACATGTGTGGCTGAGGGTGAACCTGAATCACGTGCATGTTGCATAATGTCAAACGTACTCACCAAGTTTCATTCCTGTCAGTTGATTCTTTCTAGGTGCAGCTATTTGAGCAACTATTCTTTTGATGATGGGTTTATATTCCTTTTACTTTTTCTTAAGCCGTTTTTAGCTTGGTTTTTGTTGGCAGATGCTTGAAACAGAAGTTTGACTTTTTTTTGGGTCTGACAGATCTGAGGGCATCTTAGAACAGATGTGTCCTCTCTTTCACACGCTGTTTCTCCTTTACACGCATGCCTGCGCACATACAAAAACACACTCACTCTGTGTAATTACAGTGTGTCCTGGAGCATCATTACTTGGGTGACCATTACAACTGCTCAGATGGTGTGTGTGTGTGTGTGTGTGTGTGTGTGTCTGGTGAGTGTGTCTGTGTAAAATTAAATAATCAGAGCTGTTGAGGTGTGAAGTTGCTGTCTTTCTCACTCACCTTCTCACATTTCCAAGTCTCTCAGTGACTCAGACACTTTCTGGATGCTAAAAACAGCTAAACATCTGAGACCAAAAGGACTGAAGCCTCCCACTACACACAATATGACTTTAAATGTTGCAAGCTTGCAGTTATCAAGAAGTTTGGTGGACAAAGAGTCAAATCACAGTTTCAAAAAGTACAGATTTTTTTTTTTATCAGAGACTGTTAAATATACAGTCTCTGAGTAATTTCAAACTGTATTGAATAACCTATTAGATTCTGTAAATTGCAATTTAATAGTCTCTATTGAAACTATGAAAAACATTTTTGTTTGTTCTGTATTAATAATTTCTGTAATAATAATAAAAGTATTTTGCCTGGCTGGCAGTACTTTGACAGCTGGTAGATCACTATCATCTTTCTCGTGACTAGAGCAAATGGAGAGCCAGCTGATTCTTTCTGTCTTATGGGAAGGAAGAATATGACTCTAAGAAATTCATTTTGGCAACTATTTAAGATCATTTAATAACCGTTTTGTGCAGCCTCAGTACCTGTTTAATAGAACTGGGCCTGAAAAACATACTTGTTGATATTAGCATATATTAGTTATCTGTCTGACAGAACAGATACGCTTCCATTTTAACCAGTGTTTCATTTCACACCGGCTGTGCTAGACATGAATCATACATCCACCAAAAAGGAAGCCTATTCATTCTTCACCTGGAGCGACAGAAATGCAAACTCTTTAAAGATACAGTCAAACCATACAGTCCCAGTTGCTGTAGTGTTCTAAACTATGTTTAATAATAATTAACTGAAAAATGTTTACAGCAGTTTTTGTGCTGTCTGTGCTGTCAATATTTAAACTTGCTGTAAAACTGTTTAATAAGAAAAGAACAGGAGAAAACAGAGCTGGTATTTTTGCCTGAAGCAGATACGTGATGGAGCGTAGTTGGAGACAGTGTAAACTGCACTACTTTCTGGAGTCAAAGTAATCTTCAGCCACAGCCAGCTACTGAACAGACTTTGAGTTTACCTGTGCTATATAGTGTGAAAGCCCCTGGTTTTACAGAAGAGCCCTTTTGTTTCTGCTGCTGAGGTAATACAGTAGTTTATCTAGTTGATAAATGTAAGCTTGTACTGAGCATCTATCATCCGTCAGGAAAACCATGCAAAAAATCCAGAATTACCCCATAATATGACTCAAGGCTCCTTGGCAGGCACAGCAGGCTCATAGACAGAGAGTGTGGTTCTATCCACTTAATTTAGTGCCCTGAGGCTATATTACAGAATTCCTCAGTCCATATCACGTCCTACCTTTAATCCTAAGTTCTGACAATGCCAAGATATGATATTTCACAAATTCTTATTGCAGAAGCAACTCCCATATTAATTTAGGAATTATACAATACCACCCAAAAGTTTAGACACACCCAACTAAATGGGTGTTTATATATACCACATATACTCTTGATGAATCACAATATTATATAGTTGTGATTTCTCCACCTCTAATATATATTTTGTTGCGCAAAAACGTTTAGCTCTTTTTGCACAATGTAGAAGCTCTAGTTACTCTTTCCATTTTGTGAATATTAATGATGGATAGACCAATATATTTGGTCCAACATTGGTTAAAAAACTCTTGTTATATCAACCTCCATTGCATGCTTCCATGAGTGCTATAGTTTATATAGTTTTTTTTAGTTTGATGTATTCACTTTTATTCTAAAGCAAAGCATTAAGCTAAACATAGGGAAATCTTCTGAGTAGCAGTGTTTAAAATGTGTGACTGGTACTGTATGTTATATATGTTTCAGCATCTTATCTCAAGTTAGGAAATCTGAACTACTCAATCATATATTTTATATAACAGTACTAAATTGTTATACCTGTTACCGACTGTACACACAAAGCTGAAATGTAAACACACAATAAAAATAACACATTAGCTAGCTAGAAGGCTACCGTTGTGAAAAAATAAAAACATTATTTATTTAACAATAGTTATTATTCACCAGCACTGTTGCTTTATTTTATTCAGTTTTCATAAACGTTATTGCATACAGGAAATTGAGGGAATCAGGGAGAATGTGTCTGTGGTGTCTGGGATTTCTAGATAATAAATAAAAAAGAACATCCCCAAGCGAAAACCGCTAATGGTAACACCATTATGCTAGTTATTGTAAACTTGTTACATTACCTTTTACATCGCAGTTTCCTTAAATGAACATCCTCGTTTAATACAGCAGCTAACAGTAGAAACAAACTGTTCAAACAGAAATTAGGACATTATTGTGGTTGTTCAAAAATTGGAAAGTATTTAGGAAATAATCTCATTTTTGCCTTGTTAGGATGCTTCTGTAATTAGGATAGATTATGAATGTAGAAACAGCTACTATCTTGTCTAAATTCAGTCCTATTGTTTTCACGGTGACTACACAGATAAGATTTCTGAGTTAGAATGTTTCTGTAATACGGCACCAGGTATGCATATTTATGGTGCACCACATGAGCTAGTGCAGTTGAGTAAACCCTGCGTAATTGGTGGCTGCTGTGAGAAGTACAGTCAACAACGTGTCACTTACATAAGTGGTGCCGGCTGTGTGAGGAAATACAGTTTTACTGTAGAGCACTATCTATACAGTTTCTGTAAGTATACAAACATTTTTCATTTGTTGGTTTTACTTCAAAAACAGACGTGTTTATTCAGGTGTACGCTTAGATGAATGAATGAAAGAAGGAAGAGAAAAGGAAAGACATAGAGAAATGAGAGAAAATCTGGTAGAAAAAAGGGCAGATATTGTGGTCTGCCATATTATTTATGCTTAAAATCATACTGATTAACACACAAACAAGAAATGTGCTTGTACACGCTCGGACGTGCTAGGAAATGACTTCACTGAAATGAAAAGCTTTTATTTTCACAAAAACATTTTTAGTTACTTTCTCTGTTTTGATTCAGTTACAAATCAGCTTCCTTTGTTTATCATTTCCCGTTTTCTGTTACAGCCTACATATTCCACCAAAGCTTCAAAAGCTTTCAGCATCACTAATGTGGCCACCTCGCCTTCTGTAACTTCTGTTTCCTCATCCTATAAAACGTTTTAAAAGTTTCATTTGAAACAGGTCTTCCAGACAGCACACTGTGACTAAGGGACACATGTTATCCATGTGCTCTATGTCTATGTGTGTGTTAGAGGTCTGCTACCTGACCCAAGCATGTTGGGCCCCAACAAAGTGTTGGGTTTTCTTGGTGATTTTTCAGGCTGCAGTTTGTTTTCTAATGAGCACATTTTAATGTAGTAGTTTTAGTTTATTACACATATTTTTCCTGTTGTCCTCTGTTTCTGCCTCCCTCAGTCCCTCTGTCTCAGAGATGAAATTCAACAATACGTCAGTCTGGATATAATAGCATGGATATTGAGAGGGACATGTTGAGCTGGAGCTCACAGGAAACCTTTCCTCTTGCTTGTTAAGCTCGCCTGAAGTGTGTTTGGCATTTATGCAATTTGCAGTAGTAGTAAGGGGCACCTTAGAATAGTACGACTCACAAGAGGTTTCTGTCTTATTGGCAATTCTGTAAAAATATACTATAATAATATGAGTTATGAAATAACTGAAATTTGGATAGGCTCCAGCACTCCCTGCAACCCAGGAGGATAAGAGGTTTAGATGATGAACAAACTAATTAATAAATAAATTACATTTGAGGGAAGACTGTGCCTGAAACTTCCTCTGACAAAGTATTAACGGTCCCCACCACCATCCCATGTCCTTCCTGTTCCGCAGTCCTCTTTCAGCCCTACCACAGTTATAAAGAGGGGTCCGGAACTCTAGCTCTAAGCAAAAGCACTTAAAGTCCTCTACTGTCCCTCAGTCAGTCTCCTCTGTCTCACTCTATTGACGGCACAGTCCAAAGTCACAAAATGCATTACAATGTATTACAGTAATGTAGAATACCAGTTTATCCAAGCCTCCTCTTCTGCACTCGACCACACTCTGCCATGCACATGCTTGGTAACAAACCAAACCAGACCCATACCTACCCATACAAACACGATGGATTATCGCAGTCTTATTATCGCAGTGATTTGTTTACTAAGCACTTATGTTGGCTGCCAGAAAACATCCTTGGTGTTTAGCACATCTGCAATACTGTAACAGTGTAACAATTATCAGTGCATCTTTGTGGAGTTGTTGATCTTACCTGGCAGTGAACAGCATCCACTCTCCTCTGCTCAGCTGTTCCTTACAACAGTGAAGTTCCCCTCTCCACTGCTGTTTCTGCAGATTTGCTTAAAACACTTATTAATCACTCATTAGAAAAAAAACAGCCCCAGCCTTAAGGTATTTGGTTAGGTAATGCTCTGCAACAAATCCATTAATAAAATTCCATGGCAAAGCCAAACTCCACAGGTCAGTGGAGCTCTCCACCACATTGCTAGCCTTCAGGAAACCAGAGGTACGGACCTCAATATCTCACAAATCTGTAGACGACCTTGCAGAGATACTTTCCAGTGGTCGAGGTTCAGAGAGCCAAAGAAATGTAGATCATGTTCAATCACGTGATCAGCAACTAGTAGAGATTGAGCAGTGAAGTCGACAGATCTGTACAACAACTAGTGTATGTGTGTGCGGTGTTGTGTTGTCTTGTGCAGATTATATATTAGTCATATTAGGACGAGTAGATGGGACTCCTGTAAACAATGGTTTGTCTTTGTTTTCCAGAAACTCCATATTAAAGAAAGTGTTTATCATACACACATCCACATACACACATACAACTGTAGCTGCTTTTAGTATTATCTGGACTCTTATGCGCTGACATCTTCCTTTTTAACTCTCTGTGTGCGTGGGGGGTGTTTTGTCATGTAGTTTTTGTTTTTCTTAGCGTGGGAAACGAGCAGAGTAGCTAAGCGGCCGAGAGACAGACAGTGAACTGGAGAGAGAGAGAGAGACAGAGAGAGAGAGAGAGAGAGAGGGGCAGGAAGAGGGGGTGTTCAGGCCAAGAAAAGAAAGAGTTGAGTACTTGTAACAGAAAAGTGAATTGTTGTAAAAACAAATAAACGAAATCGAATCACAGCAGACTGTATCGCGTACCGCATCCTGTTCTATCACACAGCTGAGTAAAGTCTGAGAGGAAAAGGACAAGGAGTCAAAGCACAGCCCCAAAAAAGAGGGAGTGAGTCTCGTCCCCCTTTCTCTCCTCCTCTTTCTGGGCCTGTCTGAAAGTGGCTGGGTGGAGTAGCCAACACACACACACACACGCACGCGTACACACACTCACAGTACGCAGAAAATGTACCTCTCAACCAGCGAGGAGTCCGACGTGGTGAGTCCCCGTTTAACGACGTCTTTCCACACACACACACACGCTCTCATGCACGCACATATGCACAAACACACCGTGTTCACACAGCGTTAAACACACTCTTAGTGGGAGAGTTTGATAGAGACCATTCGTTGGCTTTTCATCCAAACAAAGGAGTAAAATCCGGCTCTTTTCTGGAGCTTTCTGGGCCGGAGTCTCAGGGCGGGAATCAAGCATTTCCTGAACTTTCCTGACAGTTTTTTTTCAGTGGCTGTTTTGTTATGTGCATGTTAGTGTGTGTGTATGAGTGTGGAGGCATCATCGCGAGGCTGTGATTGTCATAACTGTAAAGTGGAGGCCTGTTAACATCTGGTCGGAACTACATAGAAAGAAATACTGACACTCGTGCACACACTGCAGGCTCCGGTTTCAATGTGTGTCTGTAGATGCCGGGCAGACCGAAAGCATTACTTCTCAAGGTGTCCCTTGCAGTTTATCACACATGCCAAAACCTTTTTATCCTGTTATCCTTATGTTGATACTTCTGTATGTTAACGTTTTGTTAAGTTTGATTAAGTTTTAAATGACTTTAAAACTAGAAGTGTACATTTCCACTGCTTGTATTTATATTACTCTGTTAATCAATTTGCACTACATTTGGATTATGTAGAGGTTTAGCTACATACAAGATAATACATATTGAAGAGTTAGTACCGTTATATAGTGGTAAACCATGAATATTGCTAAAGGAATTGCATCATAGGATACAGCATCTATTACGGTATACTGTGATTTCGTCATAGTATTCTACTGTTTTAGTATATCTTTGATAAATAATGAGCAAAAGAACAAAATACGTCAATCAAAACAAGCTGTGTCAGACATTGTTTTCTCAGGAAACAAGGGTTTATTAACTTTATCAACTTATCAGTTAGACATAATTACCACATATCACAGTATTAGAGGTATTACTTAGTCCAACAAGAAAAAAGAGAAAGAGCTCATTTACACTTAACCTTGGTTTCTCTCACTTACTTTTTCCTTTCAGTCAACCTATAACTTTAGCTTCAGGTGGAAAAAAGTGACCGTCAGGGAGGTCAGAGAGAGTTGGACAGATGAGAAAACAGCTGTGAATAAACTAAAATACATGAGATGGAGGATGAGGACAGATGAGATGATGAGGAAGGATGGTAAGGAAGAACAATTAGATGATGAGGAAGGATAGTAAGCAAGAACAACTACAATATCAATATATATTACATATATATTACACACACACACACACACACATACTGTATTTCCAATATGAGTGGAAATAGATAATATATTATTATTCTTTTATAATACTTATTAGCCTGTTAAGCCGCTGTAGCTCATCTAGTAAGTCATTTGTATTATTAATATGGTTGAAGCGGACTGCTGCACTGTGTGTGTGTGTGTGTGTGTGTGTATGTGGGGGGAGGTGGCATCACTGTAACCACATACTGAATGTCTCTGAATATCAATATGTAATTATGAAACAGTCCTGACTTAGTCACCTTCAGTGAGACATCTGTTTTGTATACACTAGCCAAAGTGTCTAAATGTGTATGATTTAGTAACTAACTGTGACTTACTACAGTTAGCCTACTTATGGCCGTGTCTGTATGGGGGATGTGAACGTTTATTGTTTGAACATATAATGAACAAAGTATTTCAGAGTTATTACATTTGAACAAATAGTTGAAAGACTTCAAGAGCTATTAAAAACAGCTGCAACTTTGGCATAAAGCTATGGGCTTCACCAAGGCAGCAAAGCAGTTATTAATTGATTTATGCCAGCGTTCCCCGCCAGCTCCTGGAGATTTTCCCCCCTGCAGAATTCAGTCCAGTCCTAATCTAAAACACCTGATCCACATAATCAAAATGTTTAGAGGAATCCGAGTTTTTGAGGGCTGTTTGATTAGGGTTGGAACTAAACTCTGCCTGAGGCTTGAATGCTTGATCTTTTGTAGGCTTTTAACGTCTCCAGTCTAACCACAGAGCAAGCAGATCTATTCAAACACACAGACTGTTACTAAAGGCTGTCACATTTATTTGAATAAAGTAGACTGAATAAGGTAACTGATTAAAGGTTACCTTGTGGATGAACCAGCATGACTGACCATAATCCATATTTTAAGTCCATTATTAATCCCTCTTATGGTATGAAACATATACAATTTTGAACATAGTGTGTTTTTGTAATCTCATATCTCAGTGTCCTCTGTACTTCGATATATGTGTGAAACATCCGGTTGTGAGCGGAAGAGTCGTTAACCGTTGTTTTGGCAATGCCGGTGTAGTGGCACTAGCTTGTTAAATTGTTCTTATATTTTAGGCTGAATGTCTTTAAAAAGTTCTGGCACTGCATGCTCGGTTCTTAGCCGCCATCACAGCCGAGGAAAGCTAAATCAGTCGATGGAGGCGGAACGTTTGGTTCACAGACTGCTCTAAAAGCGCAGTGCTCTTGGGTTGTTGTACCCTCATCATCTGCCAACTACAAAAACGGGAGTGAAAGCAGTTTATTTTAGATCACAGGACAGTTTGTTGCTTCTCATATGTCTGTTTGTTTGTTTGTTTGNGTAGTGGCTTGACTTCATGACCTCCCAAGCCCTCCTGTTGTCTCTGCAATGGATGATTGTACAGATTCCTCGGGCTCTGGTCAGGCTCCATGTCTGCTTTTAAGTAAACATATGTCTACCATCTTCACTAGAACCCACCCAACCTCATTGCTATGCAGATACTGCTGTGCCTCCAAGCTTTTCAGGTTATTTATAGCCTCTTTGTCGTTTGCTAATGATTCAAGAAAATGCGTAAAATACTTCCAAGTCACTTTTGGCCACTTCTTCATATCATCTCCCCACCCTTCTAAGGTAGAAGGATGAGGCAAAACAACATCACCTCTTTAACATTCTTGTTGTTAGCAAGCCTAGGATTTATTGAAAAGTAAATTTATATATTTATTGTAGTTGCCGGAAGTCTTACACGTATTTTGCGCAAGGTACGATGGGAGTATTGTGGATTTCTCTGTTTATCAGGACATTTTTACACATTGCAAATTGCAGCTGGTGTTTGCACATAATGAAATTTCACATAATATGAAAATAAAGCAGTTGTTGTTCTAACAGCCACAAAGGTTCTTAGTTCATATCCTTCTTTGGAATCTTTGAAAGGCTTTACATGTTTTGTTATTGTTAAGTTTTTTTTATTATTTAACCTTTTCACAATGTTCAAATTACTCAATGACATGTCAAAATAAAGGGTAGATTACATGATTACTAATGTAATTAACGCTGGAAGCTGTGCTGTTATTTAATGCTTTTGTTTTGCTTTTATTTATAATGTTATTATGTAATGTTTTGCAATAGATTTCCATTGTTTGTATGTGTGTGTGTGTGCGTGGGGGGTGACTGTCCAGCACAAGCGAAAAGAGAGAGATGAATGATTCACGCGATGAATGCTAACCTTGAAACATTTCCCATAATGCAATAGAGAAAAATCACTAAATCACTTTAGTGCTTGTGTGTGTGTGTGTGTGTGCTGAAGGAGACAGTGACATTGCCCAGTGTGTGAGTGTGAGTGTGTGTGTGTGTGTGAATGATGCACTGTGTGATTGGGTCAATATCTCTGGTTATCAGTACTACGTGGTGGCGTATAGATCAAACCACAATACAACCGCTGGGTGGAACTAGCACATCAGGAAGCATCAATGTGTGTGTGTGTGTGTGTGTGTGGCTGTTCTGGGCACCAGCTTTTTGTGAGGACTCAGTTAAGTGCCTGTGCCAAGCTGTCCANGTAGTGGCTTGACTTCATGACCTCCCAAGCCCTCCTGTTGTCTCTGCAATGGATGATTGTACAGATTCCTCGGGCTCTGGTCAGGCTCCATGTCTGCTTTTAAGTAAACATATGTCTACCATCTTCACTAGAACCCACCCAACCTCATTGCTATGCAGATACTGCTGGGCCTCCAAGCTTTTCAGGTTATTTATAGCCTCTTTGTCGTTTGCTAATGATTCAAGAAAATGCGTAAAATACTTCCAAGTCACTTTTGGCCACTTCTTCATATCATCTCCCCACCCTTCTAAGGTAGAAGGATGAGGCAAAACAACATCACCTCTTTAACATTCTTGTTGTTAGCAAGCCTAGGATTTATTGAAAAGTAAATTTATATATTTATTGTAGTTGCCGGAAGTCTTACACGTATTTTGCGCAAGGTACGATGGGAGTATTGTGGATTTCTCTGTTTATCAGGACATTTTTACACATTGCAAATTGCAGCTGGTGTTTGCACATAATGAAATTTCACATAATATGAAAATAAAGGAGTTGTTGTTCTAACAGCCACAAAGGTTCTTAGTTCATATCCTTCTTTGGAATCTTTGAAAGGCTTTACATGTTTTGTTATTGTTAAGTTTTTTTTATTATTTAACCTTTTCACAATGTTCAAATTACTCAATGACATGTCAAAATAAAGGGTAGATTACATGATTACTAATGTAATTAACGCTGGAAGCTGTGCTGTTATTTAATGCTTTTGTTTTGCTTTTATTTATAATGTTATTATGTAATGTTTTGCAATAGATTTCCATTGTTTGTATGTGTGTGTGCGTGGGGGGTGACTGTCCAGCACAAGCGAAAAGAGAGAGATGAATGATTCACGCGATGAATGCTAACCTTGAAACATTTCCCATAATGCAATAGAGAAAAATCACTAAATCACTTTAGTGCTTGTGTGTGTGTGTGTGTGTGCTGAAGGAGACAGTGACATTGCCCAGTGTGTGAGTGTGAGTGTGTGTGTGTGTGTGAATGATGCACTGTGTGATTGGGTCAATATCTCTGGTTATCAGTACTACGTGGTGGCCTATAGATCAAACCACAATACAACCGCTGGGTGGAACTAGCACATCAGGAAGCATCAATGTGTGTGTGTGTGTGTGTGTGGCTGTTCTGGGCACCAGCTTTTTGTGAGGACTCAGTTAAGTGCCTGTGCCAAGCTGTCCATGGGCACAGCTGTTCTGTGTCATTTGTGTGTGTGTATGTGTAACAGGGGCAGATTTAAAGTTAACTTAGTTTCTGAGCCACAATGTGAAAATGCCCTAAATCCTAATGCATTTTTCATATTTTGCTTATTTTGATAGAATTATAGGACAGCAGATATTCCCCCTCAGCCTGAGATGAGTTATTAAAGGAGAAATCTTATTGTGAAAGTAACACTGGGAACCATTGTCAAGATAAATGGTAGCAAAATGCTATTTGGAAGGTGCCATATCTTAAAACACATCCATGTTTGGTAAATGATTTCATTTATTATTAATAATGATCACACCAGTAGGCTATGGCTAACAAGCAACATGACAGAATTCACACCAGACACGATACATCAATCTCACATAAGTGTATGTGAAGTGCGTGTGATCTTGTGTGAAATAGGGGCTCCCACAAACTGGGGCTCAGAAGAACACCTAGACCTACTTTATCTGCTCTAGTATAATATCAGTCATTTTAGCTTGTTTTATTTTTACAGCAGTGAGTCACACTCGCTCTCTTTTTCTCTCTTTCTCACAAACAGTAAAAAACAGACTGTTGGGGCATATGGACATACTTCTTAAACATTAGCCCCAGTTTCCCAACATGTTTACAAACTGACGATATGATAGAGCTCTGCTCCCCATCTGCCCAAAAACAGTGGTTATTGCCTTTTACACATCACCATCAGGATACTTTTCCGTCACTGCCATTTCTAATTGCATTGCCCTATCTTCCAAGCCAAGTGTCTAGCACAGCTGATGTAGGTTAAAATATTGATTGCAATGAAAACGTATCTGTCCTGTTAGATGAACGATTAAAAATGCTTTGAAACGTGACGTGTGAGTTAATTTTAACAGTCAAAGATTATTGACAATGTTTGTCAGTTATGTGTTAGCTTAGCTAATCAGACTTTAACATATATGTATAAAAGTAGACCTGCTTATGTGGTTTCAGACACTGTGTGACGTACTTTTTATCTCATTCGAGCTACAAAATAACTGCCACTTCTGTTTCTACCTATTCATATAGCTGAATCTGTCAAATTCACTGTGACAAACCCAGAACTTACACTCTGTGCATCACAACTTATCCGTCTATCTGTAGTCTGCTTGCCTTGCATGTGTAAACCAAATTTCCTCTTTATACAGTGCAGCATCATTAGTCGTTAGTGTTTCATAACTCAAAGCATTTGACAAGTAGTTTCACTCCATACATAAAGAGTTCAACAGTGCCTCAGCATAAAAGAGAACCACGGTAATCATTTACATTGCATAAGAAAAACATTGTGCTTTCAAGCCTCCAAAAAATTGACATTGGCTTGACCTTTGTTCCATCATAGGCAACTCATAATGTTAATAATGTGAAATGTAACTAATTAATGCATGTCACTTTAGAATTAGTGTAATTATGAGCTTTTATTGGAGAATATGTTAAAGTGTGACTCACACAGGCATATAGTAGCCGTGATGTTATCTAAAGCAGTAAAATGAAAGTCTGTATGTACTCATACAAAAAAGTCTCAGCAGCCTGCTTGACTGAGCTGCGAATATTAGGGATGCGTTTTTTTATGAATTTTTGTGGCAGATATCAACATCTTTTCAGCTAAATTGGCTGGTGGTCAATTTTTTAGCCCTTTTTAAAATCCAGACTGACACTCTGTGGGCTACATGAACACATGGAACACACAAGCACATTTCAAGAACTTTCTATTAGCCATTTTTTTCTTTAATGGGTCAGTCAGGCATTGTATATGTATTAAATAAAGAAATCGGTTGTCTAAATAAATAGAATGAATCAATTAAAATGCTTCACTGACACTAAAAAGACAATGGCTGTTTAGCTCAGTGGGTCATGTAGTTTGGTTGAGATGAAGCCACAGCATTCAAATGTAGCGTGAGTGAGCTTACCTGCCTTACATTATTTACCTCATAAAATTACAGTACATCATAGAAAATCAGCCAAAATCTAAATGATAAATGTTAACTGATCGCTGACTTTCTATTTGGAGCAACAGTCAATTCTGACCATTCCAACCATGCAACTCTAGCATTTATGTGTCATCGACATTTAAATTAGCATGGTTAACCAAATACAATGAACCGGCTGTAGTCTTCTAAATTAACTTGTCTTGTTAGCTGGATAACATTTTTAAATCAGTAAATTTACATCAAAATTGCGTAACTATGTCTGGCATTTGTGTAGCCGCTAGAGTTAGTCAATGGATATCTGGTAAACTGGTTGGGAAAATCACGCAAAAGAAATAGTACTTTAGGCTGAAATCAGTGTATAGCTCTTTAGGTAATAGCTCTGGGTTTAAGAGTAAGGTGTAAAATACAGTGCCTTGGGGGCACCAGGACCCTGCAGTTAACCTCTTGGAACCTCTGAATATCTCAAAACATTCAGGAGACATCTGGAACCAAAGTACCAAAGCTCATGAGGTATCACTTTTAGAGGTATAACTTTCTTGTTACTTTTTCTGTATGCATTATTTGCATCTGTTCCAATGATATGTGGTGTCTTTACTGGCAAAAACTCACTTATTGCCTAAAATATTCAATCATCTGTCTAGGTGCTTAAGACGTTTCCAAAGTACGGTACATATTTACTCACAAATATGAACAAAAGCATAACATTTTACAGCCCTGTTGAAAGTACCATTTTAACGATGAAACAGCGATGAAACATAATCAATACTCAAATAGTCATTCCGGTATTCCAGTAAAAGGCCTTTTAATGGATAACCGGGTAGTCATGTATGCAAGTCCCTAGTATGTTTACTGATATCACATGCAAATATATAAATCATTCTCTACATTCATGTCGATAATTTTAAGATATTAAATTATGTTGAGACTGCAAGCATATATTCAGTTGTTTCTCAAGTCAGATCTTTCAAGATGGCTGTCCACACTGATGTCTGCAAGTGATCGGACCTCTCTGCGTGGGTTGCAAAAACAACATTCTTTCGTCACTGCATTTGACATTGTTACTGTTTGTCAGGAGAGCATCCAGACCGAGACATGTCTGTAAAAATCATTTTAAAGCACCACCAAATTTGGGTTGGATCCAATTTGGAATTTTGTTTTATGTGGCCAGACTGTTGAAAAAATCACAATGAAGAAAAGACAAAAATCAGATTTGGATTGGCGGTCTGAACAAGGCCTTAGACATTTCAAAACTGCTTTGGTGGTTTGAGTTCATTTATAAAGGTTTATAGTCTCCCTTCACTGATTTATCATGAGCTATTTCTGTCTCTTTTGCTCTCTCTCTGTTTCTCTCTCTCCTCTATACTCGCTCACCCTGTAATGTGATGTGATATGTGTGTAAAACAGGCTCAGATTGAGCATGCTCACAGAGTCTCCAGAGAGAGAGAGAGAGAGAGAGAGAGAGAGAGAGAGAGAGAGAGAGATGTACTGTACACACTGCTGAACTTTAGAGTGATGAGGATGAAGCCGCGGAAGGCTCTGTGTGTTTGTTCACGTGTGTGCATGCTTGTATCTACCTTGTATTTGGTGTGTGAAACAGGGCTTCATGGGACAGCAGTGCTCTGAAGATGGTAACATTTGGACTAATAAACACAAACGTGCGTGCATACACACAGACTGAGATTCACCCACAATCACACGCACACACACACATAACTAAGCAAACATGCACAGACATTAATCACAGCAGAGAAAGAGCAGATGGAGGTGCTGTGAAGAGGAGCAGAGAGAGAGAGAGAGGGAGGGATACTGTGAGGGAGCAAAAGAGAGAGCGAGGATGGGAGGGGAGGGGAGAGGGAGAAGAAGGGGGGGTTGAGTAAGAGCGAAGGTGCGGAGAGAAAGCAAAAGAGAGGGACGAGTGCTCGAGAAAGAGAGCGCGAGAGAACAGCAGAACACAGAGCAGAAAGCGTAAATGACTGGAGCATCAGACGCTCAGCCCGGGACACACCCGCACTGAACGCATGAGAAAAGGAGTGAAAGAAAGGATAAATGGATGGGATGGAGGCAGAGGACAAGTGAACGTGGCTCACTGCAGCACCTGTGAGCCACGGCCAGAAAACAGCAGCAGCGGCATCTCCGTCATCATCATCATCATCTGCAGCAGCACTCCAGCCTCACTGACTTTGCTTCACCAACAGCCAGAAGCTATGGCAGCCTTAACCAGTGGGGCCGGAGGTCCGAACCGCTAATTGAAGGATACAATGCCCACCGGAGCCTCTGCACTGGCCCCTAAAGCCCTCATTCGTTCAGCATGCGCTGGGATAGCTCGCTCACTCGTTCACGTGGAAACATCGGAGCTCTCCGTCCCCACGGCAACGGCCACAGTGCAGCTAGCCCTGTTAGCATTAGCTCCAGCGATAGCAGGGACATCAGGTAGCAGCTCACTAAGGAGCTTAGAGGGCAGGTACACTGTTGATATTAACTGTACTAACTGGTGGTAGTAGTAGCAGCAGCAGCAGCTGGACAGACGTTTGAGCATGATAACAGTAGTATTAGGTTTAGATTTGTAGACGTTTTTAAGTACCTTAACTTCAACTGTGTTTTGAGGGCTCTAGGGAAACTTAAGGGACTTTCTTGCTGTACTTACACTAGTCGTAGCATACGTACCGCCAGTATGAAATGCTAATATGCTCTCAGGTTTACTTTCATTGTTTTTCAGTACTCTAGTTGTAGCTTTAGTGTTGTTCTGCACTAGGTAGTCTTCAGTAGCGCCTGTCGTATGATTGTAATTAGTGGTCAGCTGCATTTGTGGTTGGTATGGTGAGGAGAGCGGACGCTCTTACCCTACTGGCTGATGAAGGCCTCCTGGATACGGCTGCTGAAAAGAGCAAAGGGGGGTCGAGTCAAGAACGATATTGGAGTAAGAGGTTTCATATCCTACTTTCACAAGAGTACTCTGTCTGTTAACCCCTTATACTGCAAGCTCATCTTTTCATGTCTCATGTTTCATGTCTTTTCAATTTTAGGACTGATTATTAAGTAAGGGCCAAACATTATTCAGTGTGAAACTAAAAAGTTATGTAGTTATGAGAGCGAGGCACTCAAACTTGGACACATTTATAGAGCCTTGGAGTTTAAGGGGTTAAATGAAAGTTGCATATGTGTGGTTATATATTGTTTAGACTGGATGGATGTTTGTATATATTATGCAGTATGAATGAGCCTTTAAGTAAATTATGGTACGTTCATATCTTGGTTTAGGCAGTGACTGTCCTTAGCTGAACGCAAGCTGTGCAAATACAATTTAAGCCAGTGAATGTTGGTATATAATATTTTACTGGCCGTAGATAACCATCTTCGCTGTAAGCGGTAAAAAGACAACAACTTGTGTTCCAGCAGGAGGCAAAGGGAAAGAGCAAACTGAGCACATTGCTGGCAGTGGGGAAACATTTGGGTCACGTTTGAGTCTGATGTGTGAAGTGAATGAGAACTAAAAGAGAATTCCACAGATTTTTCCACATTTCTGCCTATTTCACTCCTTGGGATGTCTTTTAGAGTGGTTTGATGTGACATGGGGCTGCATTAAGAACCTTTTTTTACAATGACGGTGATGGGAACCAGGAGTTGTGACGTCTGCAATGCAAATATAACCATTTCATTGGCTGTCCAACATGACCAGTGAATCTACATGTCTTCTCAGTTGTATACGTATAGTCAGCATAGTTATATAATGGTAAAGTAGAGAAAAAAAAGTTTTCTTTGGGGGCTAATTACAGCACCCTGTGTGCACCTCTGCACCATAAATAGATTTTAAATGGATGTCAAAACAATTGTAAAACAATGCCTCGGGCATAGGGCAGCATATTCATAACCATTTTGAGTAATAGAATTCTGTGAGGGAGCTTTTAGAGGCATTAAACGGGTTGGACATCTAGTTCCTATCACCACTGCTTTGAACAGTTCTGCTTCTGTAGATTGGAGCATTTCACATGAAAACACTTTGACTGTGACGTTGTTTACGTGTTGAGAGCTTAGTAATAAAGAAATTCTGTGGTTAATGATGGATAAGAATAAATCAGTCTAAATTAAATGGTAGGTTACAGCTTGTATGTTTGTGTGTTCAGCAATTGGACTGAAAACAGATCAGAGAGTTCCAAATAGATAGTTTCTTATTATGTGGTCCAGGCGCATATACCGGTCAGTACTGTGTGTGCTGAGATGTCTGTTTGATCTCTATTTAGATTGGCAATGTTTATTTATATCTGAGGAGCTTGATGTGTGTGCATATGTGGGTGAAAGATGCTGTAGGGGTCTAAACTTCTAGCCAGAGAGTAGGCTACAGTACAATATTGGTATAAACATGACTACATGCATATTTATTCTCTGAGAAAGGTCGTCATAGGATATAATTCAGAATGGTATGTCAGTGTTACCAAACATACATTAGTTGTTTATGAAAATGGCAGATTTCCAGTTAGCAGTTAAATGATACAGTATTGTTAAACCCAGAACTGTATTTTTGGCACAATTTAATTAGTACAAGTTGTAATGACTCATGCATGTGATTGCCTAGATTGTAATTAGAATCCACATAGTAAACACTGTACCCTTGCGTGGGTCCATTTAATTTACTGAAGGTTTAGCTTGTGAATTAACCCTCTGCATGTGAGCAGGCGTATAGTCATGGATGTATTCACATTTCCAGATTTACTCTATTTAAAGTATCCTTTTTAGCCCACACGAAGTAAAGTTCTAATGCCTCAGTGGTAGTGCTGTCAGCTTAGTAAGATCCTACTATAGACTGTAGAGTCTTCTGTGAAGGAAAGCATGCTTTAAACACTGAAAACCTGATTACAACACTTATGCTCACTCTCAGACATTTTAGGCTTTGTGATAATTTGTGATAATTGCAGATGTTGCCTTTGTTCTCTCCATTTGTGGAAATACAGATCAAATGCCATATTTCAAATGTATTTCTGCATGTAGATATTAAAAGACATTGTCAGTTCTTCTTACCCTATGTCTGAGGTCATTGATGACAAACCTGTATTAATATGAAGTATTTACATTTGTTGGAACATGTGAAACTGATGTGAAACATCTGAGACGCTCCGGATAGTCCAGATCCCATTAAAAATGTGCTTTCCTAAAGGCAACTTTTTGTGATATCAATATTGCAAAGGCTATATTCCTGCAGGGCCTTACGTGATCTAATAACAGGAATGCATGTGTGGGGACAATTTGTTTAAAAGAGGGGTACATCCTCTCTAAATTCCTTCAGTGAGTATTCTTTTAACATCCCAAGTGGTAACACATGCAAGACAAGGTAGCTAGTGAAATGCTATTGTAGCTAATGAAGCCACACAAACCTCGCAAGAGGTTTTTACTGGACATAATGTATGCTCCACACACGTGAGACTCACATAAACATCACCCTATGCTTTGAGGTCCGTCTTCACGAGGTGATCGATTGGCTTAGAAATTTCATAATCCTTTCAAACATCTGGTTCCGTGAGGCTAATGCCAGTTTTAGGATAATGAATGTTATGATATAGTGTAGATGTAATTACAGTGTTAGCCATTTTTTATAGTGTAGATGTAATTACAGTCTAAGTCAGTTTTTGCTAGTGTGGGTTAAATGTCCTGAACACCGGATCCGGACTTGTCAGTCTTGCCATAATGACAGACCACAAGGACACAGTAAATCGGCCATCTCTGTACACCCGGTGCCTTGCTGTAGGGCACAGTGACAGTTGGTAGAACATGGATAAACTCAACCACACTTCATTCACACATGCCACATCTCATTCAGACACTGCATTCACGCTTGCTGCCATCACTGATGACTGTCTGTAGTCTATGATAATGTCTGAACCTCTGTCCCCTCAGGGTGCAAGTCAGGACCCGGTGTCTTTAACCACCATGATATTATCATTCAGCAAAGTAGTAACACTGCTATGAATTACAGAAAGACTTACATAGAAACCTGTAAGGATATGCACAACGTATCATTTATCAGACATTATGGTGATATCTGCATTGCAATCCTGCTGTGACAACTGTGACCAATCTTAAATCTGGTCAAATTGTGTTGACTTCCTAAGTGTAAAAATCATATCCTCTACAGAGAGCTCATTAATGCACAATCACTGTTTATTTACTGAATTTAACATATTGGAAAAATAATAAAACATGCAAAAAATGTGCAACAGGTTATGGCTAATTTTACATTTTTCCTCTCTGTAGAGGATTTTAACTTATTTTCTGCTACACGTAGCTCCAGATATGCTCCTGTTTTAGCAAGACCTCTAATTCCCACCTCAGTGAAAGTCTAAATAGTTTGTTGTCTGGCTTTATTCGTATACTCTGGAAGTTTGTAAATTAAAAATTCTTGAACATAATAAATTGCAATTAACACAAACATGTAATTTCTATGGAAGAAAAAGAAACTGAGATTGATATTTAACCTCTTAAATATAATTTTCTCTTACACACTTCTGTATTCTAAGAATAGCTCAGCCAGTTTTCATTGCAGCCCATGCAGTTACTGAATAATAATGAGTTTATTAAGGGGAATATTAAGGAGGTAAAGTGTTAGTAGTTTTAGCTGCATAACAGGACTAGTTTTTCTTCACATTTATGGTTGTCTCAAGAAGTCTTTAAATTAAATTTATGTCTTATAACACAAACAAATTACAGCATAAAATCTAATTCTATTGAGTTAACAGCATGAATAACCTTTACAACCACTATATTGAAAAAAATGATGTTGTATAATCATATCATATATGGTGTATTGTGCAACTGTAGTAACCTGTGAACAATAAATTCACTTCTGCATTGTACTGGTTAAAGTGTGCTGAATCCAAAGTTTTGGTAAAGTTTGTCTCTCTGCTCTCTTCATAGGGTTCGGCAGACTCATACACCAGTCGACCGTCTGACTCGGATGTGTCTCTGGAGGAGGATAAAGAGGCTCTGCGCAGAGAGGCTGAGAGACAGGCTCAGGCACAGCTAGAGAAGGCCAAGGTCCGTTTTCATTCACCTGTGTACTGTGTCTTCTTCTGTCTCCATATCTAGACAGTGTGTTTGTCACTGCCTGCCTACATCTGTTTGTCTGCCTGTCTGCCTGCCTTGACTTTTTATCAGCCTGGTTTGTGTGTTCAAGAGAGAACTACAAGTATTGTCAATTGGTTCATTTAGTTTGATCATGTTTTGAAAGCATATATGCATCAGTTGTCACCTTTAAGGCTGTCATATTTAGTGGGGTAGCTTTGTGCCATCATATAGAAGTTTTTCACCAATGCTAAAAGTGTCAGAATCACTAACAGCAGCTTAAAATGAGCTACAAACATTGTGTTAAATGCGTAAGAATGTTTTAGCTTGTGTATGAAGCTCTTCACACTACTAGCTTCCACTAGCAAAGGCACTAGCAAAGTTCTAGATACAATAACAATTTATTTGGTAAAATTCCAGAAAAGAAGGTGTTGCGTCCGGTGTGTATGTAGTTTTGATATGGTCTGAATGTTTCACATTTTCATACTGTTTTTCACATTGCATTAAATGTGTAATGGCCTTTACACTCTCAAAACAGATGTGCTAAACACATTTTGTGTAACTTTTAACTAGGGTTGCGTGTCGGTTTGCAGTACTCCAGTATTGACTACGAAGTTCACTATTCCTTAGCCGTCTAACTACACAAAATTTCAAATTGAGTTTCATATGAGTTTCATAAGTTTGTTTTGTGCTTATATGTAAATATGTTAATGCACCATACATTAGATCCATAACAATGTACATATTTTCAAGCTTTTAATCTGGTTCAGTTCGTTGATATTGCCGATAATGTCGATTCGCTGATATCGTTCAATTCTTTAGATGTTGTATGTTTAAAATGATGGAAATTATTCAACAGAGCTCTAGATATACACTACAGATATTGGGATGGCTCAACATAACATAACACAACAAAACATAAACCCTCCCTCTCCTTGTCCACTTTACTCTGATAGAATGCTCCCAGTTGCTTAGTATTGATCATGGTGGTTTCTGTGAAAGAAGATAAATGAGACCTTCAGAAGAGACCAAAGGGTGTATTGGAGATACAGTTTGTACATTTTGGTATACTGTTTAAATTTCTTGTTTTATTTTGTTTTTTAATGTGTTGAAATTGTGACGTCTTCATTATTCAGATATTCAGTACATCACATCATGGGAAAGAATACAGAATGGGGAAATATACAGACATATACTGGAAACAGTTAGTGCTAGTTATACGATTAAATCAAAAGATCCATTGGTTGTTTTTGTCTGTGTGGCTGTTGTTCGATGTACTCTCTGGACACAGGTTTGTTAGTTTAAGCTGTCTGAATGCAGATTAGTGACTTGTTAGTGACAGACTGCTGAAATCGGTCTAACATGTCTTAAGTGGCTCTGTTGTCATATTTTTAGAGTTGTTTACATCAGGGTCGGCATGTTTTTGACTACAGCGGTCTGTTCTGTAAAGTCTGATACTTTGAGATATCTTGATATGAAGTAAATGTATTTGTGCACACATTTATGTACATACTGCAGCTGTGGTGGATGATTGTATATGAAAATGAGTACATACGGAGTGTACAGATAACTTTGGTGGTTAAAAGTGATAAAAGTTATAAAAAAAATTGATTTTGCAACTGAAACTGATAACTAAGGGTTGGCAACCTGGACCCTGATATTGTGGTATTTTTAGGCCGAATGGCAATACAAAATATATATATTGGTATTATGGTAGATTATCAGATAAAATATTACAGTGATGGTGGTGAATAATCAGGAGACAGAGCTGAAAGTGTAGCTGTTTATTAGGAGGAGTAACGTGCGGCTAACACAGCAGTTAAAGCTTCGGAAGTAGATACTAAAACTGAGGAGCAGGGACTCCCTGATCAACAGCAAGGTGGGTGTGCACTCACAATATTCTTAATCTCCAGTTCATCGTGCTTTACTTTTGATCTTTTTTACATTTACATTTTACCCAATGGCAGCTGAAACCTACGTTTTTAACATTATTCTAATTGTGTGTTTGCGTTTCAGCTGTGCTTCATGCTATGCTGATTGCTTGACACCACATATAACTATTGATTTTTAAAAAAAGATTTACAATACACATAGGAAGTTTCTGTAATACAGGCCCAAGTCTTCTTCGGCAGTGTTTACTGAGGCTGTGTCCCCCTCCATGTTGCACGAGAGCTTGTGAACATGTGTGTGTGTGTGTGTGTGTGTGTGTGTGTGTGTGTGTGTGTGTGTGTGGGGTGGCGGATTTAAACCGGGGTGTGGATGCGCAGAGAGTGTGAGAAAGCCAACACTGGTACAGCTTTGTGAAAGAAACGGGTCATGTATTTCAACACAAGCTAAACTATATTCATTTAAACGGTATTGTGTAATATTGTATCTCGTATGAGGATATAACAAGGATATACCACCCAGCCCTACTGAATACTTATGTATCACTGTCAGAACAAAACCTTGTATCAAACCTTGTGCAAAAATGTAACTCTAAAAAAATGAATGTAGCAAGATTTTATTCTATATTATCTTCTAATTGTCCTCTTTCTGTTGGTCTGTTTATCAGAAAATGTTGGTGCATTGTTGGTACGTGCAATATATCAAAGTAATGCCATGTTTTAAATGTAACCAGTAGCTTGCCNCTCTCTCTCTCTCTCTCTCTCTGTCACACACACACACTTCGTTGCCAGGAGGTGTCTGGCTGCTGAATTTTAGACGCAGCTCCAGGGTTACCTCAGGTCCTCTCCAGCTTCTTTCATTTTTAGTAAGAGCTTTCTGAAAGGCAAAATGAGGCAGGTGTTCAGAGCGAGGCGATATTTCAAGTAAACACAAACACACACAGACAACTTTTTTTTCTCAAGTCATGCTTTCTTTTTTTCTCATCTAATCAATCTCTCTGCTTTTTCCTTTTTTTACTCTCTCTCCAGCTATGTTTTTCTCGGGCATGTTAAATTTAGCATTGGCCATCAATGTCTTCTGATAAATTTGTCGGACACATGAATATTCATAGCAAGGCCAGATGTCCACCAGCTTATAGACACAGGGACAGGAATAAAAGAGTGCTCATTAACCTTGTACAGGGAAACAGCTTTATTCGAACTAAACACACACCCAGACACACACACACTGCACACACACACTCATAAATGCAGCTTTCTGAAAGCCAAAACATTTTAACCCTATGCAGTGGAGAGTTATTGCAGTTGTTTTGCTGTACTACTGAAGTGTAATTATACCATGACATGAGCACTTAGCATAGTTTCATAATGAGTTACATTTACATTTGATTTATACTCTGTACCAATAGGATCCAGTATGCATCTCCAGTGTTTTTCCCTTTGTTTCACAGAAAAACACTATTGTGTATATATATATATATATATATATATATATATATATATATATATATAAAGGTCAGTAATGAACACTCCTATAGCAATTTGAAATCTTTCTTGAAAACTTTCTGAATGCGTGTACATGTTCAATCAGAAGTTGTTACAGTGCATCCTACAAAAAATACATCGACAGAAAAAACTCTAAGCATGCAGAAAGCTCAAATTCCACATACGTTTTACTGCCCAGCATGAACATGCATGTGTTGTAACCGTTCTGGAGCATATTTTAATAAGTTAAAATAATCAAAGACAATTTCTGGCTTTGTATCACTGTTGAGATGTTTGACACACCATTTAAAAACTCTTCAAGGGTTCTTCAGAACTGGCAAGGGTTATCTATTAGACTTCAGATTCTTATATGATGAAAGTCTAGTCAGCGTCAACTAACCACTGATGACGTCATGCGTAAAACCACAGGAGAAGGGATGGCCTGGCAACAAACAACTTTAAAAGTCTCATTTTAAAAATCCATGAACAAGCAATACTGCACAGGTCAGTAAAGCGTGTCATACCCTTTCCAAAGAGGATTGCTATCCTTGCTAGCCTTCAGAGAATCTAAGATAGGACCCCAGAGTCTTGTATCCGATTTGTATCCGACTCAGGCGCACCCTTGGCATCCTTGCTGAGACGCTTGCCTGTGGCAGAGTTTCGGAGAGCCAGATACATTTAGAGTGCCAGAACAACAACGCATGACTTTTTTATTGTAGTCCCCGGGAAACTGGAGAACAACATTCAATATCTGATCTTGGAAGTGCTGTAGATCTGCAGATAAATGTCAAGGTTAAAGCATCATCGCTCAGCAGTGAAGTCTACAAGACTAGCATGTCCAACCCAGCTCAAACAACCATTTACATCCTTTATGCATAGTAAATTATTCTGTTGGAAAAGCTGTCGTATGTTTTTTAAAGATAGAACTGTTCCACCAAAATGGGCTCCACTGTTGTTACAGGTCAGATAACTAGTTTTTGTAGGTGCATAGATGGTTGATTTCCGTTTTTGTAATTTCACTGTTGTAACCTTTTTAGTTTTCATAACTGTATAGCTTACATATTCATTCATTCATAGTAGTCACTGAATAATACAGCTTGAAATAGACACTTGCTGTCTTCTGTGCAGTCTGTATTATTTATAGATGAAATGGTTAGAACTGAAAATGATGAGAATAGAAGAATAGAAGAATAGAAGGACCTCATTCTCACACTCTCTCTGTGTCTCTGTTTCTTCTGCTTACACACAAACACTCTCTTCCTCATGCTCCTGTATGGTCAATACTGCATACATTATGGAAGCCCATGTTGCATAACAGATGCCCTATGAGAAAAAGAGAGGTGCATAGAAAGCAAAATAGTGAGGAGCAATTGAAGGTAGAGAGCGCAGAGCAAAATAGACCCATTAAATGTATACAGATTATTTTATTTCACATTACATAGCCATTGTTACCTCATTAATAGGAGAGCTATTTGTGTTTGAGGGTAATACGGATGTTTGCGTTTTAAATCAGGTTCTTGCAAAAGAACAGAAGAGAATGAAAGAAGGGAGAGATGGAAAAAAAGACAGGAACTGACATCAGCATTCATAACTGATCATCCATAGCAGCAAGGAGGTGATATGTATGTGTGCATGGGTAGATGTGTGTGTTGGACGTAAGAGCAGCCTACCATCACCCATAACATTAGAGGACACAGTGTCCTCTGTTTGGCATACCCATAATTCATTCTGTGTGGGGCCGTCATGGGGATGCTAACGACATTGAGCCCACCCCATACTGTTTCTGCCCTGCTGCTGGTTCTCTCATTAAAACACACACACATGCACACCGTTCCTGTCAGCCTGTATATGAAAAATAACAATCATGCGCCGAAAAAATGTGTACAGTAAACTGACATTGATTCAAGTGTGTGCACGATTCATACATAATATATTATAGCCTACAGATATTAATATTAGTGGTATCAAAGTTAATGTTAATAGCACACTAACACGATAAATTAGAAGTGCTACCATTTTTTTCACACTCTGTTAGTGCGTATTCCTAGTTAGCATAGTTCCAGCCTGAACCCCAGCTGCTTGCACAATGTGGCCATGACTCAGTGTCTCCTCCTGTACAGCTTTCAAATGGCATGTTCAACTGATGGCTTTTTTTGATAAAACCAAACTTGCTATCACTACCAAGGTGAATTTGTTTTTTACCAAAGGATACTAGCCATGTTTTACAAGCAGCCTGGTGCTCTGTTAAAAACACAAGTAATAGATCAATCGGAATAGAGTACATTCATATACACAAATCAGTCAGAATAGACTAGTCCAATAGAGGCCTTTTCCAATACTATCCGATTCCATTTCTATTAACTGAGGTGGGTAATACTATAGGTAATCTGTTACATAGTAAAATAATGGTCATGTCAATGCCTGCTTCTGATTACATTCCCAAATGGAAGTCTGCTCTGCGCATGTGCATTTGTGTCATAATGGTAGTTTATAATGTTCAGCTTCACGAGAGCCAGAAACTGGTCTGCCGAGGAGATGAAGTTTATGCTTTATTTATAAATAACAGACTTTAAAAATAGCGGGATGGATGCCAATAACAAGCTGTTCAAACAAACATATGAGCAATTGAATGACAGTGGGTTTACATGAACTACAGAGCAAATTCAAAATGGAAGTTTCTTCAGTCGGTGTGCTACAAAGCTAAAACAAAGCTCAGGTAACATACTATTCTTCACATAATCATAGAAAACTGACACTGAGGCTTTTACTAGACATTGCTGAAACTGGAAACTGTTCACCCTAAGGATGCCAATTGATTTTCTTGTGCACATTGATGCAAACCCTGCATTCACATGTAATGTAAGTAAGTAAGTGTGGACTTATAGTTATAACTATTATTCAGATAGAAAAAATCTTTCTTTATTGTCATATTTGAGCAAATAAGACAAATGCGACTAATCACAATTAACTACTTAGATCAGTATACTTCAACACACTTCTCGCCTAAGGAAAGTATACTGAAAGACAAATCAAGCTGGTACAATATATTTTATTTGTTTGGAAATGTACACATTTATAAGTTATAAGTAAACTCAATCTTCCCAAAAATGAAGCATTGACGGGTTTAAGATGGGCTTTGAATGAAGAGATTGAAAAGCAGACTTATCATAATTTGGCAGTGTAGAGACAGTGAAGCTAAAAGATTGGTCCTCAGCAGTGATCTAATTTTAGGGATAACACTTTAACCCCATTAAACCATAAGGTCTTAAGATCAGTAATTTCATAACAGACCTGGAGTTCAAGCAGTTAATCCATCAGAGTGCCAGATCTTTGTTCTAATGCATACATCTTTTTGACATCTGTCCATCAGCATCACTGTATACGTGTATTGCTCTGGGCACTGCCTTACTGTCTCTCCCTCCCTTCTTCTTTCCCTGAGAGCAAAGGTCATTCAGGGTTCACAGATGTCATATAGAAAGTCTATAGGTGTTCCATGTGAGCATTTTCACTGGCTTTTAGAACTGCGTGTCAGTCAGGTATTAGATCTGTCTGTTGTTTTCCATTAAGCCTTTACTTTACTACCAAGCTTAACTCCACATGTTCAGATGAATAGAGGGCAATGTCATCATCCCCATGCTACACATACAGATTATTGTAGTAGCATTTTATGTCAGTTCTTTCTCATTAGCCCAACCTATTTTTAAATCGTTTGTAGTTTTGAAATCCCCCCCTCCCTTCTCAGAAATGTGTAATACATAGGAACAATGATGGGATTTCAGCCCTTCTGCCTTCCAACTCATCCAACAACATTAAAGCACTGGGATTTGTACCTCCTCTCTATTGATTGATTCAGTGAGCTGGCTAAGCCAGAACCCCCAGAAGAGCTCTGGAGTGGAGATGGTGGGGAGGAAAGGAAAGAAAGATAAATCTTCACCTGTTTATTTTAAGCCCTTTGCCGTCTTTCCTACCATTACATACACTTTCTCTGAAGTACTTTACGGTTGTCCCACCCTTGACCTTTGAGTTGCTCCAGCTCAGCCCAAAAAAAATGCATAAGTCAGGAATTCTAAAACAATATTAAAGGCCATATAATTAATTTGTCAGTATTTTAAATTGTTCTCTGATGTTTATATACAGTATATCATCTGTGTGAATAAGCCAAGTCCTCAGATTATTTAGTTAGTCATGTTAGCTAGTTACTCGAAGCTTGCTAGTAGTAAGTTGAAAATGATCTGCTTCAGCCATCAAAGAGTAGATCAAATCACACATTGTGGCTACTACTTACAGGTTGCTGTTGAGGTTGTGAAGATAATAAAGGTGGAACTGCTCTTCTCTTTAGTCTCTTCCGTGTCAAACGCTGAGCAAAGCCTTAGTATTGTCCAATGTATAAGAAACTCTCAGACTGAAAGTGTAGAGCTAACTGACAACTCTGAATTTAAGTTGTCTAGTACCTTGTTGAAGAAATGTGGGAGCTAAAGTTGCTTCGCTAATTTTCTGCTCCACGTTAAATGATGCCACTCTGGTGCTTGTACAAGCTGTGGCATTTAAGGTGGAACATAACATTCAATTAAGAAGCTGACAAATAGGAAGCCAACTTCAGCATTGTTTAAAAACTAACATCAGCCATGTCCATTGATAGTTTTGTTTCTTGGAATGGGAATGAAAAATGCCAACATCCCTTTAAAAGCTGGGATAGGTAAATTGTTCCACATAGTCGATCATTTTTATTGCTGTTGCTCTATTATCATTGTTTCGTTGGGCTAGAAAGTGAACTAGTGTGTGTAAATTTTGGAGTCAGCTCATTTTATTGCATCTTTTTGTAACTGGGGGAATTGTTTTTGAAGGAAAAGCAACAATTGACGAGGATCACTGTATGTCAGTGCTCAGTGCTGAACTCTATTCTATCCCTATTCTACCAATGTAAATTCAGTTTCCCATTCTAATTCTAATTAATTTCCCATTGTTAAAATCATGTTTAGAAAAATGCTGATGGTTGGATTCTTGACTTCTCTGGGTGCTTAAGCTGTTGCATGGATTCCATCAGCAGAAAGACTGATCAGAGAAACTGAGTACTGAATAGTAACTGTATACTGGTCTCCCTTGAGTAGACAGTTGGAAATGGTTCAACTAATGCTTTGACAGATACAGTTGCGCACAAACCTTTGAACACCCGTGGTCAGATTACATCTTGTTGATTTTCTTGTTGAAAATAAGTACACATCCTTTACAGAGAACTCACTTAAAATGTGAGACTAAGCAAATAGACAGCAGTGTACATTAAAATATGCAGGAAAAAATGCAGTACTATAGTGTTTTCACTCTAGAGGAAGCACAAAGCAAACATTTTTCAGCAGAAATCAGCAACATGTAATTTCACCACTGGTACCCAAACTTGAATTAGATAATTTAATAACAAATAATTCCTTTATATGGCATTTGTGTTGATGTCACCACCACAAATTGTGCTGTGCTTTAAATTGTGTGGACATTTCATAAAAAGGAGTAATAGAACTGTTCCAAAATGACTAGGAAGACAGTCTTGTCATATTCATAAAACCAGTGATTGATATGATCTCTGATTATGTTACTGAAACTTGTGAACCTGTTTTGACAACTCCTTTGGAACGGTGTCTTCCAAGGCACATCATAGCGCTGCTCTTTGCAAGTTGTTATGCTTGCACATGCAACATTATTCTGATGTCTCAGAACTCTTTGTTGCTGTGATAAGATTTGTAACGTATTCCAGCACATCAGTTGCTTAATGTATAGACTTAAGCCCACTTTTATAGCCATTATTCTACATATACATATGCTAATGCCTAACAATGTCCTTTTCTTAGTGATTTTACACCATGCTGTCCTAGCACTATGAGTTAGCATTATGAGTTAGCACTGTGAGTTAGCACTATGCGCACTGTTAACGTAATTGTTAGCGTTCACTCATGACTCATGCGTGAGTCAGACTCCATCAGTCTCTCTGAGTGAGGGTTATTTTTAGACCAGTCACGAATGGTGGCTAATGCAGTGTCACACGTTTACTCAAAAAAGCTGTTATCTAAACAGAGCAGGGGTGGTACAGAGTACAGAGATACTATCTATAGGTGAAAGTATAGGTACAAGATATTATCATAAGGCCACTTTTGCTTTTGACATACTGATATCAATATTAAAATCTCACTGGCTGATACCAATGCTGGTCTGATGTTTCTTTATTAAAAGCCACTAAGCTTTAAAATAAGTGATATTTAATTGAAGCGGTTTCCTTCAGAAGAGCATTTGAAAGTGAAATTTCATACTGAAACTACTCAAACACTTTACTACCCCAGGAAGAACACAGGCTAATGACAAGTCAGTGTGAATACGTGCTATTTGGTGCTAATTTTTACAGGCTAGTATCAGACCAATTCTGTTATTCCCTTGGTGTGCAGTCCAGTATTTTCAGCCCAATATCAATGCCCATCAATACTGACGCCATTTCTAATAGATACTATGTCAAAATCCAACTCATATAAAAGTGTGTATACAAAAATATTATTTGAATGGAAGTTACAAAGTGAACTTCTTTAAACTTCTCTCAAATTCTCCTGGTCTTTGAGATTTGTAATGAATACTTTGAAGAGCTAAATAAAAATGTAAGGAGTAAGATGGTAAGGTATGTATGGAAATGTAGTTTTCAGTTTTGAGAAAAGATAAAAACTTCCAAAATAATACTTACAGATGATGTAGGCCTCTGTATCGTTTAGTGTTTTAACTTCAAGGAGCTTTAGGTGTCTAGAGAAGTGATCATCTTTCTGTGTTTTCTTTTGCATTGTTTTTCTCCATCCACCATGAGCAGACAAAACCTGTAGCATTTGCTGTTCGGACAAACGTCAGCTACAGCCCTTCCCTCGAGGATGACGTCCCTGTGCCTGGAATGGCTATCTCCTTCGATGCTAAAGATTTTTTACATGTAAAAGAGGTCAGCTATGAACACACATACACACTCACTCAGATATGTTGACTAAATGTTTTGCTAATATTGGGCTGCAGTAAGAAGTGCTGAAGATAAAGTGATGATAGTGATATATTGTCTTTCTCTCTGTGCAGAAATTTAATAATGACTGGTGGATCGGCCGCTTGGTGAAGGAAGGCTGTGAGATCGGCTTCATCCCCAGTCCAGTGAAATTAGAAAACACTCGCATCCACCAGGAGCAACGAGCCAAACAGGGAAAATTCCACTCCAGGTGTGTACACTCATACGAGGAGTGTGATGATGCACAGAATTAAACAGTTTGACTTGTTACGATACTATAGAGTCCTGATACAATAAAGTTCACTATACAATAAGAATATTCAGTGCCTGAGTGCATGTTATAATAGCATCATGCACATATTTTTTAGGTTTAATGCAAATTCTGAGGTCATTATTCAGTATTCATTTTTAATATGATGATAAATAAGAAATAAGATGAATAAGGATCCTGCAGAAGAGACAGGGAGGGTTTGGTGTGTCAGCGATACAGTTACATTTGAATACACTATTTCATATACATTTTTTTGACATTTATTGATATTGTTACACCTTTAATCCATACACATGAATGCATATGACAGGTTGTCTTACAAAGATGACAGAATACAGAACCTAACTGTCTCTCTCTCTCGCTCTCTCTCTCTCTTTCACACACACACACACACACACACACACACACACACACACACACACACTTTCCCTCTCTGTAGTAAATCAGGGGCAAACTCCTCGTCTAGCTTAGGTGAAGTGGCTCCAAACTCTCGGAAGTCTACTCCTCCATCCTCAGGTTGGTTACCACCACTCATTTCATCGTTTAGAAAAAAACTTTCAACATTTTTGTTTAATAGCATAAAAGCTTGTAAGGTGTCTTGATCAATATGACAATCTTGATCAATTCCTGAATGGTTACATTAAAACACGATGTGGTCAAAACACACATCATTGACCTGAAAGACAGTAAGTTGCTCACTTTCAAGAAGCCTTCAAGTTAGCCTAAGATTGAATCTCTTTCGTTTGATGTAAACTTACAATTGATGTATACTAGGAATTCTACCCTACATTGTCGATAAGCTAAAACAATGTCAGACAGCCTTTTTGGTTTAAAAGAGAGAGAGAGAGTGGGCTGACCTTTAAGGTGTTTTCTTTATTGCGTTTCAACATTTTAGCAGCTTTAGTTTGATATTAGCATGCGTGTTAATATTAATAATATTAACCTTGTTTTAACCTATTTTTTACATTTTGTTGTACACTTTTTTATATGCTGCAGTTGAGCTGCACCTTTTATCTTTATGAGAAGGTGTGAATAGTTTTCACCGCAGGGGGTTCCCACCTCTCCCTTTTCACTCCTTATTGCTTGCTAGCAGCTCAACACAGAGTCACCAGGCCGTGTTCATCTGAGAAAATATTCAAAAGAATTGAATGCATCGAAAATTTCACAGTTTATTTCCATTCCATCACTGGCATAGCTATTAGGGGGCCTGTAGACAACAGAGAAAAGTGTTCTTTTCATTCTCCTGTAATGTCAGTGTTCTGGCAGCACCAGATTGTGTTACGACAGCGACAAACGTTGGTTGTTCTTTGTTACAATATGAATATAACCCTGTTGTGATTACTGATGTGTTTGATTTGTGGTATATAATTCCTTCTGTACGTTCCTTGTTTGGTTCTCCGAGCCCCATCTGTAACTGTGTATGTGTGTGTATATGTCTGTGTGTAGCCGTGGATATAGACGCTGCAGGTTTAGAGCCGGAGGAGCCTGAACCTCCTCCCCAGCAGCGTTCTCCCAAAGCCAGCCCAAACACAGTCATATCCCCTTTAGCCCGCGAGAAACGAATGCCCTTCTTTAAGAAGGTAACCACAGCGACGGGCCCTCCCCTACTCTGCACTCATCCGTATGGCTGTTTTATTGCACCTGCCGCTGTGCAGCATCACGCAGTGTCTGTCCGTCCGTCTGTCCATGTGGCGTCTCTGTATGTATGTCCACGCGAGAGCCATAAAGCATGCTTGCTTGGTCTTAACCACCTGTTGTTTTCCCCCTTTCTCTGTTGTTTCCCCTCTCTTTCTTCCCTCTATACTGTGCTTCTTTCTTTTCCTTCTCTTCCTTTTTCTCTCTTCTCCCTTTCACTAAATCTTTTCACTTGCTGTCTTTCTGTCTCTCTATCCCTCCCTCGCTCTCTCTTGTCTTCTTAGCTAAACAGAAGCAGAAGTCGGTAAGTTAGGTCTGCTCTGAGGCCCTGCAGGCATCTCCTAAAGCCTTTAGGGCTGACTGGAGTTTCTGCATTGCTTCCCTTCTCACTAACAGTTCTCTCTAACTCGGCTTGGCTTGAACCTGTTTGTGTGTGTCTGTGCGTGTGTATTACAAAGAATGGGAACTTAAGGCCATTCCATTTCTCAGTAGACCCAAAGTAGACATTTGCTCACAGATGTCCTCATTCTTGGCAATAGTTGCAAGGTTGGCTAGGCTTCCAACAATCCTGTATGTAATGAGAAACTGTAGCACCCATTTTTTTTTTGTCCAAATGCCTAAATAGGTAGAAAGTAGAAAGCATTCATAATTTCACCTAATATTTATATTGTGTTTCTGGTCACACTGTTAGGAAAAAAATTCATGTCACTTTCGTGTTGAAAATAATCAAAAGGTTCACACCGTGCACAATGTTCAAGTCATCATTCAGAACATTTTAAGTGATCTATGTAATTATTCTTTAAATCTTAAACATTGCTGCTTACTGGGAGAATGGAGCTGGTTAACATTAGCTTAGCTAGCATGACGGCCGCTCTGCTTGTTCATTTCTGCACCAGCGCAAATTTAGACAATAATAATTCAACTCTGATGGAGTGAAGGGACAGAATGACACAGTTAAGCTTGTTCCTTGGAGTGTCCGGATCTGTATCCTGATCGGCTGACTTAACATTAGCTTAGCTAGCAGTCTACAGATCCAAACAGTGCCACACGCCACAATACAAGTTTAATTCTGACTCACTTGTGCTCTGCTAAAAACAAGCATAGTTGATAAAAACCAATGTCCGAGAGAACGAAGCAACTCAAGTGAGTTTTGCAGGAGGGATAGAAAGCCGAAATTGAGCACGTTTTGTGGTGTTTGGGACTGTAGTGTTTTGGCTATACTAACATTAGCTGAGTTAGCAGGCCAGACCTGCTGCACACCACAGCACAGGCTTGGTTCCAGCTAACACATGATAAAATGTTACCCATTTTGAGGATATCTGAGCATGACTGGTGTTACACCATGTTCTGTAGTATGTGTAGCTCTTAACCACTGAGCCACTGTCATACTTAGATTTATTTATTTTTAATCAGTGACACATTTGAATAGAAATTGGACAAGGTGAGCATTATTTTAAAATATCAGCAGAATTGTATATACATTGGTACAGCTTACAACAATACCATCCATCCCCAATAGTGTGACAGATTAAAGGGCAAACTGAACATGTAACTAAACAACCATGCCAGTTCTGTGTACTGCAATTTCTCATTAAATTGAATGAGATTTGGCAGCTGTAGTTCCCATTCGTTCAAAATGCAGCTGTGCTAATTTTTGTTAACATTGTAGCTTATGGTGCTGTTGGATTGTTTTCTGTAGTACTTACATATTTTTACTATACTCACATTTGTGAGAAATGTAATATAGCCCGTAGTAAAAAAAAAAGAATTATGTGTGTTTTTTTCTGATCTTCCACGTCTTTTGAAGAATTGCTAAGTTGAAAGTAATGTAGTTATGAAACAAGACCAACCAACACACTCTTAAATAAGAGCTGATCTACATAATTACTAGAGGAAACCCTAATAATGTATTCATAATTGTTTCATAATTATGTTACATCTAATCCTACAAGTCTATCTCTTGTGAGCGCTCATGGTTTTTACAGATAACAATGTCAGTCTCAGCCTGTTAATTATTCTGATCCACTTATAGACTGAGACGCCAAAATTAATTTGCAATTGCAACCGAAGAGGAAATTCAGTCAGATGAGACTGAATGTCAATTAGATGTTACAGACATGTTGTTTTAATAGATAATGAATTTGAATTAGGTGTATTTAAATCCGACCAAGTCTGAAGGTTTACAAGTCTGAATCTCAAGTCTGAGTTGCATCTGTTCACCTATTAACAGATACATCTTATTTATGTTTTTGGGGTTTTTTTCCAATTTAAAAATAAATCAAATGTAAAGTTTTTCTAGAGCACTTTCACTTTCCAGAGCATTTCTTTTAGAGCGTTTATTGTGTTTCTGTGTGACTCGACAGCAGTGGTTTTCAATTCCAGCTCTTGAATGTTTTCCATTTTCCATAATACATATGAAGCAACTCCACTTAGGGGTGGGCAATGTGATAAATAATGTGCAATAAAATGCTAAATATCAAAGTATATGGTAAATGATGTAAAAATATTTTTCTGATAATGTGGATCAAATTGTGGATATCATACTTAAAGAGCACTGACCAGCATGGTTATTACTAGACCGCATAATAAGGCCTATATAACCTGTGATGTCATATTTTTGCCATTTCTCCAACCCCTGCTCCACAGCTAATTATCAAATCCTTCTTAAGTCATGTCTCTTAAGTACAGGGAAAACACAAAACAGAGTGGGGTGGGATTGGAAACCGCTGGTATATTGTGTGTGTGTGTGTATGTGTGTGTGTTTGTTTAGTAACAGTGAACATGATAGTTTATGTAAGTGTCTCATGTGGTGCGGTGGGTTTGGCGGAGCGGTGGGAGTGTGGGAGAGACAGAAAATGACGTGTGTTTTACCGCACTCTGCAGACGGAGCACATCCCCCCGTATGACGTCGTGCCCTCCATGAGGCCAGTGGTCCTGGTGGGACCCTCACTCAAGGGCTATGAGGTCAGCCCCTCCAACAATGACTATAAATCAACCATCATAAATCTGCACAAAATCAGGTCTTTGGCAGTGGGATTTCCACTGACTCGATGGAATGTTTTGAGATTTTCCCGGCCACATCCTGGTTACTTGGCTTAACACTTGCTTTTGATTAATGGTATCAGACCTTGTTTTAAACTCCTTATAGGCCAGTATACATATATATAAAGGAACTGTTCTAAAAGTGTGTATAGAGCAGCCATTCACTGTTAAGGCTTTACCTATAAGATTTAATGTATGTAATGCAATAATGCAATTTATATATATATATATATATATATATATATATATATATATATACACGA
>CM067482.1:21741560-21778292 GCA_034552555.1 Semaprochilodus insignis
TATATATATATATATATATATATATATACACAAAAACTTCATTTTTGACATCATTGGAAAATACCAATTGTCCTTCATGTTGTGTCAAAATTTCATGATTAATGGGCCAGTAGAAGTTCTCTAAAATTATATTACGTAATGAAGAATTTCTGCAGTAACTTTCTGTTGAAAGTTAAAAAGTTTTGGAGATGAGAGGTTTTGTTCCAACAGCGATTCATGTATATAGTGTACTGAAGTGAATAGTAAATTTACTTGGCTCAGTGACTGCAGCATCAGTTTTGTGTTTAAGTTTACAGCTTTTGGTAGATTTACCTTTTTTATTTCATTTTGTCAGTGTAATGTATTTCATTCTTTGTTTGTTTTACAGGTAACGGACATGATGCAGAAAGCATTGTTCGATTTTCTGAAGCACAGATTTGAGGGAAGGTAAGAGCTTCTGAAAGTCCCTGTCTGTGTGTGTCTCTCTGGCAGCCTCGTCAGTCCTCCTTTGGGGTAGTTTATGTATTAGCGTGTGCGCGGAGCTACTTTAAATAGTCTCGTCTCATTGCCTTAATTGGCCATGCTGGACCATAAGCACAAAGCTGGTCTGCATGCCTGTGCTTTCTCTGAGCTGGAGCATTCCCAGAGCAGGACCAATCCCTCTTCCCACTGCACTACCCAGAAACACACAACTGCATGTGTGTTGCAGCATATCAAACCAGAAGGTGTATTTTTGCAAACGTCTAATGTAGTCATTTACACTAGTAAAACCACTTGTTAAAAACGTTACAATATTGCATTTTAACGTCCAGATTTCACGTATTTCGTAATTCATGGTTGACTTCATACTAGTTAACTACACTAAGTTAATTGAGTCTAAAAATAAAAGCAATGAAAGTAACTTCAGAATAGACAGGGTCTCATTTACTACACCAAGGAACACAAATGCAAATGCAAACATCAGGTTTCCTTTGCCTTTTATTTATGGTCATAGTTGGTGTGACTGTATATTGTAGTATCCACTTGTTTTTCCTGTTTTTGAATTATTCGTGGGAATTCATTTTTTACAAATATCCTTGTCTTATACTCTCTCTATCTCTATCTTTCTCTAGGATATCCATCACTAGGGTGACGGCCGACATTTCTCTGGCCAAGCGGTCTGTTCTGAATAACCCCAGTAAACACGCCATCATTGAACGCTCCAACACGCGCTCCAACCTGGGTGAGTGCATTTCTCTTGTGTATGTGTATATTAGAGCATTGTTCTATCCGATATTTGAGTTTGAATTAATACATATTATTAAAACAAGCTGCCTGAAAATACACCAAAAGGAATCTTACGTAGTTTTGTAATACCACATGCAAATCCAAGAAGGAAACATACTATTTATTTAGTTTATCATATATTTACTGTTTTTATTTATTTATTCATTTTCGTTTATTTATGTATTTTACAGCTTCTAAGAACGACTTCAATGGAATCTCTTAAATAGCTTTTAAATCTGTGATGCCATTAACTGCACGAACATTTTTAATTTAGAAAGTGTATCTACACATATTTCTAAAAAGCTTCTTGTAGGCACTGTAACAGTTTTACCTAGCAAACCCATTTCTTATCAACAGAATATTGCATTTTAGTGGCCATTGTTTGAGCAAAATTTCATTATTCACTGTAAACTTCAAACCTCATTTCTAGTGAGTCTAAAGTGAGAACAAAAATATTGCTTTTAAATTCTTTTAAACTAACTCAGAATAATTTAAGACTGAATTTGTTTACTTTAATGCAATACTAGCTTCTGAGAACTACTTCAAAGAAAACTCTCAAATAACTTTAATCCACATCCAAGACTTTTAAAATCCAGAACTGTACTTACATCTGAAAGGCCACTTGACATCAGAGCACATAGAGCAGCCATCACTATCAAAAATGTGATGAATCCAGGTGCTCAGAAAGGCATCCACAAGTCTTAATTTTGTTTATACCATTAAAAAGGGATGTTTGCACTTCAGTATCGACCAACAGAATCGACCTAAATGTCTTTAAGTTAACGTACATTTAAAGCTACTTAATACTTTTCTCTTGCAAATCAGACACAAGGTTTTAAAAGCCAAGACATTATATAACATCACTTTCACCATCTGAAGAATACTGAGACCAGGGGTCACGTAGAGGGTGCAGGATTTTAGATTGTGTGTGTGTGTGTGTGTGTGTGTGTTTGTGTGTGTGTGTGTGTGTGTGTGTGTGTGTGTGTGTGTGTGAGAGAGAGAGAGAGAGAGAGAGAGAGAGAGATGGAGAGAGCAGGAAGCTTGTTATGATTGTTAGTTTGGCTTGATTAACGAGGCATGATTAAGATCAAAGACATTCTTACAGCATGACCTCCTGATTACACTGCTGTTAATCTCTTGCACAATCACCATTCAACACACACACACACACACACACACACACACACACACACACATGCTTACTCACAAACCTGCAACCTGCAAATTTGGTTTATTTCAGTTTTATTTTTACAGTCAATATGTGTTTGTTCAAAAATGTTGTCACAAAGCTGCTACCGGTCCAGGACTCTTACTGAGCTTTCTAACAGTCACAAAACCCCCAAGATATTGAGAGCAATTTTTAAAAGGCCTGAGCAACTAGACAAACGTTTATTTAAAGCAGTGGACTGGATTAGCTAGATTATTTTACCGGTTTGTATGACACTGTTCAGTGGACAAAATTTTGTCTTCAAAATGGATGTTACTATTGTTTTTAGCAATGCAATGTACATATACTGATTTGTATAAATAACATTGTGTCATACTGTGTCAGAATCCACACGCCTATTTGAGAGAAATTCCTTTTTCTTTTCATTTTCCAATCATTAGGAAGTAACCAAAGACATGCAGGGTGGATTGATGTGAAATGACTTCAGCCATACACACTTACAGACGTCTTTATGAAGGTGGTGATAGGAAATAGTTACAGGTGCCAGGTGAAGAACACAGGGGTTACTGGGGGGTCTGGGACCCCATGAAAGTCACAAAATCAAAATTCTGTGGGGTCCCTGAAAATAAACATATTATGACACTATGCTGTCATTGTTTAGCTGTTACACCCATAATCTGCAAACTTTTATCCATCCCAGCTAATTACAGTTGCAGCACTGGTCTGCCACAGGGTGGTGCTGTAGCAAATGTAGCAAGTTCATCCAGCTGGTCCATCATAGACTGGCAACTGTAACTACACCCAGGATTCCTGTGGATCCTCTGTGCAACTTTTGAAATCTGAAAATGTGTCCAGTTTTTCCTGTTGTTTTGTAGAAAGAATGGATTGTTACTCATTTTTCAAACAGCAGACAAAAAAAAAGAGATGAACAAGATCCCAGTTAATGTGTGGAAGATGCATTTCCAGAAAAAGATCGGTTAAACCAAACATTTATTGAAATTAAAGCACTGTTATGGCACGTGAGCAGACAGCCAGCACTGGATCACCAAAGCAACAGGGGACCCTGTGAATATCAGGGGGTATCTTGCACATTCTGACAATTCTGAATCTAGAACCGAGCATTTAATTATGTAGAAATGATGAAAAATGGGTGGAACTCCCCTGTACCAACTTAGCATGCATTGAGTCAAGTGTGTGATGGCATTTGGCTTGCTGCTGCTTTTTGGTGAAGAATCTGCTTCTTTTACTTGTTAGCTACAGTAGCCTTGTAGCTCCAGTATAAAGAAGCAAACTTGGAACACCAGATGTCTTGGGGTATGGAGAAAATTTGATTTCTTGCCAAACTGTCACTTTAAAGAGTCACTGAGGTGAACATACTGTACAGTCACTGATGGTCCTGCACTCTTAATGACCTTCTTTGTGCACTTCTGTGTTAGCTGAGGTACAGAGTGAGATCGAGAGGATTTTTGAGCTGGCGCGGACGCTGCAGCTGGTGGTTCTGGATGCTGACACAATAAACCATCCAGCTCAACTGAGCAAAACCTCACTTGCTCCAATCATTGTCTATGTCAAGATCACCTCTCCAAAGGTACACAAAAACACACACACTACATTTATCCTATCACTTTCTCAGTGTTCTTTCTTTCTTGCTCTCCTTCCACAGTACATGAGTTTTGTGAAGGTGTGTTTTGGTGTGTGCCATGCCTCGGTGTACCTTGTACAGTGTGATAGCTCTGTCTCATGATGGATGTGTCAGTTAGAATGAAAGAGTACACAAGAGAGTTCACTCATATTATACTCTTGTCCTGTAGTGATATAATAATACATTTCACCTCTGTCTCTCTCTCAAAGTCATGTTGGTAATTGAGACTTCAGATGTGCTGTCATATACACAGAATAACACAGTCACATGATTGACTGTATACAATGATTTGCTGGGCAGGTGGAAAAGACTCTACATAAATAACATCTATCTATAGAAACATTTAAGTATAGAAAGAATGATATGAATACTAGTAACGAATCTGCCGTATTTATTGTGTCTGAAGTGAATAGTATCACTAATGATCTCCAGTACCATTATAGCACATTATGACAAATTCTGTTTGATGTTAATTATCCCAGAAAATTCAGTTAAAGAAAATATGGCATATCGATTTGCATGCCTTCACCATGCATGTTCCATATACTGTTTAAAATTTCAGCACATTGTTGTTGTTTTTGTTTTTTTGTTTTGTTTTTTTCAGGTGTTACAGAGATTGATAAAGTCTAGAGGGAAGTCTCAGGCCAAACACCTCAATGTACAAATGGTGGCAGCAGACAAACTGGCTCAGTGCCCTCCGGTAAGTACTTATGAGCAAGCTCTAAAATTGCCTCCAACAGTTCTAACACTGGTAAAATGTTGCCGTTGGTGTATGAATGTGTGCGTGTAGTGGGTGGGTGGGTTGTTTTGGTAGTCCAAATTTTGCAGAGTTAGTTCAAGCCTTAAAGCCCTATGTGTGCTGCAGCCCTTGAGGCCTCTGTGAATAATCCGTTTGATTTTTAATTCATACAGAATGAATATATAAAATGACTAAATGGGTCACCTTATTTCTGACACAAATTTCAGTTTGTGTGGGCTCCACTAATACCCTGGGCTCCACTAATACCCTGACTAACTTTAAAGGGTTATATTTATCCACTCCTCTAATAGTAGCGCACTGAGGAGTCTGTGTAACAAGCAGAGGTGAAAGAGTATTAGCTTGATGAAATCAACTGAAGTTGTGGCCTCATTTACCCTTTTTTTTACTCCTTCGCTTCCTGTTATGTCTTCTCTTTCCCCTTTCCTTTTGTTTTTCTTTTTTTCTGTCTCCAACTTTCACTCCTCTCCTGCTTCATTCTTTCCTTCATTCCTACCCTATTTCACCATGTCTCTTTCATGTGCCTTTTTGACCTTCCCCGTCTCCAGGAGCTCTTTGATATCATCCTGGATGAGAATCAGTTGGAGGATGCCTGCGAGCACATGGCAGACTATTTGGAGGCCTACTGGAAGTCCACTCATCCGGCCAGCAGCACTCCAGCTAACCCGCTTTTAGACAAACTCACCACTGCCACCGCGGCTCAGTCGGCCAGTCCAGAAACGATGTCTAACCTGCAGCTCCAGGTGCCCACCAAGCTCCGTCCTGCCAACACATCAGCATAGTGATTTGGGGGGGTTGTGGTATAAAAGATTCATATCCCAGATAACTTATTTGTAAGAAGTCTAAACACATTTACATATTTAACATGTATTGTTCACTCTCTTCTCCACATTGTCCATTTATGAAAACTCACAACATATTTTTTACATATGACCGTCCATTTAGCTCCACCCTTTCACATTGTTGTTAATGCACATTTCTGCTTGTACTGCTTGAATGAGGACCAATACATCAATCCTTGTAGAGGATTAAACTTTTTTCTAATTTTAACTTAGAAAATCAACAATGTGACCAGGGCTTTTGCATACAACCACATAACATACACATATACATATACCCATCTTAAACAGCAAAACAGCCTGTTTAAGTGTAAGGTAATGAAAGTCTGAAATTGGTCATGTAAAAATTAATTGTTTGGTAAACAAAACCACACAATCATTAAAAGTGGACTTTGTCTAGTATGGAGCATCCACGAGAGATAGCTCTATAGAGAGAAAAACAAGAAATTAGACAGAGGTTGTAGTAGCAGGAGACCTAGTCAAGGAAGAATAAGGACGAAACAATCCTGAACACACAGAACAGAACTGAGATGAGTTTCTTAAAGACTTTGAATCATTGAGGAACCCAGCAAGCCATCGTGATCTTACATCTGCATATTAACCTCACCACTGTTTACAAATACGGTCATAGCGACAGGGATACTGACCCCGATTATATTTTTGTATCTCTAGTTACAGTCATTTTATATGAAAACAAACACTGCATACATAATATTTTTGCTCACTTTACATGTGTGTTGGTATGTGTTATATTGTAAACATATTGATCTTTTTATTGACTGCTGTGGCTCATGTTCAGACTGAGGAGGCTACTCCAATTGCAGATGGGTAGCCTCAGCCATGGTGAGTGTGGGTGTGCTGATGGGTGAGAGAGAGAGAGAGTGCAAGAGAGAGAGAGAAAAAGAGTGTGTGTAAGAGAAAGAGAGAGAGGGTCAGTTGCTTTTGCACTCAGATTCAATTAAGTTAGTTTAGGGGATTGAAACTGCAATGACCAGCCAACATGGAATTAATCCCTTCAGTTTTAATTACTGTTAAAGTAATACTGGGTCTAATTATACAGTATGTTGATACTACAGGGATTTAAGATTTCTACTGAGTGTGAGACGTGACTGAAACTTTTTCTCTGTTTCAATATCTGCTTTGCAGTGGTTTGAAGTGTTCTTCTGTTCTTACTGCACATCACCCAGTGTGTAGTGTATATGTATCTGAATCTGTTTTATTATGGATTTGTGTAGGTTTAGGAATACTCCTCTGCCACATTTGTAGCATACAGCCAGTTACCACATACAATTATTTGGACACGTTAACCTGCATAAAAGATATGTACAATTATTTACTCAAAACACACACTGGAGCCTATCCCAGCATTCTCTGGGGAGAAGGCAGGAAACACCTTGGGCAGGTCACCAGTCCATCACAGGGCAGACGAACAGACATACACATTCGCACGCGCACACACACACACACACACATTCACACCCACACCCAGGGCCAATTTAGCATGACTGCATATCTTTGGACTGGGTGAAAACCAGAACACCCTGAGGAACCCATGCTGACACATAGAGAATAGGTAAACTCCACACAGAAAAGACCATGAAAACAATGGTTTAGATTTTTGGACGCTCACAGTGCAGGGCAGCGCTTGCAGTGTGTGGTGGCCTTTAGATTTGTGGGGCTTTCACAATTACTTGATAAACTTTGATGACTGTTTTAAAAATGAATCAGTTCAAATTTCTGTTCTCCATGAACTGCCTCAGTGATTAGATCACAACTTAAGATGATAAACAATATTCATAAGGCTGTTTAGCAGGTCCCTTTCCACAAGGGGATTTATTAGCACTTTTGTGTGCATCGCTGAAAGAGAAGAAACCTGTACCAGCAGGATCTCAATAATTAATGTGTGTTAGTAGCTACAAATTTCCTGAAGTCAAATTAATGGTTTGTTCTGTTGGGTGTATGTGGAGTATGTAAATGTATATGCAGTAAGGCTTTGTAGAAGTAAGTCTAGGTTGACAGAGGTTAACACACTACTCCAATAACATTCGGGTAACCGAATGGAACCGAAGGAACCGCTTTAAATTGTTAATTCATACAAAGTAAAAATGCCACTTGAACTCAGATGCCTGTGCTGAAGCAGCTAGTTATTGCTCAATAAAGCTTTTTGTGTAATTGTTAGGCAAACAATTGTGAAAATAATTTCTAAAGGACTTGATTACTCATATAACCGATAGTGATAGCCCTACTTCTGGTCAAAAGTACAAGGAAATGTGTCAAAATTATTGTCTGTGAAAATCGACTGTATGCTACAGATTATGTGACAGATTTTAAAAATGTTGACTTTTTTAAGGAGTCTATCAACTCTATTATTGTTTCACAACATTAATGAATGTTTCTTTGTGCATGTGTGCTAATCCAGGGCATGGGGAGCAACCCAAAAGCAGAAAGGTCGCTGGGCGAGCGGAAGAGCTCTCAAGAAGACCATCATCACCACCATCACCGTCATCACCATCGACTGCAAAAGCAGGGCAGTCTGGACCAAGCTGAGGATGATGACGCTGAGGAGGAAGTGCCAGTGGCCGTGGAGGAGCAGAGACCGTTACGGAGCGGGCGGAGAGCACCACATGCACACCACCGCTCGTCATCTACACGGACCGAACACCACAACCATCACCATCACCACCATCACCACCACCACCACAACCGCACAGCACAGACGCTTTCCCGGCAGGAGACGCTGGAGAGCAGAGATTCAGCTTACACTGAGCCACGAGCCAGCCACGCACACACGCACTCGCACCCACACACGCACTCACACACGCACCACCCCCGTGAAGAGGAGGACGAGGAGGAGGAAGAGGAGGAGGAGGAGCTATCTCTTCAGCATAACCACCATCACCATCGCCACCATCACCGCGGAGATAGAGAGAGGGAGCATGAGCATAGTGAAAGAAACAGCCGGCAGCGTGCTCCTCAGAGACCACAAAGAGAACGATACCACGACTATGAGAGACAGCGCTCCACTGAGGGAGAGAAGAAAAGAGGAGAGACAGAGTGGGCGAGAGATCACTACATAGAGTAGTGACACACCCACGCACAAACACACAGAATCACAACCACAACTGCATCAAACACAACACACATGTGCCATTATAAATGTAAGCTACTGTCAGGTCCACAATTCCTGCAAACATGAAGAGCTTTATCAAAAACATTCGGGGGATTAGTACTGAGTCTTGTGGGGCCTGATGTGGTCTCATAAAGGGAATCCACAAACTTTTAAACTTATGAGATGAAATCAAGTGTATGCCTCTCAGATTCCTCTAGTCTGTGCTCATTTAGCATTTGGAGTAAAATCAGTAACACAAGCAAAACAGGCTAGCTGGCGAAACAGTATTGTTAGCTAACAAAACCCGTTTTCCCTTGTAAGAGGTCATTTATTTTTAGCAAATAGTAGCAAGTAATGTATTCTCAGCACACACATGTACATGCAAGTGGCAACAATCAGGGACCAAGCACTCTTACCTTCAGGAGCCAGTAAAACACAAATTCTGTTTTTATTAATGGTCTTGATTTACAACAGATGAGGGGTTTCAAAACAAGATTTTGTACACATTTTTAACCTCGGTCAAGGCAACAGATTTCAACAAATAAATTAAATACCTAGAAAACAGTACAATGCAATTTGTAAAACTTGTGTTTACATAGTTTGTTCAACATAATAACCTAAATAATTTCTAATACTAAAGGACAATTTTATTTTAAGAATGCAGTGTTTGGGAATATTTTAACATTATAAAGCCACACTTCTGTGGTTAAATTAAAATGAATAGTTTTGTCACTTTATAGCTTCTAACTTTTTCAGTGTCTTATTTTATTTTAAGAATTCTGCACAATCAGTTCATTTGTTTGCATAAGAGAATTGTAGTGTCTAGTGCTAGTGTCTAAAAGCTAGCTGATGAATCTTATACACACAAATCTAGTTAGTTCATCTTTAAATTAGCAAGAGCTGTTTTTAACTGCCATTACATTTTTTTATTAAGTAATTTTTGCAGCATGTGGTCTAACAACAGGCTTGTTGTCCATTGGACAGTGTTGGTGAGCTCATCGTCACCCCTGTTCTGCGCTTCACTAGGTGCTGGATCGGTATAGAAATTTCACACCCAGCTTGTTCCCACCCTTATAAGTCCACATTCCCACCTCCATTTACCCCAAAATGTTCTTGTTACAAGATCACATCTGGCCTCCTGAGACTAAGCTGAGTTTTGATTAAGCAGCAGAATACAAGGGAGATTATTATTCTACTCAAATAAAATTGCAGCTGTGATATGGTTACACAGCATTTGTGATAAGTGTCCAGTTGTTTTTCCATAGCTGTTTTGCACAGCAAAAATAATAATGCCTGTACAATGTATCAGATCTATAAAAGTAGTTCAAGCAGCTTAGAGTGAAGTGTCCAGGTTTGTTTCCTACAAGCTGGTGGTCAGCAGTATGAAATAAATGTGCTGTTACCAGATATAACAACACAGGAAAAGCACTTTTCATATTAAACGCTGTTTTTGGACTGATTTATTGGGAATGACAAAATGATGCCACAGTTTTCCTCATTACTTGATAATGTTTCTATCATTCCTATTGATATCCCCTTAATGACTGTACTTGCACATTTGCAATTATGACCTGCCCAAATGATTTGGAAGTATGTCTGGGCAGATTTCTTTTAGTTTCACCCCTGGCAGAGACAGTCTTGGCAGAGACAGTCAAGTTTTTTGGCAACTTGGTGGAATTTATTAACTACTGATGTTAAAATTGAGCCCCTGGACCACTGGCAGCAGATCAGCCCCCAAAGCATCAATAAATTACTTAATTCATGGTGTGTCCCATCCCTGCTTAATGCCAGTGGTCTGCATAGCACATGGCATAACAAGTTGTGGTTTCATCTGACCATAAGCTTGTTGAAATGAAAGCAGCACTATTAAAATAGAAGTTACGTGACCTATATAATGAAAAACAAGTGTTCCTCACTGCTCTGAAATATGTTTGAGTTTGATGTAGTATGTAAAAAGGGTCAAAGCGTATCGTTCAGTCCCCAGTCCTAGTGTGTGGAACTAAGCTGCAAAAACTGCCAGTTTTCAAGTGTTTGGTTTTGTGATGTCCCCAACATTTACATATATCTGCCCACTTAACATACAGCAGGTTAGCCTGCCATTTCACCCTGAAGTTATAAGGAGTGCTTCAGCCTTAACTGATTTTTGAATTACGCACAGAACAGGGAAGCCAATAAATGGACCTTTGGTACAAACATCAACTGAAGAACACAAGACTTGGGTCATCACACAGGATACCTGGGCCTGACAGTATATTACAGTCACACATATACATACCCACACAAACACACCCCATGTGCTGCTATCCTCTCTCCTGGATTCTTGGCTGTCAGTTACTATGCCTCCTTTGTAAAGACTGGTGTTTTTAACGATGACTAGATTCATGTAAATAACACACGTATCCATACATAATTGTTCTAGCCATGTGTGGACACGGGAATATTACACAATAAAACTGAGTACAGTTCTTCATTTCCTTTGACATGAACGATCCAAGTTTGTCTTTCGTATCTGGCTGGTCTGACGGAAAATCTTTTTTATTACATTTTCCAGCTTTCTTCTGTTTCTGGTAGATTATTTAGCTAGGTATATTTCTATTGCATTATGACTACTGTTTGGGTTTGGTTAGAAAGAAATACTAATTTAAGTGTAACATTGTGATGTGTGACATTTTCCCTGCATTTTAATAGTGACTGAATGATTCTACAATAAGATTGCACAATTGTGTTTTGCCTTATGCACCAGAAAAAAATCCAAATAGTTTGAAACACCTATTTTGACTGCTTGCGACATTTTTTTTTTTTTTTCAGTTTTACATTTTACATTTAATTTTTCCAAAACAAGATGGAACTTTTCTATGACTTACTGGAAGGTTGTGTGACATGTGGCAGCATCTTTTCAATGTCCTGCAGTAGTTTGTCATGTGTGAGATGTCTCTGCTTCTTTCAGAAAATGAAGGTTTGGGGTGAAACCAGATGTTCTGCAATTTTCAATACTCTGTTCTTGCTTTGAAGAGTGAATGGGGAGTGTGCGGATTTGGGTTTGTGGTTCAGAATGCTCTCACTGGAGGAATGTATTCGGACTAACTGTGATTAATAGAGGTTCACAGTATGCTGAAACAGGACACTATTAAGAAATGATCTTCTACACCGCCGTAAACGAGTCTCTGAGAAAGTATAAGCTGGTGATATTTACCTCAGTGTGAAGTTTTGACTGTTGTTACTGTCGTGCAAGCACAATGCAGAAACAAATGCACATCTACTTAAACACTATTGGAAAGTCAAATGTTCAATAAACTGAATGTGCAGAAATAGAAAATAGCCTGTGAGGAGTGATGGCTAATATTTAATAATGAAAGCTAAGGGCCATTCGGCATGATCTTGTTTGCTTAAAGCTATCTTGCTTTGACTATCTTGTATTCATTATTAGCAAGCTTTGGGGTGAAGTAGTATTTTCGGTATTACTCTGCATAATTAAATCACTGAGCTCTAAACAAAGTAATTCAGAGTGGGTTGGTGTGAGATAGAAGGGAAACTGACTGACGTGGATTTCTTTACAGTGGTGCTGATGGGAATCAGGAGTTTTCCATGCCGATTATTAAATGTAGCCATTTTATTTACCATCCAGAATCACACATAAGTGTCTGCTGAGTTTTTATATCATCGCTGCCCAAAGAAAAACTAGCATGTCCAACATGATAACTTTCCAGGAGAGGGCAAGAAGGTTCTTTACCTTCATTGTAAGTTCATCAAGATATTATGTTCCAAGCCATTTTGGAGTATTTCTATTGGTTGAATCATTCTAATATTTTCACACAATGTAAAGGAAAGCTATCGTGCTCAAATTATATAGAAAAGTTCAAATAAAAATGATATAAGTATGTTTTTCTTTGAACATCGGTGGTAAAATTGTATTTTGGGGCCCAAAACCCTATTCCAAAACTAGTGTAAAACATGTCTAAGGCATCAGGCAGAATATGTCTAACTATTTCATGTAATAGCTTTCTGCGAAGGAGCTTTCAGACACATCTGCTGTTGACGTCTGGTTCCCATCACCTGCCACTGTGATCAATTTGGATTTCTCAAATCAAGCCACACTGAATGCCTTTGCTTACACCTTAAGAGCTTTAAAATGCAGAACCTTTGTAGAAAAATTGTTGGAATTCCCCTTTATTACTTAACATACGTGAACAAACTGAATCTGAGCTGTTCCCAAATGTTAGAAAAGGCCTACACAACTCCTTTAACAGCTAGCTTCATTACTTCCAATGGTTATAGAAGATGACTGTCAGCTTTATTATAACATGGCCACGTTAAGTTTCATTTCATCTCGATTTAAACCAGATTGCCTGCTTGGATATTTGCGAGCGCGTGATGCATGTTTTCGTGAAAGCGCATCTGTAAGCTGCTGATGTTGTGTTAAAAAATGTGCGCTTGTGTTTGCCAAACTTCCTTGTGCGTCTGCATGCTTGTGCGCATTGTTGCAAACGTGTGTCCCTGCTTTGATTCTATCACACATCCATTGATTTGTGCAAGAGTTAACTTCAGTGAAGCAGAGTCGGACTTCCTGTATTGCAGCCCAAGCCCCATAATTGCTCTCTTGACCCATTCTCAGCTGCACTCCAAAAATAAGCAAGTCTCGGTTCACTCCCTGATCTCTGAGCGCGTTTCTCTAAAGCGCTACATGTGTGACACAGTTTGTAAACAGTGTAAATATATTTCTATATGGTGTATATGTATAAAACGAGGGGAAAAGGATTCAATAATAAACGTAAATATGATGGAGAGTACGGTTTTCAGAAATAAACGTGTTTTGGGCTTTTTGTAAACCTATGCAGTATATGTGTGTTTGCGTTGATATGGTCTCGTCCCCTCTGTCTGCTGCAGTACATTTGTCTCATGGCTTCTGGTGCTCTGTCTTGTCTGCTTGTTTGTGTGGTGGTGTTATATACTGCGGGAAGAGACAGATAGAGGGTGGAAGGGGGGCGAGACAGCATTAAAGAGAGCATTAAAAGCATGAGAAATGGAGCCGGCTGGCGCGGTATAAATAGACTCTTCAAAAACATCTCAGAATGTCCCAGGTGGGGAGGTCCGCCCCTGTAAGTCGTCATAACGACGCGGATGACAGCGGCAGAGCACGGAGGAGACTAAATTTGGCAGAGAGATGCTTTCTTCCGCTCCCGTGTCTACACACGCATTCAGTCGCAGCCTGTTTTTCCTAAAATCAGCGCTCGCAAATATTGGCTAACTCCCTAAAACGACCTCCAAACTTTTTCCAGACACTGAATGTATCATAATAACCACACTTTAGGAAGCAATGTGTCATAATAGCACACAATGTCAACTGTAGTGCCCTAGAAATAGTCATGCGGGCACAAGGACTTTGCTTAAGTGCAGCTTGTGATGCAAGCATATCAATATATTGACTGAGCAGTTAATCTTTGCTTCAATAGTATCTGGTGATTATTTTAATCATTCTGTTGATTTTTAAACGATTGCTTGTTCACACACAAACAGCTAAGCTCCTGTGTCGGCGTCTGTTAATAACCAAGCTTGTTCATTGTTTTATTGTTTTATTAAGTTAATAATAATGCACCTATTCCAGACAACAAAAACACTTCCCTCAGCTCAAAGCAAAGGAGTGAACCTGCGATACTCAGACAGAAAGCAGATTCCGAAACTACTAGTAACTGAAAATGCAGTAAATGACCAATAATTGGCTGTCTGTGTGTTTGCGTTGATATGGTCTCGGCCCTTCTGTCTGCGCGCTGCTTCCTGCTCACGGTCCAGTGGGCCCGCAAAAACCCACCGTCACCATAGCAGCTGTGTCGTCACTGTTGTCATGGTAACGGAAGCAGAAATGCACATGGCACCACCCTCGATTTCTTCTGCTGCTGCTTTTTCTCCCATTCATACCATCTATTCACTTTACCCTCCACCCCTCCCTCTGCTTTCTCTCCTTGCCTCTCTCCCCAGGCGCTCCTCCTGTTTTCCTAGCTTTAACTGATGCGGCTGCAGCCCGAGGTGCGTTTGAGGCGGGGCCATGCACGTGCGTTGAACCTCTGTGGCAGTTATCTCTTGATGAACTTAGCTATGAAGAATCCTATAGTGTCCGTGCTGGCTTTCAGGAGCAGGTTCTCGGAGGAGTCTCCATCGCTGGCTCCGCCCCATGCTAATTCTGGGCGGAACCTCTGCAGCAGCCGTCGTTGGTCATGTGACAGTGCAGCTCCTAGCATGCCCTGGGAACCTAGATGAGGCTCCTGGAGGGAACATTAAGAAACGAGAAAATCCAGCTCAAATTCTGCAGTCCTAAGACATTTAATGATCTCTAATGTCCTTAATGAGCTGAATCAGGTGTGTTTGAGTAGGAAACACATTATAACAACAGTGCAACAGTATAACACTACTTTAGACCTTCACGTAGGGCTCACGGTCATGAAAGATTAGCTGATGAATTGCTAGCTGTCATATGAAAAACTGCAATTAATGATTTGAGTTGCCTTTTCTTGTTAAGTCATTTATTAATATGCAAGTCAAAGTGGCCAAATTGGCCAAATCTTTCTTCTTAACTATGTTTATAATGTACTTTCACAGGAATGTCTCAGTTACATAGAATCAGCTGTATTCAAGCTTATCATTTGTTCTACAATGTTCACCCCTATTTACACTATTCCACAACGTCTGTCTCCATTCATACTGTTCTACAACATTCACCCCATTAAAACTGTTATAGAATGTTCTTTCCATTCATACTCTGCTATAATATTTCCCCCCATCCGCACTGTTTTTAAATTTCATCTCAATCCTCACTGTCCTTTTATCTGCTTCCCCACTCACACTGTTCTAAAATTTTCACCTCTGTTCACATGGTTGTTCACACCTCCCTCTACACTTTCCTTGTCCTTCTCTGTTTGCAGTGACTTGTTTATCATTTCTTGTTTGCCCCTCAACATTCTAAAACAACTGACAGCATTACAATGTTGGTATTTGTTAGAGTAGTGAGTTCTGAACTAAAGAGAAAGTGTCAGTATGTATACGTACTGGTGTGGACGTACTCATCTTCTTACCTGTGGGTCGAGGGTTAAACATGGAAATGTTTTTAATGCCCAGGCCACCTGCTCTTCATTCTCAGCCAGCGTCACAGTACAGGTGCTATACACCAACACACCTCCCTTCTTCAAGAGACGCACAGCCTGTAAAACACATACAGTCCTATCAACAGGCAGGATGGATACAGTAAAGACACTATAAAAAACAAGCACACGCTATCAAACCCATTAGACTTACAGCAGGTACTAGACACATCAGATAATAAAGATAATATAAAAACAATACCACGCAATAAAAAAGACTCAAGGAGACATAAACAGACACATATGCAGAACTACAGTCTAATATAGATGCAACACCGCCTCCCTGAGGATTGCAGGCTTGTCACAATAAAAGTAGACAAACAGCTCCATCTACTGGTAATGGATGCATATTACAACAGAGTTGTTAGGGCGGGTGCAGCTCATATTGTATGTGCTTGTTTTTTCCCTCTCCTCTTAGCTCCACCCTCTGGAGATGCAATGAAGAGATGCAAGGGTAAGATAAGAGGACAGCTGAATCAATAACAAGTGTGTTTGCCAAATTAATCACATTCATCGCCTGTAACTGGGCTTAAAGTGTCTGCCAATAATTAACTCTTACATCCTACATGATTAAAAACTAAAGTGAAATGCACTGTAGGACCTTTACACACCAAGCACAATTTTATTTGTGCTTTTTATTTCGACAACAATCAATAATAATTCAAACAAGTGTACAACTGTCAATATATTGAACACCGAATGTGATCAGCGTAAATTCATTTTTGTGTTTTTTCTTTGCCTTTGGCATGGGGACAACCTATCAGATGGATTGGCTGTGTCACAGCAGCCAGAAGTTTTTGATCAATGCTTAAAAGATTCGGTTTGTCTTCTGCATTACAAGTGGTGTCAGGATCTCCAAAAGCAGCTCAACCCGAGCTATGTGCAAACGTGCTCGTGAGGGTTTGGCCCTTGAACGCCCTTGCCTGCCCACCGACACAATCCCTCATATTGTGGGGAATTGTTTTTGCATTGCATATAACAAAATGTGTAGTGCAAATCTCAAAAAAATAAAATAAATTATATAAATTATATAGATGGATAGATGCTAAACTGCAAAGAGCAAGGCAGAAAAACTGCACCACAGGTGCTACAACTGAAATTTCATCATATGATGCCCTTGTGTATCCTCACTCCGGAAGCCTCATCTCCCCTCAATTCCTCTGAGAGCACTTAAAGACTTACACTCCCTGAAAGATGGTGAACTTCGATTGATTTCAGAGTCACATGCTGGAGGACCGAGGAGAGAGGAATCATGGAGTAATCAACCAGTGTGATGAGATTCACCCTATGTGTGTGTGTGTTCCCCTACCGTAGTGAAGAGTTTCCTTTGTAGAGGGGGGTATGAACACACTTCTTTGAGACTCCAATTGATGGCCATATTGGGTCTCTGCCCCAAACCACTGCAGGGAGCGTCTAACAATATCCGGTCAAAACTCTCTTCTTGGAACGGAGGAGCATCTACAAACACGCAGAAAATAACATGGCACATAACATCCCTATGGTGACAAAAATGTTTATTATGCAGTAACTGAAAGTCGGATCAGTGTGTGACCTGTCAATGGACATGCTCCAATATTTCTTCCTCAGAGAAATACATTTTTGGCCTCAAATAGATTAAAGTTGAAATAGTGAAAATATAATTCCTACTTCCTATTACTTCTCTGAGCTGGACATTACATTTTATATATTCTAAAATGTTCTGTACATTCTAAATGTGATGTTGAACTTCTGAACTACCTGTATCAGACTCCTGGGTAAGATCAGAGCTCACGGCACGTATGCTGTTGTAACAGTATGCTTTAATGCAGTCCAGTTGCAGAGTCTGGGCATTCTGACTGATCTTCTCCACTTTGGATTTGATCTTCTCCAGAGCCACTACTACTCCCTATCAGGGACAGAAGGTACAAGGATGAGCAAAATACAGAGTGTGGGAAACATATAATGATCTTATGGATAAAGAACTGCATCTAAATATGATGATGAAAAAGATAACTTCATAGTTGGTTGTATAACTTGAACTATGACTTCAAGACATTTGTTGGTTTTAAAGGAATGGCTAAAACTTCAACCCAAGAGACTGGTCCTAGATTATCACAAGAGCTGCAGTATGGACAAGATACTAGTAATCCCATTATATACCACACCTTATATAAGTACACCTTCTTGTTTCTACATTCCTTCAAAAGATCAGATCCTGCATCTCACTTTACATCGACAAGGTGGACCAAAAAGGTAGGAATGTCTAATAGAGTGGACAGTGAGAGGACACAGTGTTGAAACATTCCAGCAGCACTGCTTTGTCTGATCCACTCACACCAGCACAACACACACTAACACACCACCACCACATCAGTGTCACTGCAGTGCCTAAAATGATCCACCACACACAAAATTCCTGCTCTGAAGTGGTCCTGTGTGGGTTCTGAGCATTGAAGAACACAGTGAAAGGGAGATAACAAAGTATGCAGAGAAACAGATGGACCACAGTCTGTAACTGTAAAACTACAAAGTACAACTATATGATAAGTGGAGCTATTAAAACAGGCAATGAGTGTAGATACAAGAAGCTTAACAAGAAGCTTAACTTCTAAATAGTATAACCACTTTGGGGAATCAGTCCTACATAGTGTAACTTTAAAACACCCACAGAAACATTCATCTGGAGCTGTGGTCAAAATGTTCACAACACATGTGAACATTGACTAAATTAGTGATAAAAAATACATAGAAATGGCAATTACACACACTCACCTGATTCCCCATGAGAGCTGCGATATGTGTGGTTTTCCCCCCAGGAGCAGCACACATGTCCAAAATCCTCTCACCAGGACGAGGCCCCAAAACATGCCCCACCACTACTGATGGTAGGTTCTACAAACACACACAGACAAAGCTCACATTAGCTTCAATATTTTTATTGCATGTGAGTACAGCTTCTTGAAAAATCTAAAACCTACCTGCAAAAACACTTCATTTGGCATGACCCCATCAAAAGAAGGGCTTTTATACAGAGCTTCAACCATTCTAATGGCTAAACCCCTAAAAACAACAGAGAGAGTTCAGCATTAAAGGGAGTTCCAGACACACTTTTACCATTTCTGTCAAGTTAAAAATTTTCTTTCTATGTAAAGAAAGCCATTCACAGTGGCCTGATGTTAACTGGTTCGTTGTAGACTAACTCAGATTTCTTTAGCGGTGGTGATGGGAACCAGGTGTTACAATGTCTGCAATACAAATATAGACATTTTGCACTCATTGTCAAAAATATAGTTGCACAAATAGCTGCATCCAGAAGGAATCAACCGACAGGAATGAAACTTGGTGGGTAGGTTTGATAATGTAAGTTTCACGTTTGGCCGAGCATATGACATAAGCAAGGACGGGCCTTATCGCTGTACCTGACTGACCCAACAGCCACAGGACATTCAGCGAGCAGTGACGCCCTCCATGAGTCTTACTGTTAGTGCCAGCGCCATTGGCGGATGGCTGAACGATGCAGGACTACATGCAGACAGACCATTACAACTGCCTTCAACACCATGCTAACATCCCCAAAGACTGCATTGGTGTCGTGCCAGACTGTCATGGAGTGACTCAGAATGGCAGCTGGCCATCTTCATTGACGACTCCTGCTTTTGTCCTGGTGGAGACGACCAACCCATCGGGGTGGGGACGCACCGTGCTCAGCGCCCAGCTCAGTTTTTTTTGTTACGCGACACACGTCCAGAAGGCCTGGCGTTACTCCACCTCCACCCCTACCACACAATCTGCAGGAACTTTGTGAGAATATTCAACCTGCATAGGATTTGCTTACTAGGATTTTATTTTGGCAGTACAGGGTTTAGCTTATTACTAATTGACACCTTGTGACATATCATAACATAATCCTTGTAAATAATACATAATTGTATTTCAGATAGACAGCGACTGCGGTTTGAACCGTGAGACAGCAGTTTGAACTAATTTAGCAGAATGTTCCATTTAGGAGAGTAGGATAACACAAGGAAAAACAGCACATAACAAACAAAAACAAATAAAAACATTAAATAGTACTAGAAAATGTACAATAGGTGTGGATTATAATAAGACTGAACAAACATAGAGTGAAATAACAGGGATAACATATAAACATATCATATATAACATTATTGCAACTTACCTGATGGGTCCCTCTGCACAAAATATTTCAGCACGGTCCATGGCGCAGACTCCATTACCCAGAAATACCTTCTTCCCTTGGAACTCTTTAGCTCCACGTGTGCACTTGCCCTCCACATCAGAGAACACAGAGACTGCATCACCTACCTTCATATCTGACATACAAGAACACATGCACATTTCACAAAGCTTTGTTGATAGTAATTATTTGGTATCTCTGTTGCTAGAAATGATTCTAACGTGTTGTGTAATAAGCATGTGTATTCTTACATTTGGGTGCACTGAGGACCCCAGGAGCGAAGACATGAGCACCTCTTAACACAGCACTGCCACATTGAGCTCCAACGATTACTTCAGAATTTAACATACTCACGTCCCTGCAGTGAAAATTACATCCACACACATACATTACTGTCTAAAAGATGCGTAATAACCTGTCATATTTTCCTTTTTATTTGACACAGTACTGTTAACTCCGCCCTTCATTTATTTAGTTTCCATTCAAAGTGATCATTAAGTACGTTATGTTATTTTTTCAAGCAAAAACACATATTTCAAATTACAGAGACGTTTAAACTCTTATTATTATTATTATTTTTTTGTTTAGAGTATCTTTCTCTAAAAAGTGTCTTTTTGGGAGACTTCTTTTCACGTTTCCAAAGTAATCTGCAGGGATATTTTTCCAAAGTTCAGTCTTAGATGTTGGTTGTATTCCGATCTCTGATTTTTGCACAGTTATGTATACACTATCATATAGTAGGAGGACTTGAATATTATAAACTACACTGTAGAGGTACTTTGGATGTTTTATTTAATATATCAAACATTTTGGGAACAAAGAGAAGTTATTAATACTTTAATTATCTATGTACTGGTCTGAGAGCTAACGCTGTTTGTTATTCTGGACCTAGCGTTAGTCTTCGACCTGCCATTCTGTGTGTTTTTATAGCTTCCTACAAATTAATTGAAATTTGCCAAGCTGCACAGAACACAGGGATATACAACCAAATCAGTTTCATGGTATTCCCTACAGGTGTGGATCTCTTGGCACCTCACAATTTTTATTTGTTTATGGGTAATGGGAGAGATTGTTCTTTCAGTAGCCTACATTACCATTTGTTTTTTGTGTTTTTCATTTCATTTACAAGTAGTGTTAGCTCACGTAAATTTGAATGTAGCTTACAGTCTGTGGTCTAGTTAAGTCCTTGTACAGATTTCACCAATAGAAGTCTATAAATGAAAAAAATGTATTTGATGTTTTTGCTATTTGTATCATTTATTACACACTGTATAACTCTTAGTGTTCATTTTTCAGACATGATAAAAGGCCAGGCCGCACCAAAGTATCTTACCTTATCATGTCTCTGGGTGTGTGCAAGCTAACTTTACACATGGGGAAACGCTGTGTTGAGTAGTAACAGAATACACATAATATAATCCATTATGTAACCAAGCTACAAAAAGGTTGCTGTATTCTTCCACAGTTACAGTACAAAAGACAGTAAACAGATTACCTCTCCTCAAAATCTGCTATTTTTAAAGATAAATATGTCACGAGCCATGTAACTTTGAAGAGTTGGCAGCAGAACAATCTGAAGATTAAGCCTCCTTACAACCAGCATGCTCTTTTCTGGCCAATCTATAGATATTTCAGTATTTTTATTGTTAGCGCCAAGATCTGCAGGATTTACCCAACAATAGCTGAATCAAGCATTTACTCAAGCACTGCCTCTGTTTATATCACCGCATTCCACAGCAGAAAACTGATCTGGAAGTAACTTCTTCTCGTTTGTTACTGCATAAAATTCTACAGTTTGACTTGTTAAAACGTAAATTTTCACTAACATACAGATACAGTTACAGACAATTTTTAAGAGGTAATAAGTAATCTACACTGGAATTCATTCCTAAAGTAACCCCCCAGCACTGGCAGAGCCCGTATAAAAATCTGATTATGTCATTTTGTGAACCAATTCAAACCTTTCAAGAGAGAATCATGCACAGAGTAGGGAGTTGCCTGAGGCAGGTTATGCAGTGTCTTGACTGCTGAGGGTTGAGCTGTCTTTGCACTGCTATTCTGATGGTCTTAAATAACCATGTGGGAAGCCAACTGCAGACTGTGGCTAAAACCAGAAACATGTTTTTACTCTGTGTGTGTGTGAGTGTGAGTGAGAGAGAGAGAGAGAGAGAGAGAGAGAGAGAGTGAGTAAGTAAAGGAGTATTAGAAAAAGACACCGGAATAAAGGGATAGAAATGTAAACAGTGGGGTAGACAATGACAGCAGTACAGAGAGAATGAGCGAGACAGATGGACAGAGATGAGTACAATTTTGACAGTACTGACATTTTCCCAGTCGCCATTAGGACAGAATTTCAAACATACCTAGGACCGCTGACCGGAAGCAGCAGCACATCTGGAAGTAGTGGGTGACAGAGGATGGGAGAAGGAACACTGTCGCCATAACAACTGCTCAGTTGTTGCTGGGAGACAGGAAGATACCATCAGAGGTCATAGAGTTCACCCCACTGTTTACATGTGCTATGTGTCACTCCAGCAAAATAACTGATCAGGCAGGGAGGCCTTGTTTCAAGTTGCAAAAGGTCACACTTCATGACGCTCGCATAAAGCCTATAAAGCTTATGGAAACATAACTTTACAGCCTGAAAAGGAAACAAATGCTAGGAAACTGACCATAAACTGGATCTGTGTGACTTTACAATGTTATAGAAACAAAGAAAAAGAGCTAGCTGGTCAACACCTGGTCATATTCACTATTACATGCAGAGTGAACTGAAGAATGCACCAATACTATTAGGACAAATGACCAAACAAACACTTTTATAAAGACTATTATTAAGGTAAATGTGAATCCAAAATCAGAATGGACATATTTTCCTTAATGGTACATATTCCTGAGTTAAACAGGAGATAGAAAGTTTAAGAAAATAAATACTTGGCGGTGGGACATAATTTTATTCAACAGGATCTGATTAGATCATGCAATGCAGAGGTTCCAAAATGAGTCAGAGTCAGACCCTGCCAGTCAGCTGAATCCATCTGTTTTACAGGAAAGCTGAAGTTAAAACTAAAAATAAACATATTTTGTCAAAAATGAAGAACTACTTCTGTAGTTTCTGAAACATCATTATTTGGTAAAAGCTCATTTTTAAATGTATTGCTTTCACATAGTAATGCATTTTTTATTGAACGTTATTTATTCATTTGAGCAAACAAAAAATTTGTTTAAATTAAAATATGTTGTATTTTTGTTTAAATTCAGAAGCAACCCAAGGGACTACACCTATCCCGAATTCTGAAAGGTTTAAAAGGGACAAGCTTACAGATGATCGCAGGAATGCTTTACAAAGACATAGTGCCCACATGATATCTGGTATTTCTGATGTCTAATTAACATCACTGAGCGCTAGATCTTTAGAAAAACTTTTTTTGCATTTCCTCAGGCACCATCAGAGGGGAATGTATGTGTCTACTCAGGAAAGCCGAGGTGATATACACTTACGGAATTATATTTTATTGCTTCTGCAGGATAGGATCTAATTGATCAGACTTGTTAGGGACCCTTAAATAAGTGTGAGGTTACCACATGTTTCCTTCAGGTAATCAGATGCATTAGTCAGCCATTTAAGATTAAAATCGTCTAGGATCAGCATTTGTGCGTGAGTGTATAGAGATAAAAGCTCAGCTAAGTGATCAAGTGTACAAAAGGAAACAGAAGAAAGCCTGTAGACCCCTGCAGAAACAAATGAGTTGTACTGCCCTGAGCACACCTTCAGGACTAATTCTCTTGATTTGTAAATCAGGTGGCGAGAAGAAGTGGCCATGCAGGGCAAGTTCACTGACTGGATATGCATGTATGTGCAGCTAGGAACAGAGATCATGACAGGTCTTTTTATTCAATGATTGGTCAGGGTGGTGAGGGGAATGTGGAAAACACGCTTAGATATTAGTGTTAGTAGGGCTGCACGATTTGGGGAAAACATCTAATAGCAATTGTTCTCGTTAATATTGCAACTGCGATTTAAATAGTCATTCTTTTATATAAATTAAGGAAGACCACAATATCCACTTTTCTGGCTTAAAGCGTGAACCCTGAATTTCATGTGCCAGCAAGTTGCAGTGGTGATGTCACAACATTGATTGCCTCTGATTTACAGCTGCTCTCATTACAGCTGATAATGTAGGTTAGAATTTTAAAAAATTCAATTTAAAAATTGTTCTCTCTTAAATTGCGATTTTGATTTACAAATGATTAATCTTGTGTGTTATAATTCATCATATTTTTGGTCTCTGGAATATGTCACAATGGTTTGAACTTTAAAAATGATCAAGGACATGAACTATCAAGTTAAAAAGGTCCAAAAAACACAAAAGAATACAAACACATATTAAACCGTAACAACAGTAAAGCAGTTCAGAAGACCTGGGCATTTTTTTTATTAATAGTTAAAATTGAAAACTGAATTAAGCTTGATGAAAGAAAAAACATACATAAACATAAAAGCATCATTTTTGTGAGCACACATATATAGTTAGAGTCAATTTGTGCACTTACACTTCCATGATTTTCTTCACTCTTTGTTCCTGCACCAAAGACCAATCTTTTATATTATTTTCATAGTATTTTGCTACTAAATACACTAAACCCTGTGACTCAACATTAATATTAATAATACTACTACCAATAATAATAATACAAGTAAACTTCTATTATTAAAAGCACAGACCCACAAACCTTTCCTTAGTCTGAGCTAAACCCACATATGCTGGAATTTTACCCATTTTCCTAATCTTGTGAGGAAGTCTGATCCTCATATATACAGTTGTGTCTTAAAGTTTGTGAAGCTTTCAGAATTTTTCTACATTTCTACATAAATTTGACCTAAAACTTAAGCAGATTTTCAGACAATTGCTAAAAGTAGACAATGAGAACCAAATTAAACAAATTAGACAAAAACATTATATTTGGTCATTTATTTACTGAAGAAAATGATCTAATATTACATATCTGTGAGTAGCAAAAGTATGTGAATCCTTGCTTTCAGAATCTGGTGTGCAGAAACACTGCAGCTAAACTATTCCGGTACCTGTTGATTAGTCCTGCACATCGGGTTGGGGGAACTTTAGTCCATTGCTCTGTACAAAACAGCTTCAACTCTGTTATGTCGGTGAGTTTCCTCCCATGAACTGCTTGCTTCAGGTCCTTCCACAACAGTTATACTGGATTAATGTCAGGACTTTGACTTGGCCATACCAAAACATTAACTTTATTCTGTTTTTTAACTTCTTTAACTGTTCTTTCATAGAACAACTTGTGTGTGCTTAGGGTCATTGTTTTGCTGCATGACCCACATTCTCCTGAAATTCAGCTCATGGTCAGATGTCCTGACATTTTCCTTTAGAATTTGCTGGTATATAATTCAGGATTCATTGTTCGTTGTTCAGTGTTCTCTGGATGGTGGACCCAGGAACATTAACATTAGCAGCTGTGAGAAAGGCCTTTAGTTGCTTAGAAGTTACCTTGGGTTCCTTTGTGACCTTGCATACTACTACACGCCTTGCTCTTGGTGTGATTTTTCTTGGTTGTCCAAACTCTTTAGAGATGGTTTTGTAAGCTTTTTCAGCCTGATGAGCATCAACAACTCTTCTTCTGAGGTAAACCAGAAGATCAATTTGTTACTGATAATCATACTTTGATAGATCCCTGGTCTTTAAATAAATTGGGGCACTCACTTACACCTGATTGTCATCCCATTGACTGAAAATAATCTCTAATATCTAATGTCTCTAATTACACCTTCAAATTATCTACTAATCCTAGAGTTCACAAAAGTTCACCTACTGTAGTTCACTACAGTCACAGATATGTAATATTGGACCATTTTCCTCAGTAAATAAATGACCAAGTCTAATGTTTTTGTCTTGTTTGTTTAATTTGGTTCTCACTGTCTAATGTTAGGACTGACGATCTGATAAGTTTTAAGTCAAATTTATGCAAAAATATAGAAAATTCTAAAATCGTCTTTCAAGCACCACTGTACATATGAGATCATATGATCAGACATCCTCACAAGATTGTGATGAAGTTGTAGGTCCGATTTATGCAGAAATATGGACATTTCCTAAGGGTTCACAAACTTTCAAGCACCACTGTATATATATAGTTAAGTACACATACCTGTGCTAAGTGTTGCTCAAGTCTGCAGTGAACATCCTGTAGGCTGTATATGTGTGTGCTCGCTCTCAGGCAGGTGAGAGAGGGTGGGTGAGACAGACAGGAAAGCAGAGACTCGAACACTCGCTCAGCTTCCTCCTGCCCAAGCTCAGCCACCAGCTGCAGAGAAAGAGGGAGAGGAAAGCATATAGAATTATGATCACCCAGCAAGAGATACCTTAGATGTGCAACAAATCATTACATATGAAATGCCATCAGAAGAAATACAGCCACGGTCACAGAAGAGAACTTCTTACTTCTTTGTTTGTGTATACATTGTGGAGATATTCTTTTACTTCAGGCCTCAAAGCAATCTGAGGGAAAACGTCCCTGCTGTTTACCGAGGACATCACACACACTAAAAAAGAGTGAATTAATTGCACAGATGAAACCACTGTCGTAACTACTACTCCAACAATACTACAACATTAATGAGCTGAACTGAACTGGAATAAATCAAATGAGTCTCACTTATATTTACTCCTTCAGAGTTACTCTATCACTTCCAGCTTGTCCTCTATAAACTGGTCAAAAAAGTTTGGTAGGGCTAAACAGGAGGAGGGCTAAACAGTACACATGTTATTTACTGTTTTTACTACATGACATTAACTGTCCCAGATAACAGTCATACTCTGACTCACTACCGAGCTATAGCTCACATCGCTACTCAGACTCAAACATATTTACGAACCTAGACCGTTTATGATTCACATTACAAGGCGAAAAGCAGATATCTCCCAATTTTCACACCAGCTTGCCTGCATACACGTTCCAGCACAACAGCATCCTCATACGTCACCGCAGGGCGTGTTTCATCGCTGGGGACGATGGGAATTGTAGTTTTGCTGTAGAACTACTGGCGCTCCAACACAGTAGGTGACGGTAATGAACCTTTTGTGGTTGGCCGAAGCTCAGAGAAGAACAGGGCGGTCTCGGGTGCTTTATGGTTGGGGGATGGTGCTAGCGTTAGAGCTTGGCAGAGTTTCAGTGCAACAAGGCGAGTGAGCGCTTGTCATCATCTGTATGCCGCTTTACTGCCTGCACAGCGCTGCGCAAACTTTCATCTCGTTTAAGGGCTAACTCGACAAAAAAGCGCTCCGCTCCTGGCTGACGAGGAACTGAGGTTTAGTAAGCAAAGCCGCTTAGGCTTTTTTGTAACCGTTGCCAGTCCACGTCGGAGCCCTGGAGCGGTAGTAAAACCACAGCGGGCTTAAAAAGCCACAGTGTCCCGGATTCCGCCACTCCGTGTGGGAGATGATGTGGAGGCGCGGCAGCTGCTCTCACCAGACAAAGAGCTGAAGGGACACGGAGGGCGGACTAACTGCTCCAGAGGGTTCATAGACATCCATTTACCTCAAAAAACCTGCTCGTGATGTCGGCGTGAATCACTGGCTGCTTACCTGGACTGGAATACGGGACTTGTGTGGCTGGCCAACATTAGCTGGACGAGTTCTCCGCATGAACATAACGGGTTAGCGAGCGAGGGCTGTGGAGCTACAGGCCTCTGTAGCAGCTCACGTTGTTTTTAGCCGAGTCCTACAAATTAAGTTAAGCCTGTCGAACTGTTAAAAACATGGGCTTAATTGTGGCGAAACTTTGGAGTTTTTTCTGTAATCAAGGTAAGTAACTTGGCCTAGCCAGGTAATTCTTCTTTTGAGCCGTATAGCTGTTAGAATAGTGGCCAGTCAGGAGCTTATCCCTCGCTAGCCGGCTAAGTTAAACGTTAGATCACGTTCTTCCAGCTGGATAATAGCAGTATTTATGCCGCAAACGGTAATTAACTGCTGTGTTGAACACACATTTTTGCCTTCCCCACAGCGTTCAATTCAGACTGGTAATGTTGGATTTATGTTATTGGAGAACAACATACTTCACGTCTTTAGGATGTAAAGGAACGCTGTCATGCTAGAGAAAACTAATGAGTCGTGTTGTTTTCAGTCATAACTAAGCGTACACACCGCGTCCGTTAGCTCGCCAACGGTTGAAGCAGCTGCAAAGGTGATGTTAGCTTCAGCTAGCTAGCGTATGCAAAAACACATCTGGCTTGGTTTACACCTAAAATGTGAATGGACCTTGTCGACTCTGGTACTCCGGACATTGTAATGTCTACTATTAATAACTCTTTATATCCACATGAGGGGAAAAAAAACAGGTTAACAGGGATGATTTCACTTGGCTAACGTTTTTGAATGAGCAGCGTAGCTAAAACACCCTTTGCAGCTTAGCTGTGCCTCCACTGAGCGAGGGGGACACCTGTTAAAGGGAAATTCCACCGCTTTTTCGCCTGGAAAAGTCATATGGGAAAATTGTTCCTTGTAGAGAAACAGCACAGTCTCTAATTTCCACACACTGGTGGTGATGGGAACATGGAATCAACATGTCTACAGCACACATCCAAAACTGCCAGTGAACCTACACGTCTAATGTATATGATGGTGCAACAGAGGATACCAATTTTTGGCGGACTGTTTTGCCTTACAGCACCCTGCATGTATCACTCCATCACAAAAAGATTAAAATAAATGGATTAACAAGAAGTTTCAGGCCGAAACATGATCACAGGATTATAACCATAAACCATAATCTCTCAGTTATAAGGCACCTCTGTTCATAATCATTTTGTGTCGTATCTGTTTGTGAGGTTTTAGAGGCATTAAAGTCTTCAGACATCTGGTTCCTATCACCCACTCTAGAACGAAGCATTTCACTTCAAATCACTTTGTGTACATCTAAAATCTTCGGTTGTGGAGATTTTTTGGGTGGCATTCGGTGGCATTCTCCTTTAGGAGAGGAAATATTCTTTAGTCTTTATAAACCGCATTGGCAAAGAAAACGTGAGTTCACCTGTATCTCACCTAATGAGTTTATTATAAATCGATTCATCTATGTAAACTGTAGTAGTTTTTTTTGGAATAATTTAAGACCCCCCCCCCACTTAATGCAGAATTAAGTGTGTGTAATTCTGCATAATTCAGTCATTCAGAGTGGTTTGTTATGAATTGGTCCATTGTAGAGGATTTCTGTACAGTGGTGGTGATGGGAACCAGGGGTTGAGATGTCTTTAATGCAAATACAGCCGTGTTGTTTACTATTCAGATTAACCTGTGGTCCTGTACACATCACCTGTATTGTTGTTAATGGTACAACAAAAAAGCTTTAGGGTACTGTTCTGCATTGCAACACCCTACATGCGTCTTTCTGCCTTGCATTTAGGAAAGAATCCACCTACAAAACTAAAACTGTTTGTAGCAGCTGGTGGCAGATTCCTGACAGTTTTGTCTTGTCATTTCTTATGATGTGGATTTTAGGAGCACCGTAGATGTCTAATGTTTATCACCTGTTGGGTAAGTTTCTTTAGAATGGCTAATTTCATGTGAAACCCCTCCGAATTACTGTGTTTGCCTATCAAGCATTTGATTATTCAGAAATTTCTAAAGGAGCGGTGAAATTTACCTTTTGTTTTGTTGCAGTAAAAGGGGCTAAAGGACTGATGCTCTTGTTCAGTGCTTGGATGTACTTGGTACTATTCAAGATGTGAAAGGCAAAAAGCTGTGGCAGCCCAGCCCCCAGTGCTTTTCTGCTTTAGAACAGACGTTGGGGTCCTCTGACTCAAAGGATGTGGCAGAAGGCATGATGCCGTGGGTGACCCGGTTAACATAATGTGTTCAAGGAAGGCGTATTCCTCCCTTATTGTCTTACCGTTACGTTATTCACATTATGTTCTTGTCTTCCTGTCATGTTATTCTAAGCATGTGTAGCCGGAAATGTTCCCTGAATGAGCTGCTCTGAAGGCTGCCCAGTAACTACAGTTGGTTCGTCCAATATGTTGAATGTTCGAGAAGAACAATTGTAAAAATGGGATCCTTCAGCAGCTGTTCACTGTTGTTGCAAAGACCACAAAAGACATGCAAGCCTGATGATGAGGAGGAGGAGAATATTTATTTATTTAAGGATAAAAATTTTAGGTATGATTTCTAATCTGCTGGTTGCCAAGTGTTACAGGAGTGTTACAGGTCTGTTGTGATAAGAAGGTTGCCTGACTAGAAGATCTTGAGGCATGTGACAGTTTATTTACAGAAGGTGGCTTTTTTTTTTTTTTTTTTTTTTTTTAGTGGAACAGACTAGTTCTGAAGAAACATTCCAAACAGAATCTCCAGATCCATGGAATGTTGGACAGATGTTCCAGAAAGATCGCTCTCAGAGCCATGAGAAGATGCTGTTCTTTGCACAGGGCTCCAGAAGTATAACCACTGAAATTACTTTCTGCTTTGGAAGGATCATGCCTTTCCACATATTTTACAACTTTAGTGCTATCTTAGATAACGGTTGTTTTTTTGTATTTTTGTGAGCTCCACTACATTTGTATACTCATGCACCAAAAATAATCTGATTCTTTCTTGAATGACCAGTTTACAGGATGTCTTTTCCCTTAGAATAAAACTGGCTTTTTTTTTGCTAATGTGAAAGATGACTGATTATTTAATATGACTGATGCATGTCTGTGACCTCATGTAAAGAATGGTGCGAATGAGAAGAGCTAAACTGCTGTAGGCTGAATAGGCGCATAAATGTACAGCTTGGTTTCCAAATATGGATGGAGGAGTGTATAGTACGTTTTAAAACTTTAACAGTGCTGGTGGTATCCTTCCAGTATTACTCATATAACATAATGCGGTGAAAAATCAAGTAGCAAATGAAGCTGAAATTAACCATCCATATTTTCTGGGATATCAGCTCTTCCATATTTTCATGCCATTTTATGGAATTTGCTTTGGTGTAGACTGATATGGGAGATCAATACACTAAGCAGAACTTCAGCAAAAGCCTTCCATGATTATTGACTCTTACTTATCAGTATGCTATGCTGGTGATCCCATTTAGCAGAAAGTGCTGATCCAGGATAACTTGGAACCTGAAGAGCTGTAAATGGGTATGACATTTGCGTGGCCTGGCTGACTTGTGAAGCAAAGCTGACTGGATATCATTTACAAATGATTGTGGTTTGTTGGCTTTCAGGTTAAAGACATAGTTTGAAGGGGGAATCTTGACACATTTTCCTTCCATGCAGTAATGACTGAGCTAGTTGACAGTTTTCTCAAAGTGAGTGGTAGGGATGAAAGGGGAGGATAAGGCAGTATTATCAGGTTTTAATTCAGTGTTTTACTGTTTTAATCTGTTTGATTAATCTATCCAGCTACATTTTACAAATTATTCTCAGTTTGTAATGGAACATGTAGTTAGTCAGTGTTCTTTAAGTAATGATATCCAAAATACACTTGAAGTATGTTGTGACAAACTTCTTGTACACAGGAAATTTAAAAAATTGTCTTTTAGTGATAACTGATTGTGCTTAATGCAGTCAGGGGCATGAACTGGGCATGAAATTTCAGATAAATTTACAGTACAGTCAGACAGTCATATCTGTCAGTAAACAGTGTTCAAGTTTGCTAGCTGAATAAATGTACAAGCTGCATGTCTCGAGCTGTGAATAGAAATGAGTAGAAAACGGTGCTAAATCTGCTCTTCCGCTTAGAGTACATGCATTTGATAAATGCATCCTCTGTTTTTGCTCTGTCCGAGTAGTGTGGGATAGTGTTGGCCTAATTCCCCTGAGCTGACTGCTGAAGGAGGTCTCTGGAGAATGGGATTAGTAATCCCATTCTCTCTCCTAATTCCCTGCATTACTTTCTCAAGCAGCACTCATTAGCCCGTGTTTCACAGCATGATACTCTCTCAAACAACAAGTCTGTCATTCACAAGACGTAAACAGGAGAGTAAGTAAATCAGTTTTGGTAGGGATGCAGTTCCACACTCATGTTAAGGCCTACTCATAAGTGCAGTTATTGGGCCAGTGAAGTAAAATTTGTGTTTCAGGTGGTGAGATGAGAATGAGACTAAAATCCAAAATCTTAGAAATTGTTTCCTGGTGACTTAATTACAGTTTTAATTTGAATTTTTGCATCATAAATACTTATTTAAGCACATCTTGGTCAATGTTTCATTGCAATTCTTATGTCACCACAAATTACACATACGAAAACTACTACTAACAATACTACTACTACTAATATTAATAATACGATTACATTTATATGTATAGGCTACGCTTCATTGGGAAGATTGAACTTGCAGTGGAACATTCCGGTAACCGCTTGAGTAAGTGTAATTTCAACGCTAACAGTGCTGGAATGTTCTATGGCTGCTAATGAAAAGCAATGGAATGGCTAGCTTGCTGTGAACCATCTACCACGAACATGTATACACAGCATTATTGTGATTGCATTGATGTTGCTGCTGAATGCAAGTGACTTTCATACGAGTGAAGTGAAGCAATTAAGGCTATGTTCTCCATTCATTTCTTAATTCTGACACATTGTATGATCCTCTGCATTGTGAATTCCACTAAAGCAAATTTAACTGTTGGTCTGAATTAGAATAATAGCAAAATTGCTTATAGCTAAACTGCATCCATGCTGGGTCAACGTGTAGCATTCATGCTGTGTCAGGATTTTGGTGAAATTGTTTCTCTCACATGCAGTGCTGTCTTTCATTTTATCAATGTAAGCATTAGAATGAGCTGATTGTATATAGCTTATTTTAGGTTAGGTTAGGTTGTCACATGATCTAGTAGGTAAGGCAAATGTTAGATATACATGTTCAGCTGCACAGAAGCAGGAAAAAATAATAGCAGACCAGGTTTAAACATAAATCTGAAATGTGACAGTCTTGTCTCCACACCGTGGGCCGGTACTTGCTAGGTGCCCATGGGTTGAACCATTTGAAATATCAGCAGATCAAAGCTTTTTCAGTTTTTAGGTTAGTTCCTGCATTTTAAGCTGACTATAAATACTCAGATAACTATGTTTAAAGTGAATTTAAGTTATTTAATGTTAGTATGTAGTTATGAACTCCTTATATGCAACAACTGCCTCCTAGTGTGTGATCTACTGGCATAGTCGAACTGTTGACAGCTTCAGTTGAAATGAAGTCTTGTCAGCAGCCTTGTTGTTTGTTGTTTGGTTTTCTGACCTCAGTTTTCTCTTCAACAAGTGAAATTGATTTAAAAGAGCAGACTGACTTGAGCAGTTAAAACCTTCCGCTGTTACCTCCACATTTTAGTTCAGTGTGCTGTATGTTTTGGACCAGCTGCATTTTGAGCCTCTGAACTGGGGATTTCTTTGATATCACTCAAGACAAGTGCACCAGTTCCAGAGGCAGCCATGCATGCCCAAGCCATAGCATTGACTCATCTGCTTGGGTTCGTTTGCAGTCCCTCTCTTTTTTTTGCACTGTTCTTCGTCTAGTTTATCTTTACCTCATCTGTACTCAAAACTTTGTTCCAGAACTTGTCTCCTTCATCTTTGTGCCTCTTTGCAAATTCCAGTCCTGCTTTTCTGTTCCTTGTGATGAGAGGGTTGCATCTCATAGTGTACATGCTGTATTTCTCCCCATCTGGGACTGGCATTCTTTCACCCCAGGCACGTATTGTCAGTTTGTTTTAGCTGTTATTCGTTTTCTTTACAACTCTTGTTTTTTCTGCTATTGGTTGTTGTGGTTTTCCTGTTCTGAAATGGCTTTAGTTTGCATTTTCCACAGTTTCAGATTTAATAAAAATTTATCAGAAAGCCCCTAGTGAGCAAATCAAGTGTGACAATCACAAAGAGACAGCAACCTTAGAGCTTGAGGTGGAAGCCATGAGAAAAAACAGTCATAGCCTGTTTCGCAATGATTAATGGTGTAATGTTTAAATTCTTGTTGAAAAATCAAAAAGGAAACACTTCACTAAAATTCTAAACTGTGTTGCACCTGTATTGCATTCCCTCAGTCTCCTCCTAGAACCCCTTATTTATCTTTCGTGGAAACCACTATGAACAACAACAATGGAAACTAGGCATCTGGGTGTAGCCTATGAGTGCAGTGAAGTGGGCAAGTGGGGACTTATGTTGTACACTCACCAATGTTCAAATGACTGGGCTTTTTATTAATCAGTCATCAGCCTGGGTTGGTGTGTGTATGCGTACACACGTGTTTGTGTGTACACGTGTGTGCATGTCTGTACGTGTGTGTGTACATATGTATTGTCATCTGATAATTAAAAATTGATAAAGGGCCAATATCCTTCATTTTTCTTGTTTTGGCATGTAATCATTTTAATGAAATCCACTTATTATGTTTAAGTGGGGTTTGTGTACCAAAAGCAGTCATAATTCATGTCTGCATTTTCTAGGCTCTTTTAATCCTTCAGAATTAAGGACTGGTAAAGATTCAGAGGGTTTCCCCTCAGGGCCTTTAAAACTGAGATATGCAAATGAAACGATTCTCTGATTGGCTGCCCTGTGTTGTGCCTTATTCCGTAAAAGAACCTTGGAGCTGAAACACCCCTTATACTGTAATTTGAACACTATTGGGTGGATCGAAACAGCTGTAGGCAGAACAGATGTACATAAACAAGTTTGTGTTAAAGTGGGTCCTTCGAATGTCTTTTCATTTATTCCTAGAGTATTATTCTGAAATGAAAATGTAGGTGCCTAGTCTCTTGTTTCCTTTTCTTTTTTGGCACTAGCCAGATTTGTGACAATGTCTGATTCCCTCGTGCTCTTAGGAACTAATAATGATGTAGCGTCCTGTATCGTATTGTGAAACTGACAGATCAGAACAGCAGTTGTCTGACCTGACTTCCTTCCCTTGGCCAGCACACGTCTGAATCCGGAGGTGAAAAGCCAGACTACTTTAGCTCTGTCTTCTATGCACTCTCAAAGGATTGTCCTTATATTGGTCTGCCAGCTTCGATCCTGGCCATTACCCATCATGCTTTCCTCGGCTAACACCACAGTGTTGCTATGTCTTATAGTGTGGGTGTATGTGTGGGTCCACTCAGCCTCTTGTGCTATCCAGAAAGAGAAAAGTGGTGACTCGTAATAGGGGCAGGGTGACCTTAGAGCTAAACAGCTAAATTGAACTTTAGGACCAAGGAAGGAAGGAAAAATGCACTGAATGGAAGCCAAGAGTCCTCTGCTACTTAGAGAGCCCTTGGATAGCCATGGGAACAGCTAAGAAGCTAATGGTACTAGAAAAACACTTTAATAAGCCCTTATCCACTAGTCTTCTTGCTGATTACATCAGAGGTGTTTCCAATGTTTTTGTTTAGTTGATGTGAACCATGTAAATATGCACAGCCTTAAATCTCAGACCATCTAAATAAATCAATATCCTATATGCTGACAGCTGGGGGCTGTGTGGAATATTGATTGTCTTGTGGTATTTTGTGACCTGATGTTTCACAGTTCAGTTTGGGCCACCCTGGTCAAATTGCAAATTTCAGTTGATTGAAGTGTCAAACTTAAATCTGTTGTTGATTTTCTAAGTGAAAATAAGTACACCTCCTGTACAGAGAACACACTTCTGAACATTCAAAAAATTATTGGTTGGGGTTGGAGGTGGGGGCTGTTTTCATGTCTAAGCGTTCTCTTAAACGTTCAGATAAGAATTTAGTGTCACTGCAGAACTGTTCATAGTAGGTTGACTTTTGTACTGGGGGTGATGTGCTTCCTGAATGAAGGTCATCTGCCCTTGTCTCATTCTTATTGAAGGTCTAACGAAGGACTGGTAAAAGACAGGCCATTTAAATTGCCCCATGGTATAACTAAAGGGAGTTTTTTGGATTTCATAATGTACTGTATAGTTCTCCAATGAATAATAAATCATCAAGGCTAAAATTTGATGTGTTCTTGATTTCCGTTACTTATTTTTACCCCTTTCTTTAGTGTGTTTTGCTCTTATGCCTACAGAACACAAGGTGATTATCGTGGGTCTTGACAATGCAGGAAAGACGACCATTCTTTACCAATTGTAAGTCTGCTTTATGAATGATGTTGTTTGTGCTCTCTGTTGTATTCCAGAAGAAAGAAGCTTAACACTTATTTCTGTTTTTTGTACAGTTTGATGAAGGAGGTGGTACACACATCTCCAACAATTGGTAGCAATGTTGAAGAGATTGTGGTGAAAAACACACACTTTCTAATGTGGGACATCGGTGGACAGGAGAGTCTTCGCTCCTCTTGGAACACCTACTACTCCAACACTGAGGTACACATTTTTAAATTGCTCGCCAGCAGCGTTTTATTTTTATTCATCAGGTTTAGACCAGTCATAGAGATCCCAGACAGAATACACAAGACACGATACACAGACACAATAACTTGTATAATGTATACTTAAATCTTAGTATAATATCCAAAATTTTGTGTCTAGTTTATATGGCAGTTGTATGTTATAATTATTTCTACAGCTTTTTTCATCAGGTTATCTACTTGTAGATTTGGTCACTTCAGAGGACTGGCATACTGAACTATTCTGTAGCCTGTTCTGAAAATAGTAGCTATACCTGAGATATAAAAAAAATATATATATACATATATATATATATATATATATATATATATATATATATAC
>CM067482.1:21788308-21854343 GCA_034552555.1 Semaprochilodus insignis
CTCTCTCTCTCTCTCTCTCTCTCTCTCTCTCTCTCTCTCTCTCTCTCTCCCTCCCCATACACACGCCCACGCACACACATGTAAGAATTATAACAGAGTAATGAACCTGGAGTGAAAAACAAAACATGTATAGAAAATAATGTGGCCGTCATAATCTCTGCCCTGCTTCAATATCGCTTTTAACAAGTCCTTAACCACTTGGCTTCAAATGACCATCTTAAGGAGCGTTCCATTTATTAGCTCAAGTGAAGGGTGTTAGATGAGCCCTTAGAGCAGCAAGGAATTCAGTGAACACAAGTGTTGACTTCAGCAGCTGAACTGATTCTGAGCTGATGAAATGATTCTGAGCTGATGCATCTCTTTCTTCAAACCCAAAGAAAAATGGCAGACAAAGCCGTTTATAAGCCAAAGCAGTAACTATACACTTACTAAATGTCTCTTCAATGGTTCCTTAGTAAAGTTACTGTTCCTATTTGATGCCTTCTACTTTTTGCTTGGTAAAGGGCTCTTCAGATTGATGGAGAATCTGTTGTGTACACTTCTGTATAGCACCAAACAGGGTCAATTTACCGTTACAAGCTTGACATTGTAATATGTGCTATATAGAACCATTTAACTATGCAAAGAATTATTTGACCATGCAAATGGTTCTATATAGAACTTATGGTTTCAACAGGAGCATTGCCTTTACTAAAGAACCCTTGGGGGAAAGAAAACTTGTTTATATGCACTTTAAAATGCTTAACATTTCAAAACCATAACATTTGATTTGCTAGGCTTTGGGTTGCAAGCTACTCCATGTGTTGACTGCAGAAACAACTTCATCCTTTTACTCTGTAAGCATGTTTGATACAAGTCGTGTAACAGCAGTTTACAGCAGATGGACATAGCTTGGTTTACATGATTTCCCTGCTTCAGTGAGCATCACACAGGCTAATAATCCAGCACTTCAGTATTATTAGAGGTGAATCGAATCAGAGAAAGCATTAAGATGGACAGTACTATGACTTCACAGTATTGCCTTCATTTTGTTTATGTACTGCTGTTGTCTGGCAGCAGGGGGCAACATTGCTCTGTCTAGTCAGTATAGCAGTGAATGGCATGTGTAAGACATATACTGGGGCTTGACATATTAGACAAGTGTGATGGGATGGCTGGTAGCCGTGTTAGGATAACACATATCAGTGTCCTCCCCCTGCTCGGTGAATGTGTTGAGTAATCTGTCATTTAACACGCACACGCACACGCATGAAAGCTCATGCACTAAAGCTATATTACTACAAGAATGTGCGCCCATTGTTTAACTGTCATTATGAAGGCTGATGACAGGAATTCAAGAGTGAAATAAAAATGTTTATTTTTAGGTCACTGCTTTAGCAGAGCTCAGTAACACTGAGATTAATAACTGATCATCACACTGATTTGTCAGTCTATTTAGGCTTTAGCAGAGCTCAGTAACACTGAGATTAATAACTGATCATCACATTGATTTATCAGTCTACTCAGACTTTAGCAGAGCTCAGTAACACTTAGGTTAATAACTGACCATCACACTGATTTATCAGTCAGTATAGGCTTTAGCAGGAACTTACGTTTGTAAAGAAGTAAATGTATTCAGAATACTGCCTTTTCAAAATGTAACCTGGACTGACCTCTGCTAAAGTCTGAGCAGACTGCTAAATCAGTGTGATGATCAGCTATTAATCTCAGTCTTACTGAGTTCTGCTAAAGTCTGAGCAGACTGCATTTCATTGGCTACTGCATTTCATTGACTCTGTACCTGTACTCTGCACAATGAACAATCTAATCTAATCTAATCTGAGTACAGATATTTAATTAAGTGTGGGAAACATTTTATTTTAGGGAACACTTACTTCGTTATGCTCTGTATTATTAATAACTGTTCCATGTTTTGTTTTGTGAAAATGGCTAAAAATATTTTAGTTGTAATAACGCAAAATGAGCCCTGCAATGGACTCCCAGCCTGTCCAGATTGTTTCCTGCCTTTAGCCCAATAAATGATATATAAATGATAAATAATGAGTCAGTAATACTTCAAGACGTGTTCCATATTTTAAAGCAGAGCTTTACTCATCAATCACGAGACGCTAAAAAGTGCAATACAAGTTTTACCCCATATTCTAAAGATCATGTATTTGCAATAGCAAAAAGACAAAAGCTCAGAATATTTAAGACAGTTTCAACTTAACCGTCAAATAATGAGTGGAGAAGTTTCTGCTATTTTTGTGCAGGTGAAAAATCACAAATAGGCACTGAATTTGTAATGCAAACTGACTGGTCAAGAATTACAACTAATAGTACATAGGCACAATTATTTACCTATACAGGCCATAATAAATAAAGCTTAATGAATGATGAATAAGTCATTAGAAGGATCTAATTTTGGGCTGTACAGAGAATCAAACCCACAGAGTCATATTTAACAGAGGATTAGACACAGAAAGCTCCAATATGTGTGCTCCGATATAGGTGATCTATGGAGTGGGGTTCAAAACTGCAAAATAAGTGAACATGCTAGACAAAGGCACATGCCAAACTCTTTGAAAGCAAGGTGTGAAATAAAGGTGGTCCTGGGGGGTGTCTGGAAGCCCCTGTTTGACCTCCTTGACCCACTGAATGTCTCAAAATAAAATTCCAGGAGGTTCCTGAAAATAAACCTATCATGACATGATACTGTCAGTTTAGAAAAACTAGACATGGAAATATAAACACCAGGAAGCGTCCATTGTTGAACTGCTTTGCCCACCAAACAGCAAGCTTCTGTCTTGGTAGTCTTAACTAGAGGTGCAGCACTGCTCTGCCTCAGGGTGGCGCTATACCAAATTGGTTTACTCAGTTGGTCCTCCATAGCCCAGCAACTATAACTATGCCCTCTGAAAATGTACCATAGCATCTTTGTAAATCTGAAAACTTGCCTGTTTCCTGAGAGACTGGTGGAAAGAGTGAACTCTTACTAGAATTGTGTAAGGCTGTGTGGAAGAACGCATTGCCAAACTAGAATAGACCATTTCCAGAAGAAGAACTATTAAACCAGACATTTTGTTGCAAATGAAGCATCTTTGCAAGTAACTTAAGAGTTTTTAACTTAAAATATTTCTCACAGTTTCTGAATACTTGTGTTCTGTAAAATCCCCAGCCCTGTTAATCACACTCTGTGTGTGTGTGTGTGTGTGTGTGTGTGTGTGTGTGTGTGTGTGTGTGTGTGTGTGGTGATGGACTTCAACTCTCATCACTTTAAGCCATAACTAAGATGATGACAACCTGATCTCCTGTACAATTAGAACTGCCAATTAGAAAGGCAGTTAAGTGTGTGTATGAGAGTGACACAAGAGAGTGTGTGCCTGATGCTGAGGCCATAAATGAGTACCCATATCTCACTGCCCACCTGCTTTACTCAGTGAGGAATTAAAGTCAGTGTACATTACTCAGAGAGACAACAAAAGCCAGCTGTCCTTCTACAAATGAAAGGAATGAAAGCCTGTGTGGACTGAATGACAAGATAAGCGCATTAAACAGAGAAAATGCTTTGTAAATTTCTGAGCCATCATTCCTTTGTCCCTTCATTTAAGCTAAAGCATCACTTTTATTATTGCATTACTAATAATAAACCAACCAACCAACCAACAACACAGTCTGCTGCATTATACCATATGCCATATAGGACTGTAAAGACTGTAGTCCATCTATTTTCCTGCATACTTTACTGTTCCTCAATGGTCAGGACCCCCACAGAGCAGGTATTATTTGGGTGGTGGATCATTCTCAGCACTGCAGTGACACTGACATGGTGGTGGTGTGTTAGTGTGTGTTGTGCTTGTGTGAGTGGATCAGACACAGCATTACTGCTGGAGTGTTTAAACACCTCAGTGTCACTGCTGCACTGAGAATAGCCCACCAACCAAAACTATCCAGCCAACAGCATCCTGTGACTACTAATGAAGGATTAGAGGATGACCAATACTTCCTGAGCAGCAGCAGCAGAGATCGTCTTTACATCTACAAGGTGAACCAGCAGGGTAGAGTGGACAGTGAGTGGACACTCCAGCAGCACTAATGTATCTGTTCCACTCGTACACTGCAAAGGCAAGGGGGAATTCCATTCATTATAGAGAAACTTACAGACTTGGACAGTGGTGGTAATAGGGACCAGGGGTTTTGATGTCTACAAATTAAACAATATATGAATATAGTCATTTTAATAACTTATCTACAGACACCAGTGAACCTACACATGTTTTCTGAGCTCTTACTGTTATGTAATAATAGTAAAATAGTGGAGAATCTGAACTGTTTTGCCTTAACATGCTCTATGAATGGATGTAAAATGTATTTGATTTAGCACTAGATCATGTCCCAAAGCTGTCATTGAACAATGTCTTCTTGATCACATGATGGCATCACTGATGAACACTTAATGTAATGGTTTTCTGAGGAAGCATTTAGAGTCATTAAATGCTTCAGACGTCTCAAGAGAGAAGCATTTCACCTCAAGTCATTTGATGATGATGAAATGTGACACCAATAAACAAAACAAAACAGCTTTCAGGGGCAATCAAGTACTTTTATACAGAGTGTACATCTGAAAATGACTACAGGATGGGAAAGGTGGTACATGACTATACAGTGAATACCGTGGTTATGTTCATTACAGTCTACATGGGCTTTTTACAAAGCCAGTGTTTCTGGCTCCATTCTAATCATTTCTTCCATTATTTCATTAATTTGATATCCTCATTATTAATCAGTGAATAAAGCACTATACAAATGGAATGAATAAACAAACAAAAATGATAGATATTATTGTATTTAAATAAGATTCTGAATAAGTAAGATAGCAAATCATGAAAAATGGAAGAGCTTTTCAGTTTGGCCCTGCATCCTCCGAACATTTTACACCTGCACTGTGGAGAGCATTTTAACAGGCTCCATCACCACCTGGTATGGGAACTGCACTGCTATTGAGTGGAAAGCTCTGCAGAGGGTAGTGCAGACACCCCCAGTACATCACCAGGGTTAAGCTCCCAAACCTTCTGGACTTAAACACCAGCTGCTGCCTGAGGAAGACCAGGAGGATTCTAAAGGACTCCACCTACCCAAGCCACTGTCTGTTCTCACAGCTGCCGAGCGGAAGGAGGTTCAGAAGCTGAAAGCCCAGAACCAGCCAGTTCAGCCAAATAGTTTCTTCCCCTGTGCCATCAGGCTACTAGTGCTGGTGCAGCGGTCAATGGGAATGTCACTACACCTCTCACCTAAATCCAAAAAATGCTTTCACCAGCATGACCTACCTGAACTTCATTTCACAAACACACTGCAAATACAGAAAACAACAACGAGCCAGTCACAATGCTTTAATAAGCACAGTCTTAACACAGAAGCATGGTACAACACAGACCTTGTGGTCTCAACAGCTGATTACAGCTCTGATGCCTTGAATAGGCTTATTGATTTAGCACATGTTGGGATGGTGAAAAGCCGGATTATTCCTCAGTGATTTGATTCAGACTGATCTTAACTGCTTAACTCTGACTGGGTGAATAACTGATCAGTCGTGTTGCTACATCAGTCTCAGTCATTAACTACTGATCATCTACAACCTACAGCTGTGCCTGAAACATCAGACCAGTCAGATTAGTGTATTTGCTGTCAGCTGCCGCTCTTTCTCACTGATCTCAGCAGAGGGGCTTCTATTTAGTGATGATGCAAATGGAGCAGCGCTGTAATGCTGAGCTGGGGGCAGCGCTACATCCACTAGACAGTGATTTATATTCTAGTGTTAATGCACACTCACATTTTATTCACTCTGACCATTTGATTTATGGAGGGCCTGTACAATCATCTCTGACTATCTCTGACTATCTCTCTCTCTCGCTCTCTCTCTCTCACTCTCTCTCTCTTTCTCCCTCTCTCTCTCTGTCGTCTTCCTCTATCTTATTCTATCTTTTTAAGTTTCTCCTCTTACTTGCTCTCTCTCTCTCTCTCTCTCTCTCTAATTCCATATCCTTCGGTTTCTCCCCTCTCTCTCTTTCTTTGTCTCTCTGTTTCTCTCTCTCCCCTCTTTCTGTCTGTTTTGTCACACTCTTTTACCTTTTTATTTGTTCTATTTCTCACTGCCTGCCCTTTCTGTTTCTTTCTTTCTTTCTTTCTTTCTTTCTTTCTTTCTTTCTTTCTCTCTCTCTCTCTCTCTCTCTCTCTCTTTTTCTTTCTCTGTCTACCTGCTCTCACTCTCTGACCCCTTTTTATTTTTTCAATTTCTTTCTCTCTCTCTCCCCTTTCTGTTTCTCTTTCCTTCTTGTTGCACCTCTATATTTCTTTTTCTTTCTTTGTGTTTCTCTATTTGTTTGTTTGTTTGTTTGTTTCTTTCTTTCTTTCTTTCTTTCTTTCCTTGTCTTTTCCTGTATGCCTCTCTCCTCTCTCTGCCCCCCCCTCTTAATAAAAGTCTGATATAGTGGTAGACCCTTGTTGTAAACTCTGCCTCTGGTCCTGCCATCATTAACATTTGATAGGTTTAATATGTGATGTGACTTTTAAGCAGAATGGCAGGCCGAGCTTTTATTTGAGGCATGACCTCCTCAGTCAGACGCATTTTCTCCTCTCCAGTTCTCATCTAATGTTAATTTTTTCTCTAAGGAATACCTTTAGAATGGGCAGAGCATCTGAGGACAGCCTCATACACTTAATACGATATACTCGCTCTCATATGCGATAAGGATGAAACGCGACACGGCACCCCTGAACACAGCTTTTTACGCCTTTGTTGGGTATTCTCTTAACACACACACACACACGGATGACAAGCGACCTCGACAGCTCCATTCGCCCAGAGAGAAGAAGCTCCTAGTCTGAATTCATGACACATACATTTAACACAAGCTGTAAAATGTTCTCAGGCTTCTCACTGTCACTGCGCAATCATTACATTTTATTAATCCACCCCTCTGCCACAGAATACATTACGCTAAAGGAGATATGTTCTGTAGGATGGATCAGACTGGCTGACTGGGAGCCATTACTACTAATTAGAAGAGTGTGATTACACTGGCTTGAGAGTAATGGCTGGTGTGAATGGATAAATGGTTCTGGAGGTAGGAGTGGTTCCTGCTTAACTTAGGGAGGAAACAATAATGCTTTGATTTAATGTGCAGAGGCAGAAATGCCATTAGCTTAGTTCTAGCTATATTGATAAATGCTTTGCATTTGAATAGTGCTCACTTCATTACTTAATTTATAAACTGGTTTTGATACTGATTCTACACTCATCATCAAAAAAAATTGCAACCAGAAGGAATCATGGAGTTGTAGAGGTTCCTAACGACACCATTACAGACTTTGGTGACGTTGATGGCGCCAACGTTGTTAAGGGCAGTCCTTGTAACAGTCTGCATGCATGTATTCATGTGTTACGGTGCTGGCACTAAAAGGATGACAAATAGAGGGCATTACTGCTCGCTGCATGTCCACAATCATAGCTGTTGGGTCAGTCAGGTACAGTGATAACGCCCATCCTTGCTTACATCACAAGTGCTGCCGAGTGTGAAACTTGAATCATTTGCATGTCTCACAATGCCAAACCTACCCACCAAGTTTCATTCCCGTCAGTTGATTCTTTCTGGGTGTAAGTTATTTGTGCCAGTTTTTTTTGATGAGTGTAACAAAACGGCTTTTTCCACAGATACAATAGATATCATCACTGTAAGTGTACCTGAACATCATATATTAGTATACCTGAAGAAATTAAGGGTGTGATTAGGTGCGTATCAGCATATCACTGCTGTCCAACAAACACAAGTATCTCTATTTTGGGGGATTTTTAGTTGTTTGTATAATTTGAGCTCAGCACTTGTCCTTTACATTGTTAAGAAATTTCAAGATTATTGGATATTAGAAAAGAATGTTTTGCCCTCTCCTCTAAAACTCTAAGATATTTGTTTTTCTGTGGCCAGCAGAGAAATATTTAGCTATGTTTCTTTATCCATGACAGTACAACACTATAACAGGGTTATGGTAATCCCAAATTACAGACTCTGACACAGTTTAGAACACCAGAGTTATTTCTGCTGTTGTGCTAGTCTATTTAAATGCATTTGCATTATTACATAATAAATTAAGTAATTAATTACATATCATTTAAATTCTGCATTGGCAGGTTTGAATCTGTGCCTCTGACATTTTGCTGTTTATATTCATGTCTTAAAATGAGAAAACATGTCTTACATTGTTACTTGAACCCTGCTATGTAACATTGACATAGTAATACCGTAAACATGTCCTGGTTATATGTTGCCATGGAAGATTATAGGCCTATCCAGTGATGCCATAAAGCTTGATCTCATGATGGCACACTTCAAAAATCTGAGGATTTTGAAGCGAGGCTTTTCTTGGCCCTTGCTAATGCTAATAAGACAGGCGATAGGCAGCAGTGAGTTGGATGCCTCGCATGTAAGCTGTCTTATAGTTGGTCTCCTGGTTTTCATGGCTATTCAGTTATGACATTGAAGTTGGGCTCATTGGGCCCAAAAGCAGACCACAGAATGGGCCATTCCCTCTGAGAACAATTCAGAAATACTGCGCCAGTCCACAAAAATACAGAATAAAAAGCACTGTGTCATTTTTCACTTTGTATTCTAACCGCTCTATTTCATTTGGTCAAGGAAGTGTGCAGGGTTATCAGAATGTTTGAGAACAGCTTAGCATGTAGAGACACAGAAGTTGATGATGGAGAACTCTGGAGAACAGATCATAGTTTTTATGGATTGAAGGTATTTACTGTGAATTATACTTCCCTGAAAAATGTCCTACACATTTACCATTTACTTTGTTTAATTTCACTGTTAAATAAAGCAAAAACAAAGCTGTCTAATTGTTTCCTCTGTCCAGGATGGGTGTAGTAAGACACTTCAACACAGGAAGCACAAACAGACACCAGACAGTAAAATTCATTATACAGGCAAAAAGAGACCAGTCAAGCAACAGGGGAGAAGTTAGACAGACAGTTGAGACTGGATAGCCAGTGGCTGTATTTTCAAGCATTTGCGCTGCAGACATTGACTACAGTACATTGCACTGCAACTGATGTGTTTTTCATATCCTCTATAGAGAACGTGCTTCTGCACATTTTAATGCACAATTACTGTTTATTTCCTGAATTTATCATATTGGAAAAAAATAAAATGTGGCCAATGCATCCAAAAGTTATTCCACATTTTATATTTTATGTTTTATTCTTTTCCAAAGTGTCAATTTGGAAATCTGGAGATTTGTAGACCTCTTTGGTGGATATGTATAATTTGTACATTATATATATTCATATAATGATTCGATATGTATAATTTCCCAAAAAAATTGTTTAATGTCGGTTCGGAACCCTGATATGATTACTTCAGGAGCTTTGAAATAGCATTTAAAGTGAACTTTGCAAATGACATTTAAGGGTGTGGGTGAATTATCTACTACTGTCCTTCATCAGTATAACTTTGATTTTGCAATTGAGGCCTGTGGAAGTATTCCACATTATCTTTGGAGGCTAAGCCTCCCCAGGGCTAAGACAGAATCTCCCCAGGTTGTTAGAACATAGCCAGGCATCAGTACTAACTCTGTTGTTAACTGTGTGCTCCTTTTGTAGTGAGATGGTTGCAGTTTTCCAGTAATCTCTTCACTGTTCCCGACAAGACCTGGCCAGCATGGAGCCAGGAAGCAGTAATGGTCGACAAAGGTGACAGAGGTCTGTAAGATGAAAGGCACAGATGAATCACATGTACCCTTTCACATGAATGTTCAAAATGAAGGTTAAATGCTGGGTAAAAACAGCAGGGCCCCTCTAATCAACCCCACGAAGACAGAGCTGGCAGAGGAAATGCCAGTTATGGCCCCCCTGTAACAAAGGAGAGAAGAGTCTGCCTTAGTAATTAAAGGCAAATGGGTCTACAGGGACAAATGTAAAGTGTAGACTCATAGCAAGATCCGTCAGAGCCAAATTGAATTCCCATTCTGTTCTTCACTGCCTCCAGCAGCTGGCCTTTAAGAGAAGACTGTGTAGAAGGATTGAAGGATTTAGTAAGGACCGATTAAAATGTAATGAGCTATACATTCTACAGAAGGCTGAGATTCTATCTATCTATCTATCTATCTATCTATCTATCTATCTATATTAATTGTTGTTTTCAACCTATATTTTCCTTTTGCTACATCATAGTTGAACTCCAGTGGAACTTCCTTAGGTCGAATGAGATTTCTGGCAGGGTTTGGTAAATCTTGTTCAACCGCACAAAAATATGGAGCATGGATAGGCTAAGGTTCTGCAGAGGGATTTGATGTTTCTGCTGGCAGTAGGCCATAAAAATGAAGGTCACTGAATGGCTAAGAAAACAACTTTGGGACTGTAATGCAGAATGATCAGTACAGTCTATCCAGCCATCCATTTGAGCTATCCACCACATATTTTTGTTTTCTCGGGTTTATTCATTCCTGTCCTTTTATATTCTCCGTTCTTCCTTCCTTTATTAAAGCCTAAGCCTTGGAGTCTGTAATTCCTTTCAGACCCCCTACTGAGCTCCACCTCAAGTTACCTGCTCAGTGTCCTTCATGTAATTTAATCCCACATTCAGTACCTTTTAAAAATCCATTTGGAAAAATCTGACAATTCTACATCACGGAGTAATTTTATTTAATCTCTTTATATGAGACGGCTTAGAATGAGCCATTAATATTAATATTGAGTCCTCTTAGTTCATTGCCTTAAGAAGATCTGCGGCACAATTTAATTTCCTCAGCAAAATTTAATTCTAGCCAGAGTGATCTGAAGACAGCATGCTGTGCTCCTGTCTGACGTTAATGATTCTCTTCTAACTAGAAGACTTCAAATATGCTTCTCTCTCTCTCTCTCTGCTAGTCTCTCTCTCTGTCTTTCTGCTCTTAGTGAAGTTAAACACTACTGTTCAAAAGATTAGAACCACTTGTCATGTAATCATAGCTATTCATAGAGCTATTCTGAGTCATCATAGAGTGTTGAGTAAAATCTCAGAAATTAGACTAAATAATAAACAAATAAATAAATAAATGTAACACATCTGTAATATGTAAATATGGACACATTATGGAGTTAGCCCCCCTTCCACCAGATTTTTTAGTGTTTGTGGTCTGTTTCCAAGTCGACATTCCACTTTATCCTACAGGCGTTCTGTGGTGTTGAGGTCAGTGCAGATCACTGGACTGATATTTAAATGTCTTTGTTTGATGTTGCATTAACATTACACTTAACATGAACTAATCCTGAAAAACATCCCCAGATAATTATACCTCCTCCACCAATCTTTATTGTTAGCATTACCCATTTTGGTATGTAGTTTTCTTCCGGCATCCGCCAAAGCCTGATTCATCCATCAGACTGCCAAACAGGGAAACAAGATTCATCACTCCAGATAACACATGTCCAGAGGGAGGAAAGGAAAAACGGCCACAATGTTAACTCAAATAGCAGTATAGCTTTGTACCTACAGTATGTGGAAATTTATTGACTGGGTTTACAATTAGGGCATGTTGAGGGATTTGCAAAGCTGACCTTTATTATTTGTATGCTCTCAGCATTTGCTTCTCTCATATAACTCTGCACTGTAGATTTGTCACAATAAAGTTCTAGCCAGGTGCTTCTGATTATTATCTCTTGCTAGTTGGATTCAGGCACATTGAAGTGCAACTAGGTCTTCTTGCTTCATAGTAATAATTAGAGTTGTGTAATTTCAGCACCTGCTTCTGTTGAAGGTGCCAGTGAGGAGGTATGAGCAACAGCACAAGCAGAAACTATGTTTCTGGGAGCAGTTTAAGATAAAGCAACATTTCATGCAGTTAAATGTTTCTATATTTATTTGGGGTTATACATTCTCTGTTGGCTGATTCAGGTTGAGCTGAGGTCCACACTGTGCACTTTACATTCGATACAGAGCAGGAAGATCCCCAAGGTCTACCAATCCGTAACCTTGTAGCCAATCAGTGACCCAATATTGGCCAGTATTGATCTTGCAATGAGCCAGAACCTGCCAGAGAAACAGAACTTTCAATGAATGTGTTACAGGATAAGTAAGACTTCTCCTTCATTCCTCTCTCTCTCTCTCTTTTCAAAGCTAATACAAAGTGTAATACTCCAAGTATATGCTTGGAAAGACCCATGCTGAACTCATCCATTTTAACCCTAACAGGAGGAAAACACACGCTAGTTGCACCCAGAAGGAATCAACCAACAGGAATGGAACTATGAAACTTGGTGGGTTGGTCTGACATTATGAGACATGCAAATGATTCAAGTTTTACACTCAGTCACGCATGTGACTTAAGCAAAGACGGGCCTTACAAGGGTACTTGCTTGACCCAACAGCCAAGATTGCTGGACATTTAACAAGCAGTGATGCCCTCCGTGAGTCATCCCGTTAGTGCCTGCACCATTGGCAGGCGGCTGCACGACCCAGGACTACATGCACACAGGCCGTTACGACGACTGCACTTAACACCACGTCAACATCACCAAAAACTTCAACGGGGTCGTGCCAGACTGTCAGTGAATGACTCAAAATGGCAGGGGATCATCTTCAGTGACGAGTACTGCTTTTGTCTTGGTGGAGACGACCAACAAATTCATGTGTAGAGGCACCGTGGTGCCTGCAGGAACTGAGTAAGAATATTCAAGCTGCATGTGATGTATTGTCACAGGACACCATTAGGAACCTCTACAACCTCTTTGAGCAATATGCTCAGAAAAGCATATTGTTATCATAATAGCACTGACATTTCATCATATTGCCCATCTTAAGTTGAAAGAGACAAAAACATCAAAACATGCTAATTCAAGCAAAACAGTTAATGCCTTGCTGGAGAAAAAAAAATGACATCCAGACACTGAACAAGTTTTGTCTAGACATATTTCTACAAAAGTGCTGGCAAGGCAGCTTTTGAGACCACATCCTCTCCGGAAAATGCTTTCTGGAGAAGGTGAAGAACCACAAAGCACACAGACACCAGCATTGGATTCTCCACATAGGTTCTGTGAGGGCACTCTTTATTCCTCATTCTGGCTTTAAGAGGAGGTTTTGTCAGCAAGTTCACTGATTTGCTGAACTTGGATTTAGCACTGTGGTTTAAAAACAGGAAATGAAGGCATATTTCAGCTTTTCATCTTAAACATATAAGGGCCGATCTATTTAAAGCTTTGGATTTGGACTTTATATATATATTTATATATATATTTATATCGTCATGTCTGCAATTCCAGAGCATAAGCTTCTATCAGCCTTTTATCTGCATTATGGCTGCTGACTTGACAAACATTTGAATTATGACAGCAAGGCCTGGAGTGTTTTCATTCCCAGACTAACATAACTTTCAGTAATAGAATCTCTTCCCATAACAAATTGTTCCATGCAACAGACCCTTTTGTGCCAGCCGCTTAGTATCTCCCTACATATCAGATGTGTATTAAAACTGAAAAGAAAGGCACACCCTTCGTAAAAGAATGGAAATGGAGCTCTTTCCTTTTATTAAAGAGAGAGAGAGAGAGAGAGAATAAGGATAAACATGAAAAAAGGCAGGAGATGTCTTGTCGTTTATTTCAAAGATAATCAGGGCTTGTGGAAACGTTTGATGAGACAGCCAAGGAAAAATAGCTTTCTCGCTTAGAGCTTCAAAGGAGTGCGTTGTGAATTCTGTGATCTATTCTTGACCTGTCTCCCTAGGGGAGCCCAGGAGGAGTCTGTGCCAATTTTAATTTAGATTTTTCTCCTTCATCTCACCTTTCATTCCTTATATCTCGTGTGATAGTGAATCAAGGTCACTGAAATTTCTTTTCATATCTTCTTCATTTCCAAGGCAGAAGGAGGAGAAACATCCATAACACACAATAGGAGTTTCCTTTGAATTACATGTATACCGAAGCCATATGACACATACAGATAGACGGACAAAGGGAAAACCTGGGTAAATCAGTGGAGAAACATAGACACACACATTACACAGTTAAGCAATTGACATCCTACTATGTGTGACATGTTCAAGATGGCAGAGGAAAAGATCTAAGTAGCTTTGAAAAAGGGTTCATTACTGGGACACTTATAGTAGGTGCTTCAGTCATCAAGTCTGCTGAAGTGATTACTGTTTCAACAGGAGCAGTCACTAAAGTGACATCTCCATTTAGATTTGTGGGGAGGACAGCAGGCGTACTTTGCTTGGTAGCACCTTACTGTAGTGCATTGTTCTTAAGGCTACATGACGCCTACATTCTGACACAACCCTACAGAAAATGTTCATAAATGCTTATTTCAGTGAATGACGCCTACTGAAACAAGCGTTTATAAACATTTATGTACGGCTGTATCAAGCTTTTGTAGCTTTTGTTGTGAACAGTACCCTCCAATAAAGTGTTTCACTTACTGTACTTGAGCTGTGCTACATAATGCTGACACAACAGCAGATGTCATGTGCTAGTATGAGTTATCATGGCAGATTTAGTTCAGTAATATAACCGTGTAATGTTGACATTACCAGCAACTGCCATGACAGATGCCACAGTTTATGTCACAAACAAATTTTTGCTGTGTACTCTGTGTAGTTAACGGTCAAGATATTTGCCAGTGCTGTTAACATGACACTGTTACATGACTGGACATAATCTGTAATGCCAACTCGTGACAGCATATGACATCTGTCATAATATATTTATGGCATGTTTATGTTAGTGTTGCACAACAGCTACCACTTCTGTTAAAAAAGGGTAAAAATTGTGGCCAAAAGTGCACATTTAATAGCCGAAGTGTACATGCATTAGTGCAGTATAGAAGGAGATGGTGATCAGACTATCCAACCAACTACATAGACTCGGACATTGTTATTTTTGGGGAACCCTCATCTGAATCTGAAGGTTGCTGGCCTAAAGATGAGTCATTAGTTCATTATTAATTAAAATCAGTTTTAGTAATTTAGTATAATTAGTTTTATAATTGCATTCTTACAGTATAATCATCCACAAGTATTGCCGTTCTACTCTTATTTCAAACTTAAGTTTTGTTTAGAAACAAAAGGGCTCAATTCTTGAAATAAGCAATGTTTTTTTTCACAGTATCTGGTTAGATGCAGCCAAGCAAGCTGTGGTCTTGACATTATGACCCAGATTGAAGGCCTAGCTCTAACAGTCACAATCCACCACTGGGTATTATAGAATGGTTGCAGGGCATAAACCCCTCATTATAAATAGAGCATCTGGATGTTAAGTGGTGCAAAAAGACCACAAACTCTGATTCTAAAGAGATGTAAAGAAAAGTCAAAAGAAATAAAACATTAATGAGGGAAAACCAAATCAAAACACACCTGGAGCTTGCCGTAGAGCGGCAGATAGATCCAGCTAAAACAAAGCTTTGAGATCAGATAAGATACAAATACAGACAGAAAAAAGCACTATGTTTGGTGCCAACCTGCCTGTTCCTCAACAAACACCAGTCCAACGGTGAAATATAGGGGTGGCAGCATTCTGTTGTGGAGAAGCCTTTACTCAGCGAGCACTGGCTATTTTGCAGAAAATGTAAATGGATGATGCAAAATACAGGGAGATACTTCAAGACAACCTGCTTCAGCTTCCTAAACAACTAAAGCTCGGGAGAACATTCACCTTTCAACAGTGCAGTGATCCCATGCACAAGGCCAAAGAAACACAGCAATGACTGAACAACAAAAACTCCAGAATCTACGCCACTATTTAAAGACTACAGTCCACAAACATCACCCAATCATCCTGTACAACCTAGATCAAATCTGCCTGAAAGAATGAGTAAAAATCACTCACTCATTCAGTTGGGCAAAGCTGAGATAAAGTTACTCCGGCAATTTTAAAGGGCCTATTATGCTTCTCTGTTTTTTTTTGCCTTTCTTTCAGTAGGTAATGTGGCTTTTTGTGCATGTAAACAGTCTGAAAAGTACCAGGATGACACACTCTGTCTGAGTTTTTCAGACAGAGGATAAATATAGATGTGTGCAGTATAAAGATAATGTTTTTTTGGGGGGGAAAGTAGAAGTGTAAAGTATGAAGTATGAAGTATAATCTAATGAAATAGACCCCAAAAATAAAATAATGAACATTGAAAGTGACCCTGATAGCCCCCCTGCAATTAACATTTTCCAGTTTTTTTTGTGTGTCATTCAGACAAATTGTAATTCAGACAAATCTAATGGCTTTTCAAGGCTAAATACATTTGCAAGGCACTGGACTAGATAAGATGCACATGCACATGCAGGACTGACTCAGTTTGAATGGGTTTCTCTTATTGACAAGGTTTCTGGTCTCTTAGAAGGGTTGTTGTAGGTTATTTTATTTATCATGACAGGATTGATGGATGTCTGTGTATTGAACATCCCAGAATGAGTGGTGAGCTTGACCTCCTTTGTCATCATACCTTCCCCTGAGAGTAAAAAAAAGAATTTTCTTTGAGTTTGAGTCCAGTAGTAGACATAACGTGTCCAGAAAACAAGCCCTAAAGCTCTACCTCCTTTGACTTACTTTGTACTAAATAGCTTTGATGCACACTAAGCCTGAATGACAAGTTGATCTTCACCTCTGGACTACCCCCAAAGTCATTTAGATCTGAGAGAGAGAAGCTAGTGGGCCCAGCGATGGACTCTTATTGCAGTGTCCTCAGAGAATTCTCTGGGAGAGATTGCATCCTTTCTCAGCTCACCTTTCTTACGAGGAACCATGTGAGGCAGCTTTTAAGTTGTCAGAGTAAATTTACCTCACAGGCCATGGTCCTGTTTGGCTTTAGCTCAGTCTGAGTCCATCTGCACTTCTCTCTCATGTCTCCCTTGGTCTGTCTGTCTCTCTTTCTCTCTCTGCTCTTCCATTTCTTTCATTAGGACAGTGTGCCTCCCAGGACATTAGGACAGTGTGCCTTTTCAAGACCAGATATTGTTTAGATGTGTGAACAATCTCTCTCAGTCACTCAGTCACTCAACTTCTAAACTCTTTATCCTTCTGGGCCACAGGGTTTGCTGGAGCCCATCCCAGCGTTTAATGGGCAGAAGGCAGGAAACACCATGGACAGGCCACCAGTCTATCACAGGGCAGACACACAGACATACAAATTTACACACACTCACACCTAGGGGGCAATTTAGCATTTCCAATCAGCCGGACTGCATGTCTTTGGGCTGCGGGAGGAAACCAGAGCACCCAGAAGAAACTCATGGAGACACGATGAGAACAGGCCAACTCCACACAGAAAGCACCCCGGACACCCTGACCAGGAATGAAAGGTCCTTCTTGATGTGAGGAGATCATGCCGCCCTTGTGTGGACAATCGATCAATGATATTTTAGGTATCAAAAATCAATGTGAAATAAACATTACTTTTGTTCTGTGTCATCTCTCTGAGTCTCTGAGCTGGCTGAGGCTTATTTCCTCCTCTTCATGATGGACGGTGGGAGGCGCAGGTGGGTGAAACATGCATGCTTTGCATTATTACTTCATTTATATATATATATATATATATATATATATATATATATATATATATATATATATACACACATTGCGGCGAACAGAACAGGCAAAAATGAGTTATTAATTAGGTCATCAAAACCTTTAAAAGCATTAATAAAAAGTTAACATACGCTAATTAAAAATATGTTATATACATATTTGATGAGGCTAACAGGTATGATGCTGACTGTTGAAGAAGGCAAAGTAACCAGCAAGATCTGAAGTTTACCAGAATAGATGAATGTGGATTCACTGATAGTCCAACATCAGGTTGCCCTTCTTATGTATGTGTTGTAATTGCGTGGTAATGACTTTTTAGGTAAAGATGCTTTCCTAATTAATAAAATGAAGAAAGTTGTATTCCCTTTTTTGTTGAGCTCATGAATAATGTCTGAAACTGACATTAAACTAAAATGACCCTCTCTGTAAATAAAGACTATATATAAGGCTTCCTGTATCTGTATCTTCCTGTAAATAAATAAGTCTGTCTTAATATTTAAAGTCATCTTACTATTTATTTTGCTGTGCTAACATACTTAAGACTTGCTGGTAGTTTATATTACCTATACTAGCTGCTAGCTTTCACTCTTGACATCAACACAAAGTAAATAGAAGTTGTAGCTCACTATGGAACTTTCATTTTAAGATCACTTTAAAGTTTCAACCATGAAAAAGTGGATGAAATCACACAGCATGGCTGCTACTTACAGGTTGCTGTTGGGCTTGTGATGCTAATTAAGATGGAACTGCTCCTCTCTTCAGTCTCTTCAGTGTCAATCTCTGAATTAATCTGCTTGATATTGTCCAAGGTTTGAGAAACTGTCCAGAATGAAAGTCTAGAGAAAACTATCAACTCTAAATGAAACTTGTCCAGGACCTTGTTAAAGATGTGGGCACTAAAATTGGCTCATGTTCACCAGGTTGTTTCAAGAATTTTCTGTTCAACTTGGTGCTGCATTTACACTCTGATGCCTGTATAAGCTGTAACATTTAAGGTGGAATGGAACAATTGATTAAGAAGCTGGGAAACAGAAAGCCAGCCTTGTTTAAAGGTGGACATCAGCCATGCCCATTGATGGTTTTGTTTCATGGAAAAGGTATGATAAGTGCCAACATCCCCTTCACAGCCTGGATTTCTCCACCTAGTCCTCCATTATTATTATTATTAGTATTGAAGGAGGAACAACAGTGTTTGAGGTTCATAGTATGTCGGGTCTCTGTACCGAACTCTCCTTATTCAACTATGCTACTGTCAATACAGTTTTTCATTCTATGCCACATTTGAAGCTTGTCCTGCCAGGAATGAACACATCTGGGGGCAGAGTATGGATCAATTGCTAATCATTGGCCATTTGTTGTGTTGGTGGCCATGCTATGTAACATGGACATAGGCATGTTATGATGGAATATGTTCAGTAATATAACAGTTTAACAGTTACAATTACCTCTTAATTGTCATGTCAGATGCCATAATGCTTGATGGCATAACTAGCATACACTTAGCATGTGACATAGGCTGTCATCATATCAAACATTATGGCTTCTATCTAGAATATTTCCAGCCCAGCAATGTTAACAGACACAGTTACATTAGTGCATAAAATCTATCATGACAGCACACAACATCTGCTGGTTCCTTGACATTATTATGGAAGGTTATCTCAAGGAAGGTGTTCAGAAGTGTTCCAAATGGGTTCAGGTAAGTGTTCTTCACATTGTTTGTCATTGCTTTGTGTGATGACCATATGTAACATTACAATACACAGCTGCCATATAAAGTAATCACATAATATTGCTGGACCTGTGGAATCTTTTGGATCATATTGTTAGCACACATCACTCTTGGAGTTTACAACAGTTTTTTTTTTTATTGATGTTATTATATGTGAATGGAAGCGTTCGTAATTGCCCATAATAAAGAGCTGAATGTCCTGTGGTGCTTGACTTGAATGAGGGCTATACTGTGCTGAAGAATGAGTGGCAGTTAATTAGTGTGTACTGAAGCAGAACGCTTGCGTCAGTCTGAGCTAATGACATTGGTTCCTCTCTCAACTGTGATGATGACAGACCTAATAAGGGACATGGGATTATGAGAAGGTGGATCATGTGTCTTTCCCCGTTTGAAACATACGCTGTGTTAACTAAAGTTATAGAACCATTAAAACCTTGGTCAAAAGTCTGCTTTGCTGCTTGCCAAAAACTTGTAACACATTTGATGGCATTGCCTTTTACATGAGTGACATTCAATCTGAACTGCACAGCTCAATGCTTTCCCAGTTCTAACAAACATCATTCAACTCATGAGCTAATTGCTCATGAGCCCCTGGTGAGCAGCACAATTGCTACAGTTCAGAGGAATGTCTGGAGTAAGAAAGGAAATTTGCAAGCTTAATTTTTCAAACGTGCATGTTCTGAATAAATGTGTTTGCATATTATGCAAAGATAAACTACCTGTTTAGAGCATTGAATTGAGCACTGAACATTAACTGTGCATGCGACCAACAGGCCAGAAGGGGGCATAACTTCCTGCCATTTAAACAATAAGTTCATGGCCTTATGAAAAGTTACACAGTTAATGCATACACATACTGGCCACTGTATTAGTAACATCAACACTATATGGCTAAAAGTAAGAGACACCTGACCTTCATATCCATATGAGCTTGTTGAGCATCCTATTCTAAAACCACGGTCATTAATACGGAGTTGCCCCGCCTTTTACAGCAATAACGGCTTCCACTGTTCTGGGAAGATTTTCCACAAGTTTCTGGAGTTTGTCTGTGGAAAGTTGTGACCATTCCATCAAAAGAGCATTTGAGGTCTTTTTGAGGTTAGGCACTGATGTCGGAGGAGAAGGCCTGGTCTCACAATCCAAAGGTGTCCAGTGGGGTTTAGGTCAGGGCTCTATGCAGGCCTCTAGAGTTCCTCCATGCCATTCTCATTAAATCATTTCTTTATGGATATGTCTTTGTGCGTAGGGACACAGTCATGTTGGTGAATTTGAAGACTCTCCTCAAACTGTTGCCACAAAGTATATAACTGTCTAAAGTGTCTTTGTATGCTGTAGCATTAAAATTAGCCTTCACTGGAACGAAGAAGTCAAGCCCAAACCATGAAAAACAGCCTCGGACTGTTATCCCTCCTCCATTAACTTTAGTGTTACCGTAACTTTACTCTGGTAGGCAGTGTTCTCTTGGTATCCACCAAACTCAGATTCATCCACCAGACAGCCATATAGTGAAACAAAATGAATCCTTCCAGAACGTTTTCATTGCTCCAGAGACCAGTGCTGGTGTGGAGTGCTGCTCAGCATTCAGTGTTCAGCGTTTGTGAGATTCCCAATGCACAATTCTTGTGCAGATCTCTAGTGAATGATGTATCAGAAGATGGGAGATTTTTTTTATGTGCTGCCAGGCTTTAGCACATAGTGAGTTTGTGTGAGCCAATGGTTCATGGATGAGCAACTGTTGCTCCAACATGCTACCATTTCACATAATAATAGTACTTACAGTTGACACAGTTCCACAAACTGACAAACTGACAAAGACATTCTGTGACAGTTTATTCTATCGTTTAAACTCATTTTATTTAAGACACATTGTATTGTCAGTTTTTGTCTATGGAGATTGCATGAATTTGTGCTTGATGTTATACACCTGTTAGCAATGGCCATATAATGTACCTTGTAGCTCCACTTTGCTGGTGTAAATGGACTGTAGTTCATCTGTCGGCACATAATTTGTATTAGTTATCCTGTAGCCCTTCCTCTAGATAACCTCTGGCTAATTATGAAAGTCAAGGGGCAAAAAAATACATTTTAAAAAGCGAAGAGGGACATGTCCACCCCTATACCTGTGTGTGTGTGTTGTGAGTGCACCCATCTGCTTGTTCTTTTTTCATCTGCACCGTTTCATTTTATTCATGTCGTATGACACACAGTCCTTTAATGTATTCCTTCATTTGTTCTCTGGGGTGATTGATATTAAACTCAGCACATTCCCCAAATATCAGTAAAGTTCATCCTCTTTCCATCTTCTTCCACTTGACCTTTTCAACCAAGACCAGGCACCATGTGTCTTAATCAGGGCTGATTGTGAATTCACAGATTCGGCCGAGTGGGAGAGAGTTCGGTAGGCCCTCCGTGTTGCTCCTATAAATTACTGGATCAACTTTATTGGGATAGTGCGATCCTACTAGAGCCCTTTCATCTTCAGATGCCTTCTGGAAACAGGTGTTGGCAGACATCGCCCTTTCATGATCTGAGGAGAATTTAGTGTTGCCTTTCACAGAGCTTGAGGGTGAGATTAGGGCCATAAACACTTGACCAGATGAAACTTCAGTTTTGCTGTGGGGCAATGAGATTAGTTTAGCTGGCAAGTAATGGAAGCTTCTCTCTCAAAGTTAAGTAAGCTACAGGCAACAAACTTAGCTATGGCATATATCTGCAGTTGTGCACGATACAGTATTTGTGCAATAAAATGTGTGGATGTGTGTTCAGTTTTATTGTGGAGAATAATGTTAACTTATTTTCATGTAGTTTGGGGCACCCAAACTTTTGCATATGACTGTCTATCTACAGAAATTGGCAAAACGCAGGATTTGAATTTGAAAGAAAAACAACAGTGTTTGAGGTTCTCAGTATGTCAATCCTATGTGATAAACTCTCCTTATTCAACTATACAATATACATTCATCATCAAAAGAATAGTTGCACTTAGAAGGAAGTGCTGGCTTGTACTGCTATTGGGAAGGAAGATAAAAGTTACCAGGAAAAATAAATGCTGATAAGTTTAGACTGATATGGGCAATATTTATTGAGCTACAGATACGTAGTGTCTCTCTGTATGATGTTGGGCCACCATGTTTGCTAACGCAACTTGCCAGACATCTCTGCATGGAGTTGTAGAGGTTCCTAATGGTGTCCTGTGATAATCCATCCCATCCATCTTGAATATTCTCACACAGTTCCTGCAGATTGTGCGGTAGGGGTGGAGATGGAGTGACACCAGGTTTTCTGGACATGTGATGTATGACATCTAACCAATCATCTTGGCGCTGACCACAGTGCCTCCATACACGGATTCGTGGGTCGTCTCCATCAAGACGAAAGAGGGACTCATCACTGAAGATAACCTGCTGCCATTCTGTGTCACATCATGACAGTCTGGCACGACACCATTGCAGTCTTTGGTGACGCTGACGTGGTGTTAATGGCAGTTGTTGTAACGGTCTGGGTGCATGTAGTCCTGTGTCGTGCAGCCGTCGCCAATGGTGCTGGCTCTAACAGGATGTCTCATGGAGGGCATCTCTGCTCACTGAATGCCTGCAATCGTAGCTGTTGAGTCACTCTGTCAGTTCTCTCTCCCAGATCCTTCATGTCACTGGTGTGTGAAAGCTTTGAACTCTCAAACTATTCTCTGAGGCATGCTTTGCTTGCAAAGGATGTTACCAACGCAACAGCGAGTCAGAATGGAAAGTACGCACAACAGGACGACCTTATATAGTTGGTCAGGTACAGCATTACAAAAAAGTGTGAAACTTTAATCATTCGCATGTCTCATGATGTCAAAACTACCCACCAAGTTTCATTCCTGATGGTTGATTCCTTCTGGGTGCAACTTTTTTTTTCAGTGATGAGTATAGATGCAGTTTTCCATTCTATAGTATGCAAAACAGTGTCACAAACCACATAAAAGTGTATTTGAGAACTTTTAGTTGAGATATGAGAACGTGTTTGTGCATGGAAAGAGGTTCTGGAATTTATTTCCATCCTGTGTGCTACTTGCAAAGGTCATTGGGTTTCTAACATTTAACTTCAGATTATGACTGAAGCTGGAAGAGGTTATTTCACAGGGTATGGAAAAAGCCTTTGGAACTTACTAAAGTTAAATGAGTTCCTGAGGACTCCTGAGCTCAAAAAGGCTCTTCCTGACACTGATCTCGAACTGTATTAATTTGCAATGTAGATTTCTCATCAGATTTAAGTGTGGGGGCTTGTTGCACCAGTGACACTATGTGGGTTTACTTACATCAGAGTGAGATGTGTGATGCTGGTGGGTGACATCTCATAACTGATGAGACCCCTGTACCCCCCATAAACTCAGTATGAGTATGTGATGTTTTCTCCTCCACCATCCAGCCTTTGTTTTAGGATCCTCAGGGGTTTCATGCACATTACTGAGCTTTTTATTCTTCTCTGTTAGAAATGCACCAAAGGAATTATATTTGCATTACACTGTGAAAACACTGAAGATGACAAAAGCTGACACAGGCTACATGGTAACCCAATGATTTGTTTTGACTAGATTAACTGGACTGAGACCTAGTTAATGTGAGACTCTACAGGTGAAATATGATCATTTTCATATCAATCAAAAGACATCACAGTGAATTACTGTTGATTACTGATATTAGTTTGCAAAACAATTTTTACACGTAGACATAAAAAAACACATTTACATATTTTGCTTGGCTATTTATTAATTATGAGCACATATATGAGCATATATGTAAAACACAAAGGCCTTTGAATGATGTTTGAATTCAAATGTTTATCTCATTGTAAAAACTTCGGAGACAGGATATGGCACAAAAAATCTTATTAAATAATTGTTTGCAGAGAGTATTTTTACTAACACACCTGCCTATTCATTAACACAAACAGACTGTATTAGTCATTACGGGTATAGAGTGTTATTAAAATACATAAGATATTATAACCTCATCATAAGACCTTGTATTCTGTCTATTCGTCAGCTCTAAGTGAAGTGAGACATTTAGTTACGCCGTGACGTTTCCAATACTTTATTACTCACCATGGGCATTTTTAACTCCTGAGCCTTTTTATGCCAGTCCAAACACGCTGTCCAGCCCAAAGTTATTAATACAGTCTCCTAATACAATTTCCTTAACCACCACTCTCATTTTAAAATATAAATTACATTGTAACACTCACAGAAACTCCCTCTTACATCACACTGAGCATTGTTATTTGCTCTGTCACCGGTTCTTACATTAACCTTAAGATACCTTCAAAGTGGTTAGTTGGCAAGTCCACTGGCATTCTACACTGACTGCGCCATGTTTGGTTAAATACTATTGATGGCACAATTAATCTGGCATGCTGAAGTTTGTAAGACACGTTTTCCTTTCAGTGTTTCAGCGTAACTCAGAATTAAAGGAGCCTTTAGTTGTCCAATATGACTTACATAATTCATAATGGTGCTATAAAATCATATGTCTATTAATAACAGGGTATATTAATAATGACAAGTATATAAAAATGTAAATATATAAAAGTATTTATGACTTTCTTTGGTACACCATAATGTGTAATGAACACTTCTTATAATGTGTTATGTTACTGGATGTTCTTCTATAATATCCTTTAGAATAGGGTTAGGAATGAACGTGCAACCTTTCATAAGATGATCTAGAAACTGAGATTTTTTATTCTGAAAGCAAAACAAACCCCATGATTTTGGGGAAACAACATCCCTCAGGGCTGGCTCTGTGAGAGAGTACCATCAAAAAGATAAGTACCATTTGTGGGAATAAATATAAAGTATAGTATTTAGTATAGAAATAGTTGTTCTAGTTAGATTGTACAAGAAACAAGCTTTTAATGATCGCTGATACATGACAAAAAGACTGTATTAAAAATATTCTAAAATGGTGAAGCACAGAAATGTCTTCTGGTTAGACGGTGTTAATCTGCACTCATAATTTCATGGAACTGACAGCAAAGCAGCGCGGGATCATTCAGTGACAGGATCTCATATAATTAGGTGTTCTAAGAAAATACATTTGCTGCGATGCTATTTTATGATGCAGTGTAGCAGGAAATGAGGGAGACTAGGTAGCAGGATGCAAGTGCAACCTGGAAGATGTACTGACATCCATAGTGGTGAAACAAAGGGAAAAAACTAGACAAGAAACCGACTAAGAAACTGAAAGAGCTACTAAACAAACTATAACGAAACAGACCAAACTGAGAACAAAACGCTACAAATAAGAACAAGAAATGAACAAGAAATAATTGCAGGGCAAAGTAACAGGTCAGACACAAGTGAGGGGTAAAGCAGAGGGGTGGAGCAAAGGAGGAGCAGAAAAAACAAAACGAAAGCAGAAGCATGCATCCAGAGACGTGAGGAAGGTAAACCAAAGGGTAAAAAGACAAAGGCAAAGGCAGAGCCAGGTAAGAGGTTAGAGATGAGTGCAGAGCTGGATAATTTCACTGATTTTTTGCAAATGGAAGTTCTGATGAAAACCTATACTCATGAGTTTCTCTCACTGAATATTTGCGGATATAAAGACAGGTTTCCATGGTCACAAATAGAATTGTGTATGAAGTGTGACAGCAGCTGGGGACAGGTCAGCCTACCCTGACCAGGGAAAAAACGAGACCTCAGAAACACATACTCAACATCCAGCACGGGTGAAATGGAAGGACAAGCCATTAACAGAAAAGCATGTTCATAGCTGGGATCTCCATCAGTTACAAGACAGCCTCTATTAAACTAAGAGTCATCAGCTCCAGGACTGGAGGACTGCAGTGCAGAAGAGTTTGGTGCTTTTACAGGACACATGACCATCATGACTGATGTTGAAGCTACACTATGTAAGATTTACTTTTGTCAGTCAAAACAGTCAGGAGAGAAACTCTTCAGTAAACATACAGTCCAGTCAGACCCCCTCACAACAGTTTACTGAAGCATCAGAAAATAAGGTGCAACTATTTATACTGCTAAGGAGGACCATGCAGTGATCTCTATATTAACATAACATCGACCAGAGAAGCCTAACCACCTGTACATTTAGTGCTGCATTTAGAGGGCTTGAGGGTACAATGCGGGCCATGAGCACTTGCTGAAGGAGTGTGCTGTTTTAGTTTTATCCTGGAGCTATGAGGTTAATGGTGCTCAGGTTTGTTCTGATTATACCCAGTAATTAGTACTGTGAAAACTGCATGACAAAATCACACTTTTGTCTCAAACTGCCTTGAGTTGATAAGTAATCTCAAACAACTAGATTCAGGCTTCAAGGTGGCTTCCTAGCTATGCTCATACAGTGTTAGACACTACTTACAAATGGAAATAGTAGTTTGATATGGGCAATATTTACTGAGCTACACATACAGAAGTAGTGTCTCTCAGTATCGGGCCACCATGTTTGCTAACAGAACATGCCAGACGTCTCTGCATGGAGTTGTAGAGGTTCCTAATGGTGTCCTATGTCCATCCCATGCAGCTTAAATATTCTCACGCAGTTCCTGCAGATTTTGCAGTAAGGGTGGCGGTGGAGTGACACCAGGCCTTCTGGACATGTGACAACAAACAGTTCATCTTGGTGCTGACCACGGTGCCTCCACACAAGGATTTGTTGGTTTTCTCCACCAATTCAATATAATAAATAATAATCAATGTTTTTAATAAATGGCAGCTCTAAGTGCTACCATTGGAAGCTCAAAGTGCAGGACTGGTCACTGAAGATGACCATTCCGAGTTGACTTGGTATTAAGGGCAGTGGTCATAAAGGTCTGCATGCATGTATTCCTTCGTCATGCAGTTGTCTGCCAACGGTGCTGGCACCGAAAGGATGACTCATGGAGGGGAATCACTGCTCACTGAATGTGTGCAGTCCATGCAATAAGGACAGCAATAAAGCGTGTCCTTGCTTAAATCATTTGCATGTCTCACAATGTTAAACCTACCCACCATGTTCGTTCCTGTCGGTTGGTTCCTTCTGAGTGCAACTATTTGTGCAACTATTCTTTCGATGATGAGTGTAAGACCTCAGACCTCAGAAGACATGTGTAGGTGTACTGTTGGTTTTGGATAGTAAATTAAATGGTTAAATTTGTGGTGTAGACAACCAGGACCCCTGGTTTCCATCACCACAACTGTAAAGAAATCAGTCTGTAGGCTTCCCAAACTTACCTACAGTCCCAGCTTATTACATACTAAGGGTTACATAATTAATGAAAACATTGACTACAAAGCAAACTTGCTCAATCTGGAGCCACAGGTGGGTCTTAAAGGGTTAAACCTGGCCTTAAACTGTTACAGCTACAGTGTAGTTTGATTATTCTGCAGTCTTAGTGTTATTTTATTTCTCTTACATTATGCTAATTTCTCTCCTTGTGTTTATCCTGCGCTGACCCCTTTGGTGAATGTAGGTTGTATTAAATGTGTTTTATGAACAAGTCTTATTTGCTGCCTCCTCTGAGGACACCTAAGGCTAGCTTTGTGTGCTGCAGAGAGGAATTCTTCAAAGCTCTGCTACAAAAATATAATTATTTGTTTATATTGCTCTTCCTTCGCAACTGCATCTTTCATCTCACCAGGAATTAAATGTTCTTTCTGTCTGCTCCTGAAGAAACGTCCCCTCAGTCCACATGTTAGCTGCTTTCTCACAAAGAGCTGTAACGGCTCCTCGTTAACCAGGCGGAAAGCCTTCAAGCTGAACTCAGATCAGATTCCCCAGCAAGAAGAGAGGAAAGAACATCCAAAAAGACCACCGGTGACCCAAACCCACAGCAGATCAGCGCACGTCCGGAGGAGGATTTGTGGGGTTTTGATCCGACTGTTTTGGGTCAAGCTTAAAGGCATCAGCGGGCAGATAAAAGTAACCTGTGAGTGTCCTTCACAACAAGGACAGCAGGCTTTACTAACACCAGCTCACTTCATGCTCACTCATGCTCTCTCTCTAACTGCCTCTTTCAGACTCCTTCTACATGTCTTTCTTTTTCTTCCATTCTCTACCTTTATACCTGTCTGTCTACCCCTTTTCTACCTCTATCTCCCTTTTCTGTGTCTTTCTTCCACCCTCTTCTGTTCCTCCATTTTTTACTTCTTTTGCCCCCTCACTGTCTCTCTCTCCTCTCTCACTTTTCTCTTTCTCCCCTCCCCCTCCCTTTCTTTTTCTCTCCCTCTTTCATTTTCTCCCCCTCCCTCCTTCTCTTTCTCCCTCCTTCTTTCTCTTCCTTTCTCGCTCTTATCGCCCTCTTCTTCCATCTTTCCCACTTCCCTCCCTCTCTTTCTTACTCTCACTTTCTCCTTTCCACCCTTTTTCTCTCTTGCCTTTCTACCCTTCCTTTTCTCCCTCTCTCTTCTCTTCATTCTTTTTTATCTATCCTCTTCCTGCACCCTCTTTTTCGCTCTACCCCCACCCCTTTCTCTCTCTCTCTCTCTCTCTCTCTGCTGTATAAGTAATGGATGAGTTGTATTGTGTGGGTTATATGAGATGGTAATGGACACTCAGGAATCAGTTCATTACCTCATTGTGCGGTGGGGAAAGTCATTACTCTAATGTATTACACTACACTCAAAGAATCTTTTGTTGAAAGGAAAGTATTGTACATTTCTATTCCACCTGTGACACACACATGCAGTAAACAGGAAAGTCTGAGAATAATAACTCTAGGATGAAAATAGTTGAAGTAGTTTAAACCTGCAATAGAGAGTTTCCAGAGTGATGTCATGATCGATGGTTAAAGCACTGGAAGGTTCTGGAATATAAATGACTCAAGTAAGAGGAAGATCCTCACCTGCTGAATGCTTGTCTACAGGAAACACTGCTCCTTATACAGTAATGCAGATCTTATTCCACTAGGCTACCTGAAACGACCATGACAGGCCACAAAAAGACCAGTATGGTGTATGAGAAAGCTCTGCACCCTTCCTCTAGTCTCAGAAGCTGTGCTCCAAAACACATGCAAGCGGTCTGTACACGTCTTTCATCCATTAAATTACTCTCATCCATGCATACATCCAGCCCCATGTCTGAGAGTGTGCGAGGAATGCAAATGGCTTGTTTCTTCCTCTTTCATTTCTCTCTCCTTCTCTCATTTCTCTCCCTCTCTCTCTCCCTTTCTCCTTCTCTAATCTCTCTCTTTCCCTCTCTCGTTTATCTCTCTCTCTCCCTCTCTCTTTCTCTCTCTCTCTCTCTCTCATTATTCAGGTACTATTTGTCCTGTCATTCTCAAGGATTCAGCTGCTTTCTTCAGAATCTGACCTGGATCTGGTGCGGAATATTAACAGGTCGTATAGTGATCCATTTTTCATCATTTCTGAAGCCCTACGTTCTTCACCTTCAGTCCTTCTTCTTCTCTCCCTCCTAGAGCAAAGGAGGAATTGCTTGTTGCTTCTTCTCATCATGCTCAGCCTCCTCTGTTCTTGATCATGTCCTCACTGTGAGTGTTGTACTAGCTAAAAGTAAACTGTTCCTAAATATTCTCACAGTGGTACACACTTAAAAATGTCTTATTATTCATAAACATGGCCAAATAAAACCTGCTGGTCACTGAGACTTTCCATTTTCATCGTTTGTGGCTCTAGCTAGAGTAGCCACAGCCACACTAGCTCTGACCAGGCTATAGAGAGGCAACAAGAAAAACTGTCACATTTAACCCCCTGCTAAAACTACATCTCTGTTGGTGTTTGCTGGAGTGTTTATAAACCTCAGTGTTACTGCTGGACTGAGAATAGTCCACCAACAAAAACAATCCAGCCAAAAGCGTCCCGTGTGCAGTGCCCTGTGCCCACTGAAGAAGGACTAGAGGATGGCCAACACAAACTGTGCAGCAGCAGGTGAGCTATCATCTCTGACTTTACATCTACAAGGTGGACCAGCAAGGTAGGAGTGTCTAATAGAGTGGACAGTGAGTGGACAGAGTGTTTAAACACTCTAGCAACACTGCTGTGTCTGATCCACTCATACCAGCACAACCCACACTAACACCACCACCACCACGCCAGCGTCACTGCAGTGCTGAGAATGATCCATCCCTCAAATAATGCCTGCTCTGTTGGGGTCCTGTGGGGGTCCTGATCATTAAAGAACAGAGCAACAAAGTATACAGAGAAACAGATGGACTACACTCTGTAATTGTAGTACTACAAAGTGCTGCTAAATGCTAATTGGAGCTGATAAAATGGTCTATGAGATGCAAGGAGGTGTAACTAATGAAGTGGTCGGTGGTAATGTATATATATATTATTATTGCTGCCGAAAGGAAAAAAAAGATCTTAGCTCATATTATGAAAAAATGAAAAAACTGCCACAAATAAAGATACTTTTTTTAAAAAATGCAACAATAAACTATATATACAGTGTTGTGCAAAATTCTTAGACACCTGAGAAAAATATATTTCCAAAATAGTAACTTGACATGCGAAAACCAAATGTCTTCATTTTTAATGTAAGTTACAGTGTAGAGGTTTTAATTGACTTTGGAGCTCTTCTATTGGCTCATCATGGAACTATGAGAATATCAAAACTTTATATTAAATTAATGAAAAACTTTTTTTAAATTATATTAAATTGGAAATAACTGCAAAATAGAGACATTTTCTCAGTCTTAGACTGTTGGACACCTCTATATGTTTATGCAAGTAAGTAATTTTTGAGAGAGACTTGTCCAAAATGACAGCTGATTGAAAGAAAGCACACTGGTGGTGCAAGACAGTCGCAACACATTTTAATATGCAATTTACATGTCTGCATAGCTTTAAACTCCTGTGTTTGCATACTTATGTGAAGTATCTTTCTAGCCTTATACATAAAGAGGAATGACACTCCAAAAATAATCTGCAAAATTGTTATTCTATTTTATGTTTTACAGTGTGAGGCACATGCACACCATATGTCAGCATTTTTTCAGTGTCTTTCACTTTTATCAAACAAATAAACAATGCAACTTCAAATCAGGAATGCTGCAAATTAAGATGATGGTTGGGAACATTGAACAGAGTTCTGAAGAGACTTGCCCATAAGACAGAAGTTGCTTTTTGTAAAACAAGAATTTCTTGTGACTTATGTTTATTTGTTTATTTGTATGTATTTTAATGCTATGTAGTGTTTTTGCCATCATAATAAATACCTATAAACAATTTGCTTTTGTGCAATTTGTTAAGATGTATTATGGCCATGTTAGACTGTGGTGGAAACCAAGGCACCATAATGTACATGATGAAAGTTCTGCCCCCGCCAGTACTCCATTAGTTTTCCCTGTGTACCACATCGAGCATTGATTGGCTGCTCTTCCTGCATTTCAGCAACCCAGATCGATGAGCTTAACTTAGCCATTCTGCTTCTTTAGTTTGGCCTGTCGGTAGGACTGACATCATTATTAGGCAACATTAAGAGACAGCACAGTCAATCAAATCACCTCTCTTTTCTAACATTCAATTAACCCTGTGAATCACTGAGGCAGTGAATAATCTAAAGGAAGACCTGCGTTCCTCCAGAGGAGATGCGTGAGAGGGAATGAGAGTTTTTGGTTAATGAATGACTAATTACATCAATCAAGGTAACACCATTATTGATGGAGGTTGATGGCTGTAAACAGCCGGAGGGTTGAAGGTGTGGGAACAGTTCTAATTGGCTGTGCAGGAAAACTCTCATGTTAAATCAGCCGTAATTGACTCTTTCACTTTGTGCCACTGGGTACAAAGGCCCAAGCATCTACCAACAGACTACAACAACTTAAACATAGATAATAGATTTCAAACCTTAATAGCAATTAGGAAAACAATCAAATAAAAAAAAATCATTTGCATTAATTTTGTCTTATTTTGTGGTTTTTCCTACAGCACTTGTCTGCCGTGATCAAATGCTGTGAGCATCAATTAATGAAGGTTAAGGAAGCTGCAGGTGTTATTTTAATAAATGGGACCTAGATAACTAAATAAACTTGTGTCTTTTTCTTTTCACCAGTAATACCAACACTAGCCACATATATTAACAGATGCATTCTAAACATTAGTGCAGATAACAGGAGAAGAATTGCTAGGAATGAATGCTCAGGAATTACTCAGGCCAATCACAATGTGCCACCTGTCTTTCCCCCCACCACCAGTTTGGTCCTGTTGTAGGCTCTGCGAGGGTCCCAACACTTAAAGACTGGGCCCAGGACAGGGCCTACGCCAAAGACTCATCCTACAATTTCATCCTTCAAATTGTATACCTTATAGAAAACTAAATATCATTTTCCATCACTTTTGCCTTTCATGTCTTTCTGGCAGAACTACACATATTATGTTACATTATGTATTGTACCGCTTATTATTTATTGTTAATTGTCACTTGTATGTATGTATTCTGTAGTACTTCAAGAATGTTGTATTGGTAACGCTCTGTATTCTAACTTTGATTGTAAACCTTACAGGGATATGAATGGATACTTGAATACTCTGTTAACGACTTCAGGTGCCAGTTTTTGATTACTAAAGTCAGTGTTCTAAGAACCGTTATGTTTTAATGGGACTTTAAGAACGTGTTACATATGCCTGGGTGATATCTAACAATTAGTGTAATGTATTCTAGTTAAAGAAGTCATGGCTTCCATAATATTGATGCTCTACAGTAACATTCAGTCACTGAGTCTTGTTAAGGGAAGCTGAAGTTCCAAAGCATTCATTTTATATTCCATTCACAGAACATAAAAGTAAAATGAGGGGAAGTGGTGCAGTGAAGCAGCATTATAGTGTGCAGCAGAGAGAATCAACACAGGTAGTTTCCTAACAAACTCCTTCTCTCTCTCTCTCTTTCTCTCCCCTCCCAGAAAGACACTGAGTACTGGTGAACACGCCCACACATTGCTTAAATTAAACCCCAGTTTCCTAAACTACGCTGTCAAAGAATAGTTGCAGCCCGAAGGAAGTGTGGGATTGCAATGCTATTGGGAAGGAAGATAAAGGTTACCAGGAAAAAGAAATGATGATAAATTTAGACTGACATGGGCAATATTTATTGAGCTACACACACAGCAGTAGTGTCTCTCAGCATGGTGTCAGGCTGCCATGTTTCCTAACACAACATGCCTCGGCATGGAGCTGTAGAGATTCCTAATGGTGTCCTATGATAATCCATCCCATGCAGCTTGAATCTTCTCACATAATTCCTGCAGATTTTACGGTAGGGGTGGAGGTGGAGTGACACCAAGAATTCTGGATGTGCACACATGTGCAAGTCACAAGCAAGTCTCAAGTCTTAACATTAAAGTCTCAAGCAAGTCCCAAGTTAATGCAGAAAGATTCAAGCAAGCCCTTCTATAAGTCAAGCCAGTCTCAAGTCAAGTCATACTGTGTTAGGATGCTATAACTCCAGTTTCCACATTTTAATCAGTTAAAATCAGGGGCCATAAATAGCTGAATTATGTTTTCAACATTAACTAACACTGTTTCATTTCTTATTGACCTTTTAACTCATCTGTTGAAAGTCAGAGCCAGTCATGTGAAAAAATTACTATATACCTAATGAACACCTTTGTTTTTTAAACATATCTAAACATATGATCTTCATATGAACAGTACTGAGAGTCTGAGGCAATATAACTTATATATACATAAAAACTATCTTTTGTAGATTTGTAAAATGTAATGAACAGAAAAGCAGTTTTTTGTGAGGAAAAGTTTAGGACATACCCACATTTATTACCACTTAAAATGCCTAAAATTAAATTCAGGTGCACCACCATCAGCTGCTAATGATTAGAACATGGTTAGGAGCATTCTGAAAGAGCTGGTTATTTAAACCTCAGAGCTCTCTGACCTTCAGAAAGAAGGTGTCTATACACTACAAACAACATTAGGTCCATCATATGGATGTAATATATGTAAAATAACTACAATTTAACCAAACTATATCCTACCAAATTAAAGTTGGTAGTATAATTGTAAGGTGTGTTTTAATAAATTACAAGTGATTTTATTTTGAAGCAGGTTTATGTGTTGTGTCTCAGTAAAGTTTGGTTAAGTTTTACAATGTATGTCTTTCACATTATCTGTGTATTACAGTGCATTTCAAGACTTTATAAATAACAGTAACACGCTCCTCATCTCTCTGGATCTTGAACGTTTTAAACAGAACCCGCACGTACTGTATTCGGCGCCTGCTGCAGTGATTCTGGCTATAGTGACGTGCTGGGTGGAAGGAGAGACCAGGAATTCTGTAGAAATTTAACGACTGTAGTTTGTTCCCCGATTTACCAAGACTTAGAAAATGCTTAGATTTAGAAAAGATCAGCCGAACTTTACTGAACTGTGAGCTAGAGAAAGACACTGACCGAATTCCCCTCTCTGGTTAAACAGCAGCAGTTCTGTAGGGCAAGATCAAAATCGCTGACTGTAGGTAAGTGCAGTCACGGAGCAGGAGTTAAGTGTGGAGCCTGTAGAGTTTACTTCATACTCCTCCCTGCTCCTTTCATAACCTAACGTTAGCTAATCTTCGACTATCCAAACGACACGGTCACATACTTTCTGTGCGGGGTATGTAGTGACAGAGGTTGGTTGTGGTGGTTTGGTCACTGATGTTTGACCTGCAGACCCTCCATATCGCTGTTCTCTTTACTGCTTTCATCCACAATATAATCCTTTAATCCAGACCTCTCTATTTCTGGCATAGCCGCTTCATGATACGAGCCACTTCATACATTTATCTCTCCTGGTCTCCAGCGTTCTGATTGCGCATTTGCGCGTTCTGGTTTGCGCGTATTGCAACTGAAATCACTTAGTTATGTTTCAGCACAAAATCCCTAAACAATCCCTAATTTCTTAAACCTAATGCAAATATTTAATAATACATCAAGTAATTTCGAGTCACCTGCATCAAGTCTAAGTCAAGTCTCATGTGACTCGAGTCCCCCAACTCTGGTGATTAGCAGATTAGTTCCCTGTATTTCTCTCTCAGTTATTTTACCAAAACAGCAATTATCGTCTCTGACACATCACCACTGGGCTACTTACCTTTCGTGGATGTCATCACTCAGACTCAATGTGTAAAAAGTTTTTGCTCACATGAAAGTTGGTTAAGGGTGTGAGAAGAGATAGCATAACTTTACTGTAAATGCTAGATAATGTTAACTAAGAAAAAGTAAAAACGTGTTTAACATGTCGGCACATTTTCCACTAAGGTGTAAAAAGAAAAAAACCTACTCACCAGTCCAGATCAACATACAATGTTAGCTGTAGTAGCTCAGTAGCTCATCAGAGGCAGCCTTCATTCTATAATCCATGGCATGTGTTGAGAATGCAGTCCTCTGCCTATGATGTCTCAAAACAAGCTAAGCCACAGCCCTATATTACTTATTTTTCTGTTATTTTTTCTTTTCTTCCTTTTTTTTTTTTTTTGCATTGTTTTTTTTATTCTCTATCCATAAACTCATACCTCATACAGGTACAAACAGAGAACATACAGTAGAAAGAATTCCCTGAAAATAATGTCTTCTGGGTTTGTCTGATCTTAGAGGGCTCTCCTGAGGGAGGCCAGTGTGCTCTGGTTGGTCAAATCACCTGAAATTCCAGTGAACGATCATTTACATTCATGAAAAAAAAATTTCATAAATGTTTATTTAATCCTATTTATATTTAAAAAACTCTCTTTTTTGCAAAGCCAAACTGCCCAAACCTTTTCAGAGTTTCAGTTATACTTTTTGATGCTTTTGAACTAGTGTCATATGACTTTCTATTAGTATGCTTATTATATCAGTGAGCAAATGGAGAAACTAAGAGATATTGCTTAGTATGTTATGCATCCTCCCTGCATGCAGTGTAGTGCATCCTTTTGCTTTCCAAAATCAAAAGGAAGTCCCACAAAATTGGTTGGAAACATGTCCAATTTGTTTGTAATGTGAGAAATAGAAGTTGGCCACTAAAACCTATCAAGAACTTGAACTTGTTAATCGAGTGCGCTGGCTGTAAATGAGCCTTTTGTATAAATATGCTTGAGCTTTGTTGTTCTGTAATTGGCATCATATTAAGGCAGAAGTGAACTGTCACTGGGCTCACCAGTGAGGCCAATTGTGAAAATAAAAATGCACTCTGTGCTTAATATTAATCTAGTAAAAAAGCACACTGTGTAATTTGTGACAAATGGTTTCTGTGCTTACACCATCCCAGGGGAATAAAATTAGGTGTCTGTTTTTATGTATGTCAGAACCCTTTATGCACCACTGTATCCTCTCTGCTGACGCTGAAGGTGAATTCAGGTTCGGGAGCTGCAAATTAATGTTTGCCTTCTCTTTTTAATATACATCAGTAAACTACATTGAAATAAAAACAGATGATTCTGCTTTTACATAGTCTTATGTTGCTGTATAATTTGAATAGTGGCACATTCATATTATGGACTGTATTAGGTCTTTAATATATACATATTGTGTTTAGACAGGCAGTCAAGCCCACATGCCAGATATGTGGTCTAGCCTTCTTGTTCAAAATGGCATTGTATACATGTCAGCAAATGATGGCAGACCTGTAACTGGTCTAAACACATTAATCTAAATGAACATAAAAAAGGCGTTAAAGGACATGTTGCTAAACAACCTCGCACGCTCGTCATTGACATGCAATAAATACACTTAGAAATGGGGCTGACTATGAGAAACTTAATGAAGTGGAATAGCTTTTTGGAATGGTGTCCCAGGGAGCTAAATGTCCATACCAAAGCAAGCTGAAAAGATGGATAAATCTATCCTTGCAGTAATATAAAGCAATTGACGTGTTGATAAGTCTTTCTGAATGTAGTGACACTGAAGATGTAGCATTCTGAATTTATATCACGTTAATGGTTTGCCATGGAAGGAAAAGGCAGAGTAGGAAGAGTAAACACACTGACAACTGAAGCTCTTGGCAAGTGACTGTATATCAGCATTGTATTTCAGCAAAAGTACTCAACAGCAGACAAAATAAGTGATATAACTAGGAACAAAACACTGGCTGAGGAGACTCTGGACTAGCAATGAAGAGGGAGGAGGTGGACTGTGCCTTTCCATATTTCTTAGGGTGATTGCTGGTGATGTTTCCCCTATTTGTGTTTGAAATATGAATTTGTCAGGTTGCGTCACCTCTGTGTCACATTGCTCTTTTAAGCTACCCTTCATCTTGACAGCCAGTGACGTATCCAAGGCCTCCAGAAAGGGTAAAAGAGGCATTTCTGGTGTTCTCCACAAAGTGTCAGTATGGCTAATTTCAAACAAACAGCATCTCACCTGATTCTGCTTGTTAAATCAGTTGGTCCCAGTTTGTCTCAAATAACTGATCATGTGCGCTCTTGCTTTGTTGGACTTTAAAACCTGCAGCAACCCGACCCTTAAAACTGGACCACATTGGCCTCTTTTTCTCTTTACTGGACCCACCTACTGTAAATCAAAACGTGATTGGTTGATTCCTTTTTTGCTTCTTAATTATACTGGGGGTTAGTCAGCCTTCATTCCAGCTTCTGAAGAGCTAACCCATGAGAAATTATAGCATTAGCAGCATTAAATTCAATTCAACTTTATTGTCATTATACCAACACAGGGTTGTTGCACAGTATAACGAAACACAATCAGGCTCTTTCTCCAGTGCAGTTACAAGAATATATGTGTATAAATATATATAAATAGTGTAGTGCAAGGGCAAATAGATACAGACAATGTTTGCAAACAGTACAGTACGTGTACAAGACATGTGCAAAGTGTAAGAGCAGTATCAGTTAAGTATGTGGTTGTAAACAGTATAGATATATAAAGTGTACAGTGCAGGTAGGAGAAGCAGCTTAATGTTCAGGTACAGCTAAAATGCTTGGTACAGATGTTCAGTATAGAAAAATAAATATAGATAAGTAAGTACACAGCTGAGATGTTCAAGTATAAGGTATAAAGTGTAAAGTGCAGTGCAAACAGTCCTGTGAGGTAGTAGAGCCTAGTGTGTTCTGCGGATCTGGTTAGAAATCAGTACAGTCTTTAGTGGTGTGGTCATGTTCTGGTAGGCGCTGCCGGTGTGACCAGTTTGACAGCTCTAGGGTAAAAGCTGTTCCTGAACCTGGAGGTTCTGGCCTGGATGTTCCGGTACCTCTTTCCGGATGGCAGAGGTTGGAACAGGGGATGACTGGGGAGTGTGGGGTCTGAGGATATGTTGACTGCTTTCCTCAGACAAATAAAAAGAAACTCAAACTTTTAGATGTATTTTTTTTAGTTTCCATAAATCAGTAGGCGTTCTCTAAAGACCTACAAAGCCCTGAGGGCGGCCCTCTGAATGTATCATTTCAGATTTCACTAGGATGCTAATGGCTGCACTTTGATTCAGAATTATTCTCTGTACACACAAATGTGACTCGTGGATCTGTTTACACAGTAGAGAAATACTGGCAAGGTATTTAGTTTGGCCTAAAAATGTGTGCATACTTTATTAAATATTAGATTGGGTACAATTACAGCATTTATGAAGTATAATTAAGTTTTTCCCTTACAAACCTGAAGAAGTGGAACCTTCAGGAGTTTTACATTTCTCAGTTGCCTATTTAAACAGCTCCTGCTTTGTTAGGTTCTCTGTACATAGACAAATCTCCCACTGAACCCATCTCAACATTTATTGCATGTCAAACAAACAAAACAGGAGGTGAATTTCCCGTAGGCCTGCAGCCTGCTGTCAAAAGCCTAGGAACCAACATAAAACATTTGCTGAATATGTTGCCGACACATGAAAACAGCAACCGTTAATCATCTAAAACTTGTCTTTTCCTCTCTATTCAGTCTCATTTGTTATAAAACAAGAGAACAGCCCACATGCTGCTACGTTCGCTGGTGTTTTGTCTCCTCTGAAGGTTGTTGTAAGATTATTATGACCGGCACGACTCCTCTACTGGTTAACCCCCGTGTCCAGGCTTGGCGTCCTTTAGCCACTGATTCATGAAAAATGAAATTACATCTGAGCGAACATTTGTAAAGCGAGTGCATGGCAGCAGGCAGAACTAATGAGGCCTAACACATTGTGGCTCAATTCACCTTCCACATTTTCCAGTGTGTTATGTCGCATTGAACAGAAACTGCAATCAGTACCTACATTAAGATTATACTGTACGTATTAGTGCTGTGCTCCTGCCATTTAAGGCGCTGGAGGTTGTACAGTAGATTTTACAAGGCATTTATCTGGAGCTAAAGATGAAGTTGACTTTAGTCTCCCTTATACACGCTCACACTGAATATCTGTTGAGTAACAGTCATAAAAGGTCATTTATGGCCTGCGGGCTGTCTGAGTGAACAGCCTTTTCTTTGTATGAATACACGGTCAGGTCGAGTACAGGTGGGCCGCATGAGATTTGCAAGCTTCTTTCCAGGTTCAGGAGGATTCCAGGAGCGTGTGACTTTTCAGGAGTTGTGCGTTTGTTGGATGCGTGTGAGAGTGTTTAGATGTGTGTGAGGTTGTGAGATATTGGTTGGAAAGTCTAATGGCAGCCCACTTGTGGGCCTCCCTCTTGGCGTGCGCTGTGGTGTCTGTGTCGGGTCTGTCATGCCAGTCTGACCAGTTTGAGTGTGTGAGTGGAGAGTGTGTGTTGGAGAAGTATGTGTGTGACTTCAGTGAAGACTGTCAGGATGGCAGCGATGAGAAAAACTGTAAGTACAATAGTAACGTTTATGATAAAATCTTTTAGTAGTCTTGGCTTTAAGAATGTGAAGATCAGAAGGTGGCAGTTGTGCTGCATTGATTATGGATTTTGGAATGGTACGGTGAAATATTATTAATAGAAAATATCAATTATAATAGTATAACATGAAATGCTATAGTGCTACTTTTTGGGGCCAAAATAGAAGTCTTTGAAGGTTATAAACTTTTAAAAATTGACATTAGCTCCCAGACTTTTTCAGCCAATACTATAATAGTATAATATATATAATATATATATATATGGTATTGGCTATTGGCTATTATAATTAATATAGTAATGTAACAGTATAATAAAATACTGTATTTTAACTTTACCATTAAAATTAGTATCCAAGTGTGCGTTTATGATCCATGATTGTTTACTGGCATGTTTAGTCATTATGATTTTATAATTAAATTATATATATATAATTCAGATCATAAGTACCTGTTCATAGTCCTTGTTTACTATGTCGCTTACGTTCAATTCAGCTTTCAGTAACATTTAACTCTTTACTCAACAAATGCTTTGAAATACATCATATAAGTACATTTATAACACATTTCTAAGCTTGCTTACAAATGCTATGCTTCTATTTATTAGCATATTATTAATTACTTACTAATAGTTAATAAATAAAGAAAAAAGAAGCAAACCTTAACATAAAGTTTCAAAAAATGTTGTGATGAAAATGAAAGCTATGTCAAGCTGTAACTACATGGGAATTTGTATGTGTTCTACATGAATACATTTTCAATCATTAGGTTCAATGAATAAAAGAACATAGAAACAATACAAGCTAATAGACTTACCATATTATACACTAAAATAATACAAGCTAAACAATAAAAGTTATTATGCTATACTGTAAATCAGTACTAGCTAATGGACTTGTATAAGTTAACAATACACACTCAAAAAAACAAGTTACTATATTATATACTATACAAAAAAAGCTACTAAATTATCACTGGAGTGGCACCCTTCTTGTCACCGGGGTGGTACTCTCAAGGGTATGTCTCAATAGTTTTAGCTAGAGAACATAACTGTACCATGTTCCATTGAAAATGATATATTTTATTTGAAATTATATATTTTAAACTGTATTGGCACCACACACCCTGATCTGACTCCAGTCTTTTATTTTATTACTATGTTTTAAAACCTTTGGTTATTAAAGGATACAAGGGTACAATGTACTTTGCCTCTGGGAAACATACTTAATGTACACAGTTGGACCTTAAAACCATTGCTGTACCACTAAGCGTATATTTTCACTGTTTCTACCCTGATTAATGAAAAAATGTACCAGCTCAGTAACAGTGAACCGTATTAGCTACTATGGTGTTCAATCAGAACATCCATACAGGGAAGGTAAATATGCATAATAGATGTTTTTTGGAGCCAAAGGGAAAGAGGTGAGTATTACTGTTGCTGTGACAAAAACAAACATTGATCAGGTCACTGGTCAGGTACAAGCCACTGTAATGCACTGAAACAACTCCGCTGACTCAGTTTCAGTCATGAATTTGAGTAACATCAGCAGACAAAAACGATTTAAAAAAAGTTTATGTTAAGAGACCTGTTAGTAGCTACATTTGTTGCCTTGTGTGGTTTTTCTTTAATTCCTCTTGAGAATGTAATTAGTGATTAATTACATTTTTGATTTGACAAATCTCTCTCTTAGACTTTATCTACAAATGCTAGGCATGCTTTGATCTAAACTACTGATTGTGTGCAGAAATGTCATATATACTTGTTCCTTATTATAGTGTCAGTAGCTTTGTGTTCTAGCTCAATGGTAACAACACGCTTTAAATGAGCTTTAATGTGTAAGCAGGGTGGTTTATAGCACTGAACAAGAATAGTGTTCGTAAAGCAGCCATCAAAAGGCAAGCTTACAGACGTCATGCAGTATTGCTTTCATGCTTTTATGCAGCTGTAGCATATATTTCAACCATGTCCTTTAGAAGATGAAACATGGCTGGTATTATGTTTACTCCAGATCGATCTAAGTGGTGTGTGCTAAACAGCTTCTTGATAAAGGGATTACAGTCTGCTTTTGAATGCATTCCCATGTTGACATGTTGCAGACATGAGGATGTTAGATGTAACATCTATTCAAAGGGAGGTATTTTCATTGAGACTAGATCTGTTTGTTTGCACTGATGACATTCATGTTTTTTATGGAAGGAGAAAACAGCAACCTTTTTCCAAACCAGTGAAAGGAAAGCGTTGTCTTTGCATTGTGCTTTTGCCTTCTGAATTTGCAGTCTGTTTCCTGTTTTGTTCTATAGCAGTAAGAGAGAGAAAACGTCACTCCCACTGTTCGTATGTTATGACACTCCACTACATGATTTGTGTACTCCGTCCACCTCTGCCGCAGATGATGAAATATCCATGTTCTTTGCTGAGATGGGGATGCTGAGAAATTCTAAATTTCTTATTTTTCATATTTGCCTGTACAGTCTTTTACAGAGAGACTGAAACAGGAGGCTGTTACAAGTATTACAACTATTATCTATAAACCAATATTTTTTATAAATATATAATTAAACTATTAACCTATATAATACAATGCACTGGAACTTGACTGAATGACAGTTTAAATAAAAATATGAATGTTTTATTGAAAAAATGTTTACTGAAAAGTGTGTTTTTTTAAGAAACATTAAGTAAGAATGCAATTATTATATTTCATTAATATGTTTTTAAAACACCAATTCTCCAAAGTAATACTTGGTATAGTAACAATGTACTATACTGTAAAGACATTTTCCACCACTGGCAACTGACACTACTATCACATTTAGTATATTTTTATGATTCTAAAAATCAGGTGTTTTACTTTTGAAAAGGTACATATTTCGAGAGGTGTGACTTTGAGGATGGACTTTGTGGTCTTCAAATAACATCCTCAAATCATCGCACCTGGACTCGAGGCTCATGTCTGACTGACCCCGGACTNATGAATGTTTTATTGAAAAAATGTTTACTGAAAAGTGTGTTTTTTTAAGAAACATTAAGTAAGAATGCAATTATTATATTTCATTAATATGTATTTAAAACACAAATTCTCCAAAGTAATACTTGGTATAGTAACAATGTACTATACTGTAAAGAGATTTTCCACCACTGGCAACTGACACTACTGTCTGTTGTATCACATTTAATATATTTTTATGATTCTAAAAATCAGGCGTTTTACTTTTGAAAAGGTACATATTTTGAGAGGTGTGACTTTGAGGATGGACTTTGTGGTCTTCAAATAACATCCTCAAATCATCGCACCTGGACTCGAGGCTCATGTCTGACTGATCCCGGACCCGCGTTCGACCATAATGGCAATCCTGCAGGTACATGGACACACAAAATTCTAGCATTTCATTTCTCATAACATGTGACTCTGTTTTCCTTTTTCTACAGCAATTGAAAGGACTAATTTCCTTTTAGATTGTGTGCACATTTCATGATAAATGGAGCAATCTGGAGTCTTTAAATGCATTTCCACTTTGGCACATTGCAGAGTTGAGAGTTGGGAATAAGAAAAAAAAATCACCCTGATGAAAAAAAAAAGAATAAAATCCCTTTTAGATATTGAAGATTTTATTATAACAGGAGACATATACTTTCTGTGCAATATATTAAATACATAACAGAAGGCTAGCATATCAAAGAACTTCATCTATCAATGTTCCTTTTTCTCTACTTAGGACACTACCTGTACTTGCACACTGAGATCACTGCAGAAATATCTACTCCATTGTTTCAACCTTCAGAATCCTGCAGGGTAATGTGAATCATGCTCTTCTAACGCAGACACGTTGTTCAATTCAAGAAATAGATTTTTAATGACTTTATTCACAGGACAAATTGTGCATTGGTTCAATACTTGATTCCAGTGTACACAACTTCCACATGTATTACATCAATAATGTTGTTGCCAACAGCAAGTGAAAGACAATATTGTGTTGCTTTACTTTATTTATTGTAGACCTGATGTTTACAGCAAGCTGACTTTCTTCTATATTTTATAACCTTATGGTGTTAAGTTAGTAACCATCAGTAAATGGTCTCAGGTTTTCACGACTTTTCCATGAAAGGGGGAATTCTTTGGAATTTTCAACATTCCTGCGTAATTCAATCATTACAATGTAAGCATTCAGTCATTCAGGGTGGTTTGATGTGAAATATAACCTTACATTAAACTTACAGGGTCAAATTTCTTTTCAGGGCTCACTATGTCTACAATTCAAAGAGCCATTTCATGTACTATTCAGAATGACCAGTTCACTTACATATGTTTTGAGTTTTTATATAAAATGAAATGCTGATAATGATAAAATAAAGGATCTAAAAAAGTATGTTTTAGTATTATAGCAGCCTGCATGTTCCTCTCCACTGTGTGTGTAAAAAACAAACAATTGAGGCCAAAACTGTATCTCAAATCTCGGTATGTTTCTTTAGAGCAGAGTATTTCAAACCACTCTTTGTTTGTGTTTGTTTTATATCTAAACAATTTATTTATACAGAAATGTGAAAAATTGTAGAATTGCCAGGATGCTTCGGATTATTTGTGACTCTCTTTGATTAACACAGCAGATGTAAATACTGGGTTTACTTGAGAAATGCCTTGGGCTAAATGAGGGAGCGTGGACAGACATATTTTTGGGCAGTGACTCAAGGGGGAAAGGGGCAACAAGAAAATGAATTAAAAATTATGTTGATATTTGTCCAAAGTAACCACATATGAATCTCATAGTCTAGGCTAACCTATAACCTGTATTGCTGAGACAGATTTTGATCAATGGTGGAAGAAAAGAAACAGTTAAACAGTTAATTACCACACCAAAACAAGAGGGAGCTTATAGCAAAGGGGCAGGGACTCCCAGGAAGCCCAGCCTTGGGATTCATCTGTACATGGCTTGGATTTTGGGATAGCATATCATTTCATCATTGTCAAAATTTGACCACTTTTGGAAATCCTAAGATTTACAGTGACTTGGCCTAGAAATACATCTGTTCTGTGGTGTTTAAGCATCCAATACTTAAGTGAACTGAACTGGCTTGCTGTTTATGGTTTACATTATGGCCATCACTGTTCTCCATTTTCTTGTCTTCTACAGATGACGTTTTTCCATCATATTGGGCAGCTGGGTGGGGAGTTGCAGGTTTTGATTGAGTCTATAGCTTCAGGAATGCAGTTGCAAATCTGGATTGAGACCAAACCAAATGCTGAACCACATAAATATCCCTGGAGTAGATCATCAGTCACGTTCGGACACAGCCAGGAGTTTCGGGTATGTGTATGTTTGTTTGTTAATATTGACGATAAAAGATGTTAAAAAGAAACTGTGATTTCCAAATTTTAAAAAATGGCTCATTATGCTTCACAGACAGCTGAAGAATGTGGAGCCCAAGTGTGCTATTTTCCTTACCATGTCATAAATCATTTGGCATTCCTTTAATTGGCATTCCTTTAATGCACTTGTGAAAGTTAAAGTACTTATGAGGGTCATTTGCTAAACACGGGCAGCAGTTAGAAGATGCTGTATTTTTCTATTTTGGTCTTAATAACAGCTTTTAATAGAAATTGGAGGAAAAGTGTTGTAAAAAAAACTACCCATAACATTGCCCACAAGGGTGCAGTCTGATTGAGAGAGAAAGAGAGGAGAAACAGCAAGCACAGATGGTCCTCACTCAGTCAATGGTCAATCTGCAGGCATGGACACAGTCCAATTCCCTTTCACATGTCTTCTTCTACCACTTCACCTTCCACTCCTCTGATTGGTCCATCTCTCTCCTTTCATTTCCTCCGGTTTTGCTCACATCCATTCCAGTATGACTCACCAGTTCATTTTTGTAAACACATGTGCTATCTGTGCAGACATGTGCTATCTATGTAAGGTCTATATAGAGTGCTAAAGCTCCAGGCACAAATGCATTCTGTGCACAAGGTCTGGCTTTTTTAGGGCTCCTGATTCAGATATTTCATGAAATACAGTCAACAAATCATCATGGAACAGTTTTACCTGATGCTGAAATGTCCCGCAAACCCTAACACAAAAATGTATGTTAGTTCAGTTTGGAGACACACGCTGCATGAGGGTACAAAAATGCAGTACAGAATGTATCCTGTATCATTAAGTCTTATTTCTTTGGCATACCATTAAACCTACAACCTTGGGCTTATGGAAATGAGGCACTTTACTGTCGGGCTATTCCTACTGCTCATAGAGAGCACTTTAAACGTTGCTGGTACTGTTACTGCTATAGCGAATTGGGACTGCATTGCTTTTATCTGAATGATGTTATTAGAGACCTGCTCTTGTTTGAAAGTGGTGATATGAAATGAAACACATTCTGTCTTTATCATTCCTGTATTAGTCATTCACAGTCATAAAATGCATGACTGGAATAATCAGCAGGAGGACTTTGAACAGTGAGGCCAACTTTTTTCTGGCCTTTTTTACAGAGACTGTTTATATGGTTACTCCATGCAGTTTTATCTGCATGATCAATAACTGATAAGGTCCGGACATTTGTCTTTTCATTGTTCGCGTCATTGATAATATATATTGAGTCATATTTTGTCTACACTGTAGAGAACCATGCACCATGCAGCTACACCCTAGTTATTAGATGGGAAGCCCTTACTCATCCACTCACTCTAGTATAGCAGGCTGAAGACTATCCACAAGGGGGCACTATTGTTATCATTTAAAACAGTAGCGCACTGCATCAATGGCACTTTATGTCCTTGTAGTAAAGCACATATAACATGTTACTTGATCCCTTCTGCATGGCACTGATATAAACATGTCCAAAAGTTGTCAAAGCAGATGCCATATGCTGTCATTCCAGCATACCAGATTTTGTGTCTTGTTAACATTGCCTGAAATGTTCATGACATATGCCAAATCATGATTTTATGAGATCATGCTATTTTTTGCTAAGTGGGCTCTAGTTTGCTGAAATTATTTTAAATATTATGAATATTATAATATGTCATGACAACTCATTACGAAATTATGAAATTGGTCATGATATGTTTAAGGCATGATTATATCCAGCAGAGTTTAGGTAAAGCATTACCAAAACACCTACCATATAGGTCTTCATTGTTATGTTTGCAATTGTCATTGACAAGCCACCCTGTGTCGATCTATCATTGGAAAGAGACCACCATAGTACCAATGCTCAGTGAACCATTCTTAGCACAGTAGTGACACAGACATGGTAGTGGCATGGACATGTGTGTGGTGTTGGTGCAAATGGATCAGAAATATTGGTGTTGGAGATATTACATACTATACACTTTATTAGACACATATACTTTGGTGGGGGACTTTAGTTCACTTAGTCACCATCTAGCCCTTTGTCAGTGGAAGCATTCATGGCATATTCATGAACAGTACAGTAACACTGCATTACAAATACCATTACCATTACAATTACATGATCATTCACTACATTCATTCATTAATGAATAATGAACATATAATTAAATGAACTAAAACATGGGCTTGTTTATCTGGAGGGCTTTCTGTTCTTCAGCACTTTACCAATCAATCTTTATCAATCAGTTTTACACTGGCAAGAGAGCAGGAGTAGATGCTTTTACAGAATGCTAATGGAGATTACAGAGCTGTCTGTACTCTCTGAACTGGTCACAGTCGCAATCGAGGGTCCAGCATGAGCTGTTGTGGGCAGCACATATGTGTAAACTACATAAAAAGATAGGTGTGGATAAACTATGTAGATGACATTTACATTGTAAATATTAAAACATACTGTATTAAATATAGTGCAATGTTCTCCTGAGTAATACAAATAATGGCAGTTAAGAGCTCTAAAGTGATTAGAAGAATGAATAGTGCAATGCCAAACAGTTCTTCCTCATGGGACAAAGTTATGTACATGCGACATATTACTTTGTACTGCATTACCCCCAAAACTGTCCGCAACCAAAATAATATCTGGTCAGTGGTGGTCCAATGGTGGTCCCTTTCCACTGATGGATGGAGCAGAGGGGGGTAATAATTGTGTAGCTGATGGGCTACAATAACTGTAAACCTACAATGTGCCCCTATGTGGTAGGTGTTTATGATAAAACAACACAAGAGGTTGTGTATCTTGGTAAAATGACAGCTCAGTGTATCACATATTAATATGCACATTATAAATATAATGACTCTACAGGTCGTGATTCGTGGACTGATCTTTGACAGCAGCAATCCTTCTGCAGTTATTGCCTTTGATGACCTGTCTTTCAGCCAAGGCTGTGTACTGAGTACAGGTAACAAACACACACACACCCACATCTACACACACACACACACACACACACACACACACACACACACACACAGATACACATCTGTATTCCGTCATTAGATATAGCCAAATGTTAAATGAATGTAACACCTCCCTCCATTTCCCCTCTCTCTATTAGAGGTATTTGGCAGTCAGTTGAATGGCATTTTCTGGATTTACATTCACCCTCTGATGATAATATCAGCATGTTTAATCAAACTAAATGTCCATTAAAATGATCAATGTCCCGGCCAGGTCTCCTAATGACTAAGTTTATACCACTATCAAATTACTGGCATCTGCCAAAGATACAAATCAAACCTGATATTGTGCTCTCTGGTTTAGGGACTCCGTTAATAATGTTTACTTTTACACTGCAGTCTAATTAGCTTGGGAATTTATTTGCAGATGTATACAGCTCAGTCAGAGAGAGTAAGAAGGATAAAAGGTAGGAGATAGACAGATATCTGTGAGAGAGACAGATTTTAGGCAGTGGAACAGAGTGTCTGAGATCTGATGGGTCATTAGACCTAGTGAGGAAGTGGGTACACTACAGAACCTCTCTTTCTAATTCCCTTTAGAAGTAATATGAGCATCAGTGTGATTAGGACTAGACGGGTTCATTAAAGCTCGTATTTTTCACTGAGATCATCTGCTGGTCTCTATAAAAACAGCCACATCCCTCACTTACTGTCACTGATTAACCCTTAGAAGAGTCACCACAGTTGCTTTGTTATTACAACTGTTCAAATGTAATTATGTTCTCACTGTCATTCACATTTAATTTGCAATCTGCATAAACAAGTTGAATGAGCCCTTTTATTTTAACATAAAAATATGGAAAATACTGCAAAATCAGACAATAACTTTATATCACATTCATATCATATTAATAAAATATCGCCACAAACACAAATGTGCTTTGGAATAAAATTTTAGAATCAGCTTTTTTGGCTGTATTTCTCCGATTGTTGCAACTAGGACTCAGAGAAATAACTGATATCAAATTACACCATGCAATAACTGTAACTTCTTAGGGTTTTTATACCACTCCTGCATGCGAAGAAAGCCTCCATATAAAGTAAAGGAATTACCTGCTAGCATCTTGCACTTATGAGCTTCAAAACCGCCACAGCGGGGCTATATGGGGGTGATCCGTGGTTGATATGAGCTGTTTTCAAGAGGCACTGTTGTGGACTCAAGGTGCTTTGTGGGTTCAGGAAGGTATGAATCAATGGTAGAAATATTACCCCTATATTTGTTATATAGGTGTGCAGGGAGAGAAGGACATATACAGTACTGCTGTTGTGGGACTTACAGAAATTTAGAGATCTCCTCAAAGGGGCAGCCCTTTAGCCTCAGAGTAATAAATAAAAGGGAAATGACCTCAGGACTTTGCAGACGTGTGTTTGTTGGTATGTGTATAGCTAGTTGCTAAACCTGGGCATTTTGACATTCTGGGGAATTTTGGCTGGTTGTCAAAGGGGAAATCACTTTTAACACAGCTTTTATTAGAACAAATATATTTTTGGCCATAGTCCCAATTTGTATCTAGAACTGCAGTTCAAACTACTAATTTACAACTGTAACTGTAGTCCTTACTACTAATTTATATATATAACTCCAGTCTTATATCTTTATCTCTGTAACTGCAGTCTTAACCACTAATTTATATATATAACTTAAGTCTTAACCACTACTTTATATCTATAACTGCAGTCTTAACCACTACTTTATATCTATAACTTATATATTTAATTATAATTGCATAATATAACTATATATATACTTTATATCTGTAACCACAGTGTTAACCACTAATTTATGTCTTTAACCACATAACCAAAGTTGAAGCTGTTAATGTCTATCTACAACCACAGCCTTAACTGCTAGTTTTATAACCACAATCTAAACTATTAACTTATATCTACAACCACGGTGTTCCCTATTAATTAATCTACATAAATTTTTGTCTATATAAACACATCAAGCAGTATGTTCAACAGAGTACAAAAAAATGTTAGAATTCATGTTTCAACTATTTCCTCCCTAGAGACATGTTTTAAAATGGGTTACGAGTGAAGTCATTTGAAGATTTTTTCACTGTGCCGATTTGAATTGGTAGAGTTGGCCTCTAATCAGCTTTGGGGAGAACTTGCTAATGTACTGTACGCTAAGTGTGTAGGTTTAAGGTGGTAGCTTGTTAAAATATTGCTGAGGGGAGCTCAGGAAAAAGAGAGGGGGCGTGAGTGACATTTTTCATCTTGGAAATGGTACGTGTCTGTTGGTCTGTAGGCAAATGAGAGAGAGAGTGAGGGAGAGAGAGAAGATGAGTGACACTTTTAATCTGTCTCTGTTATTGTATGTTGTCATTTTTATTTTAAATGTGTTTTATGGCTCACTTCTTCCTCCGGATAGACACAAAGAAATATATCCACCCGTGAAGTTCAGATCCTTTTACGGTCTTCTGTATAAATAACAGGGCCACATCTTCCAGTTATGATGCTAACTGCTGTAACAGTCACCTACACATCAAGACCTGCACAGAAGGTGGAGTCAGCACATTTTCCACAGTTCAATATTAGTTTGTTCTGCAGATATTAAACTGGGCCACGGATATTTGATTATGTCTCTAATAAATGGATGATTCATGTGTGTGTCATGATTACTTGGTCTCAGTCGTGACACAGGAAGGAATCATTTATTGCACTCATAAGACAGTTCTCCAAGTTACTGCATTTTACTTGAGTCTTTAATAATAAAGACAGCTCCCCTGCAGTTGGGACCATTTCACCAGTGCTATCTAATATTAGAAATGAAATTCAGTACAATTCTGGTTTCATACTGTCTTTTATCAAGTGCTTCGATATGCAGCAAAGCTCAGTCAGTTCTTTTTAGTCTCTTAAATAGTCTCTCAAATGAAAAACTGAATGTACACAGTTATCCTCTATAATCCTGCAAACTGCACATATACAGTATATCTTCCAATATTCTCCTCAAACAGTTTTCAAATAGACTTATGTGGTTTGTGACACATTTTCAAACCATGTGTTGCAGAGATCAAATACCTCTGTGTGCATTGGTCAATGGTTCTAAATTCTAATTCTAAATCTATTCAGCATTGCTGTGAGGGGTAGGGGGAGAGAGAGGACCGTACTCACCAAATAGCAAGGCCAGTTGTGCTTTCTAGGCCACTAATGGATGTGGCATACAAGGGTTCAAACTCATGATATCTAGATGGTAGGGTCAATGCTTAGACAGTGTTATTGTAGATAATGTTTTTATGAATGTGCACTAGTGTCATGGCTTTTTTCATGGGAAAAATTGCTTTGTTGGTTTAACCTAAAAAAGAGGCAAGCACAATTAACAAGCAATTAAACTAGTTTTACTCAACTCAATTTAATTATCACCACATAAGTAATATTAGTAAAATTTAGGTTAAACCAATTAAGCACTTCATTTTGGCTCAATTTCTGTGCGGTCCAGTGAGCCACTCAACCTTTCACCATTACTGAATTAAATTAAATGCAGAACCAGGCCACATGTGGCTTGAAATTAATATTAACCCAAAAAGCTGTAATTCTAAAGTCTTTAATATAAATAGATAAACACCAATGGTCACCTCAGCCAATGTTCCTAGCCTAGTCTTTCTCACTGTGTAACTTTCAGCTAAAAAGGTTTGTTGTGAACAGTTGGTTTGTTGATACCAAACAAAGTAAATTTATAAATCACATTCAAAGTTTTATTCAAATAAATGTATGCAAAATCATAACGTTCCACTTTAATAATATCTAGCTAACCTTAGCTAGCACTTTGGCATTAGTTTATGTTTGATATTTAAATAGTAAGTAAACTATCTATTTCAATCTGCTCCTCTAGGCAAGCACTCAACTCAGTTCTTGTTCCGTCTCTGAAGGCCATGTAAAATACACCAATCAACAGCAATTTAGTAACCTGAACCACTGGTGGCTTATCTTCTTAATATGAGGTCACAAGGCTCTCTGATCCAAGAATCAAGTTTATTAAGAATATATAATAATAATAATAATAATAATAATAATAATAATAATAATAATAATCACACACAAAAAGACATGAATTAATATTATTAATATTAATTATGACATTGCAGCAAAGGCATGACTATGCGAGTTGTTGACCCAGTTGTCACCCATATGCCTTTCTGCTGGTGTTCCAATGAAAGAGCACTTGTCGCTGCAGAATCATGGACTCCCTACTACCCTCACTGCTATACAATATTGCATTTACAATACCTCACATTTATTACTTTACAGTACCATATTAATATTGATGATATCATATTTCACCTTTCCCTACCACCACCCTCCCCTGTCACTGTGAGAAAATGCTCAGATAGGCCAGTGACTGCCCTTGATAACGTGTTTCACTCAGAAATGCATGAATTTATGTATTTCAGGATGTTATCTGATTAACCTTGACTTGAAAAACATAGTATATGCATGCAGTTTGTGCACATGAGCTTTTATTGCTTAGTGTTAGCCACATTAGACTTGTAGCTCCAATTCAAACCTGAAAAAAGAAGACTTCAAACACCAACTTCATCTGGGGTAAAAGTGATGTTAATGTTAAAACGTTTCAAAGATAAGATTATTTACTCTTATTCGTTTTTGATTACAGTGGAAATGCTTGATCCCTCTCCAACTCTCTCTCAGTTTGACTGTGGGGCAGGAGTGTGTGTGGATGCAGAGAGAGTGTGTGACTTCACGCCAGACTGCCCCCACGGAGAAGACGAGGCCAACTGTCGTGAGTATTGTGTGCTACGATATGATTATAGCAGGGGCCTAAAGGCAGTACGTTTGGAAAAATGAATTCATGCTAATCTAATATAATCCCATATCCAGTGAGTGGAAGGATAAGAATGAAACTGTATACTGTCTGACCCTGTCAGAAGACTATCACTGTGTAACGTGAACTTTGCTGCAAAACATTACTTCATCAAATCACTGAGGTTAGCACAGGACATCAGAAACAAAAAGAATCTCTGGAGTTCTGCTGTGGCCTGGATCGGCACTTTATGTGCTTTGTATGTGTGTATGCCTGTGTGTACAGTGCTGTGCAAAGAACAGCTTTCATAAATTACATTTCCAATCAAAGCGCATTAAGTGCAAGATATTTCTGAGGATCAGATATCAGATAATCCACGTACATAAAGAAGGGGAAAGGCCAAGGGAAATAACTGAAATATGGGAGTTTCCGGAATTGGAGTTCAAAATTGTAGATGTATTGTAGATTCAGAGAAAAGCTCACTGTGAGAAGACAATGCTGTGTGTCTGAAAGGATGTGTAGCTGTGAAGAAGCTGTTACTGAGAAAAGAAGATGGACAAAGCAGACCATAGGCAAATTAAACTAAGAACTGCTACTGTTCTTGAAATGTTAGACAGGGTGGCAGCACAGTGACACGGTGGGTAGCGCTGTTGCCTGACAGCAAGAAGAGTCTGGGTTGGATTCCTGAGGGGGGCGTCCAGGCTCCTTTCTGTGTGAGCACGTTCTCTCTGTGTCTGTGTGGGTTTCCTCCCGCTGCTCTAGTTTCCTCCCACAGATCAAAGACATGCACTCAGGCCAGCTGGAGATACTAAATTGCCCAAGATGTGAATGTGTATGTCTGCCCTGTAATGGGCTGTCATATCACTTCCAATATTTCTTTTATCGTTTAATGATAAAAGTAATGGAATAATGGCTACGGCCCACTTCATCATCTTATTAACATACATAAAAGTCAACAATGTTCCTTTTCCTTGTCTTACAGAGCTGCTATTTTGTAGATGCAAGGCTTTCTAACAACAGGAATGACATATGTGTGTGTTCTACAGCTGCACAGTGTGACTTTGAGACAGACTCGTGCGGTTGGCAGGAGTTTGCTTCAGGAGATGGCTTTGACTGGACCAGGAGCTCACCTGTGGAAGTCCCCACATACCTCCAGCATCAAACACCTCCCTTAGACCACTCTACCAACAGCAGCAGTGGTGTGTAGAACACATTCATATTTACAACCAACAGAAAATAAGACAAAGAGCATCTTCAATGTGGCAAGGTTCATAAACAATTCACAAATACACACACTGTGCTCTGCAATGTGTATAAAAATCCTCAATTTAAGTGTGTTCCATGTACAGGATGTATTTTGCACTCTTGCATTTTGTTGCACTTAGAAAATCAACAAATAACATCAGCATGTAAAGTGCATATGACTGCACCATGAAACAGAAGTATAAATGTTCTGTGTTCATTATTTGGAGATTATTTGGTAATGTGATTTGAAACACTGTTCAGTTCACACCTTTACTGTTCTGTGTTCAGTTTAGAAAATGAGTCAAATTTAGTTCTCCCTCCAAACTCTTGCCATATCAGTATCTGATTTATAGTGCACCATACAACTCTGTGGCACACTGTAAAGTCTTGGCAAAATGCAGGGGGTAAGAGGTAAGAGGTAGACAGCCGCCTAGGAGCCCGGTAAAAAGTTACGTACACCGATCAACCATAACATTAATATCGCCGTAATGTGTCTACACTCTTCAGCTCAATCAGCTCCATTTACCACATAGGTGCACCTTGTAGTTCTACAATTCCCCCCATCACCCCATTTTTCAATGGTCAGGATCCTCACAGGACCACCACAGAGCAGGTATTATGCGGGTGGTGGATCATTCTCAGCACTGAAGTGACACTGATGTGGTGGTGGTGTGTTAGTGTGTTGTGCTGGTGTAAGAGGATGAGACACAGCAGTGCTGCTCTAGTTCTTAAACAGCTCAGTGTCTCTGCTGGACTGAAAATAGTCCACCAATCAAAACTATCCAGCCTACAGTGTCCTGTGAGGAGCGTCCTGTGAGGAGCGTCCTGTGAGGAGCGTCCTGTGACCACTGGTGAAAGACTAAAGGATGACCAACACAAAGTCTGATGCAGCAGATGAGCAGACCACATAATATGTGTTCTGTGGTGGTCCTGTGGGGGTCCTGACTGTTGAAGAACAGGTTAAAAGGGGGATAACAAAGTATACGGAGAAACAGATGGACTACAGTCTGTAATTGTATAACTACAGAGTATTCCTATATGGTCAGTGGAGCTGCGGTATAATGGACACCCTGCGGTATATGTGCTTGCTAGGCTGGACTGCTAACAGTTACCACACTAGTAGACCTACCCAACTGCCATGAATCCATTCACTCTATGAAGTGATTTTTTACTCTATTTTATGGAGTTTCTCTTTAAAGTAACTCCCCTGAGGCCCCACAGTGAAAGGAGCTTATGGCATTGCTATGTGTAATTCTTGAGCCAAAAACTTAAGTTTGAATATTCTACCACAAGGGCCATCACATGTTAAGACTGTTTAGATAGCAGCTGAATCTACCTAGCCCTGCACTAAAGTGTTTGATTCACGTCCTGTCTGCTCTGATATTGCCTTAGTTCAAAGCGATCATAAATCTGCGGTCTTGCCTGTCTTGTCTATTAATGATGGCTTTTTTTTGGGCTGCTTTTACATTCACTGGTATTGACATTGAAATACTGTCTGCCCTGCAGGCCACTTCATGACTGTCCTCAAGAAAAGAAGCAGTGTTTCTCAGCGTGCTGTACTTCATAGCCCCAAATTTCAGAAGTCAGGCTCCAACTGCACCATGACATTCTGGTAAACAAGGAGTAGCTTTATATACGTATTCCAAGGTTTTTGCTTATCCTGCCTCTTTTATAAATGAATATTAACCCTTTAAAAAACAGATTTAAACAACTACTGTAAATCACAGTAGTTAGCAACCACTATTATGGATGTTATGTGGCTTTTAGAATGAGAAATTCACTTATACATGTTCGACTGCATATCGTTACAAAGTTGGATAGACTTTACAGAAAAATCCTATTCAACATTATGATAATCTGTGCTTTGTCAAAATGCCTAAATATAGAATGTGTTACTGATTTGAAAGGTGAATTTTGCCACACTTTTAAGATAGGCTGGTTGTAGTCAGAAATGTAATTGAGCTGGCAATGTGGCAAAGGTAGCTGTCATTTACAAACTAGCCTATTTTTTATTAGTACAGCAACACACAGTTGCATGCAAAGTGGGCACCGCTGGTGCATTCTGTTGATTTTCATGATGAAAAGAAGTTAATGCTCCCATTACATAGAACAAGCCTAAAAAACTTAGTTTCACCAAGAAAATCAATAAAATGTGCAATTTGACTGGGGTGCCCAAACCTGCACCATCTTGCGCCAGAACAAACTTGCATGAAACTTGAATCATTTGCATGTCTCCCAATGTCAAACCTACCCACCAAGTTTCATTACTGTCAGTTGATCCTTCTGGGTGCAGGTATTCTTTTGATGATGAGTGCATATTTGAAATAGATTATCATTAGATTCGGATTTTCGTTAGCACTCTTTGAAGCTTGTCCAGGCTAGCAAAAGTTGGTATGAAATACATGTGCTGTTCAGTTGGACCCTCAGGGTTAGGGTTTAATGAGGGTTTCAGGAGTTTAAATTGTTTTTTTTCTGCAGGCATTACAATGCTGGTCTGTCTGTGGGTGCTGCCAGCATGAATCTCCGAGTTGAGGGCACAGACAACCTCACTGTCCTGTGGCAGACATTATATCACCAAGGCAATCACTGGCAGCCAGTGACAGTGCAGATTGGCCGGCAGACCAGGCCTTTCCAGATATCAGTGTCCAAGCTGAGTCTGGGCGTGTACGATGGCATCTCGGCCCTGGATGACATCACTTTTCATGACTGTTCGCTGCCTGCAGCTATGGACAAGTGTCCATCTCCTGACCACTTCCACTGTAAGCGTAGTCGAGCGTGTGTGGAGCGCCTCCAGGTCTGCGACCTTGTGGACGACTGTGGAGATGGATCGGATGAAGAAAACTGCTGTAAGTGTTTGTTGTAATACTGCCGTGACACATGTTGTCCTACTAGGAGTACACTAGTATAATGGTGGAGGTATTAAAATGGACATGTTAAATTTTCTCTTTGCTTTTTTAAAATATTTTTTAATATTTTAATTTTTTTATATTTTACAAAGGGGGATATCTTAATTTATTTTTCTGCCTAAAACTAGCATGTTATTTCTGTTCTTTTAAATGGAATTCCAATTTTTAAAATATTTGTTTTATCTTTTTACCTTTTGTGTTTTCAGTGATTCTCAATACAATATTCCGAATGCATTATGCAAAAAAAAACTTCATACTACCATAGCGAACTCCCCCAGGGCAATAAAAATCTACTAATACAGTTGTGATATTTATCTTCAGTGATTTCAAACAACCTGCTCTACTAAATAGGAAACACTCTTTGTGGATGCCTAACATGAACACCACACATTTCAGCTAAAGTAGCAATTCCTAACTTTTCAAACAGAGTTCCCTATTTGAGCACCAGGTACTTTTTTAGTTTTGCACTGGAGCTAATGTTGTTTACCTTCAATGGAAACATGTAACCCACCAGTTAGCATATTGCAAACTGCATGGCTGCATACCATAAACTATATTATGTTCTTAAGCAAATTTAAACAGACTTGCTGCTGACTCTGTCTGCCATTCTGTTAACTTTAAAAATGGACAGAAGTTATGCCTGTTGAAGTTGTTAGCTTTAATTAGCTTTAAATAGATATTAAGGCTGGTGTCCATACAAACTTGGAACTTTAGTTGCCACTAAATTATTCTTGAGCTGCATAATGTAAAGTGTCCTGAGTCTCACTTGAAACCATGCCACAAGAGTTGCAAGTGCCTCAGCTTCATGAAACAGCCAATCAAAATGGTGATAATGAAACACATGATCACACCAAAGGACATACTTTCAAATGATTTTCATGGATTATTGAGCAGAAATTAAATCAGAAGCTGTTTTTTAGGTGGTTGATGAGAAGCACCGCCTGATTAGTCTGTCAGAAGTTGATAGCTTTTAATTTTGTCTGTTTCCTGAGTCATGACAATAAACAGGTTTCTCAAGGCTAATGTTTCTGTAACCAGCTGTTAACTAGCCAGCAAATGTCTGTTTATGTGGCTGCCTGTGCCACTGTTTGTTCATCTTTGTTATACTGTTGTTATTGTGACCTACGTAGGTAGATTTTCTCTTCTGGTCACCCCATGTGATCTTACTCTTTCTCTCATACCAGCCCCAGAGCTGATGTGTGATTTTGAAGAAGGTTTATGTAGCTGGACTCAGGATGAAGAAGGAGACATCTTTGACTGGAGTCACATGCAGGGCCCCACACCCACTCCCAACACAGGCCCTTGCAAGGACCACACCTGGGGCAGTGTGAACGGACATTACCTGTACATCGAGTCCTCCGCTCCTCAGGAGTTTAAAGACACGGCCGTCCTTATCAGCCGCCCCTTCAAGCCTACTGCCCCCGGAGGTCGTGACCCTGGGACGCCATGTGTCTTCCGCTTCCACTACCACATGCTGGGGCAACATGTCTTCCGCCTGGCCGTTTACATCCGCACCAAGAACGGAGGTCGGGGACATATGCTGTGGGTTCGCTTCGGTGAACAGGGCAACCTTTGGCACAGAAAGACGCTGTACCTCAACAGTCTACGACCATTCCAGGTGACACCCTCAATCCCATACCTCCACTTTCAACAGTTTGTTTCTTATTGTACAATTCTGTGGGCTTTAAAGCACTTTTGCCCTGGAGTTGGGTGGTGTGTTGATAAAAATGCAGACAGAAGAGGGTTCAAGGCTATGTATGGTAGCTCCAGATTCAGCACTGACATAGATAACACATTTTCTTTTCTGATGCTGATTCTGAACTCTTGTATCAGTCCAAATCAAATAAACATTTTCTATTTTAAAACTACTGAACTGTAAAATGAGCTTTTGAACACTGACACTTGATTTAAGATGATAACAGTGGGCTATTGGGCTCCACTACCGCACAGGATAAAAGAAGCAGCTAACAACGTCACATTACACAGTGTGAACCTGTGCTATTTCGGGATAGAAACGTACAGTTCTCTTCACTCCCTACTAGCCTAGAAGAAACATTGCAAGCTCAGTATAAAATTCCATTCCTTTACTTGCCAAGAGCATCTCCAGTGGTGGAAAGCAACACCAATGTTAACTTTTGTTTTAGTTCTATTTAAATTATATTTTTTTCTTTGCTGCCAAATGTGGATTCCTGCTGAAAGTCATTTGGTTGGCTACCCGTTGCTAAATGATTTAACTGAGAGCAGGACCTTCAACATGACTGATGGGATTCTGGGCAGTCCTACTTCTTATTACTTTTATGTCGGACTGATTCGGCCCGATGCTACAGTAACTCATTATCGTCTCCTGAGGTACAAAGTGGTATTATGAGACTAGGAGGCTAGGTGGTTAGTATGCCGCAGCATCATACACGGGCGTCTTTGCAAATCACTCAAATCAGTTATTTCTTCATATTCTCTTAATAACTTTAGTAAATTTTGGAATGTTTGAGATCTTACATACTGCACATTAAAATACACATTAGTGAGAGCAACCTGTTAGTTTGATAGGTCCTACCTGCTCAGTTTGTCAAACTAGACCTAGGCTTTTGGTGCACTAAAATGGAATCTGTGCAACACTGCGATAACATGAACTTGACAGTTCAGTTTAACTTCATTATCACTGTTTTTTCTTTTTTCAATACGCTTAAATAAAAAACACCAAATGCCAAATGGCCCTTAAACTAAATACACCACTCAAGAGTTGCAGTGAAATACACATGTTAATTGAGAATTGGCACTCATTTAAGCCATTCTCTAAGGTTGCCTGGAAAAAGCTCTACAGAGAGTTTCACATTAAGGATTTTCCTTTATGTGGAAGAAAATAAAGGTTGTTCCTCATTTTGTTAATTAATTCTTGATTTCAAAACAACTGAACAGAATATTTTAAGCATGGACAAAGGTTGGAATTCTTGTCTCTAAGGTATACATTATTCTTCAGGGTTTTATTACAGCTTTCATAGACTTGTTTCACTGCCTTGAACAGACAACATCTTATTAGCAAGACACAGTAGTGCAAGCAAACACACACACACACACACACATACCCTGTCATTCAGCTGATAACTGTAATCAGATGTTCTCTAAAGCACTGTAACCTTGGTGATGTCTGCTATCAGCAATATTGAGCCCTCTACCCCAGAGCTGTAAAACTTTCACCAGTAGTTCATTAAGCATGCATACACACACACACACACACACACACACACACAAAAAAAATGCAGCCACCTTGAAAATCCCTAGTTGAGTGATTTAAGGGGGGGTTTCTCTAGTGATTTTTTATCACCGTGGCTCTCTCTCTCTCTCGACCTCTACTTTGTCCTCTCTCTCTCTCTCTCTTTCTCTCTCTCTGTCTCTCAGATTCTAGTTGAGGGCACAGTAGGAGATGACTTCACAGGAGATATTGCCATCGATGACCTGTCTTTCTTGGGCTGTGAGCCTTATGAAGGTAAGTGTGATAAATTGTAAAAACCTAAAGCGGCCCATATAATAAGATTACCTAATTTTGTTAAATTAAAATAGTTAAACTTTTAAACTGTTGAAGTTTCATGATGCACATTTCACTCACCTGCCCCTACATATGGAAACAAAACTGTAAAAGCAGCCCATTTAGAATTCATAACGGTTCTATTCTCACAACATATTTCCATATGACTCGCCATTCAGTCTACAGCTGTTTAGCCCTTCACCCTTCACTGAAGTGGTACTGGTACTGTACCAGTTGTTCGCTGACTTTCTTTTTGAGTAAGGCATGGCACAGGACAGCAATAAGAACAGCCAATCAGAACAGAAGCCATTTACATATGTTGTATGGATAAAAGTATGTGGGCACCTGATCATCACACCGATATGTGTTTGTTTAACATTCCATTACAAAATAATGGACACTAATATGGAGTCCCCTCGCCAGACCCACGCCCCATGTTGACAGTAATGGCCCCCACTCTTTTGGAATAGCTTTCCTTAAGATTTTGGAGTGTATGTGTGGGAATTTGTGTCCATTCAGTTTAAAGAGCATTTAAGACATTCCAGTTAATCACAAAGGTGTCCAGTGAGGTTGAGGTCAGGTAATTAAATCATGTATTTAGGTACCTCACTTTTTGCACAGTGGCACAGTCATGTTGGAAGAGGAAAGAGTCTTTTCTAAACTATCACAGAGTTGGAATCAAACAATTGTCTAAAATATTTCTGCAGCTGTAGCATTAACATTACCCTTCACTGGAACTAAGGGGCACAGACCCAGAATAACAGCCCCAGACCATTATCCCCCTCCATTAACTTTACTGTTGGCACTAAGCATTCCCGTGGGCAGTGTTCTCACCAAACCCAGATTCATCCAACAGACTGCCAGATAGTGAAGTGCGATTAATCACTCCAGACAACATGTTTCCTGTGCTCCAGAGTCATTGCAAAAGGCTTTGCGCATAGTGATCTTAGGCTATAGAAACTCATTTCATGGAGCTCCTGATGCTTCATCTTGTGCTGATGTTGCTTCCAGTGGTAGTTTGGAGCTCTGTAGTCAGTGATGTAACACAGACTGTTTTTACCTGCCACGTGCTTCAGCACTCAGCAGGCCCGTGCTGTGAATTTGCGTTGTCTACTGGTTTGTGACTGAGCAACTGTAGCGTCTAGACTTCTAGGGCAAAATACAAGAACAGTGTAGAATGTGGAATCTTTAAATGCAGAGCATGGAAATGAATTGATCTTTTTTATTACAGCACATAATGATTCATCAATAGAAGCCCCTGACAGTGGTATGAGTTCCAGTGTGTTTGCTTTCGTAAATTTGAGTAGCTCACTTGCCACAATCCCAATGTGCCTGTGTGTCTGTGTAGGTACACTCCCCTCAGTGGAGTCCAGCACAGCAGCTCCTCCTCCCACTGTTTCCCCTGTGCTCCCTCACAGCTGTCCATTGGGCCAGTTTGTGTGTGGATCTTACAGACAGTGTGTAAGCAACAGTCAGGTGTGTGATTTCAGATGGGACTGCTCTGATGGCTCTGATGAAAAGAACTGTGGTATGTTTGCTCTATTAACTTTTGTATTTAGCCACCAATCCATCCATCCTTCCATCCATCTGTCCATTCATCCATCCATCCATCCTTGTCTTTCCCTATCCCTTACACATACTCTCCCCCTCTCTGTCTCTCGACTCTAGTCATGAAGCGATGTGATTTTGAGGATGGTGTTTTATGCGGGTGGGATCTGGCTAGCCCCACCCCTCCAGTGCCACTCCATGCATTCCGCTGGCAAACAGGACAGGGCGACACTATACACCCCGGAGAGCAATTTCATCGGCCTGTTAATGATCATACACTGTAAGGGTGAATCTGTGCAGGACTGCTAACATCTTTATGTGGTCATGTTGATAAACCTATTTGAAATTTTTGTGATATTTTAGATCATTTTTCAGATTTTTTTTCTTTAGCAGTTAACATTCCTAAAAACATGTTTATTTTGTATTTGACTGTACATCCACCCCCCCACCCCAACATCCTATCCCACCTTATGCCATCCTACGCCATGTTACCCTACTCCATCCAACCCTACTCATACTCCACCCCACACAGTGGCACCGCAGAAGGTTGGTATGTGTATGCGGACAGCTCTAATGGAGGATATGGCCACAACTCTGATCTTGTGACTCCACTCATCACTGCCACTGGGCCCCAGTGCACCATGGAGTTCTGGTACTACATGAGTGGCTTTACCGTTGGAACACTACAGGTGACGTTCTAGAAATGTTAATCAATTTTTTTGTTTGTTTTGTTTTGATATTCTTATCTATTCTATCAATTGTATTTATTTAATAATGTTTAATATCAACTAACACAACAGATGCCTCCACATGAATATAATAACCTTGTTTTTGGCTTTTATGTTATTGTAGGTTTTTATCGTGTCTGGTAATGTCACACATGAGATATGGTTTGAGACTGGCAACCATGGCAGTCGTTGGATGCGTGGTGGGGTGTTCATCGGAATTCGGCGCAATTTCCAGGTCTGGAGAAAACAAAGAATAATTTCTGCACACATACTATGTCATTTTGCCTTTGACACCAACCAGTGGTAGGATAGCTAGAGCCAATGAAATAAGCAGCAATAATTCATTGTGTTAAAAAAGGATGAATAACCATGAAATACAAACGCTGATTGACAGAACTCTACCTCCCTGCTCTTCAACCAAATTTCTGTGTGTCCAAACATAAGCAGCACTGTACAGAAGCCTTTGCCAGCAATGTGTAGCAGTGGCCAGTTCATTGAAGAACTCAAAAGAGTCACGTGTCTGTGCAGTGCATGTCAGTAGCAGTGCAGTCCTGCCACTTCTCCTTTAGATCAAGAATGCCTTCTGAAAGAAAACGAGAGTCTGTGCATTTCTACCAAAGTAACTACAGCAATGCATGGCAAAGCCACATTACCTTGCCCACCTCATTGGATTCTGGATTTAAGTGGGGTTACCTGATATCATAAACTCCAGAACTTTACATGCATCACAGCTTGCATAGAAATTCTGTTTGATACACACACACACACACACACACACACACATTGTGTAGTTAGAATGGCTTAGTTTTGTAATTTAGCAAAAGCACTTGTGACATACCCATGTCCTGTTGTCATCATCTATATGGGTTGTATCTTCCTGTATTTGACAGTGACTGGTTTGTGGAGGGGCATGCATCTGACGTTGGCCACATTTTGGTCCTTTGATCCGGACAGTGGTCTGAGGCACCTTGCACATCTGCTATTTTGTTTCAGACCAAACTGAAAAGCCAAAACGTTCAGACCAAACAATTTGCCCTAAAACTTCCATAGGTACGAAATATGTAAATGTATGCGGAAAGGTCTATTGCATGCATGCTACTGTGGCCTTCTTGATATTTGCACAGGATTAATTTTTCCCATTGTACATCCATTATGTACACGCCTAAAAAAGCCATTTCACTTATACCTAGCAGTAAGAAGTATGATTGCTAATTCACTCGAGTGTATATGCTAATGACACCGACTTGCCCTCAGGATGAAAGGCAGTAAAGACAGTTCAAGGTTGGCAGTGGAGCCGTGTTAGAACACAGCAGCTGATCACTGACATTTCCAGCTAATGTATCCCAGTGAAGAAACTGTTGTGCTCTGTGATCTGGCAGTGTTGCTGTCTCTTTGGTGAGAGGGGTATATTGGTTATGGCAGGATGAGTGAGCACTTTAAATGCATTTAATGCCTCCTCTGGGGGCATGTTAACGAGCCTGTAAAGAGGAATCTAGTCCACTTCATAGGCTGTATGTAAGCGTAGATGTAATCTCTGTCATCTGGTGAAAAGTTCAGTGGAACTGCAGCTGCATCCAAGCTTATGAAATATGTATTTCTTAAAAGACACTTGAATTTGTAGGTGTACAGTATGCTGGGTTAATTCAACCCCAAATCAGAAAAAATGCTTTTAGAACATAACCTTGTATGTCCATTTTGGTCATTTTTAGTAATGTACGTGATAATGTATGTTTTACCTTCTCCTGTAAAGTTACCATTTTGAAGACACAAGGTTCTGTAGCTTTACTTTGTAGCTTTGCTTTGATCAGTGCTTGAGGTCATTGTCATGCCAGATCCTCTTCCAAGACTCATTCTACTCTCTACCCCTACAAATTTACCAGAGCCTGCTGCAGAGAAGCACCCCACAGCATGGTGCTACCACCACCATGCTTCACAGAAGGGATGGTATATATACCTTCTGGCAAACTGAAACCAAGAGAGTTTTATTTAACAGTTCTTTTTGCCACTCTTCTAAAGCTGTGCTTTATGAAATGCCCGGACAACAGCTGTGTTATGCAGTCTCTGCCTTAGAGGTTTGTAACTCTTTTAGAGTTATCATAGGTCTCTTGTAGGCCTCCCTCGCTAGTCCCCTTGCACAATCATGCTTGTGGAAAGCCTGCTCTTGACAGATTTGTAGCAGTGTCATACTCCATTCTTTATGATTTACTCAACTGTAGGGATCGAAGGGATAGTCAGTGTTTGGATATTGGAGCTGCTCTGAGTGTCCTTTTATCTTCATGGTGTAGGCCAGGGGTGTCCAATCTTATTCACAAAGGGCCAGTTGGTTGCAGGTTGTTGTTTCCATTCCATACATGATCAGCTGCTGAAGATGGAGGCCAACTGACTGAACAAGCAAAATCAGGACTGGTCATGCTTGTCTGGAAAGAAACCTGCAGCCATGCCGGCACTTTGTGAAGATTAGACAAACCAGGTATAGGCTATGTCATGATTCTGACTCTGTTTATACTTTTTATAGATGGTGTAGGTCCATATAAATTATGTACCTGGATATTATAGATTATTTAAAGTTCTTTAAATAAATATGTTATTACATGTTTATTACATTACAGGTTATTAAATATAACAACAATATTATTATAGGTTATTATAGGCTCTTTGAAATATTAGAATATCATAAATGCATACATTAGTGGTCCTTATAAATTATGTAAATGTACAGGTCGTTATAGTTGTTTGCTTATTGTAAATTCATAAGTTTTAATATTACTATTATGACTTACAATATGCTATTATAACACATTATATTATATATATTATATAATAGAAATAATTTAAAAACCAATGGAATATGACTTTTGCAATCGTTTGAATTAACTGAGATGTAATTTGTTTGTTGAATATCCCCCACAATACCCTCCATTTTTTCCTCTTGTGTCATTCTTTGGTGAAATTACTGGTAGTTTTGGTATTAGTATCTGGTCCATTTTTTCTGTGTTTTTACAGACCTTACATTCTCCTCAAGAACTCTCTGA
>CM067482.1:21854731-21955764 GCA_034552555.1 Semaprochilodus insignis
ATATATATATATATATATATGGGCACCAGACGGCCCAGACAGACCACCAGTAGAGAAGATCATATTCTAGGATGTAGCTCTAACCATCTCTCCACAAACCGACACACCCAACAGGAGAAGATTCTAGAGAATTCTAGTCTTTTTTGAGGGGTGTGTCAGTGTTTGTGAGTGTGAGAACCAAACCTCAAATGCTAGCTGATCCTGATAGAGCAGCTCCTGATGTACTTTATCTGTAGATCTCTATTCAGAAATATCATGACCTTTCTTTATCTGATCCTTCTCTCTGCATCATTAACATTTATCAGCACATATAGAACCAGTCCCCCCACCACTCACAGTGTATCCACAAACACACACACACTGTGAGATTCCCACTCTCCTCAGTGCTTAGCTTTGAAGTGCCCTTCAAAGTCTCCCTGTAGGCTGAAGTGTTCTCTCTTCGCTCACTATCACACCCTTAATGCCCGTTTAGCTTCTTCTTCTCCGCTCCACTGCTACACTCTTCCACTTCACAATCTACTCTCTTTCCCTTTCTCTGTCTCTCTCAGGTGCTTATACTACATGATCAGAATATTTGTAATAAGTTTGTTGGTCTTCATGCGGTTTATGCCATACCTGTACCACCAGTCAAAAGTCAACTAAATGGGTGTTTTTGGTTGTCTTAAAGACTATACAGGCTCACATTTGACAGTTCCACCTGATGAGAATAAATGTCCTGATATACCACATATACTCTTGATCATCACAATATTCTATTTTAGCCTAATCACCATCTCTAATACATATTTTATTACACCAAAAACCTTTTATCTCTTTTTGCACAATGTAGAAGCTCTAGTTACTCTTTCAGTAGTAAATATTAATGATGCACAGAAGTCCTGAAGTCCTGTCATATCAACTTCCATTGCAAGTTGAGAAAGCTGTTTTATCCTCCTGTAAAGTTCCATTTCCAAGTGGACAGCAGAATTCCCTGAATGCTATTTTATTAATTTTTTATTCTAAAGCAAAGCATTAAGCCAAACATAAGCTTCTATGAGTAGCCGTGTTTAAACTTTTGACTGGTAGTGTATATATGGATATACTGTAAGGGTTTATTAGCTCCCTTTATGAAGTTGAACAAAACCCAATTTTCCCAGTGAAATATTCATAACCAAAACAAAAAACAAAAAAATAATCTCCACAAAGCTGAAGATATATTAATTATGTAAAAAAAAAGAAAATGAAAAAAACAAGGCCAAAATGATTAGCTCTTGGACAGTTAATGATCAATAGTGTAACCTTTCTGACTTACAACTGACAGCAACCTTTACCTGTAATTCCTGACTAGGTTGGCACATACCTCTAGCCAATTCCTCCATGGCAAATTGTTCCAGCTCTTCCAAATTACATGGTTTTTGAGCATGGCCTTGAGTCCCCATTAGGCTTTTGGAGGGCCACTCCAGGACCTTGATTTTGGTGACCGCAAAAAGTTTTGTAACAACTCGTACGAGTGCTTCAGGTATTGCTGGAAGACCCAACACTGACCTAAAGCCAGTCTTTTTTCACATTATCCTTTAAAATGTCAACATAAGCTGCTTTCTTCATGACCCCATGCACCTGTGCAAGATTCTCTCTGCCTGAAGCAGCGAAACAGCTCCACAGCATTATACTCCCACCCCCACGTTTAACTGTGGGAACTTTGGTTTTAGGGATAAAGGCCTCTCCCTTCCTTTGCCAAACAAAAGCAACATCCATGTGCCAGAACAGCTCCAGTTCAGTCTCATCAGAGCAAAGAACAGACTTCAAAAACTCACCGTCCCATGTTTTAAATAGTCATGGGTAAACTTTAGTCTTGCTTTGATGTGCTGCTGTGTGAGCAATCAAGCTTTTCTTGGGTGATGACCTTGAAGTCCACAACATGGAAGAACACTCAAATATTTTCTTCTGCAAAGTCTTTGATACTGTGCACTTGCAACCGCACTCGGGTTTGTTTCTAACAGAATGTGTGTCCATGTGATATTTCAACATACAGCTGCTCTGGACAGAGTGAAATGCTTGGAAATGGCAGTATAACCATCCTCCTTAAGATCGGCCTACACTACCTTCTTTCTGAGATCCAGACTTATTTCTTTGCTTTTAGACATGATGAAATTGCTTGTTACAAAGAATGAAAGAGTGCTGTTTCTCAGCCTAGCCTAGTGGTAAGTGCCACTAACCCTGTTCATGGAAATTCATTTAGTAGATTTAAATGCTGATTGATGATGAAGTCATGAAAGCTATAATTTTTTTTCAGAATACCAAATGTACTAAATGAGAGCCTTTACATTGTTGAATGTTTTACTCTGTAAAGTAGTATTGTAGTCAAGAACACTATATCCGAGTCTGAGAGAAGTCTAAGTCAAGATCAAAATGTTCAGTAGTTAAGTCCGACTTAAGGCCAAGACTAGAGATCAAGGTTGTTTTCAGAGTTTGAATTTTGGAACTAATGAATATCAAATGAATAATCCTCAGGTAGGCCATCATGGAAATAATCATTGAAATCAGATTTTATTTAAACCTGCACTCCAGTCATATTCAATCTATTGGCTACAACCCCCCAGTGGGCTGTGTCAGTAGTGCAGTTTGACTACCAAAGTTTATTACAATAGACATTAACTTACTCACTCTGTGCTATTTGTTCAAGGGTCTTGCTTGAAGATTAAGCATATTGAATAGGTATCGAAACCTGTTAGAATCTAGCTACAGACTACATTTGCAGCTTTCCTCTCTTTGAGGCTGAAGTTGGCGTCCAGTGATTTTTCCCATTCCACCTTAAACTGTGAAGCAAATACAGGCACCAGAATGCAACTGCTTCACCACTGAAGGTGGAACAGGACAATTAGACAAGAAGCCGATGATTGGAAGCTGGCTGTTTAAATCAGTTTATACTGGTTTTGTTGATATTCAGTAGTTACTCAGCTTCCTGTTGCCTCAGATGGAGGCAGCAAACAATTTACCCCACCTAACCTTGAGACTGAGACAAGGCTGAGGTCCCAATGAGGTTGAGACCGAATCAAGACCAAAAGTGGCCTCAAGTACCACAACACTACTGATAAGTTTTATGAATGGTGACACCAGACAGAATTTTAAGAACATGTTCCATATCTAATTGGGTGTAATAGTTTTGACTTTAAGTGTGTATTCATTGGCCACTTGCATCCACACTTATAATCCATTTGACATCTTTACTCTCTCAGAAGTCAACCACCAGCTCTCTCCCATGGGCTGATTGTGAAAGAGAGCCAACAGTCGTTATGGTGTGTCAGTCAAACTAAGCGTATGTGTCTGTGTTTCTCATAGGTGATCCTGCGTGCTAAGCGAGGTGTTAGCTACATGGGTGATGTGGTGGTTGATGACATTGCGTTTATAGACTGTGCCCCTCCCATTGTCTCTGGCCTTCCCTGCAACAAGAACGAGTTTGCCTGTGCTAATGGTCACTGCATTCCCGAAGACAACCTGTGTGACTTTATTGACCACTGTGGAGACGCGTCAGATGAGAACCACTACATCTGCAGTAAGACACTACAGTGCACAGTAGTTATGGGAAGATAAAATGTCTTATCTGTGGTACATGTTCTCCAGCCTTTCCTGCTAATAATACAGCTTTTTGGTGTGTGTGTGTGTATATGTGTGTGTGTGATTTCTTCCTCCAGAGGGAATAAGTGACCGCTGCAATTTTGAGTTTGACCTTTGCTCCTGGAGACAACTGAAGACTGATGTTTTTGATTGGCAAATTAAAAGCGGAAGAACTCCCACTTTGAGTACTGGTCCATCCACTGACCACACACTGCGCAACTCCTCAGGACAGTACCTGTACATGGAGAGCTCCTACCCCCAGCTCGAAGGAGACACGGCCCGAATCACTGGACCAACTTTCAGCTACCATAGCAGGGAGTGCAAGGTGAATGGCAAGGGAGGCAGGGGGGCTGCATTAGCAGGGCAGGGGGGGTGTGTGAGTGGACGGTGGCTATTACCAATGTTGATCCCAAACCCAGGGAATTCATTAGCTACATTGCATTCTGTATAAAGAACTGTAGGCTGGGGTTGAATAACCTACCTGGGCAACCACCCTAGCCTTTACTAATAAGGGTCCTTATTAGTATAAAGTTATTCAAGCCACAAATCTATATGATCACGTTGAGTTGTTAAGTAATCTCCAATAGATATGCCTACATCAAAATATCATGTAACTAAAACCAGTCACAGCAGCCATCTTGATACTTGAGCTTCTCTCTGCAGTTTATTAGGTAACAGTGTGCCGATATACACTTGGTGAAGATTTGTGCTTGGGTCACATTCTGATTTCACTTGAATGCATGAAAAAGTGTAATATTACAAATGGATTATGTAAACCATCAGAGTTAGTCATAGATGGATCTTACCTGCACTCAACACAAATGTTAACAGAATGCATTTTCGTTATCCATATACAATAATGTGAGGGGTACTGTGTCTGCCAAGTGCTTAGTAGCAGGTGAAAGAATAAATAAAGATGTCATTTCATGTTCATGAAAGCATCCAGGCCAATCTTGTCCACTGGCAATCTTATGCTGGCACTAACCGGATGACTCATAGAGGGTATCACTGCTTGCTGAATGTCCATAATTGTGGCTGTTGGCTGGGCATTTGCTGGGTAGGGTATTCGTTCCTTCCACTTTTCTTCTTTTTATGAGTTTTCAACTTTCACACTTGTTATTCAGTTGAAGTGAATGCACTTGAAAAAAGCAAAGTAATTCTGTTATTTTCATAACATTACTGTATTACTTTTATATAAACATCGTTTTTTAGCAGAATACTTAGCCTCAATTCAAATCCTGCGTGGATGTCTCTAAGGCACAGTATAACCACCCATCCGCAGGCCATTACCCCACTGAGTGGACACAAATAGGTGGTTATGTGGTTGTTAATGTAAGGGAGTGCAGTTTTGATGGTAGCAGGTTTAGAAGAAAGGAGTGTCAAGAGCTGTCTATGTGATACTGGATCACATCAATCAGCCACTGAGCCTGACTGCCCTTTTTACCTTCGCTACGTTACACCTATCAATCATTGTGTCAGAGAACGTGAGAGAGAAGGAGAAAGGATAGAAACTGTATGAGAAAAAAGAAGGGATTTGCCATGCTGTAGAATTTTTTGCTTGCATGACTGTATGCGTGCAAGCAGATGTCTGTCAAAACTACTGTGTGATTCAACGGAGACCCATCCAGACATGCAGACATCCATCAACTGTTCATGCACCATGCAAGAGCGTCCGGTGTGTGGTAGCCTTTAGAGTGATAGAGAGAAAGAACGAGTGTGAGAGAGAGAAGAGGACAAAGGAAGAGGGAGATATAGATGATCAGCAGTTTCCAGCTTGCTGTCCATCCTCAGGCCCACCTACAGTACTAACCAGTCAGACGTTGACGGGGAGAGAGAGGTTGTGTATTATCGTTACTGCGGAGCCTTAACTTTCTGTTTTTCATTATGTTCCTCTTCCAACCTGGCTTGAACAGCTGGAAAGGGATACCAGGGATGTCATAGCAACACCTTACAAACCACCTAGGACATAATAGCAACCCTATAGCAACACTTTAGCAGCCACCTGGGACACGATAGCAACTGCTTGGCAAAATATTAGCAACCACCTGAGACCCCATAGCAACTGTCTATCAACACTTTAGCAACCATCTGGAACACCATAGCAACTGTCTAGCAACAGATTAGCAACACCTGGGATGCCATAGCAACTGTCTAGCAACACATTGGAACCTGGGATTCTTTGTGAAGCCAGCTTAGCCTCCTTCTAGTGTCCTCTGCAGTATGACCTCTAACGAATCAGTCATGAGTCTCCATGTACTGTATGTTTGTACAGTTTGTACGCTTCTGTTTTCATGATTTTAACAATGAACATCACTCACTGACAGAAACTGACAGCAAGAAAAACCTAGCCCAGTTGGGCTGGAATAAATATGATTCTATTAAACACATGTAAGTCACCTAAATAACGTTCTAAGAGTTTACCAATGGCTAACAGCTAAAGAGTCCAAATACATTTTAGGGGCCACTGTATAGGCTGTAGCTCGTCTGTGTTACTGATCCACAAACCCTTATTTAGAGGATCACTGCAAAAACTCCAGCACCACTGCTGTGCCTTATACACCCAGCACATACTACCATGTCACTACTATGTCATTGTTACTGCTGTGCTGAGAATGATCCACCGCCCAAATCATACTTAATCAGCAGCGGTCCTGTGGTCAGAAACTGATGTAGATGGTGCTACAGAATTTAATTCTTTACCAGTTCAGTGGAGCTATGAAGCAGATCTTATAAAGTGAGTGAAAATAAAAGTATAGTTTTTTATATGTATATAATATAAGTGTATTTTGTATCTCTGTGTTGCAGATGGTGTTTTACTTGCACATGTCTGGTGAGGGCTGTGGCTCTTTAAGCGTGTATCTGAACACAAAGTCCTCCCGCTTGCTCCTGCTCAATCTCAGTGGGCATCAAGGCAACTACTGGAGCCGGCAGGAAGTGCCCCTGTCCTCTACCGAGCACTTCCAGATCATGATTGAGGGCATGGTGGGCCGGAACGGAAGAGGCGACATCTGCCTCGATGACATAATTTTTTCATCTGGCTGTCTCCTTAGTAACAATCGGATGGAAGAGTTCCCCCCTTCTCTGCCCTCTGGTAAGCTTTATATTAACAGTTGTCTGGCCTTTCTTGACAAAGCCCACTTGCTTGTTCATCTTAATAATTTCATTCTTTCTTTACATTATGTCAACATTTTATTAAAGGTCTGATTATCAGAGCCCAATTCAACCACTAAACACGTCCACCAGCACCTGCAAATTCCGAGCGTTTCGCACCCAATCCCACCTGCAAAGCCTTGCACCATTTTTGTCCGTACTCACCCACTTTAACCGCACACCATGGCCACTCGTACCTTTCTACTTTGGACTATGCATGAGGCCGTATTTTACTCTGCTGGTGAAGGACATGTCCAAGCAAACCCTGTGACTCTGTGGCAAACCTTGTCCAGTGTCTTCGCATCTCCATGCAGCCAGCCGCATGAATAAACGCTTCAATCTTTCAAAATAGAATTAAATGATTTATGTATTTTTAGTCTATCTTTAAGTCTTGTGAACTTACACATGATGATAAATAATGAGTGTCACATCACATGATGTCACTGTCCTAAAACAAGCAGGCAGCACAACAATTAACAACATCATCAACAGAGCCAAGAGCCAGAGCCAATCACTCTTTTTTTATGGAAGCATACATTTATACATACATTACAACAAAATATCCAATCAAGATCACATTATAAACATTTCGTTGTTTACAAAAGCATTTCAGAATTTTAAAACGGTCCATTGGTCAGCACCACGATGAACGGTTATTTGTGATGTGTCACATGTCCAGAAGGCCTGGTATCACTCCACCTGCTTCCCTACTGCACAATCTGCAGAAGCTGTGTGAGAATATTCAAGCTGCATTCGATGACACCAATAGGAACCTCTACAACTCTACAACCTCTACAACAAATTTATTGTTCCTGGTAACCTTTATCTTTCTTCCCAATAGCATTACAATCCTACACTTCCTTCTGGGTGCAACTATTCTTTTGACAATGAGTGTAGTTTGCTGTTGTACATACAACAACCCATCCTACATCCTACCATGTTTTCAAAAAGTTGGGTCTCTGTGCAAAATGTAAATGAAAACAGAATGCGTTGATGTTCAAATCAGAGTTAGACCTTTTAAGTACCTTAGTGTCAGCACTGAAATAGTCTACTGAAAAAGGGCTAGAGGACGACTAACGCAACAGATGAGCTGTTGTCTCTGACTTATACACCATCACCACATCAGTGCCACCAAAATAATACCTGCTCTGAGGTGGTCTTGTGGTCTGACCATTCAAAAACAGGGTGAAAAGGTATACAGAAAAACAGATGGACTACAGTCTGTAATTGTAGAACTACAAAGTGTTCCTATAGGGTAAGAGGAGCTGATAAAATGGACAAGGAGGTGTAGTTAATGAAGTGGCTGGTTTGTGTATATGACTTTTATCTATCTTATTTATTTATTTTTTGCTGTATACTTGTTGTTTTATCTGTTGTGTGTGTACAATGCCATTGGAGATTGTTTATGTATCCATTATGATTTTAACATACTTGATGTCTTACTTATCGTGCCCCTCAAGGAGTTCACTGTGAGCTGCATCTCGGTCTCCGCATCTTTAATAATGTTCTTTCTTCAGATCCTAAATGAATCTGAGCTATGTCTAAAATTAGGGGCCATCAAGAGAGGAGAGAATGGACCTAGTTACGGAAATCACGATAACAGCAGGCTAGAGGAGAAGAAACAATGGCAAAAGCAGCTGTTTAACCTGTTAGCTGCCTAACGTTAGTTAATGCTGCTGGTTACAGAAACTAGCTCACAGAAACTCGCATTTGTTACTGAGGTTCAGGAAACTGACAAAATGAAAAACTACGAAGCGGGGCCTTCTTTACAACCACCCAGTAAACCATCCTCATTAGAAGTATGCTGTTTGAGCATGTGATGCGTTATTGGAACTTTTATTGGTTGTTTCATGAAATTTGAATTAATTAAGCTGAGACACTTAGAACTGCTGTAGGAGTCTGAAGTTGCTGGACGTTTTACATCACGTAACATAAGAGCATTTTCAAGCTAGCCAAGTTGCGTGAAAGCATCACTGTTTAATGCCAGCCTGAGGGTTACTCCAAAGCCTCTGTGTTTGAACCATGCCAATTGAAAGTCTAATAAAGTTCTGTGACCCACTTTGACCCTGCACTGTTTTACGGCTTTTACTTCAGTTCTGCTGCTATTGCTTCTTGGATTTAGCCCTCTATTGCAGTATTGCCTTGTTATCTTACTTTTCCGGCACCACCGTAATGTCTTATCATATTTCTCTCTTTCCTCTCTGGATGTCTCTATTTCCATATTTCTCATATTTCTTCATTTTCTAGCTCTTTTCATATCTTCATCACTGACTCGGCTATATTAACAGCTCCAGCTGGTTAATACAGTCAAAACACGAATTCATATTTTGCCACGGTCTGATTATATAACAAACTCCTTCACTCACTACTCACTCACTCAGTTTTTAATTCTCTCCTTATATGTTTGTCTCTCTCTCTCTCTCTCTCTCTCTTTTTTTTTTTTTCTCTCCCTCTCTGGGATTGACCTGGTATCCCCTACTGCATTAGACATTGATGTGTTGTCTTTAGGAGGTTTTGGCCAGAGATCCACCTCATTTGCAATGAGTTTTCCTGCCAACAACCAAAGCAATAGCGAAGTAACACAACCAGATTATACAACACGTCTGGCCATTCGTTTCCAATCACTGCTAAAAATACAGAAATATTATTTTCTGGAAATGTAATCTTATGAAGCAGTGTCTATGGCTCACCCATACATCCTGATTATCTCTATGCAAATTAGGTAACCTGCCACAGTGACTTAAATAAAACATGATACGCTGCTCCAGTTTTAGTTAAGAATTGCTGGGTTGGAAATAACATGCAGATATTGTTTTTCTCTGCTTTGTTATTCTGCACGCTTGCAGAGATACAGTGATTAAAATAATTTGCTTGTTTTACTCCATCGATTCCAATGGATGAATGATTTCTCTTTTTTATATTTATGAGATCCCTCTGCGCCTCTCTCGGATAAACTTCTGTTCTACATGGGTTTCTGTGGAAAACAAAGGGACCCTTGTGCATCCCTTCAGTTATTTACACATGGGCTCCTCAGAGAGAGATGCAGAATGAGTGCAAGGGCAGTAGGGACAGTGGTGAGAGGCTGAAATTTATAGGAGTTTTTTTCATTGATTGTCGAGACTGTGGGGTGTGAGAACAGGGAACAAATGTTCCTGTTGTAGCAGGAGCTTGCCATGCTTTTCTCAAGAGTGTTAGTGTCTAACTCTGTGGCTTAGTCTGTGTGTCTGATGTGTCACTGATGTGTGTGTGTGTCTGTATCTGTGTCTCTTTGTGAGAGTTCATGTAATAGCAGTGTGCTTGTACATGTGCAGATTGCCAATGCAGTCTCATAGCTGATGGTAGGTGGTGGGTTTGCATGCCATATTGTTGCTGTCTACTGAAAACCATGTATCTCCATTTTTGTCGATTTTCACTTTTATGCAGCATTTGAACACAACAGCTGCCGTTTACATTGTACAAAGTTTTCATGATGAATGGACCAACAGAAATGACTCAAAACTGCTTGGAAAAAAGTCTGGTTCTATTGACTGACACTAAAATTATATTAGGTTTTAGCCCTATCCTGTGAAGTTGCCATTTTGGACATACTTGTTTTTCTTTGGACAGCAACAATATGATATGCTATATGACATGTCATACATACAAATGATAAATAAAGGTCAGGACTTTTGAATGCTATATGAACTGTCTGAATGATTAACATATACATTATTTACTGAAGTTATGATTGGTATACAAACATTGAGAAAGATCCACATAATGTATCCACACAATATATAACATCCACATCGTTTATGAAAGTTCTGAGTGATGAAGTAGTTATGAATGATGTACATACAAGTTACAAACAATTTACAGACGAATGTTCATGAAAGGCTCATGAAATGTGTTAATTGTTTATGAAATGAATTAAAATGAAGCAAATGATAAACAAATGTAATCTGCCATTTGCAGCAGGTAGTCTGAAGTGTGCAATCTGTAATTTGCAGAAGGTAGTTCAGGTTATATAACCTGTAATTTTTTGCCTGTAGTCTGGAGTATGTAAACTATAGTGCATAGTATCTAATCTGCAATTTGTGTACATGGTCTAGGGTATGTAATTTGTTATTTGGTGCAGGTAGTCTGGAATGTGTAATCTGTGATGTGGTGCAGGTAGTGCCTGTTCCAGTGAACACTGGATCACATTGCTAGCTTTTAAGGAACCTGAGATATGGACCCAGGAATCTCACAAATTTGTATTCTACTAAAGTGAATAGGTGTCCAGAATATGTAAAAGTGGACGTAGGAAGTCTGGGGTATGTAATCTGTAATTTGGTGCAGGTAATGTGGAGTATCTGATCTATAATTTGGTGTAGATAATCTGGGGTGTGTACAGTAGCCCGTAATTTGGTGTAGGTATTCTGTAATTAGAGCATGTAGTGTGAGTCTTTTTGGCAAACTGTACATCAAAATACATTCACAGTGACAAACTTTACCTTCACCTGGGTAGAAATGCACTATACTAATTTTACATTCAGCTATTTTTTCATTACCATCACTGATGATTTTTCTTGTTAGAATGAACCCCTGCTAAGCACAGCAGTGTTCATTTTTTCTGCTGGGATGTCTGAAACCTTTTTAATTAGTAGTGCTAGCGCTATTGAAAGGATCTCTTCATTTATTTTAGGGCCCTGTTCTTTTCATCTCTGTTTGTCAGTTTTTGCATGCAAATTGTTTCTGCCTTTCTATGTAAACATGCAGGTAGCTTGAATCACTGGTGCTGATCTTTGGGGTACTTCAAATACATCTGATCTTCAAATACATGCAGCGTTGATGCATGTATTTTTTAAAGATATCAGATATATTTGCTTCATGCTTAGCAGTGCTGTGTAAAAGAGATTACCCTTCTGGCCATAAGGTACGATGTATATTTAGATTGTTAGAAGCAGCAGATGCGACCAGCTTCTAAGACTGAACTGTAGAAAAATATCTCTGCAGATTTATTTAAAAACCTGAAAGTCAGTATCCTGACAAGAACAAACAGCAACATGTGGACACACTAAATACTGAAATGTATTATTTTACATCAAGTTATTATCTGATAAATACATATTTTATGTTGTTGTTTCATAACAGTGAAGGGTGGTTCCTACATTTTGCACAGTACAGTAGATTAGCCCATACACTATAGCCTGTATGTGGACCTATATCTCAGTTCATAGCTCACATGGCTACATGACATACATATTAGTTTAATACATGCACCATAATATTTACACTAATGAATAGCAATTACTGATTGATAAGTCTGCACCATTGTTAATATGCAAAGACATGCTCTTAATTTAAACCACACATCTGCACTCTCCAGTTGTTCAACGCCTCTTGGGTTTGATCAGCATCATATTACAAGTACGTAAAGGCGTAGATAGGCTCTGAGTTTTAATTACACTGAATTTCTCCTCAAGCCATTATAACTGTGGTGCTGTGCTGCTGCTCTCCAGAGATACACTGATAAAAGATAAGTTTCACACAACCCAGTGCTGTTCTCCTCATCTTTATCCTCCAGCCATTCAGATACAGCAGTCTGTCTTATTGTGTAGTATTGACATGTGGGATGCTCATTCTGCCCTCAGAATCTAGTAAAATAATATTTATTCAATTTGAATATACTGTTTAATAAAATAAACATTCAGTTCGTATTTTAAATGTAAAAAAGATGAAACCCAAATTTTATTAATTTTGCCATGCCATGGTAATACCTTTTTGGAAAGCTACGTAAGGGCTTCATTACACATACATAAGCACTGAATAGTGGACTTATAAATCAGTACTTGAGTGTTTATTAACAGCTTAAGTATTATTAATTGCAAAATGACATTTTATGAATTCAGTGACACTGTATGACATAATAGGCATTAAACTTAAATGAGGGACATTCATGGACGTGATTCTATTCATAACACCGCTATGAAGCCTTGGTCCCAAGTAAAGGAGCTTATACTATGATTAGATCACTGTACATTTTTACTTGGGGTATTAAATTAAGATATTAAGATATTATATTTTTCAATGGTTGGAACAAAACCTCATATCTCCAAAATAGTAACTTTACAGGAGAAGGAACCTCTGTAACTTAAGTTAATAGAATAGGTTTTGTGGACCATTTCTATTGGCCAGTTCATTATATAGTACAGGGTTATTACATGACAATATCATATGTTTTAACTCTTCCTCCGAATTTTAGCCGCACTGCTTGTGAATGATGCTTCATAATGAGGAGCACATGTCTGTCACCATTATTAATGGCATAAGCCATTATATACGTAATTCAGTACTTGGCTATGCTATGTAGTCCATAGCTAGTTAACCTTCAAATAAACCTACCCTTTATGTACAGTGTGTTTAACTGCCTTGGGGCTGAAAGTTTACCATGGCAAAAAGTCGCTTACTAAGTTTGCATAGCTAGGAGCCTTAATTGATAGTTGAGGGTGCTGAAGGCTAGCATCAGCAAAGTAGGCTCATAAAAACCCTGTGACACTTTTGAAAACACCACCACAAATGGACCACCACAAAGATTTAGACTGCATGGATAGATGTGAGGTAAAATAGATTTTAGACTTTTAAAGACAATGGCTCACATTTATCAAACATCTCAAATCAGTAATGCTGATCTGAGGTCAGGTTATGCCTTACAGACATATAAGGCCATTCTCTCACTGGGGTGCTTGATAAATAAAAGCAGATAATAATGGTAAAAGCTGTTCAAATCATGGGGATTGAGCTTGTAGCTGCTGTAAATAGCATGTTATTCTAAGCATAGTACTATGTAGAGTTCTGTATTGTTACAGTCGTGGCTTCTGGTTTGCATGAGTATTAATCCCAGGCGTAATGACCTATTTTGCAGAATGAAAAAAGGATTAGGGATTGTGAAAAAGATTCTTTTTGGCTTCTAGCTCGCCACAGGAAAAAAGGATTAGAGGGTTTATTCATTCTTTTCTTCTGTGATTACAGAGACCTCCTCTCTGCCTCACGCCTCAGCACCCCTTTAATACCTAATAGTCCTCACACACACACACACACACACACGCACACACACACACTGTAGGGTTACAAACCTCTGATTGCTTATACAGTTACTATTCACTTCATTAGTACAGTTACCTTGTATCTACTGTCCAGTTATCAGCTCCACTCATACAGTGGTTTTACCTAATACCTATCATGCTCATTTTCCATGTTCATTATATTATTTTTGGTGTCCACTAGAATAGACTGACATCAATCTACAACATTTCAAAAATCTCAAATTTCAATATTCTTTTTGTACTGTATGCACCCGTATTCACCCAGAAACACTCTGTTAGAGCTCCTGTGTCCTCAATATGGCATGAATTTAATTGTTTTGGAGAAAACAATATTTCACCCCATTTCTTGGGAGCTTGGGGGTCCTTGGGGGTTGGTATATCAATCATCAAGCTTTACCATCCACCAAACTAGCATTTGCTTTGTTGCCTCATGGCAATAACATGCTACAAGTGTCCTAAAATGTCATGGTTTTCTACATGTAGAACTCGGAGGAAACAAGCAACAGGTTCATTTTCATTCAAGCACCTATCCCAACAACAAATTGACTTTTGTGTCTGTGCGCATGTATCCGTGCAGATTAGTCTATATGTACAATTGTATCCATTGGTGTGTGTGAATATGATTTTGTAGAGAAGTGTTTCAATCCCAGTCCCTCTCTTTTTTGCAAAAGCACATGGATGACTATTCTGATGGCCTTGACTATTGATAAATATGCCTTTAAAAAGGAAGCACACACACACACCCACACACACACCCACGTGTGCACACATCATCACCTAAACGTGCAAGCATGCACACACCATCTCTCGCCCACACACATCACATATGTGACCTGACTGGTTGACTCTTAACTGACCCCTGACTTCCAAAGTGTTTCTCAGACCTGATTCTGGGGTTCACCCTTCCTCACTGTCACTCTCAACAACCTCCAAACTGCCTTCACTGTCAGAAAGAATGACCCTAACTGTCCACACTAACACATTCTTTCCTTCCATAAAAAAATCGTGTCCCTTTTCTGTACATATTAGTATATGGATTGACTATTGTCATAATTACACTTCCCATCACTCAGTGCTCCCAAAACTTTAACAGTAGTTGTCCTGGGGAACCACTATCCCTGCTCCAATAACTTGATTCATGTAATCAACTAGGTGCTATTTGCTGCAGCTGCTTGATAACAAGCTTATTATTTCAATCAGGTGTACTGTAGCATGAAGGTATCTAAAACATGCAGGGAATGGGGTCCCCAGGTCCAGAGTCAAGAACCACTGCTTTAACTTGATTGCCCTAACAAAAGTAGTCTAACTGTGTGATGTTGCCCTGAGGCAACAAACACAAAAGCACTGTTTTAGTAAGTAAGTGAAAACAAAATGTGTCCTAAAAAATTCCTCTTTCCATGTTCATACAAGTATTTTATTCACAAAGTTATTTCAATTTGAACATGTAAAAAAGTTATATTTATCTTTATCTTACCAAATGCTGTCACTGTGTCCCATGCAGCTTCAATTCATAAAAAGAATCCCCAGCTTCATCCCTAGGTGAAATGTCAAACCCGCTTCTACCACTCCATTTAAACATGATGTCTTGTGAAGGCAACACCATGCCATAGAGGGTTAAGTGCCAGACTTATTAATGACATTCTACTAAAGAATTGGTGGACTGAGAGTGACAGTAGAGTCATTTCACCTAAAATTAGTTGTTAAATCATAATAGGACATAGGACAAATTATAATAGAGCCATAATAAAGCAGCTACTTTAACTTTCCATACTTTAGTACATTGAAAGGGAATTATTTTTGTACTTAGACTCAACTTGAGGTCTAATGGTAGGACTTTATTAGAGGAACTTCATCCACCTCTGCGTAGAACTTCCATGCAAATGAACTTAAGAGCTTCATAGTTAACATATGACCAGTGCAGTATAAGCATGTGTCCTATAAATACAGTGCATTACACCTATTTCATCTAATTATAGGAGGTAAAGCACATTCGTGCCTGTTTAGTAAATAGTAATGGTGCAGTTTTTGGTATGCCAGCCAAAACTGCCTATCCAGCAGCTTCTTACTGTGGGCAGAAACTGGCCACTGATGAAGTAGAGGACAACAAACAAACTCTGCAGAAACAGATGAGCTATCGTCTTCAGACTAGAAGGTTGAAGATTAAGTGATGCATAGATATTTACAGTGTTTAAAAACTCCACTTGTACCCATTCAATACATGCCACCACGCACCATCTCACTGTTTGACCCATATGTTACCTGCTCAGTACAAGGTAGCTGTTCCCAATATAGTGACCAGGCAGTGTGTAGTTCTGTATTCTTGTATTTTTAGTGTTTATGGGTGTTTGTTTGTGTGTCCACAGGCTCCTGTCCACAAGGCTTAATGAGCTGTGATAATGGTGGCTGCTATAAACCAGAGCAGTCTTGTGACTTCATTGATAACTGTGGGGATAACACTGATGAGAAGGACTGTGGGACGTCTTGTTCATTTGAAAACGGACGCTGTGGCTGGAAGAGTTCTTCAGCGGACAAATTCAGTTGGAAGTTGGGTACAGGCTCCGTCCAGAGCATCAGACCACCACATGATCACACTCTGATGAATGAAGATGGTAAGAACATTACCTTTAAACATACACATTTTACACATTCTCACTATATGGAGCTGGGCTGCCTTAAGTGCAAGTGCAGGGGCCAAAGCTGGACCGTGAGTTTTGGGAACAAAATAGAGTGTAATGTTATAAAATATATTTTTAAAACTCGATTTGAAAAATAAATAACTTCTTTATTTGTATATTGGTTCGTCTTGTCACATAATTATAATGAGATATTATTTCTGTTCTATTCATTTCTAGTCCATTCATCTTAAAATATTCACACACTGTAAAGGGCATTTGGAATTTTCAGAAAAAAAAAACAAAACATTGAAACTTTTTGATATGACATACTTGGTATTTACATTCATCCTCAAAAGAATTATTGCGCAAATAGTTGCACCCAGAAGGATTCACCCGACAGGAATGAAACTTGGTGGGTAGGTCTGACATTGTAAAACATGCGAATGATTTAAGTTTCATGTTTGACCACACATGTGACTTAAGCTCAGGCTCTATCACTGTACCTGACTGACCCAACAGCCACAATTCTGGACATTCACCAAGCAGTGATGCCCTCCATGAGTCATCCTGTTAAGACTGCATTGCCTCAGAATGGCAGCAGGTCATCTTCAGTGATGAGTCCCGCTTTTGTCTTGATGGAGACGACCAATGAATCTGTCTGGACACACTGTGGTCAGTGCCAAGATGAATGATTTGTTGTCACATGCCACATGTCCAGAAGGCCTGGTGTCACTCCACCTCCACTCTTACTGCAAAATCTGCAGGGTTCGTGTGAGAAGATTCAAAGTGGATGGAATGGATTATCACAGGACACCATTAGGAACCTCTACAACTCCATGGCAAGACGTCTGATATGTTCCGTTAGCAAACACGGCAGCCCGACACCATACTGGGAGACACTACTTCTGTATGTGTAGCTCAACAAATATTGCTCATATCAGTCTAAATATATCATCATTTGTTGTTTCTGGTAACCTTTATCTTCCTTCCCAATAGCATTACAATCCAAAACTTCCTTCTGGGTGCGACTATTCTTTTGACAATGAATGTTTTAAAGGAAACAACTCCCTGACTGTGCTCTTTTGACATGGACATCTGTGATTCACATTTACACCCAATGCTTGGCTAGACAGTCAAAATGCTGCTCATTGCTTTTGCACTTTAAAATAAATATATTCTCAAATCTACAAACTGTTCAAGTTAATTTTATACATGATTAATGCAGCTGATTGGGGCTTGTCCAGTCCACAACTATGTGAAACATCAAATTCAACTGATCACTCCGAGTTTAACCTATTACCAAATAACTGATTACTGTCATCTCTCTCTCTCTCCACACCAGGTCACTTTGTGTATATATCGGCCACTCCAGTAGGTTTGAAAGGGGATAGAGCTCATATGAGGAGTTCTGTGTGGAAAGAATCTAGTGCCACCTGTAAACTGAAGTTCTGGTACTTCATTTCCCACAAGGCAACAGGAGTCATCCGCCTCTTCTTAAAGGTAAGGCAAATGTTCAAAGGCTGCTTTCACAGATATGTATTAAACCTAGTCTTGAATGGTGACTCACCACTGGAAATTCTTTTTAGTCTAGGTTGTAGGTCTAAGTTTTAGAGCTAGGTCTAGGTTGGATCAGAACACACTGTTAATCTTTGTTATAATTAAAATTGTTTGTCCAGTTTTCAAATGAACAGCATACTCTTTAGCTTAGTAACCAGCCTTTTCAGTGCATGTATACCCTTACTCTGATTTCTTTCATTTTTAATTTTTGCAAATTTTTCTTTGCACGTTTGTAAACACAGCACTGTCCTGGAAACAGCAAGCAGTGTTCAACATAGCACTCACAAAACCAACTACATGCTCAATGAAATGAAGAATTCAAATATTCTTCTTTTAGGTGTTGTAAAAGATTAACTGTAGCGTGTCATTTGAGTTTTATGTTACATTTACGTCTCATCTTTTTCTGTTTATTAGCTGGTTGCAAAGCAGGAATTTGATTATTGCCAGATTCATATAGACACAGTGTTTTCCATTATCTGATTAACCAAAATCATTGAACACTTTACTTACAAAATCTGATTTTCTATAAGATTACTATGTGCATGTAAATGCACTCGCACTAGCTGCCATTCTGAGTTACTCCATGATGGTGTGGTATGACATCATTGCAGTCTTTGGCGACATTGACATCAAGGGAAGTTGTTGTAACGGTCTGTGTGCATGTAGTCCTGTGTTGTGCAGCTGTCTGCCAATGATGCTGTCCACAATCTTGGCTGTTGGGTCAGTGAGGTACAGTGATAAGGCCAGTCCTTGTTTACACCACATGCATGGCCGTTTCACAATGTTAAACATACCCACATGCTAAACAAGTGTGCCACATGCTAATTTCTGCTTGTGCCTCTCTGTATTTGTCCTTTCATGTTTGTGCCAGGCTAGACATTTGTAGCTCGTCACAGACGTTCAGGTAGCATGCTTCATGTCTTGTAACTTTTACAGCGACCCCTTAGGATAAGATAAGATAACACTTCATTGATCCCAAGGGGAAATTAGAGGAGATATCAGTTAGTCCTTCATGTGATAGTGTTAATAATATTTTAATATTTAAAAATTTGTGAGTTCCTGCTATCTGATTAGTCACTAAAGCTTCTATAAATCAAACATTGTTTTAACGTGGCATCTGCATTTCACAAAAAATCAAGATTAGGCCTCACTCTATACACACAATACCACAAAATTCAGGGTGATTACAGTGGCACTGAATCTACTCTACATTGTATCCTCTGTCTCACTTCTGTCTTTGACTCAGTTGTGAGTTGCGTAAGGGTCTTGTGGTCATTGCTGCTCCGTTTTGGGCCATCTGTGCAGAAGGTAGAGTGATGCCAGACTTGTCCATGTGGTTTATCTGGTCACTCATAGTCCAGATCAGCCTTGTATACTACCATCTGGCCCCGCAGATAGGAGGGAAACTCACCCAGACACCCAGATTCAGTCTGTCTGCACGGGACAGAGAGTGTGAGTGAGTGTCCGTCTGTGTATTTGTGTGCGTGTAGGTGTTTGTGTGTATATATGTGTGTCTATGTAGTACAGAGAGAGCTTTGTTCAGAATGTGAGAGATAACAGGTACAGGGGTCTCTTTGCAAAAGCGTGTTGTCCTTCGTGTGAGTGCAGTGGATTATTGTGTACTCTTAATTATTTTAGCTTTAATTAATAGGTTTCATGGTCTATATAAGAGCAAAGATCTTTTGTTGTGTTGTGCAAGTTTGCAGGCACAGGTGGACCTCAAGGGTGGCTTCAGCTAATGGGCTTTTGCCCTCAGAATGTACAAGTGCCCTGTTTTTCTGGTATGACCTCCACAAGCTGTCTGAATTATATGCATTTATAATGGGCTACTTCCTGTGCTGCTGATGATTGGCTGCATGTGTAGGATTCTAATAAGCTACAGTTACTTTACAGATAACCTCAGCATTCCCTTATAATTCTATTATTTATGAACGTATTCTAAATGGACTGTGGACTACCAGCTGTAGTAAGAGACGGGCCAACAAAAGTTAAATCAACACAAGTCAAATAAAGTTCAGTCAGAAATATAATAACAGATTAAGTTTAGTTTAAGTTTTAATCAATTCTGTTAAATCAATCAAATTGCATAATTTTGAAAGAATGCTTCTTATTCCATAATCAAATTAAGTTAAACATTACATTATTTCTAAATTTGAATGTCCATTTTTTTCCTGGGATTTGAATATCTGAAACTGTTACGTTTTATTTTGACAGCCCTATTAGGCTCAAACTTGGTCTAGCTCTGTGCTCCTTCGGGTTTGGGAAGCTGAAGCTTAATATGAAAGCATGTCTAAGTTGAACCGGCTTTATTACACAGACCTCGGGTCCACTACTTTATGTTGTCCAAATGCAAGCCAAGACAAACTGTGTAACATTAGCACTAAAATATCGTTTTTTCCCTTTTCCTTTCTTTCTCTTCTTCATTTGTTGGCTTCGGATGTGCACATTCCTCTTTGAGGCATGATTAACCAGTTGCCCTCTTCCCTCTCACTCAAGCATCTTAGGCAACATAATGCTACAATAATAACCCAAAAGTTGATAGGAGACCCCCTAGTGGCCATGGGACCCTAAGCAACTGCTTATGTCACTTATTAGCTACAGTTGGCACTGATGATTTAATATGCTAATTTTCAAGATCTGTTTTGGTGCAGTCCTATTAGCTTTAACACTTTTTTTTTAGGGTCCGCACCCTGCCAACCACCAGTGGAGACGCAAATTACTTTGGAACACTGTCCTGAATGTATTCAGTAATGTATATATTAATTTAAAATATGTAACAAGTAACATACTTAGAATACATTAAGAATACGTCTTATTGATTATCAACATATCTATGTGTTAATAATTCAACATGTGATGATTTATCAACACACGAATCATGGCACTGATTTATGAGTCTTTGCAGACTTTATCAATAATAAAGATACTTAATTTCTGAATTCTGAATACATATTCCCAAAATTTCTGTTTCACTACATCCCAGCCCTGGATGGGTTTACTACCTACCACTGTGCTGGAAATCCCACCGATAAAACATAGAAAACCTCACACTGAAAACAATCCATTATGTAGTTAATTTGAAAAACAACCACATATATAACAATGACAGGCAGGGGCACAAATAAAACTGTGAAACCCAGTTTAGTGAATGTAAAGAACAGGCTTTTACGCCACGCTCTGTTGAATTCTTAAATACAGTCCCTGCAATTATACCGTACAGTGGGAAATGTTGCAGCTTTGTTTGCCGGAGGTTGAGGTTCGAGTTCCTGTTCTGGCTGTAAAGCTTTTTTTCAGCTGCTTCTTATAAATACATTTAGTTTCCTCCCAAAATGATTTTCACTCTGTTTCTAAGAGTATGTGCAATATGCTGCAAACTAAATTAGATTTCATTCACATTCAGTTTTTTTCCTCATTGAGCCTCTGCACAACGTCTGTGCACAGAGAATGTGTCAGCCAATAGAGAGCAAGAGAAAGAGAGAGAAATCTCTCCAACTTCATGGTCATCCACTGAAGCTCTGAGAATCCCACCACAGTTCTGAGAGGATGTAATTCCAAACACACTACACTATCATTCCTACAATATCAACACTTTCATTTCTCTCTCTCTATCTGTTCTTTCTTTTCTTCTTTCATTCTCTCTCTCTTCTCTCTCACTCTATTTTTCTCTCATACTCTATTCTGTAAAGATTTGTTGCTTATCTTTCTCTCTCGCCCTTTTCCTCCCTCTTTCCTTTTCTCCTCCCTTTCTCTCACTCTTTTCTCTGTTTCGAATCACTGTCCCTATTCTTTTTCTCTCCTCTCTATGTCCCTCTTTTTTGCCTCTCTCTCCCTGTCTCTCTCTCTCCCCTTTCCCCCTTCTCTTGGTACTCTATCATGTCCCTCTCCTTTTTCTTTCTGCTCTCCATCTCTCTTTTTCTTTTTTCTCACTCTGTTTTTCTTCCTGTACTCTCTCATTTCTCCCATCTTTCTTTTTCTTTTCTCTCTGTTTCTTTTTCTCTCTCTCCTTCTCTGTCTCTATTCTCTCATTTCTGTTTGTCTCTTTTCTCTCTGTCTCTTTCTTCTCTCTCTGTACGTCCCTCTCTCTTTTACCTCTCTTTCTCTGAAAGTATCAAAGCACTGAAATCACTTTAATGGAATTTTCTCTCTCACTCTTTCTTTTTCCATTGTCCCACTGTTTCTGTCTTGTCTTTCTCTCTCTTTCCCATCCCATTGTGTTCCTATTCTTTTGTCAGCAATTTACCTCTTACATTAGAAGAAGCAAAGGTTTTATTTTCTCCTCCATTCTCCTTCCATTTCACGCTATTTAGTTTCTAACATGCAGGTGACACTCTGATGCTGTTTGCCAGGAGCCTTTTTCCGTTCTCCTGTTCCTCAGCCCCAGTGAATGGAAGGTGGCAGTTTTCACATTGGCTGTGATCAGATTTCATACCCTTTGGAAGTGTGCTGACTGGGAGGCAGCACTCTGTGTGTTTTTATTCCAGGTCTGTGTTTTCCCTATTATTAACGATTCAGTTTAACATTTGAGTAAAGGTTATAAAGAGAACTGTGGAGAACAAGAGGAAGAGGGTGAGTGAGTGAATTTGAGAGAGAGTGAGCAAGCAAGCGAGTGAGCGGGTATAAAACTGCAACCAGTACAGCTGGTATGATGAAAAGCTTTGAAACCAGAGTGATGAATATAGAGTCAGTTTCAGCTGTGGAGTACTGAAGGCAGGCAATGTCACAATATTATTCGACTGCTATTACAGTTTTAACACATCATTTAGAGAAACCTGTTCTTCAGCAAGAAACACAATGCCTAAATTGTCATACACCCATGAACAGCAAGTACTATCATGAAGATCTGCTTATGTGGGTTCTGACCCTGTATTGACACTGTAATGCACAAGACTGTTTTACAGTATGTTTAACTCCACTTCAGTATACGGGCACACTTTAGAGTTGAAAATTGCTTATTACACCTTAATAAGCCACTTGTAGGTATTTAGCAAAGAGTACTTATTACTACATTATTAAACAACTAGTGTGAGGTAAGCCTTTTCCACCGCATTTTTATTTGTGTAAATTACAAACTAGTTAATTGTTAGGCTTAATAAGAATAAGTGCTTTAAAAATACTTTTAATTCTAGTTACTACTTAATAATATTGTAATAAACATTGCATTATTTACTAGAAACTGGCTTGTTATGGCTTAATAATGGTAATACAAGTGTACTAGACTAGTGCTTATTTACCCAAAGTTACTGCTTAATTGATGTTTTGATAATCAGCTTGTTAATTACAAACTATTTCCTTGTTAAGGCTTAATAAGGGCTATACAGGTGCTCTAAAACTTAATTTGCTACAGAGATTTGCTTAATAATGTAGTAACAAACAGTCTGTCAATTACCAGCTATTGGATTGTTTTGGCATAAGACAAATAATTCTTAAGCTAGTTATGGCTATAGTAATAGATATAGTAATAAACATTGAGGTAATTACTGGCTGCTGGCTTGTTAAGGCTTAATAGAAGTACTACAAGAGCTTTAAAGAAATGTTTAAGCAGTTACTGCTTATTAATGTTGTAATAAGCAGCATGTGAATTCTCAGCTACTGGCTTGTTATGGCTTAACAGTGTCATTACAACTGTCCTAGAAAAAAGTGTAATAGACCATTAATTATGTACTAATAATCAACCTGTTAGTTACCATTTGCTGGTTTGTTAAGGATAAATAACATTACAAGGGAAATATAATGTCCCCCTATGTGGAAGTGTTCCTGCAAACCTTGGCCAAGCGTCTCTGCTGATAAACTACATTTGGGGTATGATGGAGACAAATTACCGCTTAAAAACACACAACTACACAAACACAGAGTGTGTGTTATACTATACCGAGCTAAGAATGCATGAACATATGCCTTCACCTCATGCCATTTAATTCTCCATGTCTAATATTTGATTGAGTCCTCACTCTCTGTGTCTCACACATAAATCACTATAAGCCCTGCAGTGAGATTGGCTGTTTATCTGCACTTAAGTTTGCCTACAGCAATATTGTGTCTCTCCATACTACAGTGGACTGAGGTGCAGGCTGATGGATTGACTGTCTCACAGCCACAACAGCATAATTATTTTTCACAACCTACAAAAAATAAACTCAGGAAGAACGAGGTCATTCCCTGCCCTCCATCACTGCATGGACCAATGAACTCACTGGCAATGTAAATGAAAGTGGATGATGCGTTAGTAAGTACTAACTGAGAAAGTTTGCACATGGCTTAGTAATGAATGGCCGAATGATACTTAGCAGCCCAGTGTAACTTGGTTGGACATTCTTGGTTGGATTCGTTTTGTATTTTAAGGACTAATTAAAGGAGGGGAGTTTAAAACCAGTCCAAGTCCAATGAAAACCACTGAAATCAATGCAGGATTGGCAGATCATAACTGGGAAAATAACTTTGACATGGTTATTGAACTGGACAGTGACAAGCAAAGATGCAGGAAAATGTTTTGCGTGCATAAACAGTACATATATGATGTGAGCGATGATGCCAAAAGCAATGATGCTTTTTTTAAAAATTTGATTTCCTTTTAGGAGTGGCAACAAACAGAACCTGTAATAACCACATATAGAAATATATACACATCACACACATATACACATATACATCTTGTGCTATCTCCTTCTAGACAAACATCATGAAATAGAACCAACCAGTGGCCAATCAGATTATTGACATGTAATATACGGTTACTGATCGTATCACCTCCACAGTCACGCTGATCTAACACTTAAATACACACAAGCAGGAGATATAGCAGTTGATAAAAATGTCATAAAAGTGTTTTTTCTTTAGACTATTACTTTATTAAGTGCATGTGTTTTAGTGAAGCACCCCTGAAGTGGCCAACATTTACCCAAGGAAGTCATTCAGTACAGTGTAATAAAAACACACTGTATTGGACACTGTATAAACAGAATATAATAATACAATCTCCACTCTAAAAGGAACACACATCAGTCTTTACTCTGCTCACATTACTATCACATTCAGAGGTTTTTAATCATATTATTATTATTAGCTTCCTGAATTCTGGAGGTGCTGGAGCACCCTCAGGGCCCCTTCTTCCCACATCTCTGGAAACAAGTAGAAGTTTATCAACACCAAAGAACCCTAGATCTAAATTCAGAGTTAATGACTAACTATATATATGACTGCATCATTTTATGGCTTTTGTTAATGCTAATCTACATGGTGACGTTTCGACAGTCCAGGGTATCGCCCAGACAAATCAGACACAGGTTACATGCCAGCCCATCCCTACATTATGGCAATGGTTAAGAGTCGATCTGTACCTCGAGTCCTTTGAGCTTCAAGTACAGCTCGGCTTGACCCACCATCCCTTAGCGTCTACTAAATGCCTTAAATGTAAAAAGAAATTTTAATGTAATGTAAAACTACCAGTGTTAACAATATGTTATATATGTTAGGTTAAGTCACTTTCATAGCAAACTTCTGACTTATGACATCATCATAGACCAAGAATGTTAACTAATAACATCATGTTTCACCTCCCACCTTACTCCACCTCAGTACAGTACAGGACAGCCAATCAGAACACAGCTCATTTATTGTATATCAGTCTCAAACACACGATATCACACTGTTTTTCTGAAGATGAAAAAGTGATACTCACTACACTCTTTTTTTCACACTGCTTTTCTTTTTAACATTGCTTCTGGCTATGTATCTCTTGTTGCTAAGCAACAACAGCAGCCAGCAGCATACCTGTCAGTAAGCTGTGCTAGCTGACTGTCGTTTCGATATTTACAGGCAGAAAGTTGATTAGAGGAATTTGTTTGCGTCATGATTTTAATCAGAATTGGACTGCAGCCAGAAATCCACTCTCCATTACACCTGAAGGTTCACATCTCTGAAGGCTTTGATCTGACGGGCCTGCACAGGAAAAACTATTTCTGTTAAATTGGTAGCAGTAAATTAAAGGTCATGCAGAGCAGCATTTACAGTAATGTATGCTGGATTGGACTATTCAGTTTTTGCTAAACATAGCGCTTCACATCATTCCATACACATATTGCAGTTCAGTATTTGCCTGATTGTCAACTGACAGTATTAGCCAGTACTAGACTGACATTAGCCAGTATAAGAAAGGGTTGATGTTTCATAAATGGGAGATGGCACAGCCACCCAAAACCACATTTGCTTGCCATCCAATAGATTGAACCTCATGGTTCACACACCTTTTTCTAACACAGACATTAACGTTGGATTGATTTGCTCAAAAAGCAAATATCCAGATTTGAGTAACACATGCATAAATAATCCTGTAACTGTTCACTGTGTGTGTGTATAGGCTTGCACACTTAGAGTTTTGTGTATAGAAGAGGATTGTCATAATCAGATCCTGAGCTGCTTATCTTACTTACATGGCATTGCAGTTGATGGCATATTTCACCCATAAAGTGTGATGTGCTTTGTCATTCGGCATATTCTACATTCTGCATATTCTCATAAAGTTTCTTGTGCCACTGTATTAGACACAACACGAAGCACATTATGATAGATTATGTCCCACCATACACCCACGCACCCACACTCATACAGATTAGTTCTGTAATGCAATTTAGCTTGAGCAGTAATCCGCTTCAAATGAGCCTCTATTATAGTACAATAAATATGACAGAGAAAAGAGCTGTTTGTGTGTGTGTGTGTGTGTGTGTGTGTAAGAGATAGAGAGGCAGAGGGAGAAAGAGAGTGTAATATCTAATAAGGACAGGGTGGAGAGGATGGGTGGAGAGGTGTTGCATGTTAACCAGATGATTCATGTTAGAATGTTCTCTCTGTGGTGAGTAAAGAAAGTATTAGTAAGAATCTCCCTGCTTGTTGCCTACAGTGCAGCATTTGAATATTTTCTTTGGATATTTCGGTTTTTGGATTAGTAGCGGGGTCCTCATTGTCTTGGAGCTAAAGGGGATGCCTTTTGCTACACCAGTAATTGAAGTTAAACGGATTTTACAGACTTTAGAAAAGTAAAAGTGACACTTCAAACCAGTGCATCTCTTTCTGTGATGACAGATACTGCAGTATATGGCCTTCAGTTCTGAAGCAAGGCTCATGAACACATGAAGCAACTCGACAGAGGGCCAGATGTATGTGCAAGCAGAGGCTTACCTGTACTGAAGCCCATGGACCCTGAGTACTTTTTTAGTTTTTTTATGTGTGTGTTTTTAATTAGATTTATTTATTTTGCCATCCACAAGTAATTATCTTTATACACATTTTAGCATGTGGCTGTTGATTGGCTGTTTTTATTCAACCATCAGCTCTGATGCTGACTGGTAGCTGTATCAGATGTATTTGCCTTAGAAGTCAGAACCAGGAAAGGAGAGAATGATAAGCTGTATCTATTTATTGCAGCATTAGGACAGTTTTGCAGTGTTTATGAGTGGAGTTTTGTCAACCATGTGACTACCGCTTTCCATCCTGTCTAAAGCCTGTGTAATTTGTCCATGTTGTTTGTATTTCATGCTGTGCTGATTTAATTGATTTTAATTGGACAGCCATGAGTAGGTTAACCAGACCCTGGCAATATATGCTCACAATGCATTAGTTTAGATGAAACATTCAGTTTATTAACACTAGGGCTGAAGTGGGACTTTCCGACAAGGGAGTCACATGATGTAAACCAGCCCACCAAAAACTTTCACCAAATTTTAAAACATGCTAATGATCCGCAATGTCATTACACCAGACTACAGTCTAACAGCAGCGCAGTCATCACCCTACATATTCTAAATCTGGCCTGAAACAGTACAATAGCAACAATCAGTAAGCTGGATTCACATAAACACCAACACGATAACTACGATAAAGCGTGTGTCCCGCTCAGCGCAGTCACAATTTCTCTCCAGAGAAGAATAAAACATAAAAAAACATAAACCAAAAGTTACTATTAGACAACTGAGATGTACAAACAACACAACTTTTATGCTAATCTAAATCCCCTTCACAACAAACATAAATGCTAGATCGAGCATAAAACATCACAAGCATAAAACATAGCCAGTATCTTACCTGTAATGGCACAACGTCCTGGATTAACTATCTCAGCCTTTGTAGTAGAATATCACCACATGTACCAAATTCACAGAAATGTTTTGTACATTAGGTTTCAGCTTTGGGCCGATAGAAAACAACACACTTTAAGGAGATGCACTGAGTTTGATGGCTCTTTTGAGGCTGATATTAGCCTCAGTTCCAGCTTAAACAATGTAGCAGGTACACGTGACTATACAGACGTCTGAATGTAACTGCTGCACCATTTACGGTGTAACGGGAAATGAGAATAAAAAGCTTTCAATTGTATGCATCTATTTTTCAACTTATGGCTTCCTTTGTGTTAATCTAATCATATTACTTGCTTCTGGTACATATGACACTAAACTCAGAGAGATAACGAAGTAAAAATAGTTCGCTGGCTAGTTAGCTAACTTAGCTACAAAGCTGTGCTCTGTGTGTTTTTGTTCTCAGGTTTAATCGGGAATGCAGTGTTCCACACTCTTTAATCCACATACTAAACTCTCAGATCTTTCGTATAGGATATAGGCAATCTGATTGACGTTCCCTCAACATGAAATGCTAATTCTGAGAGATTGAGTGTGAATGCATAGTTCCAGTTGCTAAGGGAGGGGGCGGCATAAGAGGCAATCTGAGCAGTGACTGACACGCTTCTCAGCCAAACACAAAGAACTGGGAAAATGCTGTACTCTGTGATCAAGTTCCTCGCATGACAGAATAATTTGGCCCATTTTGCAGCTCTTGCTGAAGTACTGCTCTAGGCATTTTCATAGTTCACCTATATGGATGTGCCAGCCCTGCTTGGATGTAACAGTAAACGGCCCAAAACATTAACGACCCACTGTTCCTCCTGATTACCCAGTCCAGCATTGACTAAAACCGTAGCGTACTGTGCATACTGTGCATAGCCCCACCTACTAACTATAAACAAACTTTTTACTTTTTCACATTAAGATGCTTTTTACCCTTTCATTGTATTGCATTGTTTACATTTCATGGACTAACTAATGAGTGAACAGAAATCATCCTGAATTACTGAAAAGTCATATTAATGGATATAAGGTTAAGGGCACATTTTCTTCTCCTATAAAGCTACCGGATTCTGAGGTGTTCTGCCTGTTGCTCTCTGAGGAGCTGACTTAAGTTCTGACCTTTTGGTGCTTGTATTTTGTCTGCTGTGCTGATCAGACAGAGAATGAGCTGAGGGAGATTTGGATGGAGGAAGGGATGATGCACAATTGGAGGAAAGCAGAGGTACCTCTGAGGAATCTGAGGAACTTTGAGCTGATCTTTGAGGCGGTGAGAGCCAGAGACGTGAGTGGTGGAGCAGCTCTGGACGACCTGGAGTTTACTGATTGTGCCCGTAGTGAGTAACACACACACACACACACATACACACACACAGAAAGAAAAAGCAGCCCTCATATTCAGAGATAATATTTTCCCCAAACACAGTCTGAATACTAATGGCCTGCACAGTCCAGTGCCTTTCTTGCTGAACGCAGACCTGATTCAATTCAGTCCATTATAATTATCTGATGATTTGCATCAAGTGCACAAAACTCACTATACGGAGCAGTGCGGGTTACTCCAGGACTTGGATGTTGTAGGTTCTTTTTGTGGGGACCTGTTTGACACAAATTTCCAGTAGATTACATTAACATTTATGGCATCTGGTAGGTGTTCCAGAGTGACTTGAGGTGAGGTAGGTGAATGTAGTCTTAGCAGTCTTGGCCAAAGACTGTTGTAATATTCAATGAACTTTCTAAACTATGCTGTTCATCTTACCAAGCTAGTAAAAATGTTTTTATTGCTCCCATTAATGTTTTCAGCTGGAAGTTCTTTTGCTTCTCAGAATGTTCTTTCTAAAGGTAAAAGAACATTCTCCAAAAACATTCTGTAATCTCCGGTCTCAATAATATCCATAAAACATTTTCTGAATGTCTTGCTGAGGATGTTCCCTGATGGTGTCTTTAAAACATCATCTGAACTTTGCAATGGAAACATTATATCCTAGTTAACATTTAACCCCATATTAAGAACATTATCTAAAATTATAAACACAATTATAAAACGTTCTTTGAACATTAGACTAGAACATTTTCTTGTTGGTAACATTAGCCAAAGTTCTGGGAATGTTCCCTGCTAGCTGGGTAGTCAGTTTAAATTACCATTAAACACAATAGTGAAGAAGGGATGACAATAAAAAAGCATGGAACAGTTTGCCAGGAGAGAATGCATAAGCACACCACCCCCACTTACAGTGGGGGGCATGCTAAAGAGGAACCCAAAAGTTTCAGGACTGCACAGTCTAGTTGAATTTGTTTGAATTTTGGAGTTTTCAAAAAATCCTTCAAGTAAGCCACAAAAAGTAGTGCCTGCCTTTGCTAAATGCCATTGGAACTACATATGGACTTGTGTAATGTGCTCAGATGAGACAGAATTGAACTTATTGGTCATGCACCCCATTGTTATATTTGGTGAACAACAGGACTACAAACAATAAAACACACCTGAAACCCACAGTTATGATGATGGATCATAGATCTATTGACTTGCTTTACTGCCAGTGGTCAAATGGGTCTTGGAAGATTTTAATCCTCTGTCAGAAGATTGAAACTTGGCTGTTGGTGAACCCTTTAGCCAGATAATGACCCCAAACACACATCAAAATACACACAGAAATGGTCACAGGAGCACAGAAACAAAGTTTAGCAATGGCCGTCTCAGTCTCCAGATCTGAAACTGAACTGAAAACCTGTGGTCTACAAGCGCTCTTCAACCTTCTCAAGTATTACAGAAAGCAGCTCAGTGCCTGTTATTCTCGTCAGAGGAGGCTTCATCAACTATTAATAATAGTCATGTTCATATTGTTGGAATGTTTTTGACAAAAACTGTATTATTAAAGAAAACATTTTTGGTTCCAAAACACTATAGATAAAAATAAAAATATGCTGCTTACCCTTTCTATAAATTCACTCCACATTTTCATTAAAGGTGGGAATAATTCTGGAGTTGACTGTATGTCTGTGACATGAAGTAGTATGAAGCCACTGTAGCACACAGTCTTGAGTGGCTTACTGCTTTTAGAAAAGGGTCAAAATATGGTGCATTATACACAATATAACAGAGGTGTTTGGAATCAGGCTAAGACTGAACGACTGGGAGACCCTCAGAAGAGACAGAGGGTCATATAGATGATGCTGCAGTTTTAAATCTTGATGCACTATTTCTAAGTTACTTTTAATACAGTATTGCTACCATTACACCCTTACTTTATTGCATACACTGCTATTGTCTGTATGTTTTACACTTGTTGACTTTTGTACTGTTGAAAGCATATCCTGGTATTTGTTGCTTGTTTGTGTTAAATGTAGTATTGTCTTCCAAAAGAACCATGTTTCATTCCTCATGTAACACCTAGTTGTGATGCGGAGAATGATTAGAAAGTTTTATTTGACTCGAAGAAGAATACACCGCTATAGACACAGGTGCACCCGTGAGACTAGCCTCACACTTTCTTCACATGCGGCTTTCACACTGTGAGTGACTACGCTACGCTATCTTTGGGCTAGAGAGCTCACTTAACACAATGGAAGAGAGTTTGATTTCCATCTGGAGTGATACACAGTTTTGACATTCAGATGAGGTGTCTCTCTCTCTCTCTCTCTCTCTCTCTCCTTCCTCTCAACTTTTAATTTCCCCCTGGTCTCACTGTTGATTTAATATTCATGTAGATACATGACCATCAGCACCCTTTGGGCAGATCTCAATGGTGTCTAATGAAAATATCATATCACGCTGTTAATTGGATGAGAAAAAGACACTGATCTGCTAAATTTGACAAGCTTGGCTTTTTTTTTCTTCCCACATGAAAGAGCGGAGAAGCTCTTTAGCTTGACAGAGGAGAAGAAATGTAATTTCTAGTCTGTCAACTCTGAAGTCTAATAATGAAAGTTGAGTTTGGGTGAATTCGGCAATATAATCCTTGTGGAGCTTCAAAGGAAAGAAACAGAGCTTGGGGCCATTCGTAGCATTACTCAGATTTAATCACGTTAGTTTACAGTACAGACAGACGCTCACAGTACAGACTCTGTATACTTACATAGATACAAATGCATTGTCGGTGGACAGATGTCTGTGTATTAGATGAGGTCATACATTAAAGGAATACTCATTAGATGTTTTCCAACCTAATGTCTGCTGCATGCTACCTGTACTAACCTGAACACACTTAAAGCCAGTAGACCACTAAATATGTATATCATTCTGTAGTTTGTGATATTTTGCCCATATTTGGAACTCTGTATCTCATCTTGAATTCTCTGGGGGAAAACTAATTGGGGATTTAGAAGAATCACCTCTGCTGAACTCAACTGTGGTGAATGAAAATGTTCAGAACCCGATATTATTTGTCCTTTGTACATTTTTTATCCCATATACCATTTGATCCTATGGTTTGCAAGGTTGTTAAAAAGTCATAATTCTAATATTGCTACAGGCAAGGCAATGCTACTGCAAATCAGTTTGAAATCACTAGGCTAGGAATTGTGCTACTTTGTCAAATCCTAATGTCCTATCGTACCACATATTGATAGCTACCTCTGTACATAAAACCGCTCATAAATTATTCTGATAGCTTTATTCACCTGGTCAGAAACATACTATAGACTAAGGAATCTTCTTGATAAACTCTAATGACTCCTCTGTATGGTCCATAACCAAAACACTTTATTCCAGAGTTCAAAACAGCACATCCTTGCTTAACTAGATCTGGAAAACATCTACTAGCTTAGCTTGAAGCTAAAAACATAGCCCTTCTTTTTCTTTACAAAGCAAACTTCACCATCCCACCTGTTTTTGGAGCCTTTCAATATCAACGCCCCAGTCTAATCGAACTTTCCCACATAAACATTACTCCTTTTTTCAAAGAGTCTTGATTGGGTACTCAATGAATTCAAATTAATCACCATCCAATCATCATAGTGTACTATCTCACACATTGAACCTAAGAGATCACTTAGTTAAAGTAACCCAGTTAAGTTGTTATTGTACTACCCATCTGGCACAGAAGCATTTGGTAGCAGTGTACATTGTAGCAAGCTCTGACAGATAACAACCATGAGCCTAGACTGTCAACCAGAAAATATAAGAAACGTGCGCACAATGAAGGCATACTACGTTGAATGACAACACAAAGAGGATGAGGAAAACAAGTAAAACAATAAGCAAATAGATGTTTTACACAACAGTGGTTGCACTGACCAAACAAACACTTATCAAGTAAATCTGACCACTCACTTCAAAAGTGCAAATAACTCTGTTTCATTCAGTTACATTTGTTAAGCACTGTCAGTGAGAGAGGACTGATTACAATACAGCAGATCAGGTAGGAAAAAATGCAATAAACCTTGGAAAGGAAACCTTTCTCTCTCTTTCTGTCTCGGCTGTTTTTCGTATTTCCCTCACTGTCCTCCCATCCTGGTCATAAAAGCAGAGAGGCATTTAACAACATAATGAGAGCAGAGCTCAGCTCAGCTCTCATCAGTGCTCCTTTAATATTCCGTGTGTGTGTGTGTGTGTGTGCGTGTGTGTGCTTGTGTGCTTGAGTAAGAGTGCTAAGGAATTAATCAGATGTGAATGTTGTGTCAGTGTGAAAGACTCCCTTATTCTTTCAAAGCCTCCAACAACAACAATAAAGGTGGATGGCAGCAAGTTTAAGTTTAAATGGGGCTGTACTGTTCCTCAAGCATGCTGGAGGTGGCTGCAGATTGTTAAACTCTTAAAGCTGGCTGCTAATGCAGTTTCGCCTGTAGCTTTCTCTGGGGGAGCTGGGAAGAAGACCGTTTTCCGCTTTTGCTGCCTGTGGTTAGCTGATGTATTATGCGGTTCAGTCTTTTAGAGGAACGTGTGATAGATGAAGTGTTAAGAATCTTGTGTGATTCCTGTGAAAGGCTTGTAGGATGATTCAGTGAAATGAGGTCCCTTAGGGCAGGCTGATGGATGATGTAGTGAAGTTTGATTCCCTGAACAGAGCTGATGTGTGATGTGGTAATGGTTAATGTACTGGAGTTTTGTTTGGTGTGGTCTGTTTTGATAGTGCTGACCTGTGGGAGCATGAGAAAATGTCAACAACAGAGATGTTGACTAAGCTAATGGTAGCTAACAAGAAGCCAAGGGTTGCTGCCCGCAAGAGAGAGAGAGATAGAGAAAGAGAGAGAAAGAAAGAGAGATGATGGGGAATGCAGTGATTTGTTCCTGTCCGCAAGGTGAATCTGTAAAGAATGCGTGTCTTGCTGTTGATTTCCATAATAATAAAGGTGACAAGCACAACACATAGCAACCGTGACGTATTTCCAAGGGAAACACGGTATCAGGGAGGGTCTCTGACCAGCTAGCTGACCATTTTCTCCCAGTGATGTGTGGGGGCTTGTGTCTCATGACAACTAACTGAGTCAGTAGAAAAAAAGTATTGACAGTAAAAACCCATTTACCCCCAGAACAAAAAGAACAAAACCTTGTTCATTTATTGATTCATTTTCTGCAAGCCGTAGCAAGACAGCAGTAACTTCTCTAGGGTGGCCCCCCCAGGTTTTTGTTCATTGTCTTGTCATCTCAAGGCTTGACTACTGCAACTCACTCCTGGCTGCTATTCCATCAGGTCCTTACAAATGATCAATACTGCAGCGGTCTTCAATTTTTTTAAGTTCACTCACATCACTCCACTGCTGTGTTCCCTTCACTGGCTTCCTGTAGTTGGATTTAACACCCTGATGCTTGCCTACAAGGCCAAAAAATGGACCAGCCCCTGCATACCCAGTGGCATTGGTCAAAACTTAATCCATAACTCAAGCCCTTGATGCCATTCATTGAAAATCATTGGAAGACAAGCATCAAGACTCTCCTTAGTTGTGTCACTCGGGTGGTGGAACAGACTTCCACTGGCTGTCTGAATAGCAGTGTTCCCCAAAGCCTTCAAACGAATATAGTGCTTATTGATATGTATGGGGCTTATGTTTTAATTCTGTTCTGTGCATTTCTCTAAGTGTCAGCGCTGACTTGTGACTTGCTTCTTGTCTTAGCTCTGGACCTATTTGTCCTATCTTTTATACATTCTCTGAAGGGACAACAAAGTCCTTTCTAGGATAAGATCATCTGCCAAATGGCATAAATGTAAATATAAATATAACTCAATATTTAAATGTTGTGTGATACCCTACATTACTACCACATTTATTGTACCTAATATAGATAAGATTGGTACTCAGCTCTGTTATAACATGCTTGTCCAAAAAGCCACCTCCATTTAAGGACATCCTCACACCACCAGGTTAGGTCTCAGATTGAAAAACAATCTCAATTTCAGGAAAAAAAAAACAAGTAATTTCAAATGTCCTCAGGCAAAACGGATTCAGAGAAGAGGGCAAAGGGCTAAGCCAAGCAGCCTTAAACTCTCAGTTAAAGTATATGTGGCACTTCTGTTTCATTTTACAAGTTTTATTACAGTTTATTTGCCAAATTGTAGATTATAATAAGATATAACCTCAACTTTCACTGAACTGTGTTTTTTTTTTTATTTGACACAGAGACATAGAATGAGAACGGAAAGGGGGCCACAGAATGGAAAACTGTATTTACGTAGTTCAGTACATAGAAATTACATACTGTGAGACTCAAACCCAGCAGAACCTACAACAACATATCAAGAGCAATGGCATGCAGAACTCTACCAGGCTGTGAACGGGTTGTCAGTACTCATAGTCTTTGCAGTCATCTCTCAGTGAGCATGGATGATGTTCATCAAACAAGGCTGCAATTAGCTTTCTATTCACCGGCTTCCTAATCGACTGTTCCACTCCACTTTAAATGCTACAGCTTGTATAGGCGCTGGCAGACTGCATTAAAATGTACTTCCAGGCTGTGAGAGGGATGTTGAGGGGATATCAAAGAATTCTGAATGGGCATGGTTTATGTTCATCTTTAAAAAGAATCTGAAATTGGCTTCCTATTCGCCAAATTCCTAACTGAATGCTCCATTCCACCTCAAAAACCATGCCACCATTAGAATATAAAATTTGCAAAACAAGCTGGCAAACAGGAAGACTGTTTCAGAGATGTTAGTTTGCTCTGCACATTTCACTCCTGACAGTTTCATAAACCTTGGACAATATTGAGGCTTCACGCAGTGTAAAGAGTGGAAGAGATGCACAGTTCTACACTAACTACCGTCACAACCTGCAAGCAACAGCAATACAGGATGTGACAGAGTCATTTTAACGTCACTGTGTTTTTTCTGCATTTGCTTCAGTGTAAATGAACATCAGAAAATTAAAGGACAAGTAATTCCCACAGTTATTTTCCACTCGGTCACCCTAATAAGAGAACTCAGGCCACAGGCTTGTTTATCATTGGCTATGAAGCCTGTGATGCAATGGCACATGTTTAATATGACCAGAACATGAAAGAACATGGTAGAAATGGCCAAACTTGACTGCAGGTTGAACTGTAAGAAAGATCACCAGGATTGTGTTTGCACAGAAGAAGCCATTAATGTCCAGTACTGACCCATAAAAGTGTTCTCTTCTTTGATAAATAATGCTAGTAGCTATAAAGGACTTTTACAAACATTCAGCCTTCTGATACATACCAACACTGCCTTAGGTGTGATTGGGATACTGATCACAAATCTTGCAATGGGGAATGCGGTTTCGGATTAATACACTGCATGTCAAACATTTTTTACATTTTATGGAGCATTGCTTAGTTTTCATTGCTCCAGAAATACCTGCAAAGACAAACAACTAAAATTTTTTTTTTTTTTTTTTTTTTTTTTTTTTCGCTGACATCACAAAAAGAGGTTAAAATTTGTGTTGTATATTATTCCCAAAGTAACACTGTTACAAATATTTGGGAAATAGTACAGATTTGACCCCCAATCCATGTTTATGAAACAATTGGACGATGTGAAAACAAGCAGAAAATTGAGTGCAAATGATGAATCAGTTACAAGTACATGAAATTTTGCGTAGTAAATCACAAACAGACCTTACACACCTTTGATGAATAAGGGTAATTTGTTAACTAAGATCTGAGCTTCACAAAACCCAACAAATGCAGCCAATACCCCACTGATGAGCAAATCTCAACTGGCCTGATGTGGGTTGCAATGGGCCAATGGCATGTGGACTACCCACAGTGGGTCAATGCCAAGGGGGGTGACGGCTTGTTGATGATATAAATGGCCTACGGCCCAGTGTGGAATGCCCACATTGGGTCCTCACTAGTCCAGCATGGGCACATTTGTTAGGTAATTAAGTTATTACATGCTAATAACTACCTACCTTCTCTGCTGACCTAGGTTCATTCAATCTGTGACAAATGCTGTGTTGATATAACATATTTTATTAATTTTCTGAAGAAATAAGTATTTTAATCCCCTAAATTATTAAATACATTTACAATAAATAGTTATTTTTTTTCAGCACAGAACATTAAGATAAACATTATAGGTAGACAGATACTAGAGGTTATTAATGTAGGCTTCTTTCACTACAAGTTATATTAATGAGAAAGCTAGCCAGACACCACAGTATATATCTTATAACAGACTAACTGTTGATAGTTAACTCAGCTTAGTATCACTTAACCTACTTTATAATGTAGCTTAAAGAATGGCACTGATAAATGTACTGTTTGCACATTCATTGTTTGTGTTCGCTATGCATTTTAGCCTGTAATAGCAAGATAGGCTAACTAGTAAATGTACATTATACCGTATAAAAGAATAGTAACTATTTCAATGTCAGATTTTTACCATAAAGCATAACTGATGCGTTATTAATGATGACTGTCTCACTTTCCATAACTGGGGTGGCCATGCATAATGCTATTATTATCATGCATAATGGCTACTCCTTAGTTACACCTCTGCTTCTGTAAACTGTAAAAAGCAGCACTGTCACCACTGCCACTGTTTTAGTGGAGTAATGATTGTTTTTTGTGTTTGATATCTATGAAGTCTATTATACATATGTTTCCCATTAGTTAATAATAGGAATCATTAATAGGTAATATAAGTAATATTGACCAAGCGACAGGTCAAACACCTAAAAAAGGGCCAGAGGGGTCCACCTCTATCAGAACGTTATCCCTAATTGGTCAGCTTGTTCCAACTGGGCCGAGAGCTGTTTATGATCCAAACAACTCTGCAGCAGGTTAGACGTGCAGCATTAGTCTAGTGAATCTGATGTATCCTGCTAAAAAGTCAAAATCCAGAGGTAGATTAAACTACAATAAAGTTGGCTAAGCAAGAAGAACTGCTTCATTAGACAGACCCCGCCTAATCATTAATGCATTTGTCTTTAATATTGGAAACTGCCAAAGAAAATTGGTTCATTTCTAATAAAAGCATTTTGAACAGTTTTCCCAAAGAAATATATCTACAGCTTTTGGACTGTTTTTATGGTTCTCTGGAGATGCTGGAGATATTACCAGAAGCCTATTCATATCGCTCTGCTTCTGTGAGCAGGTGTTGCTCATTAGGTTAACCTTGTGTAATAAGCTTTTGGCACGGAGCTGGGTTTCAGTGCCCCGCAAGCTTGGCTTCATTTTAAACATCATTCTGGCATGCTGGACATATTGGTGCAATTTTGTTCAGTCAACAAGTGTGTTCAGTCAGTGGTACATCAGCATTACTGTGCCACTGTTCAAATGACATGCTTCTAAGTGTAAAGATCCTCAGAACAGAACAGACTTCTGCACATTTTAATACACCACTATATTTTATGTATGTATGTATTTATTTATTTATTAAAGTTTATTTGCTGGATTTAATATATGGGGGGAAATAAGACATAACATTAGGCCCATGCAAAATTGTGCACTGAAATGTGCAGTTACTGTATTATCTGTATTTACACTGTGTGTGTGTGTGTGTGTGTGTGTGTGTGTGTGTGTGTGTGTGTGTGCGTGTGCATGTGTGTGTGTGCGTGTGTGTGTGTGTGTGTGTGTGTGTGTTTTAGGTGTCATCCACCCTGGCGCCTGTCCTGCAGCTACAGATTTTGTGTGTAACAATGGAGACTGTATCCATTCCAGTCTGGTGTGTGATAATAAGAATGATTGTGCAGACGGGTCTGATGAACTGGACTGCAGTGAGTACATCTAACATAACACCTGTTATAGCACACTCTCAGAAAACAACTGTTCCTGATAGGATACAAACACTGGGGTGATACTCTCAAGAGTGCATCTTCAGTACCTTCAGTTAGGGAGCACAGTTGTACCGTAATCCATTGCAGTTATATAGTTTTAAGCTGCATGACTCATACACCATGCCATAACTCCAGACCTTCTATTTTATTTTCTCTTTTATGTTTCTGCACCGGTCCACCGGGGTTTATAACTTTAAAACCCATATAAGGTCGCCAGTTGTACTTTATCTTATCTCCAGAGTACTTACTGTTAATTACCAGAAGTTGAGAGCTGTTACTGTTAGTTGTGTTCATATATTTGAAATATATTACACAATAATATGATTAAGCTAAATGGAAAAATGTGAGATACATGCTTATTACTAGTGAGATACATGCTTATTACTTATTACTAATTATTTTGAGTAACAAGGTGGTACATTGTGAGACAGTTAACTGAGAGGTTTAAGCTATTAAGCCGATAAAGCAGCTAACCGGAAAAAATAGCCAATAAGGACAAATAAACAAACTACATTTCACAGTAAGGTGACACGTATAGGCAGGCAAAAACTGTGGTGAAGTTCTCTAAGTAAGTTGTAAGATCCAGGTAAATCACTGCCTTTTTACCTCATATACCTGCTACTTGGAGGTGTTTCCCTTTTGACTTACCTGGTTAAATGTGTGCCATTACTGTGACATTTAGTTTTACACTAAATGTTTTATACTAAATGTTACTAGTTGCCTTGTTACTCAAGCAGTTGTCCAAATATGACATATTTTATTATGTTTTTTACCTTCTTATTAACTATTAAAGTTATGTTAGTGTGATTTACCTGCCCCATTTTAGCCCAAAAATCACACCTTGCAGACTGTCCTCAATTAATAAAAAAATGTGTTGGACATTGCAGTGTAATTAAGTTTTTTTAGTTAAAATTTAAAGAGGTAGCAATACTGAGTCAAACAAATATGTTAAAATGTAATGTTCATCTGTTGATGTGAGTCACCCTGTAAAGCCCAAAAGATGAATTCAGAAGTCAGAGGTGTTGGGCTGGAGTTTTTCAGGCCATGTCAAATGCATTATCACAAGTGTTATGCATTAACACTTAAAAAGAATGCCTAGTTAAATGTTTAGGTCTTAAATGCATAATTAACATTATACTGATGAAGATATGAGAACAGTATTAGTTTTTAGTCCTCTTTCACTGTGAAAGTGCTCATAATCACCTGATTGATCAGCTCAGAGAAAAGATCTGCAGTACAACTGAAAAATGTTCTTCCATTTGCACCAGAGAGGTCTACAGATCTCTAAACCTTACGCAGAGCAGCATTATGTTTAACTGTCTTAAAACACACCTTCATGTTACCCAAAATACATGTAATTACCTAGTTACTTCATGCTTTGGAATTTCACAACAACCCAGTTAATAACTAGGCCTCGGGAGATCCTAAAAGATTGCACTAGCTCCTAATTACATCATCAATTACATAATTAATTACATTTGCATTTGATCTACACTCAAGAGCTAATTCCACAAAGTGAGACTGTATGAAAAAACAACTCTGCATCAAATTTCAGTTGTAATAAAATCTGTCTGTCTGCCATTAGGAATACTAATAAGGTGTGAATTTACAGTAAGAAATCCCTGCCCTGTGTCCTCCAGCTAGCCTGGCAGGAGCCTGTAACTTTAACATGCCTGAGGACCAGTGGGAGTTGGAGTGTCAGCTGCAGCAGGACCGGAATGATGATTTTGACTGGCAGATCGGTCAAGGTCAGATGAGTCAAGGAACTGGACCCTCCAAAGACCACAGCCCTGGTAGGTGCTGCTTGTATACAATGGCAGTCCTCAAAAGAGAAAGATTTGACTCAATGTGAGGTTTCTGGCATCTTTTTCTGTACATTCTATTAATAATGCGTAGCATTATTACATATGTAATGTTAAGGCATGAAAAGGGTCACCGGTATGACAAGCTGCATCAGACAGGCTTCCGTACGAGACCAGCATTCCCATGTTCTTCAGCGAAGCTGATGTCACTATAATCAGTTGTTGATTAGACAGCTTCACAGTTTTTGAATGGTACTGAATTATTGTAGTGTTCTAGTATCATTACAGGAATTCCTAGAGAGGAAATGAGCCATTCTTCCATGTATTGAACTCCTTAGGGGAATAATCAAGGCTGCAGCGAGAGATCAGAAGATGAATATAAAGACTCCTGCAGTGTAATGTGCTATCTCAAAGAAACTAGTGCATGAAAAAAATAGATGTATATATATATATATATATATATATATATATATATATATATTCTACTAAATATACAGACATAACAAATATTTCCAACAGCATATGATATGAGTAAAATTTGTACTGAAGTACATCAGCCCCTTAAGCTGTAAGGACCCATATGTGGGTCAGATCCATATTTCAGTTTCTCACTGTCTTAATTAAAGCTGTATGCAAAAGTTTGGGTGCCTCTATGTGTAATTTGATCGAGGGTGTTCAAACTTTTGTGTACAGTTGTACACGGTGTACATATACATTTCATAGTTTTTATCAAATAATTAATTGCTTGCTATGCTACTCTGCTGCAGACTCTATTGACCAATTTGTCAGCAAAACGACCAATTTCCATTGAGTACTCATGAAGTACTTATATCACTACAATTTAAAATGAATTTCCAGAAGTATCAGCATGTTACATGTGCTTATGTGTATAGCCAATATACAGTGGTGCTTGAAAGTTTGTGAACCTTTTAGACATTTCTATATTTCTTCATCTATTCTGTTCAGAGGAATGGACTAAAATTCCTCCAAGCCAATGTGCAGGACTACTTAACAGTTACTGTAAACGAGGAGTTGCAGTTATTGCTGCACAAAGGAGTTGCACCAGATACTAAAGGCAACGGTGCACATACTTTTGCCACTCACAGATATGTAATATTGGACTATTTTCTATATTTTTTCTAATATATAAATGACCAATTTGGTTCTACTTATCTACTTTTAGGACTTTAGGAAGTTTTAGTCAAATTTATTTATTTCAGGGTTAACAAACTTTTAAGCACCACTATATGGTAATCTGAAAAACGTCATATTCTGCATCTTCAGGGAGATCTCTAAGTAGTTCTCTCTGTAACTAATTCAACCTGTGATTCATTATATTAGTATAAAGGAGCACATATCTGCTGCAGGTGATTAAATGTCTGTAATGGAAATGTTGGACGCTCACATGTGTAACATTTGTAAGTCCTGCATGTATGATAATGACATGTTGGCATGCAGCATCTATAATGTGTCCTGTGTTTGTGACTGTGAACTGTGTAAGACGGGTCGGGGAGCTACCTGTACGTGAACTCAGCCGTGCAGCGAGAGGGGGATGTTGCCAGGGTAACCACCCAGCAGGAGTTTCCTGCCAGCACTGGCGTGTGCCATCTGCGTTTCTGGTTCCACATGTATGGCTCTAAGCGCCTGGGCACACTGAAGGTGAGGAGGAGACACACAGAGAGGGTAGGGTAACCTCTCAAGCATACAAGCTGTTATTGTTTGGCAAGAATGCTGAATTTTGAATGGAATCAGGAATAAGATCAAGGTTAACAAGGAAAAAACAGCCCTTAGTAGACAGTAGTTAGAGTTTTTTCTTATTTAATCTTATTTAAATGTAAATGTGGAATAACCCATGGTGCACCATGTATATTAGAGCTAGACCTTTAGCTTGGACCACAAATGTCAAAACTCAAATCAATAAAATAACAGCAAAGAGCATCGCTTAACCTTTTGAAGTCAAAGCAGAAAAGCATTCGCTATTTTGAGAAAGAAAACATTCAAGTAAGAATGTATTTTGTATATGTCAGGCATCTTTCCTTACTTTGATTAAGCCAGTAAATTACAAATGCTTGTGAATCACATTTCCATTCTGATTGTGCTCATGTACTGACACCAAGGTTTATGTCAATGTACTTGGAATGTGCATTTGATTCATTCATTCATTCATTCATCTTCTAAGCTGCTCGTCCTTCTGGGTTACGGGGGTTGCTGGAGCACTCATTGGGCAGAAGGCAGGAAACACTCTGGACAGGCAGCTAGTCCACCACAGGGCAGACACATAGACATACACATTCACACCGAGGGACAATTTATCTACTGCATGTAGTATTGTGGGAATATCAGCCTGTAGTGATTCCCTCCCCCAGTGAATTCATTATAACAAGTCTTTTGGTCAGTTTTAAATTGAAGCAAACACTGATAACAACTCTGACTATATCACTGGTGACACATTTGGTTTTATAAGGTTATCAGCTATGAACAAGTCTGAAACATCAAATATATGGAGTCATAAGTGAACAGTTAAAAGTCTGAACGACTAAATTAACATAAAGTTTAAGATATTTACCAGTGATTTAATTAACATTTCAGTTTTGTTTGTACTAATACAGCCAGATCTAAGCATGTACCAGTTACATAGCAATTTAACTGCAGAAGCTTTTTTAAGGAGCCTTTGTTTATCTGATTACCACCTCCACAATAATGCTTCCACATCCCTTTGCAATGATATGATCAAGCTAATGGTAGTTTAATTTACTGTAGTTCATAAGGCTACACAGCAATTGCATAAGCCTTTCATAAACGTTTATAAGGGCTTAAGCCTAATAGCGGCAGTTGTCAAAAAGGCAGCTTTTGTCAGTAACAAGTTAATATAGCATCAGTTTTGCTGCTTGTCTCCTGTTTTGAATCGTTTATTTTATTTCACATGCAGTTCTTAAAGCATTATACTAACACATTTTAATCCTAACAAAATTTCTAATCCGAGTCATTACCAAAGACGACACAATAAGGCCTGAAACCATCCGACATCAAGGTAGTTTTTCAGTGAGCATTGAGAGAATGAGAGAAATGACAGATGTGAGTCAATGCAGCATTTTGAGTACCATAATGGTCAGCAAAACAGATTCCGTTCTGACATTACAATAGGATTCATAACATCTTATAATCAGCTAAACAAAACTTGCTTTATTTAAGGGGAAGAGAAAATATGCATAACTCTGTCATTACCATGTTATGGCATTGCCATAGTGATTTCTAAAAAAATATCTGAGTATGAATAAGATGCTCACTTAAAGAGTCAGAGAAGATATACATAACTCTGTAATAACACTGTCAAGTTGTGTAACATAATCACCATAATGTGCTGAAAATATTGCAGATATACTGAACTGTAATAACACCACCTACTGTTAAAAAAACTAAACTCATAGGTGTTATGTCAACTTGACATAGCAACTTGATGTTGAAAAAAGCAGCTGTTATAACAACTGCTGCTAAATAATTTATGTAGCAACTGCTGCTAATTGTTTATGTAGGTGGATATCGGTTGTCATAAGAGGTAACTGACATGTAGCCTTATTCATTAGCCTTCCTAATTATGCCGGTGGTTGATCAGACACATAAGGCCTTCTGTTCAGATCCTGGAGCCCAACCAATGGTAGAGCTAGCATAGCTATATTTACCTAGATACTATAAAGATTATAACCTTTTAGTTTCCAATTCCAGCCAACCCTTAACAATACAATAAGAATATAACAACTGCAGAGATTCAATATGACAATATTACAGACATTTTCTTTTTTTTTTATGTCTCTGTAATCTAGGCCTTCTGTGAAGGTCTAGAATGCCCTAAGGGTTCCCAACCGGTAATTGTATTCATAATTAACTACATAGTGAGCTACACTTACATTCTGTACTTACAGGTTCAATTCTGCACTTCTGAATTGTTCTGCGCTTCTTGAGTAGTACTTTCAGTAAGCTATGAATGAGAAGTTATGAATACAGAATTATACCTTGCTTTTATTATTGCTGGCAACTGTAACATCTAATCATCCCAGCGAAGTGATAACGTGTGTAGAACAATGTGTTTATGCACACTGTGATTCAGTGCACGACTATTATGTCGAAGGTTGGCACTGAATTGTGTACGGCATGTTGCAGGTGTACACAGTGAGTCGAAGTGGTGTTCCCTTGCTGATGTGGGCAGCCAGTGGTAACCATGGATGCAGCTGGCGTTATGGTAATGTGGTGCTTTCCAACCCGCTGCCCTTCAGAGTGACCTTTCAGGCGCAGGTGGGAGGGGACCAGTGGACAGACATCGCCATTGATGACATCTCCTTTACCAAAGAGTGCGCCATAGGAGGTATCGGAGTTCTTGCATTCACTGCCTCTCTTTATCTTCCCTTGCTTATGTGGGTTCTGACACTGCATCTCATGCAAAAGTAACATAGTGTGTCACGTTAGATCATATTGGCCTTGTGCCATGCCATCAAGGGTACACAGGCAAAAAAATTACATAGTCACTGCAGCTGTGACCCCATGCATGGTCGTACATCTATGAATTTTTGTCACTGCATGTGCAGCGCATCTTTCGAAAGGAATAGATTTGAAGGAAGATTTGCTTAGCAGGTTCTCCTCCACAAGCTTGCTTATGAGAGTTCTATCATATTTCACAGAGAATACTGCAACAGCAGAAGAGCTAACTATTGTTCGCTTCAGATTTGTGCAACATCTGCCAGAGTCTTGGGCTACACTCTGCTACAGCCTTTAATCTGCCAAAACACGAAGCATTCACTGCCCTTTATTATCAGAGCCAAAGATCATTTGAATGATCCAAAGGACAGAGTTGCGAGTATCCTGTTCTGTGTTTTGGCCGATGCACTGATCTCATACAAGACTGAAGCTTCTTGTTGGAAATTTCCATTCCACCTTAAATGATATCATAGACCAAAGTGATCCATTTGTTTAATGGGCAAGTCGCGTCATTGATTTATGGTTGAACTGTGTTCTTGGATGGTTACCGATCACACTAGACGCATACCATGCCTGAGTTCAACTGAACCATGAGCCCGGGGCACAAGGTACACTAGTCAAACAAACTGGACTTTCAGGGTCAAACATGTTTGGGCAAAGTACACATTGCCTGGCCATGCAGTACACCCTCACTGCAGTGCTAATTGGTGTACGGAAGCTTCCATTTCTTCTTAGCTGCATTTGCACTAAAGAAACTAACAAAGTAGGAAAGTAAAGATGCAAATATCACTGATCCGGTATGTTTGAGGTAATGGGGGAAAAAAGGTGTAAATCAGGTTTTTGTTATACGCTTAACTCAGATGTCCCTTTTATTGCTTGAATCTGCTGCCAGCACATGCATGAAACATATCAGAGTGTGGAATCAAAGCTGTGCTGATGTGTTTTCTATCACTATATTAAAGATGCACAGGGCTTCTTTTATTACTGGTGTACTGTATTTTTTGTTCATGCAAAATTCAGCAAATAAATAAATAATACATGCATAAGTGTGTTCTCTATAGAAGATATGTTCATTTATTTTCACTTAAGAGATCATTTGACAGGGGACGGCCACACTTCTATGTACATATGACTGTGTATATTACAATGTATGTTGCTATATATACATTTTCAGCCCCTGTTACTGCTACCCCCCCAACATGTGACCCGGGATACTTCAAGTGTGTGTACCTGTTGGAGTGTGTTCCGCTGAGCTGGCGGTGTGACGGCGAGGCAGACTGTGTGGACCGTTCGGATGAGGACGAGTGTGCAAGTGTTGTGCCGGGGACGGTGCCACCTCAGACCGGCTGTAAAGACGGACAGTTCCGCTGCACCAACGACACCTGTATCCCCTCACTGCTGCGTTGTGATAGTGTACGAGACTGCCCTCATGGAGAAGATGAATATGGATGCCGTAAGACACAAACACACACACACACACACATATACACACACGCACACACACATATACAAATACATACATACTCACTGCTAGACAGCATTCAGAAGTGTAGAACCAGACAAGGTTTGGACACTGGAGTCTGTTATTATTATTATTATTATTGTTTTTGCTAGTTAAAAAAGTTTTGGATGCGTTAGCACAACAAATTATTAGTGCCTCTGATCTGCTGGTAATGCAGACACTTCAAAACATCTGTAGTTCCACCCTGAAGCCCAGCTGCTTGCTGACTCTCTATGTAGTAATTACTTCCAAATGCAGCTTTCAAATGACAAGAAGTTTCATGTACAGCTGTCTGATAATACCATTTCCAACTACTGCCATGCCATCAAAGGGCATTGAGTATTTTTTTACAAAACCTACCACAACACCAGTAATTCAGCGGACTTCACTGGGAATTGCGACATCAGTAGCAATCCGGAAAGCTCCAGGAGAGAACCATTGACTGTATATCTTATAAACATAATGTATAACCATTCTACTGCTTGGCTCAAAGTCAGTTCAATGCGCATTTCAGACTATTAACCGCCCAGATACCCCCACCCACCTGCAATGATGAATCTTTACATAAGCGGCTTCAAGAGAAGCCACCTGGCATTTCTTTCCAACAGGCCTGAAGAAGATATGCATGTACTAAGAGCTTGCTGTCTGCTAAAAAGTGCATTAAGTGTCCTTCATAAAGTTAAGCAAACATTAAAAAATAAATCAATCAATAAAAATAAACTGTTCTGGAAATAAATATATACACACTCATCAACTTCTCTGTTTGTCTTTAAGATTGTGAAACATATTCAATCAAGTGTGTCCAACTCGTTCTGCATACTGTGCAAAATATTTGCATATCTCTCAATCTCTGTTTCTCTCTCAATTTCTCTCTCTCAAATTTCCTTGGTCTCTTTCCATCTCTCACCCTCAATCTCTCTCTATTTCTACCTCTGTCGCTCTCAATCTCCATCTTGCTCTCTCTCTCTCTCTCTCTTTCTCTGTAGCCATTGTGCAATGTGAGTATGAAGAGTTGGTGTGTGAAAGCACTGGTGACTGTGTACCGCGCCACAGGCGATGTGATCGTATTTTAGACTGCCTTCCCTTTAAACCTGATGAGTCCAGCTGCTATGGTAAGACATACACACTCATACATACACACACCCTACACTCTTCCTCACTAAGTCATTGATCAATATAGTACATTTGCTTTATGTTTGTTCATGTGCTGTCATACAGATTAACTGCACAGATGCAGTGTGTTTATTCCGTTCCATATGCAACACTATTTCAAAATGACATATGAATTGCTGTGATGTTGCTAACAGGAAACTGGTTCAGTTATCATGTATGGAGTCATATACAGGACTAGTAAAATTTTGGGCACAATTTAAATTTTAATTACTGTATAATTTAAAGACTTTTAGTTTAGTACTGTTTCCACCTAGCCAACTGTTTCCTGTTTTTCTTCCATATTTCGTATTAGAGAGGTGGAGGACAACGCTGCATCAGGCTGTCCCCTAGTCCTGAGTGGCCTGGGTGACTTTTTACTTTAACACTACATTTTTAATTGTAATATCTTACTGTTTACTCCACTACATTATGGCTAAATCTGTCCTTGCTTTTGGCTTATGTGTGCATAAAAAGTTAACATGAACAAAGCGTAAGCCCACCAATCAGGGTATTTCAGTCACTTTGTTTTGAGCTTGTTTTGACCTGTTGGACAGAGCTTGGTTCTAGCTAATGTGTTTTGTGTTTCTGATAATTGTAACAGACGTCAGTGTCAGGCTAATTAATGACCTTCTATTAAAAGACTGGTTGACTGAGAGTGACACTAGAGTCTCTTCACCTAAAATGAGCTGATTAAGAGTCTTGTTCCAGAAATGATAATAGGAACCTTAATAAAGCATGCTACTTTTACTTCCCATACTTAAGTATATTTGAAGGAAAATACTTTAGTATTTTTACTACTCTAAAGGGAGGAACTTCTACTTTTACTGGAGGAATATGTTACCCTGGGTATCTCTACTTTAACTCAACATCATGGCTCTGACACTAGAACAGACTTACCTTTTACACATCTCTCTATTGACAAACACTGTTTCCAGCCTCCTGTTTGATAGAATTTGGGACAAGTTTAGCAATAAGCAGAAACATATGTTTCTGAATGTCTCGGTGGAGGGGAGTGAGCAATAAATTGGTTATACTGTTATAAGCCCTTGTCTGATGTTTCTCATTCCTAATAGGTACATCTGTCACTGTATAAATCAGTTTTATATGATGACAGTCTCACCTGTTACCAATTCCTAAATATTGTATATATTGTCCTTTATCCAGACTAACATTCACAAGCTAATGACAACTGACTGCTGAGTTAACAGTTAGGCACTGGAATTTACAAAGTTGTTTAATATAAATTCAACTATAAGAGCATTTCCTATTGGCTGTCACTGCATGTTTTTCTTCAGTTTTAAAGAGCTATCCAAATACCTTTTGTTGTTTCCTATGGGATTTGTGTTAACAGTGTAAATGAGCAAAAGCAATGTTTTAACACATACAAAAAGGATCATGTCGGCCCCATTGTCATTAAAAGGAACTGAGAAAACGTGTAAACTGTGCATAACACTTTTGTTCTAACTTGAGAGCTCTGTATCATTTTGATGTCAAAAAATATTACTGGATATTGGAGGTAAAATAAAAATGTGATCCAAAACTATAACAGATCTATCCTGACACAGCACAGACTCGCACTGTGTGTTGTTGTTAGTGTATAGTTCTTCATGTGGGGTATAGTGGAGAGTGTAAGTATGTTATACTTTTAGATGATCATCGTAAGGTTGAGTTTACATCCCTTTAAGTTTAGTATATGTATATGTGCATTATCCCACCTCCCTATGTGAAACTAATCTCATTACAATATTACTACACACAAATATGAGTAGTGACATTCCAAAATTCCACAATTACCAACAATTCATAGTTCATACAGTACTGTGCAAACCCAACAAAATCCTATTTAAAAATGACTTAATTGGGTTGTAAGTGTTAATATTCTTAATGAAAACACATAGCATTATAATAATACACTTATTACCAATATAAATGACTTTAAACAACATGCTTAGGTGCATTGGGCTTTTTTTCAGTACTGTGTGTGTAAAAATGCACAATGAATGTGCAAAATAACAGTAACACTGCATACTTATGCACCTAAACACTTCTATTAGTAACATCTACCATATACCATCAACTCATCACTGAAATGCTTTGCAACAAGCGACTTTAAAATCCAACTGTCACAAGGCCAAAGTCCATAATACAGTGATGTGCCCTTTCCCATTAATCGCAGTGCTAGCCTTCAGGGTACCAGAGATACAGACTAGGCTTCCATGCAGGGATGCTTGCCTGCAGTGGAGGTCTGCTAGAGAAATTAGAGGATCAGGACTTGGTGGTCCTGTGGTAGCTGGTAGAATAAGTAGAATCCTTCTATGAGTAGATGAGTCCAAGCTTCAAATTTGTGCTGTCTGTTCATATTACAACAGGTGCCCTTCCATGATCATGCTGTGCTGCAGTGAAATATAACTAAACACTGGTGCCAGTTGTCCATGGCATTAGCTAATTACCATTTCTTGCTAGGCATTTGCAATATGCTTTCTGTAAAATTGTAGGCGTCTGATGCCCATGGATATGACTGCTGTATAGTATTTACTGTTGGAGTGAGTCAGGTTGAGTAGGAGGGTTCACTTTGGGAGAAAAAGACCAAGACAAGCCTTGGCAACATAGGAAAGAATAGACATGGCTGATCCCGAGACAGGTTTGATAACTAACCAAAATGATATAAATCCACTCTGCTTACTTTATATTCACAAGCACTAACAGAAACAGGCAGATTGCAAAAACTCACTGCAGATGCTGGTTACTGGTGTTTATAAAACCTTGCCTGTTTTGCTTCATTTGAATGTAATCTTTGCCAATAACGCCACAACAGATTGCTGTTGACTTGAATCTTTAAATGAAGGGTTTAGGTTTATGGGCATTTTATATCAGATTCATATCACGCTTTGGTAATCATTGTGTTTTCGTTGGGAATTTGGGAGCCACCACTAACTGATTCATTTTGGCAGTGATTTGCAATTGTGCAGGAGTGTGACTATGCAGAAATGTTTGTGTCTGGTTTACAGAGTGTCCTATTGGTTACTGCCTCAATGCTGGAACCTGTATAGTGAGAAACCATGGACCTGTGTGCATGTAAGTAATACAGCATACTTTAGACTTATAAGAAATATTCCATTGTTTTACACCATAAACTCGTTTGACTACATCAGTACAGGATCTGTTGATTCCCACTGACACTAATATAGAAATGTTGTCCTGTACTTATTGACTCAAACCCTTCTTAAGGTAAATGTTTGTGGATACTGTATATAATTGAAATGAAAGACACTGTAATGCAAATTCAAATCTGCAACAAGTCTAAGATTATGCAGATATGAGGGAATATCTTACCTATTGAAATGAAGTTTAAGTTTAACTTTCAAACACTTCCACTTTAACTGGAATTCCAATGTTTTTCCAAAATGTCGGCATAATTTAACTGCTGAAATGTAAATGTTAAAAGGTTTTGGTCTGAAATAGGCCATTGTTTACAATAGTGGTGAAAGGAACCAGGTGTTAGGGTGTCTATAATATATATAGTATATATTATATCTGTAGTATATAATGGAAATAACTCAATTTTATTTACTATCCTAAATGAACAGTGAATCTACACATCTTCTGAGTTTCATATTTAATGTTGATAAAGTTGTTAATAATAATGTGTCAGATAAGGAAAAAAATGTTTTCTTAGGGTACTAAATTCCTGTTTAATGTCTTTTATGTACCTCTCCACCATGATGTGTTTACAATATACACCCACTGGCCACTTAACTAGGTACAGTGACTTGTATCTGCACTCATTGTCCACTGTATCAGCTCCATTACCTTTATGGATGCACTTTGTAGTTCTATAATTACAGGCTGTAGTTCATCTGATTCGTTGTGTACTTTGTCAGTTCCACGGGATCACCACAGAGCAGGTATTATGTGGGTGGTGGATCATACTCAGCACTGCAGTGACACTCATGTGGTGGTGGTGGTGTGTTAGTGTGTGTTGTGCTGGTGTGAGTGGATCAGAAACAGGAGTGCTGCTAGTTTTAAACACCTCAGTGTCACTGCTGGACTGAGAACAGTCCACCAACCCAAACTATCCAGCCAACAGTGTCCTTTGGGCAGCCTTTTGTGACCACTGTTGAAGGACTAGAGGATGACCAACAAAAACTGTGCAGCAGCAGATGAGCTACTGTCTCTGTCTTGATGTTGATTTTTCTTTCTTGCACCGAAGGGTAGACTCAGGAGACAGGCTGAAGATGTTGGAGTAGTTTATTTCAAGGCTATCGCAGTTACAGCTCTGTCCGAAGACAGTATCTGGTCAGTGTTTTATAGACCGTTTCACACCCCCCCCTCCCCCTTAATGCACAAAGAGGGTGTGTTCTTGTATGGTTTTACCAGATGGTCAACTCTCCTCCAAAAGGTGTTTGACCTATAACCTGTAGAACCCTGATGACAACATTTTCCCAGGGACTCGTAACTGCATACAATGCAAGTTCTGTTCTGGGAACGCAGCTGTTCCCCACATGGTAAGCTTATACACAGTTATATGCATACACACTTATACCCAAACAGTGATAACCAACAGTCTTTACATCTACAAGGTGGACCAGCAAGGTAGTAGTGTCTAGTAGGGCGGACAGCCAGTGGACAGCCAGTTTAAACTCTCCAGCTGCACTGCTGTTTCTGATCCACTCACACCAGCACAACACACACTAACACACCACCAACACGTCAGTGTCACTGCAGTGCTGAGAATGATCGACCACCCACATAATACCTGCTCTGTGGTGGTCCTGTGGGACTAACAAAGTACACAACGAATCAGATGAACTACGGTCTGTAAATATAGAACTACAAAGTGGTAGTTCATTGAACAACAGGGTAGAAGGGGGTTAATAAAGTATGGAGATAATCAAAAGGGCTACAATTCTAAGGTCTCTAATACTGGAACTACAAAGCGCTTCTATACAGTATGTGGAGCTAATAAAATGAACAATGAGTGTAGATTTGGAGGTGTACCTAATGATGTGGCCGTTGGATGTATATGCTATGTAAGACAAAATTTAGTCGCCAAACTATGGTAAAACAATGGTTGTGTTCAAAATAGTCTACTACATACACTCTAAATAATTTTGTATATGTACAAATCCTGCACAAATGTAGTATGTAGCATGTGTAGTATGCAGCAACTTGAATTTCCTCGATATGCCAAAGATGCCCAGATGAAATCCTGCTCCAGCAAAATATTGCAGTTCACAGCCAGGTACATCCTCACAATATATCCCAAAATGCAACGTGAACATTTCAGGAAGATATAACCACCTGGACTTTTTAATAATCAGCCTTTCTATACATTAATAGTGGTAAAATGAAAGATGTTTGACCAACTGCTGCTGCACTCACACCAGCCACACCAGTTTTCTCTATTTGATTACTTTAACAATAATAGATAATATAGAGACAGGAGACAGGTTTACCACACAGAGCAATCCTGAGTTGACAAGTTGATTTCTGAGTTTGTAGATGGGTTGGAAACAATGTCCTGCCCTCTGTCACTGTATGGGGTGTATTTAATAGTCACATATATATAGACCAAAATACAAACGTACATGCTACGTGGTCTTGAGATCTTGCCCTGTGCCCCGTAGTATGGCACACAGTCATAGACTGGAGACTGTACAGTATTTTACTGATGAAGAATAGCATGAAAAATGAGGTGTACTGGAGGAGTATGCATGTAAAGTATGCTATTCAAACACAGATAATGTATCAGGATATAATATAATATAATATAATATAATATAATATAATATAATATAATATAAGAGAGATTAGGAGGAACACTGGGGGATTCTTTGAAGCTCCTGAATACACATACACACTCACAACATTGCAATCTGGCCACCAGGACGCAGCCATGCTCTATAAAGCATGTGAGGCTGTCGGCATGAATAAGACTTGTGACATGAATAATACACTGACAGTTCTGACCAGGAGTATCTGCGCAAAATCCGCATACTGTATCCAAATACACACAATTGCTTCAACCCCAGACCACCAAGTTGCTTACTCTTTTGTGGGAAACCTTAATAGGCTGTAATGGGCCGTATATGTAGACAGAGTGGCTGTAAGGTTACAATGTTTAAGAGTGAAGCAGATTCCAAAAATGCACAGTTCTTCTGTGGTTAAGCCAGTGTTTTGGCCATATGTCAAAGTCATGCAGCTTTTCCTTGACTCCAAAACCAACTGAGGAGTTTGCTTCTTTAGTTTTGCGCTGGAGCTGGAGCCTAATCTGGCTATAATGGAGGCTTGTGTACTCAAATTATCATCTCGCAAACTGCATGGTTAAATTATAATATGCTTGCCTTGATACATGACAAATTGTTACATAATCTTAAATATACTTATTTATTCTTGGAATGTGTAACATACTGTTGCATAGAACATAAAGAAGAAAGTCATATTGGCTTTTTCTAGTGAGTGCTAACGTTTGCTAGCTAGCCACCATTTGAGCCTAGTGCCACCAAACTTTATTTTTCTTCATTCGTTCAAGAATTATTACTCACCTTATCAACTGCAGACATCTCTTCTTCTCTTTCTCATCACAATGAAAATGCTACAATGATAACTGATTAGTTTTTTGGATCCAGACCTATTCAAACAATGAGAACCTCAACCAGTAGAATAGAGGCTGGACCTGGACGCGAAGGTTGATACATCATGAGTTAACAAACTTGAGCAAGGCAACTAAACCCCTCTGCTCGCCAGGTATCGTGCATAGGGCTGCCTACTGCTCCGGGCAAGTGTGCTCAGTGCCCCCTAGTGTGCGCATTCACTAGTGTTTCACTTGTGTTTCACTTCACGGATGGGTTAAATGCCATGAACAAATTCCTCTGTGTGCAAGCACAGTTGGCAAATGGGTCTAAATTCTAATTCTAAGCTGAAAAAATACATGAGAAAGAAAACAAGTAACAAAAAAGCAGCAAAACAAGAGCAACAACTTGTTGGAGAAGCTCTGGGCAAGTAAAAGAATGAAGTTTGATTGACTTTCTAGACTCTTAAGCAAGATTCTTTAAACTCTCAATGCAATAATTCTTTAGACTGGAATGTAAACGGAGCAGGAGTGGAGAGGGACAGTGTGGATTATGAATTGTGACATTTTACATATTGCTAATTTAATTATGTTTACCTTATTAAAATAAGTTCCATATGGTCAAACTTTAACAAATGATTCTGTAGGGAATGTTTTGTGACAGTTTTAGATAAGTATTAGCAGAACTCAGAACGCTAGCCAGTGTGTGACTAGCAAACAGAGCTTTGAACAGCTGTGTGCACATGAAAACACCAAAAATGTACTTAATAGTAGAAAATATGGTTTTAGAAGATGACAGTTCTTAATGTTACACAATGTTTTCAGACTTACTTCAAAACAATGGGATCTAATTGCTCACCACGTGACCAGGAGTGACATGGATGCAGTCTCAGCCCCTGTTCTAAAATGCATGGTTGCAGCTACACTGAGGTTCTGCCTACAGACTAAAACTCTTTGTGTTTTGGTAATGAAAAACAATATCACATGATAAATCAAAAAGATAAATCTAAATCTTTCAACTTTCAATCATTCAAAAAAATCTAAAAAAAAAAAAAAAAAAAATAGTTGAATTTAGGGGTTGCTGTGGTGCAACAGATAACACCACTACCCGCCAGTGAGCTACCAGCCCATGTGGGAGGCTGAGGTTTAATTCCCACACAAGCATCCTAACACTGCACTGGCCTACCTGTAATACGATTGCTTTTGTTAGTTGCTCTGGATAAGAACATCAGCTTAATGTAATATGTCAACCTTGCCATATAACGGACCCAACAAATGATGGTTCTGTATGTATCTATGTACTTTATTGCTTTCTCAGTTGATGCCTTGGATTTAAACAGATCATATCATAACCCTTGTAAATATCTGAAGTACTGAAATACTCAATATTTGATTGTTGTCACTGTGAGACCACAATTTGAACTAATGCAATGAAACGGTCCATATAGAAATTAACTAACTACAGACCAAATACAGGCTTCAAGAAGGCTGCTACTCCTGGTTTTAGCGAGTGAACTGGAACTAGAAGCTTCAATAACATGACAGCTACATGAGCCTACTAAATTATGCACAACACTAAAGAAGCTGACTTTACACTCCTAATATGTCTTGGCTGTACATTTGGAGGAAACGTGTCAATTGGAGCTATTGGAGGGAATTGGAACTTGAAGGTCTGGATCACGTTACCCCGATGTGAGATTTCACAGTGAATTACTGTATTTATACTCTCCCACAATGTGTATGACACATTGAAATGTCAGTGGAGCACAGGGCAAAAGCTCTGAGTTTAAACATGAGCTTTCAGAGTACTGCCAAAGCGCTGAGTCTGAGATTACACTACTGCCACTGCCAAGAAACCAAATCTTTCTCTCCCTCTGTCTCACGATACTGAGGTGGCGCTGTCAGTCAGCCAGGCAGCCGCAAACTCACAGCGCTTATTGATAAACCATAAGAGCCGATTACACCTCATGGCACGGTCAGAAGGCTGTGTGTGTGTGTGCGTGTGTAAGACAGAGGTTGTACACTGTACATTTTGCATGCAATAAAAGAATGCTACATTGCTTTTGTTTGTAATCTGCATTCTGCACGGTGAGTACTTGTATGTGCCCGTTTATTGCTGATCATAGATGACACAAGCCAACATTTTCATTCATACATTTATCTTCTCCAGTGAGCTTCTTTTCTGGAAAATATTCCCGTGTGGGTGGGGCTACACAGCCCTAATAACTAAAAGTTGCTGTTAGGGGTCTGCTGTATAGCAAATGTGCTTTTGATGCAGTTTTAGCTGCTGAGCTGGTTGTTATGATGGGTAAGTTTACTGTATGGTGTCTGTACCTTGTTTGACCAAAATGATGGTATTCAGTACTTCAGTATAGCAGAATATTAAATGTGCACAGTGTCCATTATCGTGGACACTTCAAAATCCCATCACCACAATTAAGTTGCAGTTTCACACACCATGCATAGCACTGTTGCTTTCACAAGGCCCCACTGCACTCACACAATGCCTGTTCCATTAGTTTAAAGGCGAAACAATGGTTTCCTCCATCTCTTTTTCTGGCAGCAGTATGTAAACATATTGACTTAGTGTCTCAAATAAATCACTTAATTTCTTGAAACACTAACTTGGTGTTAGGATTTAATGACTTATTTTGTTGAAATATTTACCTCTCAAAATAATGGTTATGATTAACTCACCAGAGTAGATCATAATTTTTATGTAGTCAATACGTTGAGAAAATAAGTTATTTTTTAATTACTCCTACTCGGTGTTGTGCCAAAGTAATTATGTAATTATGTAATTATGTAGTAATGAGTAATTCTGATGAGATGCTAAGCCAGAGGTTTGAGGAAATAAGCTATTATTTTGAGATGCCGAGTCAACATTTTGAGATTTTGAGTTCCTGGGGGTCTTAATGAAATCTCTGTGACATGCTTTGGACAAAATTGAGCAAAACAGTGCAAGGACCAGAGCACCTTTCTCCCGCCTGTCTGCATACCCTGCCCCCTTCTTCGACAGGCTGTGTCCCGACACCTGTACACCTGCTGCCAAAACTTCCACGCTATTCACAAGTTGATCAATTGAAGTTCTTCTAACATACATATGCAGACTTTCAATTAACAAACTAATAACATTAACGTTATTATGGATCCTGCAGCAGTAACAGAAGTGATTCCCAAGATTAGCTTCCGTGCAATGCTGGTGGCTCCAGTGCCTGCGAGAAAAAATGCCATACGTTCGCAAAAGGGTAGCTCTGAAGCTGCAGGTGTAGATACGCAGATGATGGCAGTGTAATTCTAAAGAGTCTCCATTCTACATAGGAAGGGGAGCCAAATCTAGACAGCTTGTTGAAACCCATGTCTTCTGATCTAAGCAGCCCACATAAACTGACTGGGTTGTCTTACTTCACAGTTCATGGCGATCTCTACAGATACTCATACACTCGTTCCTGCATTTCAGGCCAATATATTCCAAACAAGTTGGGATGGTAAAGTATTTACCACTGTGTAATGTTCCAGATACCAAGCCATGAGGCGTCCCTGGTGTTATTTTGTCCCTGTCTTCAACACTGACACATTTTATGTTTCTAAATTCTCCACACATTCTCTGTTGATGGAAGTCCCTGGAAAAAAAAAATCTTGAAGGAGCATATGTTACTCTAAGATCAGTGTACATTTCTGCATTAGTGCTGCATCACAGAAGTGTAAATTACCTTGCCAAAGGGCACTGACACACTGAGCCCATACCTTGACAGACCCTGGCTTTCTGACTTTTTGCTGATCACAGTCTGGATGGTCCTTTTTTGTGGAGCACACGGCATTCATTTCTTCCAAAAAGGAAGCTCTGGAATATTGATTCATCAGACCACAGATGGCTCCGAGCCCAGAGAAGTCAACGCCACTTCTGGACATGGTTGACATAAGGCTTCTGTTTTGCACACTAACGTTTTAAATGGCATTTGTGTATGTAACTCTGTATTGTAGTGCTTGACAAAGGTTTGCCAGTGTATTCTCCTCCCCATGTGGTTATATCAGCTATTGTTGAATGACGATTCCTGATGCAGTCCCATATGAGGGATAGGAGATCACAGGTGTTCAGCTTAGGCTTGCACCTTTTGGGCACTGAAATTCCTCCCGATTCCTTCAATCATTTAATGATACTGTGCACTGCAGAGGGAGAAGTTTGAAAACCCCTTCCAATCTTCAGATAACACTGTTTGTAATTTTAATCATTTTCTCATGCATTTATTGAAAAACTGGAGATCCTCTGCTTATCTTTGCTACTCAAAGACTCAGCCTTTTGTGGATACTGCTTTAGTACCAAATCATAATTATAGTAACCTGTTGACACCACCTGTTTTTATGTTTTTTATCTCATTACTAGCCCTAAATTGCCCCCTCTCCTAGTTTTTTGGAATGTGTTTTAGGCCTGAAATACAGGAATGGATGTATATTAACAAATGTAATTAAGTTGACCAGATAAAACATTAAATATGTTGGGTTCATACTGTAATAAAAGGAAAATCAATGTAAATGTCAGAATTTTCACACTGTCCCAACTCATTCTGATTTGGAATTGTGTAATACATTATGTCCCCCTTTAATGCTGAGTGAATGCTATGAATACTCATTTGAATTTAGCCTGTTTCCAGTTTATGGAAGCAAACTTCAGTTCTCAGACTTGTCTCACTTCTCTCCTCAGCGAAACACAGCCCTAAAAATTTGTCGTTGACAAAGTTGCTGTTAGTGGTCTACGGTATAGCAAATACGCTTTTGAGCCAGTTCTAGCTGCCGAGCTGGTTGTTATGATGGATATGTTTACTGTATGGTTTCTGTAACTTGTTTGACTAAATTGATGGTATTTCTGCGTGTCCATGCTATCAGTTTGATGGTTAGTGAGAGTTTCATCCATGGATGCATCATGCATCCACTGTTGTAAGAGTAGCAGTGGTTTTACTGACTTTCAGAGCTGCTGCTGCAATGCATGAGTGTTTGTTTCTTTCCTGTTCAGTTGTCAGCCAGGATGGACCAGCAACCGTTGCCATGTACAACAAAAGCCAGCCCCACCCACTCCTTCTGATGTAAGTCCGGTGATTTCTGACACTGAACTAGGTAGGTGTGTGTGTATGCGTGTACTATGTAAATATAGCTTAGTTATCAGGATATCTGGAATTATCTGGATAAGTCTTTGTATGTGTGTGTCTCTGTGTGCATGTGTGTGTATCAGTGGCAGTGTACGCCGGTGTGAGCGTAGCGGTGATCCTACTGAGTATTGCGGTTGGCGCCACCATACTCTTTTTCCTACAAAGGAAACACACAGCTAAGTATGTTTAGAGACATTGGAGCCATTATTTTTAATAATAATCAACTAATAATAATAATATTTATTATTATTATTATTATAATGATTTGCACTGCTGTACTGTAATGTTTACATATGATGTCATTTTCTATGTAATTGCATATATAACTTAATTTATTGGACTTCTTGTGGTTAAAAATTATATATTAAAGCAAATTTACAGTCGCATGCAAAAGTTTGGCACCCTGGTCACAATATATTTTGTTCATTTTTTTGTTCCTCTACATACAATACATGTCTGCACATTATAATGCACAATTGGTGTAATATTTTATAATATTGAGAGATTATGACAATTTTAATATTTTATAAGTGATTTTTTCCAACACGTTAAACTCCCCAAATGCATAGAAATCTGCACTTAAATTGCACTAAAATATCTAAGTGTGCCCTCTGTAAAGGATATGTATACTTACTTAACTTAAAAACCAACAAAACATCCGATTTGCTCAGAACTGTGCATAGGGCTGTATTTATGATAATATTATTTTGTTTATTGTTGTTGTTTACTGTGTTTTGACTGCCCAGAAGTTCCAGCTTGATTGCCAATGAGGAAACAGACGGTTCTGTTGGTGACTGTGGAGAAGAGGTTGGCCAAAAAGTGAATTTCAAAGAGTGCTTTTTTGTACATTTATGCTATCTATAAGCTTATTTTCTCATGCTGTGTTAGATTTTCACCTACATAAACATCATCTACAAATCCTGAATCACAGAAACATATATCATTTAGTGGCTCAGTGTGAAACATGAATCTAATATGACATCATATCAAAAGCACACATTATGTATAGGACTATTAATGTGCCTGTAGTTAGTATAACTTAAATTATTCTATATCACTTCAACAGTTATGCTAAAAGTGCTAATTTACTGAATTTCAAGACATTTTTTTTAATGTGCAAAGTCGTTGCAATGCAGTGTGCAGTAGCATACAGTCTGTAACAGCACGTATTATTATTATCCATATTTGGTTACTGGTGTTTTGCTGCCTAACACTGTAATCAATGGTTCAGTTTCCAGATGTGAAAGTCAGAACCTTTATGTCCAGTTGGAGTAAATTTCCCAAGCTTGCCATCAGTGTTTATCCATGGCGGGATGAACTAGAGGTATGGCGACTCACACGCACACCTCAACACACACTACTTTTTGAAAGTTTGAAATCACTGTTTAAGTTTATTGCAGGTACATGCTTTACCTGCAAGGAAACATAGATGTGTTCAGGATGATTAACAGAGCTGTATTTGATTCTAAAATGAATGAAAAACCTTGAAGTATGAAGTACGTTATTATGTATGTTAAAAGTTGATGTAAACGATCAGTGTTCTGATTGATTGTCCTGTACTGAATCTCATTCAAAAGGCAGTCGGGCAGAAACACTCTTTATAACTTTCTTGTGAAGGGTTAAACTGCTGTGGGCCGAACAGGATGATTTATGTAAATGTGTTTTCTTGTGACGTTACAGACACAGTAGATTTAACAGGCTGTTTTTGCTGCTTATTCCTACACATGTGAGCACATATTTCAGCCTCGGTAAAGCACATCACTTAAGGACATCCGGGACAAACAAAATTTCCCTGCAGAGCAATATCCCATCTTTTTGGCCAGCAAAATGCATTTGCTGGGCCATAAGGACGCATGAAATTTACAACCATGTCACTATCATGACGACAGGCAGTGTGCATCTCCGAGATACTCTGTCTGAAGCTGATTTCATCTGAATTCCAAGTTTCTGCTGCTGCTGTCACTGATGCTTTCAAAACCTGGATGTTGTCTCCTGATATTCTCAAACCTTTCAAGGTCTTTCCTGCAGTTGGAATGTAGGAAAAGCATTTTGATGGCCAAGAAGACATGATACCTGTTGGGTGTCTCTGCAAGAGAGTCTGTGCACAATATATTCACCAGTAACAAGTCACAGTAAAGTATGAAGCAGAGTATGAAATCTCTAAAAATGTATACAGACTACAGAGCCATAACCGTCACTGTTATATTCTAAAGAAACTAGTCTGTACTATTTTTGGAAGAAGGCAATAGGATTAGTCCATTTTAAAATAAAGGCCTACAATCTGGAATTCTAGTTTTGAATTACAATTATTACAATTATTTTGAAATTATTAAAATTATTTTGAACATTTCACACTCTGCAATAAAAATAATAATTAACATTCATACTCATTTATTAGCATGTTAAAACAGTAAATTGAAAGTAATGTTCTTAAGGTTGTATTTATGCCACTGGTGAACCATGACTATTAGATCCAGGATACTAGTAGTTTGTTAGCACTAAGCTATCAGTGATTTGCAGGAACATTTTCTGAGGTTGAAGTCAGCTTACTTTCCTAATTTTCCATTCCACTTAAGAGGCAGCAGCTACGCTGAGCATGAAGATACACAGCACCCTATATACACTCATTGTGTTTAAAGCTAAGCAGGGTGGGCTCTGGTCACTCCCTGGATGAGGGACCAGACATTAAACTCTCTTTTCAACCTCTAGTTTACATTGTAGGACTAAACTCTTGGTCTAAGGCATGGTGGAAGAAATCTCCATACATTAGGACATATATTCTACTAACTTACTTTAAATGGACTATGTTAGATTCCAGCTTCACCTAATGCCTTGAGATCAATGGGAACCCTTGGGCTTGGCTGCCTGAGAAACTAAGCAATGTGAGGTTAAGCCAGTCCTTGTACTAAACAGTAGCGAACCCATTCTAAGTGTCAGTGTGCAGTGCTCTTGGGAAGGAAGATAAAGGTTACCTGGAACAATAAATGATGATACATTTAGACTGATATGGGCAATATTTATTGAGCTAAACATACAGAAGTAGTGTCTCTCAGTATGATGTTGGACCGCCATGTCTGCTAATGCGACATGCTAGACGTCTGCGTGCATGTAGTCCTACATCATGCAGTCATCTGCCAATGGTGCTGAATGACTCATGGAGGCCATCACTGCTCACTAAATGTCCGCAATCATGGCTGTTGGGTCAGTCAGGTAGTCCTTGCTTATGTCACACGCACGGCCGAGCATGAAACTTGAATCATTCGCATGTCTCATGATGTCAAACCTACCCACCAAGTTTCATTCCTGTCCGTGGATTCCTTCTGGGTGCAGCTATTAGTGCAACTGTTCTTTAGAATTTACCTAACTGTTCTTTAGAGCAAATGCATTGTAGGTCTGTGCAGACATGAAGTTGAAGCCTAAAGTCAAGCCATAACTGCAGCTTTGAGACCTGGCCTGATCAGGCCTGACTGATACTGCTATACTGAATTATTGCACACATGGTTTTACAGAGCTTTACTTTGTTGCTAAGTGCTTGATCAACAGTAAACGAACAGTTGCTGAAGCCAGCATTGATTTAACTGCTGGGAGGAAGCACTCTGACACTTATGTTTGTTTGTGCCTAGTAAATGCTGCAGAAAGGCTACATCCCCAGTAAATGTGTCACTGAAGAGATGATGTGCCAGTCCTCCTGGTATCGTAGCTCAAAGTGCTATCATAAGCACTGCACTATGCATGACCAGTCTCAGTTTTATCTGATGTAACAACCAAGTCATAGTGTTTCTACAGTGAAGATGTCCCTGACTCATTTGGAATATTAAACAGGGTTTTGTCTCACAGGGCCAGCCATGATTTCTTAACAAGAACATCTGAGGACAACCATGAGAAATGTTGTCCTGAGAGTGGGAATGTAGAGTTACTGTGTATGGCTAAAAGTATGTGGACACCTCTGCTAGTTAATGAGTTCAGGTGTTTCAGACACACCCATCGTTAACAGGTGTATACAATCAAGCACATACCCATGCAATCTCCATACACTAACACTGACAGTAGAATGGGTCTGCAGGTGCTCAGTGACTTTAAATGTGGCACTGCCATTTGTTGTCAGTTCATGAAATTCCTGCCCTGCTAGATATGCCCTGATCAACTCTAAAGGTTATTATTGTGAAATGGCATCTAGGAGCACCAACTGCTCAACCACAAGGCGAAAGATAAATTCACAGGGTGGGACCGTCGGGTGCTGAAGCACGTTAACACGTCCAAATCCTCATATGTTCCATGACTGAGTACTGCCAAAAAGGGCTTTTATTGTTATATGCTGACATCACAATAATAGCAGACCCCTTTTCAATGCCATATAAAACCATTTTCAAAAAGGTTGTATATAGAACCATCTAGAGCACATTCTGCATCGATCTGAAGAACCCTTTCTTGATGCAAAAAACGTGTTAATCATGCGAAGGATTGCTTGAGTGTTCAAGGTTTTATATAGAACAATTTGCTTTGCTTAAAAACCCTTGAAGAATCATCTTTTTCTCCTCAGCGGATTTGATCTCAATCCAGAACTTGTCCATGAGGGTCAGTCGTGGGCTGGAGGTTAGGGAATCAGCCTTGTAACCAGAGGGTCGCTTGTTTGATTGCCTGAACCAACAGGACCCAACTGAAGTGCCCTTGAGCATGGCACCTAACCCCCAACTGCTCCCCAAAAGCCATGGATAGGGCTGCCCACTGCTCCCCTAGTGTGCTCACTGCCCCCTAGTGTGTGTGTTCACTAGAGTGTGTGTATGTGGGTGCTTCACTTCATGGATGGGTTAAATGTGGTAGACAAATTCCTCTGTGTGCAAACACAATTGGCAAATGGTTCTTAATTCTAATTCTAGATGTATTATTGCTATGAGATCACATATGGTTCTGTGACAAGCTTAATAATCTGACACATTGGACTTTATATAACAAGGTTTCAATCAAGTTGATCAATAAATCAGCATTAAGTCAAAGGGCAACCTTTTATAACATGTCTTTATGCTCCAAAGGGTTTCAACCATGTATGAATGAGATTTGAGGGAAAGCTTTCACCTGCAAGAAATATCTGTTTATTTGAATTCTTTCCAGAGCTCATATGGTATACTTGTTTTTGTGTGTTGCTTTTAGTATCCTGCCAAAGCGTCTTTCTCCAACCCACTCTACGAAGACACCAGAAGCTCAGAGGCCTGAGGATGCACACATACAGAAAGGACAGCTCACACAATGGCACTGCATGCCCTAGAGGATAAACTTTGCATGTAATTTGAGCCTTCTTGGCTGCATGACTGTTCTTGTACAGCCTCCAAAACCGGTAAACAAAAAAAAGGAAAGATCTATGAAAAATTAATTTCTCTAACCCCTATGGGAAAACGCTGAGAGCAACAGCAAATTATCAGCTTATTACCCAACATTTTATAGCCTACATTCAAAGTTCCTGGCATGGAGAGAGTTGCCATGTTAAGTACTAGCCTCATTTTAAGTCCATAATTCTTCAAGATTCTAAATCTTCTGTTTATTTTCATCCGTTTTTTAACATGTGTGGTTTTCATATTATTCATATAACAGACTCAGTTACGCTCTATTGGGTTTCATCTCAGATCTAAATCATTTCTGTTGGACCACAGCAAACATCAATAAAAGAGGACCTACTACAAGAACCAGTATTGGATTTGACAGCATGTTATTTCAGAGAAAAACATTTTTCTTGCAGTTATTCCTTCGCCCTTCTTAGAACTAGCCTTCACTAATAAATGCACTACTTTTGGTAAGGCTGCTTCTGAACGCTCTTTTTATTACATTCAGGAAATTACTCATTCTACATGCACTTTATTAGAAGCTACACTTCCTCTTACTGATCACTTTAAGCTCCTCCTACCTGATAGCTTGTGCAGGTAGCCTGGCTGTTGTCATGCACAGTTCATCAGTCTCTACCCAATTCATCGATGGTCAAGTCCTAACCACAGGACCGATGTAGACCTGGTGTTATTTGTGGGGAGCCATTCTTATCACATGATAGTTTTATAGTAATGTGTGTGGTGCTGGTATGAATGTATTAGACACAGGGGCTTTGATGGAGCAAACATATCTGGCCATGAGCAGATCTGTAGTCAGAAAACAAAATATTAAAAATAAATAATAGGAAATCTATAAAAGACTTGTGCCATATGGATCTGGGGAGTCCAGTCTGAGGCTGAGGGCTGAGGGATGCAGGTATTCACTCCAAACAACATGGACCACACCTGATGCCACTTGTTTAATCAGTTCATCTCAGTCTTCAGACTGCTGATCAAATGTCCTGTTTTGCTGGAATAGAAACCTGCAGGCACACTGCCCCTTTGGGGATAAGATTGGTCACCCCTGATATAAATCCATGTATCATATTCCATTGCTATCTTTAGGAGATCTGTGTTATATAGATCTATATACTGTAATGATCCATATTGACACAAATATTACACCTGATTTATTGAGGAAAACGATCCAATATAATATATCTGTGGGGGGCAAAAGTATGTATAGAATATAGTATGATAGTATGAAGAGAACCATCAGGTGTGAGTGGCCGCCTTGTTGTATTTAAAAAACAGGGATCTATCAAAATCAGATCTTCACAACACATGTTTGTGGAAGTGTGTCATGGCACGAACAAAGGAGATTTCTGAGGACCTCAGAAGATGAGTTGTTGATGCCCATCAGACTGTAAAAGGCCACAAACCCATCTCTAAAGAGCTTGGACTCTGCAAAGTCACAGGCAGAGAGATTATGTACCAATGAAGGAAATTCAAAACCATTATAACCCTCCCCTGGAGTGGTCAAGCAACAAAAATCACACCAAGAACAAAGAGTTTAATAGTCTGCAAGGCCACAAAGGAACCCAAAATAACTTCAAAGCAACTAAAGGCCTTTCTCACATTAGCTAATGGTAATGTTCACATCAGTGGTGTGCATGTCAGGATGGCAAGGAAAAAGCCACTGATATCAAAAAAGAGCACTGGTGCCCATCTGCAGTTTGCTAAAGATCACGTGTACATGTCAGAAGGCAACTGGGAAATTGTTTTTTGGATGGATGAGTCCAAAGTAGAACATTTTTGTTTAAATGATAAGCGTTATGTCCGGAGAGAACCTATAAGAACCTATGAAACATGGTGGTGTTGGTGGTAGTATCACATTTTAGGGCCGTTCTGCTGCTCTTTGGCCAGGGCGGTTTGCCATCATTAATGGAACAATGAATTCTGAATTATTCCAGCAAATTCTGAAGGAAAATATCAGGACATCTGTCATTGAATCTCAAGAGAATGTGAGTCATGCAGCAAGACAACAGCTACAGAACTATTGTCCTAAAGAAGAGGTTAAGAAAAATAAAGTTAATGTTTTAAAAAGGCTAAGTTCTGAGCTTAAATCTATAGAAATGTTGTAGAAACGGTTCTGTATATAGGAATGGGCTAAACTTCCTCCAAGATGATGTGCAGCTTCTTTTCCTCACTTTAGTTCCAACCTAATAAGTTATCCCTCCCCTTACTTAACTATAATAAATCTGATCCAGCCAATCAGAGACTTGTGAAGAGGTTGATTAGCTGGAGCGGATGTGGCAAACTGCAGTTGGAAATAGGCTCTGCGGGAAGGTGACTCTCCAGGACTCGGTTTGGAGACCAATGATCTACACTATGTAAAGCTACATACCATAAGAGATCTACACCTTGTGGAACTATATACCACAGAGATCAACTGAAAACACATCTTAGATCCATTTAGCATCAAGCTCCGTGTATGTAGATATAGATGTACAGAAATCTATTAGACACATAGGTATATTCCATATCACACATTCAGTAAACTGTGCTGTGAAGCTGTATAAATGACCTGAGGTCAAATGGTTCTCCAGCTCTCTGGATTTTGTCCATCCTAGGCTCACAAACACACACAAGGTCATCAATAATGCTGCTCAAATGTCTAGTCAGCACTTCAGTTTCATTTGCACGACTATTGAGTTCAAACCTGAACAAACATCCATACACACACACACACACACACACACACACACACACTACCATGCTCTTTTTTCTCGACTCATTTATCCACATCCACGTGACTCTCAGCTGACTGTAAAAATGCAACCACCGTGATTCTCTATTTCTTTCATTCTCTTTTTTTCTATTACTCTTTCAGTGGAGTCTCTGGAAGGCTCGTTTTTCAATGTGACTGAATGAGGGGGTGAGGAATATTGTGGAAAAAACAGGAGGGGGTCCCTCACACCTGCAGCTTTTCAGTCCCAACATTTTATTCCAGTTCTGCTCAAATGCTGTGTAAACACCTTTTGTAAGGCTAAGCATGTGTGTGTGTGTGTGTGTGTGTCTGCCTCTCTGTGCTTATGTATGCGTATATAGGACTGCCTGATGAGTTCATCATGTGGTCTGTTTAAATCATACAGACTCTACTCTTACAGCTCCTTTATTGTAAGCATGCACATGCTCAGTGGGCCTAGATCCTCAGGAAGCTTCTTCAAATTACCTTCTCTCTCTCTCCATGTCTGTTTTCTCTCCATTCCCTCATTAATACTTTCATCTTCTCTCTGGCTCACCGTCCCCCTTATAGAGCTCTTAATAATGCTCCAGGTTGGGTGTCTACTCCCTCATAGACAACTTCAGAGGAAAACAAGACCCACTGGCATTGTAATTTACAACCTGTAAGAAGACATGAAGGATCATAACCTGAATGTACAATACAGGCGTCACCCTCAATAACACTGCATGGCCTGTAACACAGTTTTTGTCATTGCGTTATCAAGAAGTTGATTTAAACAGGGCTACTAATAAGCATCAACCAGAAATGTAAATGTGGCTTTTTTCTTTGTTAGTTTATGTTGCTAGTCATATTAAACCATATTAACATTCCACCAGTTCATCTTTTCACACCTATAAAAGTCTGATTATGGGAAAAATTTATTAGCTATTAATATCAATACATTCCCCTCCCATCACATCAGTCCATTAGCTGCTTTTACTCAGAAAGACTGTCTCAAACCTCACTGGTAGACACTTTTAGCTCATAAGTAAACTTAAGTAATTATTGCTTTTGTTTTCCTATGTTATTCATATGTAATAACATAGTAATTAGTAATTACAAAATTAAAGCTGCACCATGTGAATTTTTCATTGCTAGTAGCATTACAAGGTAAAAACAGGCTAAAATAAGGTGTATGTGTGCTGTGATGTGCCCTGTAAAGCCTGAAATTATCATTTAAAAGTCAGTTGCAGGATTTGTTTCGACCGTATCAAACATCTATTAATACAAGTATTAATGTTACAAACAGCGTCAGCAATGTACATCCTCAGAAGACACACCTCTCTTTCAATGCTCTTTGAACATGCACACAGTCGTCACATTCATCCGCTTTGGGAAGGACTCTGAAGCACAACCAACATTACAAAATGTTCTTCCACATGCTGTTATTACTCAGTTGCAACAGAGAGGTCTCCAAATGCCCAGATCTTACATAATGTAGCTTTGAGTAATTAATGTCTAATTGCATTCTGTATTGGCAGATTCAAGTTTGCACTACACATTTTACCATTTGTTTTGATGTCAATAAATATAAAAACAATGCATTTTTATTGAATTCAAAACGTAATAACATAGCTGCTATTCTATATACAAATACAAATGTTGTAAGCTTAGCATATACACTTTCAATAGAATCTCTCTGCTCATTGCACCAAGCTACCAGTGGGATATGATAAACAACTGCTCATACTTTTGTGTACTAGTCAATAGCTGTGACTTATATTATAGTAGCTCTCCAGATAAAACTAATTCAGCTTGAAACAATGGCAGACCCCCAAACTATGGCACTGTTTAATAAATAGGGCACACTCCTTTGCTATATAGACACGGTTCTTGGAACTGAAGCTTGAGGAATCTGTTTATGAGACAGCAATAAGACTGCAGTAACAGAGAGAACAGGGGAAGAGCAGTGGTGTGGAGAGCAGCACTGAGTCAGTCAGAGAGAGAGAGTATAGACCAGCATGGCATGAAGTTTGTGTGTGTCTCTATGGACTGCGTCCCCAGGTACCGCATGCTTCTCCAGACTTCGCTGAAATTCATGCACTGTGTTCAGCCTGGTTACCTGTCAGCCACTCTCTCAGTGTCATATAATGAGCACTGACTCTACCGCCTGCTGCTCCATGTTTTCCTCTGTAACTCCTCCAAAGTGACACTAAATACCTTTAGGCAAGGTTTCAGTCTCTGCTGTATACTGGCCTGTTGAGTGTGGGTCTCAGACATGTTCATGCAGGCATGTAGAAGGTTATAGTTCATACTCTAGTCCAGGGGTGACAAAAAGGGGCCAAACAGACAGTACACAAATTAGAATGCTAAGTAAATTTCATTATATAAAAAATATATTGTATATATTGTATATTGTATTTTACTAGAAGACCTATAAATACAGAATGTGGTAAGTTATAGATCACCGTCCAAAGAATAACTCCAAAATGGTCATTTAAAAGGGGAAGGCTAAATCACTCTTAATGCTAGTTAACATAAAGTGATTTTATTTAAAGTCATTTTGGAGAATGTCTATTGGATCCATCATCATCAATTCCAATGTCATTTTCCGACAAGGTAACGGAAAGCAAATGAGCTCAAATTATGCAGAACTTAAAATAAAAAAAAAGTATACCATGTCTTTGTAAAGCTGCACAGTGCACAATGCAGGAGAAATGCTAAAAAACAAAAAGCAGAGATTAGTAAATTCACTTGGACTTTTTTCAGTTGAAAATATGATGTTTTACCATAACAACTTTTTGTTGTTGTCTCCATCCCTACAGCATATTTCTGTTGCTTTGCATTCAAGACTGATATGTAAGTACACTCGGTTCTGATTATTCAAAAGGCAGTCCAGGCTGACAAGGAGGCAACATATGCCAGTAAATACACTTCAGCCACTGCTTTCGGATAGTCAAATGTGAATGTGTTCATGGTTGTACCATCATAAACATCGATTTAATGACGCATGCTCTACAGGGAAATAGTAAATACAGCATTGTTCTGCCTGGTTTAGTGCATTTGTATTTATTTGCTGACTTTAACATATTGTACAAAAGTAAAACAGAAACTGTAAAATCTGCTTAATTCAACAAATAAACGGTGATTGCAATAAAGTAAGCACATCAACATGTGCAGCAGTGTGTGAACTCTGTAAAGAGTGCCTTAACTTCTTCTCAGTTAGAAAACCACCACGTCATGCCAATTGACCAGAGTCTGTAAATCAAAAAACTTTATTTTTATATATATATTTAATGTTTAATATAAGTAATGTTTAACGGAAATCACAGATGCTCCCTTACCTTTTCCATCTGGGCCTCATTTAAAAGTGATTGACTCGTCACACAGGTCCACGCTGCGAGGTTTGAACTTCAGAGGGAATGTTAGAGGACTTTATGTGAAACTGGCTCAGAGAGGCGCGCTGCCATCCCGCCACAGAAAAGCTCTATCAAAGGGCTCCGGTCGTAAAAGCTAACACCAGAATCCAAATTCAATTTATCCAAGACCAGCGCTTTCACTCGGCATTTTAATGTGGCATGGCCTTTTCCACGGCTACATCATAAAGGGTGTTTGAACTGGACTACTTTCCAGCGTCTCGTCACTAAACAATTTTCCCCGGCAGCTTGTCCTGGCCTGCAGGGCTGATGGGGGCTGGTTAGCGCTCGGGTGGCTCACTGCCTCTTAGGACCCCCACGGGGTTCGCTCTGGCAAGCAGAAAGCACCAGCCCCACTGCCAACCACTAATGACCGCTCTCTCTCATCCACTCGAGAAGGAGATTAGAGAAGTGAGCAACAGTTTCTGTCTACTCACCTCTACAGCACAGGAATACTTAAAGCGAAAAATCTGTCTTCCCCTTAGCCCAAATACTGAGGTTCTTCAGATTTGCACTGGAGTTACAAGACTAATGGAGCTAACAAGTAATAGAAGCTAATACCACACCAGTTAGCACTGTGTAAATTACATGTCTGACTCGTTACAAGCTTGTCTCAAACCACTCTGAGCTGTTAAGTAATGTGAAACTGGCAGCAAACATGTATCTATATAAACAGACAAAAGAACATCAAATAACTGCTACAGTTGTTGGTGTACAGCAGGGGTGGATCATGGTCTTGTAAGGCCCCTGGGCAAGTGTTTTTGGATTTGTATGACAATAACAAAATCTCGGTAAGTGATATAACTTACTGATTATTTCAACTGATTATTTAATTAATTAGTCACTCTGTAGGTATTCAATTGTTATCCGTTAGTGTAATGCTTACATCTGCAGTGATGGTCCCAAGAATTTGAGCCACCTCAAACCTTGTGGGCTAAGGCCCCTTAAAACCCTTGGCAGTCAGAGGCCCCAATGGCCCGATCAGTAATTCACCCTGGGTCACAGTGTCCAGGGAAAATCTAGTTTGTAAATGGCTAAAAATCTACTGAAGGCAGAACACTGCAGCTCAAACCGCATATCTGAAAACACTTATTCCTCCACATGAGTGTTTAGCTCATGGGCGTATGTTTGCATATGGACGGTAGGGACATGTCCTTACCAATATTTTAGGGTGACAGAGTTGTCCCCACCAATATTTGAGGGAACTTGTTCTCTTTGGAGCGAAGTCATATTAGATCATTTTAATGTGCCTTCCAAAGGCTGTGTCTCCAAGATGACATTTAGATATGCTAGCATTTGACTGGCTGAAAGGGAGGGGAGCTATCTGAAGGCTCACAACAACACAACGTAAAAATATTGTCCTTACTGCCAGACACGGATTAGGAAAGAGCTGATCAGCATGCTAACAGTAATTTATAAGGGCTGTCAGTCCATACTGCAAGCACAGGAGAAAGATTTACTCCTTCAGATGACTTGCTGTCCTTCCTGTATTGCCTGCACTGCCAACACATTCTGTACTTCGTAGATATCATGGCACCAAAAATAGAAGAGTATAGAAGAGACCTCAGTAGCTTTTTCACCACCCAGAGCAGAAGTAATAGGTAGTAACTAACTAGCCAGTAGCCATGTTGGTTTAAAATGAAAACCTGCTACCAAACGACACCAGTCTTCCCATTGTGAAAAACGCTTGACGGCTGCCGTGAGTATCCGTTTGGTGCATCAGTTGTGGATGTCCTCAGAAATGAACACTGCACGTACGCAAGGTGCAGGACACACAGAATTGCTAGGAGCAGTACAGGCACTCAGTGAGATCAAAACAGAGAAAGGTTTTGAGAAAAGGCTGCATGACTATGTCTGCAATTACCTGCAGTTACGTTCATGATGCAGCCGCTTGTTTACTCGAACGCACAACCAAACAAAGCAAATATATCTTTACCCTAAGGGGTGAGTTGCTGTGTCCCTACCTATGTTGAAACCAAACCTGTCTTTGGTTTAGCTTGACCATAAATGACAATAAAACAGTATAATAAACTTTATTTACGTCACATTTTTCCGTGCAGGCTGCTGATTGAACTGACTGTAGTGCAGCTTTTGCCTCCATTAAAAGAGCATTTATTTAAATTTATCAAATGTGGATACTGAGAAAGTCTTATGGGTTTTCCTGCTCAGGGAAGGGGCCTGAAGCAAAACTGACATAACAAAATGTTAGAAATTTCCAAAACTCGTTTAGCTTGAAAAAAATGTGGAAGAAAACTACATTTGCATCATCAGTTCTTCCTGCAGGTTTAGGTAACTTGCTTGCATAATGCCCCTCCACAATGTTCCTTTTATTGGACAATGAAATAAAAAATTTATTGGTGTTCAAATTCAACTACATAAGCGAATCCATTTTGCATGCTAGATTTTGCATGAAGAACTCAGGCATGTGAATTTGTGTCCTAATTTGTGTTTCTAATACTGCTTTGGCTTGCATTGATCTGAATTTTGGTTGTGTGTTATTTGTTATTAATAATTAACAGACAATTAATAGACAACCACTATTAATTAATTCCACACAAAATGTCTAGGAATCCAATCAGTTTTCTATGTTAGCATTGCACCATGAATAAGGATACTCATCCACTCGATTTCGATCCAGTGTCCAGCAACTTTACAGGGCCAAGGGGGCAGTCCTACTAGCTATAACTAAACATATAAAAGGGAGACTGCACAATACACAGTCAGTTGGACAACTGCATTATCGTCTTTACTACTGTGATTTTACTGTTTGTGGTAAATGAGTTTGCTAATGACTATGTCAGGTCCTTGGCTGGCCACAGCTGCACGCAGTCACCCAGCTGAATTGGCAGTTCTCTACTTTCCACTGGTACGACTCAGTGTGCAGAACTATACCTCTGCGAACTGTAATTATCTGATATAATTAAGTTTACATTTGTGTCGTTATTGCTTATGGTTAGCAAGGTAGTTTGCTTGCCAAATGCACTAACATGAAGGATTTATCTGTCAATCTTGCAAGTCTTCTCAGACACGGCCATTCACAAAGTGGTGCAGACTGCAAATCTATAGGGTGACTGCGGCTTTCATTCTGGCCGCACTATGGCTGACCTGCTGTTAAACAAAGACAAGCAAATCTTTGTATATATGTGTTGTTAACACAGCACAACTATACTACTACCTACTGCTGCTGGCTGCATGTTGTATAGTTTGATTATAGAAACCTTCAAGTCGCTTTCAAATTTCAAATTTACGAGATGAACATACATGAACACTGACCACAAAGTCATATTTACAACTGGGAAACTTTTAATAAGCCCTGAGTTCCTGAGCTGGGGGTGGGGGGTTGTCTGAGAGTTGATCACTATACCAGTTGCATTACCAGTTAATTACCAGTCACAACACTGCAGACTAAAATCATCCACATGTGAAAATACATATATAAGTGTCATGCTGTGGTGCTTCTAACCAGATAAAAATAGCACTCGTCTCATAAGCATCTTCTGCGTATCATTTTGGTACAGGGGCGCTAAATAAACTGCCTGTATTTAATAAGAGAAAAACGAAAAAACATTATGCCCAGTGCATCTCCGTTTTCAACCAAAACCACTTGAACACAAATCAAATCAAACTCACAACCTCTAAAGTTGTAAGTAGGAACTACCAAACTTGAAAGCAGCATGAAAGCATTCAAAGGAAAGACGCTATGGGAAATGAAATGTCTGCCGTGCATGTGCATGGCCACAATATTAGTGTTGTGTAATTTAGCCCAGCAATCAAGTTTTATAGCTTACCATTGGCCTTTTTTCTGTGATTATAGTGGGGCATCACAACATTTTACTGGGGCCCAGTGATTTAGTGGGTCTAGTGATGCCTCTGCTAACAGCCATTTTGATTTTTGCCAGTGTTTATAGATATCACACAGTGCCAGAATCCACAGTAGTAAGTCCATCTAAGATTCAAGTTAGTGATCTGAGAGTGGAGGGGGGTATTTGAGGGAGGGGGTATGTGAGGAGGGGGTATGTTGTGGGGGTGTACAATCGAGTCTTTAAGCATTAAGAGGATTGATAAAATAGGACAGTGCCGATGCCACCAGCAAATTTCCCTAATAAATATATTTTAATATTTCTGTGTGTAATAATAAAAACAAGAAAAAGTGTAAAAGCCTCATGACAGTAATGTATTATACAGCTTGTGTATTATCCATGTTGTGATCTGGCAGTGCTGAACAGCCCCTTCCATGTTTTGGCAAAAAAGACAGCTTGTACTTGATCACCAATAGAGGGCGCCCTTCTTGATTACACAGTCCGTCATAGAGTCAGTGCCAGACTCTATGACATTACAGCCACTTTCATTCAAAATGAGAATATGCAATGTAGAAGACAGATGGCAATGCTGTTCTGCAAAGACTCAGCTCACTTCAAAACAGCAGCCTGTGAGGCCGATAATCATATTTCACTAAAGCTGTCTGTAACTACAGAAAGAGGAAAACAGAAAAGCCAACAGGTCCTGCTACTGTTGTAGTGAGTGGTCAGTTTATTTACCATAGCTTAAAAGGTATGAAATCACTGCAGGTGTGATGACCTGACTAATAAAATGATCAATAATAATTCAGTCTTTGAAGGCTATTTCAATGGTCTTTTCTATGATTGTAGCTAACGACTGCTGACCATACCCAACCTAACCTAAGTTCTAACATTAAAGGGTAACTTCATTACATAACTTTGTCTATTTTATTATACTATCCAAAACCACCAGTAAACCTACACATGTTGTGAATTTGTACTAAAATGAATTAGTGCTAAATGCAGTTTCCTAGAAGCATTATGGAACATCCAGGTGGTCTTGGCCAATCATGAAATAGGCCACCATGTTGGTTTATTTTATTTTTTTATTTTTTGGAGACCAGTGGCTTTCTTTGTGGGGTCCTTCCATGAATACTGTTCTTGTTTAGAGTTGTTCTAATAGTGAACATATGATCAAATGTTTCTGCAGCTTGTAGAGTCTTGTGTATGTCTTTTGCTGTTAACCTTGAGTTCTTTCTCTCCTCTTTCATGAGCCAGTTGTGCTCTTGGAGTGACCTTAACAGGACGTCCACTCCTAGGGAGAGTAGCAGCAGTCCAAAATGTACTCATCGAGCCATGGATTGACTCATGCATTTCTAGAACTTGGAAAGCTCTTGGAGAAGTCATTAACCCAGAGGTTCAGGTACTTTCTCTACTGTGCATTGTGGATGCTACTCCAGGCGCTCAATGAAAGACATGAAAAGTACAACTGTGTGTATCTGCCTGATTGTGTTTGTCTGATGAATGCAGAATGCAGAAATGTAGGACCTATTGTAACTGCATACAGATATATAGGAGAGGGAAAACCCCTGCCTTCCCCAAGTCGTTTCTGTTGCTCCACATGCTTTACAATATTCTTGTTTTCCAACCTTGCATGGAAATCCTGTCCCCGCAAAGACCGAATACACGCACACTCACACACTCCTGCCCCCAGCAGTAGGTGGATGGGTGAGCGCGCGCCGTGGCTGATGTTGTTAAGCGTGTTTTTACAATCAGTTTCTGGACGCGTGCGCGCGCTCAACTCTCTCTCTCTCTCTCTCTCTGACTCCCTTTCACACGCGCACACATACACACGCGGGCGCGCGCGCTCACACACTCTCTCAGCTCACACTCAAGCGGGTCGGAGGAGCTGCGCCGCGCGACTATCCGGGACGGAAAGGAGGTTAAATCGAACCGTGCTCTCCGCGTCTGCTCTCTTCTCTTTTCTCCTGCTCTCCTCCGCTTCTCTCACTCGTACACGCGCGTACTGGTGCTGGTGGGCTCGCGGGGGCCGGAGGAGGTGAGGCGATGGCGCGCGGGACGGAGCTGCTGCTGCTGGGACTGGCAGTAGTGGTAGGAAGTGTGGAGGTCCAGAGAGAGCGAGAACACGGTAAGACCCACTTTAACCTGCAGGAGAAACGCAAGCGCGGAGTGTGGATCAGCTTCAGAAAGCTCCGAACTCTGCGCGCTCACTTATGGAGGCAAGGGGTCTTGGAGGGTCTCAGCTTATCTTTGGTGGTGTTGGTGGGAAGTAAAGGTGAAGTCAGTAAGCAGAGCGGTGTTTAAGCGCTCTTCTGAGATACAGCACTGAGAGAGTGTGCAGGGAGTCAGTCAGAGAGAACACAGAGCAGCCTCTTCTGCCTGCCCTGGTTTGAGGAGAAGGTGGATTTGTCACCAGTAGAGGGCGCGCTTAGTGACCAGAGAGTTCTAGAGACGGTCGGTTCCAACCTGGATGAGGCTCACAATTAGGGCTAGGGCTGAACGATAATCAATACATATCAGTACTGCAGTTCAGATTTAAACTGTGATTACTTTCTCTACATTGGAGTTTTGGCTTGGGTGCACCAGCCTGGCAGTTTTTGGATTAGTCAAACCTAGAAGCAGTTCATAAGCTCCATATGATAAGGTGAAATCTCCCTGCTGAAAACTGGCAATGCAAGACTATAAGACTAATATAAAAATCTAATATTGCAGCTCTTACTGCACTCTTTCAAAAGCTGATTTCAATATAAAAATCATTTATCTATAAGGGATATGACAGTACTGTGCTTTATTGTGATAAATCGCATCCATGAAAAAAGTACCATTACTGCATCTGGTGTAAAATAGAAGATGCTGAAATGCCGCATGCATGAGCTGTTGCACAATAGAAGCATCAGGTGGGTATTTCGCACATTGGGATAAGACGTAACGAGGAATGTGAAAATGCCTTCAAGCGTTTTGATGTTATAATTGTGCCATATTGCCCACACCTACTTACATTCAAGATGCAGTATACAATATATACAGCTCGCTTCCACACAGCAGCTGATAAGCTTGAGTCTGTGAAGTTGTCACAGAAGGAGTGAAAAAGCCGCAGGTCCTGCTGCTTAGCCAGTGAGGGGTCAGTTTGTTTACCATAGTTTAATAAAAGTCATGAGATGACTGCGGATGTGATGATAACTGGAGTGAGCAGACAGGAGGAGCATAGAGGGGTTTTCCATAGTGTGTTTGGAGGGTTGGGGTGCTGGGAATTGTGTTTACTGTTTAACTGTGTTTGGTGTTCAGGTAGTTGTGTGCGGATTTTGCTGCGAGTGTGCTTTGTGTGTGTGGAGGTGTTGATCAGTGCAGCTGTTTGACTGGGATTTGTGTGGAGCTTGAACTGATACTCTTGTTTGAGGGGAAGGTTCTCATCTCTCTCGCCATTTTGCCCTCAAGCTCACAACCTGCTCAGACTTGAAAATAGGGGACACGTGTGTTGTGGTTTCGTCCACAGAGAAGGCAGCTGGGTTCACTGGCCGATTGGTTCGAGATCACAGTCAACATTTTGTTGGTTTTAGGTGGGTCCCACTTCAGCGCTCTCATAGCTTGTTGATTTTTTTCTTAAAAGGCCCATGTCCACTATTTTTCTCATACTTTATTTTTCTGATGATGATATTATATGGCATTATGTGCAACAACAGCTGTAATTCACTTTTACATGAATCACCTAAATGAGCTCTGTTCTGTATTTGTTAAAAAAGCAATCCAGGCTGAAACATTCCTTAATAACTTTGTGGAGGAGCTAAACTATTTAAATAAAGACTGTATTTTTGGAAAGCAGCATTTTACCTTATGGGGACTTTTCAGATGTCCTCACAATGTCAGAAAGTTCCATGTATAGTGGCAATGTCAGTCAATTCAGTAGATCTGTCTTATGTCCACAATAATTTGTCAGGTCAACTTCATTTTCATATCTTCCATACATTGAGATTCACAGCAGCGAGTCTGATGTCACTTCTAAAATGAATGGAGTCAAACTCAGATTGCACAGAATGCAAATAAATAACAGGGGGACTGAGGACTGAGGAGCAGACTACAGAGAGGAAATGTAAGCTTGTTCCTGTGTTACAGTGCTGTAGTTTATGTTGTGCTTTTATGAGGTTAAATTGCAAAAGATTATTTTATTAGATGCCTACTAACACGGCATAAACAGTACGTAGATGATATTCACAGGCAGAAGGGTCATGAATAAGCTAGTAGTAGTAGTAGTAGTAGTAGTAAGTCCTTTAAGGTGGTGTGGTAGAGGTGACAGTGTTTTGTGTCATATGTAATACCAATCAAGGTTCTATGACTTGTAAGTTCTTCTTAAAGTTGAACAGGTTTTCATTCACAGAGAACAACAATTTAGCCATACAAAGAACGATTTATTAATTCAAAAGGTTCTTTGAGTGTTTACAGTCCTACATATAATCCCTGACTTTACTAAAGGATTGTTTAAGAAGCACAATCCCATATGCATGTATATACATATGCATGATTTTTGCTCATTTTAGTGGACCTCTTTTATTTATTTCCTTATTTAACATTGGGAAAAAATAAACATAACATGTAAAATAGGCCATAGCCTTTGCACATGCACTTTGCACTTCGAATGTGGCACAGTATAGATTACGTGAACGTTTATGAAGTTCTGTAAAACTTTGGTAGAGTTTTCCTCGTTTGAGGCTTTGGTGTTTTCAGGTATATCTTTCTATATATCTGTGCTGTTGTCTGATTCCAGTTGGCAAGCCATTTGACAACAGGCAAAGATAATATAGGCTGATGGAGGCCACCTTTGTAATGCATACGGTTGTTTTAGCAACATTCACATGTTACAGATGTGTCTCTGTATGGACACTTGCAGCAGCTAAAGCGTTGCTATTTGAGTAACACTAAATCTGCTGTTTCCTCTTTAAAAAAGCCTTAACCATTTAGTGCATGCGAAGGAATGGGGGGTGCATATGAACCAGTGGAGGTGCATGTGAACCAATAGGGGTGCATGTGAACCAATAGGGGTGTAGTTCTCTTAAAACCTTGCAGCTGGTGGCCTGAATGCTGTTCCTCGCATGAAGAGGTCAGAGGACTGTGGAGTTTAGAGTGTAATAAGAGTCTGTCTAATAGCTACTTGAGATGGGAAGCAGAGGAAACATTGGATCTGGACCAATAGCTCCGGGAGATGGCAGGAAGGAAAAGAAACCTTTTACGTGGCTATAGCTCAGTTTACACTAATACTCTGCCTGTGATGGAGAAAATGAGATGCTTATTATCTCTGCATAGGTGTAATTTACACTGTGGACACTACAGACGTGTCCCCAGCAGTTTTGGAAGAGCCTGGTTTTGTCCCATTGGTCTGGGGATAGTCTGTTAGCAGACTTTTAGCAGTTTGCTGGAGAAACATCAATAAAACATTTCCTTTCCATTGACAATAGGCAGTATGGTGACAATAAGTAAGAATTATTCTGTTCTGTGATAATGGAGATAGTCACTGGATGCTATAGCTAATATAGTTTGCTTTCTGACCAGAGGTGAGTGCAGTTGGTGAGTGCTACCTGATAACGGTTGCCATTATGACAGATGTCGCTACTCAAAATGATGTGGGTTAAGTGCTCATCATGCAATTTAAAAAAAAGATTGTCCTAAATAGTGAGTTATTGGCTAGCTAGCTACTTTACCAGCCTTAATTCCTGGTGTCTGTTGTCTGGTGTCTTTACTATTGGATATATGTGTATGTATGCTTGGCCTGTAAGGCTTCTTTGTATTATTGTAACACAGATTTTCTGGTTGGAAACCCTATTTGGCAATTGATCATTGATTAATCAAAATAGGAGCATGACATGTAGCATGGCAAAAACATCAGACGCACTGCAACAAAGAGGCTCTTTCTTTGTGTGTCATGGGAGTGGACTGACCCATCATGGTCATGCTAACGTAAACAATTCACATGGTCACACAACCTGAGGTATCTCTTTCCATGGAGTGCCTGTACATAATCGACAAATCAGGGTTTATGGCATTTTAATTAGCTATAAACATCTGGCTAGCCAGTCATATTTGGTGCGAGTCCACTGACAAATGTGAAACATTTCTGCTCATTGCAGTGTACAAATATAAACTCACATATGGTCGCATTGAATAGGCTACGCTAATGGAAGAAAGCCTGGAAACAGTTTCTGTCGTCTCAGATGCAGGAAAAAAGAGGTTACTTGGCTAGTCATATCTTTAGCTGATTTTGCTGTGCTCCAGTTTGGGTATGGCAGTCAGAATAATCAGCCATGTGAATCAAATTTGCATGATGCTAGGTCCTCTTTGCTGTACCTCATAATGGGATGCGGCTGTGATGTTTAGTATGCAGGCCTTCCTCCGTATAATGATTCATGTAGTAGCATGTGCGCCTTCTAAATTGACCTGTTGACTAGTCATAGGATCATGTTCGATAATTTTTTGTTGAGACAGGTTTAGATGTACACAGCTGTGTCTGTGCTCTACTGTAATTAAGTCTTTGAATGAGTTAAAAGCCTTGTTTTGGAAGGAAGCCTATATTAGCAATATCAATACACAACTTCTGAAGGCAGTTTGACAGATTAACAAATGCTACAGGTGTACAGACTAGCTAGTAATGTACTAGTAATGTTTACAGACTGGATAGAGATGGATGCAATATGCCCTGCAATGGGTTTGGCGGCCTGTCCAGGGTGTTTCCGGCCTTCTGCCCAATGACCGCTGGGATAGGCTGCACCACGGCTTAGATTAATGGATGAATGGATGCAATGTGTTTTTGGCACAGATGCATTTTCTCACTATTATCATTTCGCTACTGGATGACAGCACTTTGGTACAGTGCCACAGTCACACAGCTATCGATCATACAAATTCTCTCATACAAACATCCCTAAGGACTACAGATAGAAGGACGAGTTGTCCATTCCTGACATGCACAGTCATGTGTGAACACTGCAGCTAGGGTGAGCTATCACAGTCCGAGTGTGAATGAGAGAGGCTGGCTATCATTATCAGAAAAGTTCATGAGGCAGTGTTCCATGTTCAAAGTGTGAAAGTGGCTATTGACACTGATTGAGTTGCTGCAACTCTCGTAAGCCCTTGGGAGCAATATGAGGTAGACTGTCATCAGTAGCATTCATCAGCTTTGGTCTTGGAGATCTACCAATATCTGCAGAGTTCAGTTCTGATCACAGTCCGCCTCCTGTGCTGCAGCTAATTAGCTCTTTCAGAAGTGCTTAATTGGCCTAATTAGATTAGTGCTAAGTAAGGTGGGAGGCCCGTTAGAAGGAGGTTGTACCTGAAGTAGTTGCCTTTGTGTAACTACACTACTGTCTAAAAGTTGTAATATATAATTATCTAAACCATGTATATTGAAAATGAAAGATACCAAGCGAGTGTTTTATTCATCATCTTAAGTTAGAGGGGAGAAAAACAACATGCTTGTGAATTTTTTTGGCCTCATGATTAGACCACCACCTTTGATATACAGGGAATTTCGGGCACTGAGAACTTCATTCTCAGTGTTATACACCATTTCCAATCATTTTAGAGCCATCTGCAGCTCTGTTCATTGTTCCGAACACAAGATGATTTAGGCTATCAAAATATCTGAAATATTCTTTTAATTCTGGAAACTTTTTTGATCAGCACATTAAGGCTATCATACTATCCTACCTGTAGTTTTAACACCAAGCTGCAGTTGGTTTCCCAACTTCTTGTTCTAATGACCCCATTCCACCTTAAATAGTGCAGCAGTTATTACAGTACTGATGCAGACGCATAAACATTTAGAAAGTGCAGAAATTAGGGACTGCATCTACCTAGATTAGCATTAACGAGAAACACTTACTCCTCTTGGCTTACAAATGGAGGGAAATGCAGATATAATAGCATTGTAGCACTGCACTGCCTAAATGTTCTAGTCTTCCGGAGTGTAATAAATACGTCAACTATTGTTAAATTATTACAGGCTGTTGCAGCTGGACTATGTGTGCCATGCCAGTGTTTTTTCTAAGCACATATCTGCCAGTGCGGCTCCAATATCATTGAGCGTGCTAAAATATTTGAAAACTCTGAAATTGTAAAGTACCAGAGTTATATTGACATATTTTTTATATGTAGGTTTATATCACTCTAAATAGTGATTCCAAACCTTTGGAATGCTTCTGTGCACCTCATTTCATTGCAGACAAGTTACATGGCTAATTTAAACAAGACGTCTCTTGGGTCAACACGCCTTGGCAATTTTCCTGAGTCCTACACCCACTTCCTCATTACCTAGCTGCGCTCCATTTGAATTATGAGTCTGGACATCTTCTCTTTTGTTGTTTTGGCTTAGCAGGTTTTGGCTGCACTGTGGGCTTGACCGTGGCTCATATGGACAGTCTGTGAGTCAGGGTCTCCTCCCTGTAGCTACTCTTTGGGCTGAGTTATGGTGTTGTGTCTTCAAGGAGTTTTGAACTGGCTGTCTCAGTGCTCATGGCCCAGATAGAACAGTATTTATAGAGCGCTGGCTGCATGCACTGCTGCTGCTGCATAGTGTCCCTCTCCTCATGCGCACTGCATTATTAATAGGGTCTTGCTAAAATCTGCTGGGTGTGGAGGACTTCCCCAAGGGTCAGGCACATGGAGTCTGTCTTGCTAGGATAAACTGTACAGAGGAAGAGCCCATCCTATAGCGGGACAGCTCACACACTCCAGCTCTAATATTATACCTGACCCACAGAGAGGTGCAAAAATTGTGCTGCCTGTTAAAAGTGTAGGGACTTAGTTTTTCACTATTACTGCCCCCTCACAAAGGAGTTACGACACATGCATGTTTACATTGGCCAGTAAACTGCAGTAGATCTGTGTGTAGAGGTTAAGAGATGGACAAGGCAGCCCTATTGTTGGGTGCACTGATTTTTTCACAGTGACTATGTAAGCTCATTCAGTGCAAAATTATCAGTCAAAGGATCAGTAAGCACTTATTATTGATTTGTTTAATCAGAGTAAACACGACCAGTTTGTGAATTAAATTCCTATGTATGTGTTTTCTTCTTTAGTATGGTAGTTTGTGACACCAAATACTGCTACTGCTATCATTTTAGATTCCAAATAAATGCAACAATGGAGGTGAAAAATCATGCATGTTATTAACAGAGAACAGCAATATTAAACAGCATTAATAACGGCTTTTTTGTTGACCTTAAAGGGGAATTTCTAAATTTTTATCATTGAATTGCTGAGATGTAAGTAAAGTCATTCAGAGTGGTTTGATGTGGAGCGGTTCACTGCAAAGAACCTTATCGACTCAAATTTCTTTACAGTGGTGATTATAGGAACCAGGGGCTGTGATGTCTCCAATGCAAAATAACCATTTTATTTACTATTCTAAAAAAAGTATTTAATATGTACATGTATGTATATGTATGCATCATTTGCTAATGGTAAAAATGTTAAACGTGAAAACATGATTGCATATCTCCCTACAAGCCTTACAATGCTTGGCATGTACCACACTGCCCTTAAGTGTGCTTTTTAAGAAAAGTTTCAGGTGTGGGCATTAGACAGTGTTTTCATAGCTGCTTGATCCAATAGCTTTCTATGAGGGAGCTTTTATATAATTTATTAATTTAACCTGTTCTGGTCTGGTTGCTATCAACAGCTTCTCTAGAATTAAGCATTTCACATCACCAACCACTTTGAATGACTTTGTTTACATCTTAACCACTTAATTTTGTATAGATTTTGAAAAATTGTTGGAACATTCAAGGAAATGGAGCATTTTTATGTTACCGTAAAACAGCTGTTTAAGTAATAAAGGGAGAGTCAAAAGTCAGGAACCTCATAAACAGTAGGGTGCTAATGCTTTGTTTACATCATGACCGTAGATGGCCAACAGCAAACCGGATATTGGTTTAAACAGGGCAAAATTCCGTTACTGCTGTCCGCAAAGCCAGCATAGTGCAGTGGTCAGGAGAGCGTCCCTTCGAGAGTTCCGTCTTCCCACTTCGGCCATCAGCCGCAGGTGGATTTTTTGAGAAACACTGCTGCTGAAGTCCAGATGCATCTGTCATATACAGCAAAACCAAATAAAAAAACCCACATCATTACAAACAACAACATGTGTTCAAAAGACACTTTCTAGGTCATAATAGTGGCTAACACCATTACTCACTCACACACAGGCAGGAACGTCACTGTAATTCCGTTAATGTTTTCTCCATGGCAACTTTTGCATAACATCAATGATAACTTTAATTCTGCTGCGAGGCTCAGCGCCAACCTGTAAACCCAGCATTGATGTTACATTGACTTCATTGTAGCCATTATGTATAAGGCCAATGAGTGACATGCATCACAGTTCTAATACACAATGGAAACAGAATCCATCTTACAGATATTTGAGTTTCTGCTAGGCTTTTGAGTCACCTTGTACTTTGTGTGTATTTTGGAGTGCTTAGTTACATGTTTATTCAAGTCTGCCCTGGTATGAAGAGCAGAAAGATGTAACTGTTTTCTTTTCCAAACTTTTATTAAAAGCATATATTGAAGATCCAACAGCTGAAAGGTTTGAACGCTAATGCGTCCTGACATTCTGACTTCAAGGGGATAAAATACAGCTCTTTGGAAAAGTGGCATTATCACAGTTTTCCCCACAAAAAATCTGGTTAGTCTACAGTGTGTTAAATCATTGAGTTTGGGAATCTAGGTGACCGCGTTTAGATGCACAGCCCAACAACAATGCCAACGTAGGAGAAGAGCCACACGCACACTGTGGTGTTTGTGCTGGCTGGATAAGATATGCTCGTCGAGGGTGTAACAGCTAGACTTGTTCCATCTGGTCATCATTAGAGCAAAACATCCTTCTTTACTCCCTCTTCTTTATTACCTCACGCCAAACAAGACGGTCTGCTGCCTTGTACAGCTTCTGTGTGTGCGTGTGCTTGTTTTTCTACACGTTCAGGGAACAATGACCAGACTTTGTAGGACTATATATATGTATATATATATATACATATGTAAATTAACAGTTGTTTTGGATCTTTTTTTAAATTTTCACACAATATAAAGAGCATTTAGTGTTCAACAACAACAACCACAACAACAGCAAAACATGGACATACAAGGTTTTGTCCCAACAGCAGCAATAACATACATATAGGGCATTTTATTATTACATAGACACTTACATACTGTATATATCACTGCTGTCATAAAAAAACCTTGTATCTCCATTTTTTGCTGTTTTCCAGTTTCTGATGTAATCTGAAAATGCCTGTTGCCCTTTGGATGGTGTATAAACTCTATGATGCACAGACAGAGATGCAAGGTTTTGTTTCATCAGCACCGATGTCTTCTAATACATATATATTATCACATAAATAGTCATGCGCCCCTGGTGAAGTGACACATTTTGTCTATACGTTAACGTTCCTACACCGAGAATACACTTCTGCACACTTCTTGTTTAGTGCAATGCTTTTTTCCCAGTATGTTAAACCTGTAGAAATTGTGTGGTGAAATCTGAATTAAAATGCCATATTGTATAGATGCCATCCTGTAGAGGCTGCGTCATTCATTTCCACATAAACCATGTGTTCAAACTTTTGCATTTGACTGTATTGACATGTATTTAATACATATAGGACAAATATATGACCCCAGATCCTGTCACTGTATGTATGTGTGTGGTGTGTGAGTGTGCGTAAAGAGAGAGTGCTTGGTTGTGAGTCATCTCTTCTCGTAAGCCTTTAGTTGTTTAGTATGAGGTGCACACAGAGGGTCTCTGGGTTGACAGCAAGTTAACCAGGAGTAGCCGTGATACACAGCCTGGCTGTAGGGGAGAGCTTCTCATCCATCATAATGCCACCAGCATACACACCCACACCCACACCCCCACGCACATACACATACACGCACATACACCCACATGCGCACATGGTAGACTAGAGCAGAAGCAACCAATGGAACTTCCATTGACCTTCGTGTCTTACAGAAGTGACTGTAGACCTGAAGCTCACAGACGAGAGAAAGAGAGAGAGAGAGAGAGAGAGAGAGAGATAGCATCTGCTAAGGTTGTTCGATCTAACTTAACTAGTCAACCTAACAGTGTTCATAGTTGGCCACAATCTTCTGAGTTGATTATTTACCCATTAAACCTGATTGTCCAGGTTTGTAAAGATATGAATAAGAAAGTGCAATGTAAACTTGTGTTTTATTTACCACTTACTTTGATTATAATATACCGCTTAAAAGGCTGCTTAAAGGAGAATTGAGCCCATTTGCTCAAATAATCAGATGTTTGAGATGTACCCATGAATTGGCCACTCAGAATTGTTTAATGTGAAATCCTCTCTGCCATAAACTGCCCAAACCAGGTCTAACTGTTGTAAAACAATGTCTCATACATCAGACAACATATTCCCAGCCATTTCATGTAAAAATCTTTGTGAGGGAGCTTTTATAGGTAGACATCTGGTTCCTATCACCACCGCAGAATACAGTTCTTAATTGCTAAGTGTCTCTAGAATGGAGCGTCACACATTAAACCACTTTGAATGACTTTGTTTACATCCTAACTGTGTAATTATGCAGAATAAAAAAAATGGTGAAATTCCCTCTTAATGGTAGCTGGCCGTGCTTAAACATCTATAGTGCTACATCCTAAGTCCTGTAGTCCAAACTTTCAAAAACTGGTATTTATTGTCTTTTTTGAGGGTGTGCAGGTGATTCATGGACTTTTAGTGGGAAATCATGCCTTTTTGTTGAACAGGAAGCTCTCCTGAAAAGGACAAGCAGAGATGAGCTGGAGCTTCTTGGTCACGAATTCAGTAATGGACGAACATTAGAAAAGCAGAAGAAAGGAAGAGAACTAACTAAGAAAGACAGTGAGGGATAGAGAGAATGAGGAAATCCTGTCTTTGTGGCTGTTATTGGTGTTACTTCTCTCTGTTCTCCATGGGTGGAGGAACAGAAAGCGCCAGGCTTTGTCTATACACCAACAACTTCCTGAGAGCAATGAAGAAGCAGGGGGTCCTCTGTGTGTCTGTGTGTGTCTCTGTGTGGGTGAGTGTCCCTGTCATGACACTCTGTGTCAGAGGATTTACTTCAGGCTTTCTGATTGGACAGTCATTGTAAAAGCCTCTAAACACTCTGATACTGTTAACCAATCTGTGACTTACAGGAAATCAGTGTGACTGCCAGACCTGGGCTGCATGATTGAATTTATGATTGATTGAGTTTATGATGAAGTTTAGTGTGTGTCTTAACTGAGTCTATCGTTTTGTAATAGTGGAGATACAATACAGAATAAGTGTATCCCTGTGCTATATTCTTTAAAAATCCAACCCTGCCAATCTGTGTGGTTCAGCCCTACTTGTTCCCCCTCAGAACAACAGACCACTTTGCTCTTCTTCGCTGTAGGAAAACAAAGAATTGGTAATTTTAGAGTTCTAACTACATTACAGTATTTGAATGCTCATCAGAAACGTTATACTCTGTAGCCTATATCAGGTACGCTACAGTTGCGAGAAACCCTGAGTGAACCCTGTAGAATTACCTGGATTTCTGCACTGATTGCTAACAAAATGTGGTCACAATTATAGACAAACACAATCTAACTAAACTGAATAAAATCCACAGCAGGGTGAAGCTTGAGTTAATGACCTCTCCCCCGGCAACCAATCAATTAAGGAAATAAGATTGGAAGAGTGGGTTTCACAGGTGCTTCATCTATTAAATAATGGCAGCATACAAAGCCTGGTCACTGACAAAGCTGTTCTTCTCTAGAAAGGTTATTGTGAACTAAACCTTGATGTAAACAACTTTCAGAAGACCTCATATGTTATAGAGATTAAAAATGATTGAAGATGAAACCGGAAAAGAAAGAAAGCTAGCAAGACACTCAAACTACCGTTGGTCAAGTGGACACTTTTGTGCACCCTACTTGTAAATCACAGTTGCAGGGAAATTAGCCCTGATGTTAGGGGAGTAGGTAACATATTAGCTTTCTATTCATTGAGGTGGACCACTGTCTGTTGAGCTCACTAGGAGTTTTGTCTGCCACCTCCTTGTATCTACACTCATTGTCCATTTTATCAGCTCCACTTACTATATAGTTGTACTTTGTAGTTCTACAGTTACAGACTGTAGTCCATCTGATTCACTGCATGCTTTGTTTATTCCCTTTCATCCTGCTCTTCAGTGGTCAGGACCCCCACAGGACGCCCACAGACCAGGTATTATTAGAGTGGTGGATCATTCTCAGCACTGCAGCTGCACTGACATGGTGGTGGTGTGTTAGTGTGTGTTATGCTGATGTGAATGGATCAGACACAGCAGAGCTGCTGGAATGTTTAAACACTGTGTCCACTCGCTGTCCACTTTGTTAGACAGTCCTACCTTGCTGGTCCACCTTGTAGATGTAAGGTCAGAGACGATAGCTCATCTGCTGCTGCAGAATTGGTACTGGTCATCCTGTAGTCCTTAATCAGTGGTCACAGGACACTGCTCACAGGACGCTGTTGGCTTGCTAGTTTAGGTTGGTGGACTGTTCTCAGTCCAGCAGTAACGCTAAGGTGTTTAAGTACTCCAGCAGCACTGCTGTGTATGATCCACTCACACCAGCACAACACACACTAACACACCACCACATCAGTGTCACTGCAGTGCTGAGTATGATGCACCACGCACATAATACCTGCTCTGTGGTGGTCCTGTGGGGGTCCTGACCGTTGAAGAACAGGGTAAAAGGGGGATCACAAAGTATACAGAGAAATAGATGGAGCACAGTCTGTAATTATAGAACTAAACTCAAATCAAGCATATCAGAAAAAGTCAAATCTCTGAACAGAAAACAACTATGCCTTTCTTCTTCTGCTAGTTCATACTGAAACACTTCTAAAGATATAGATAGTAGAGGAAAGTCATGAAAACAGAGCCTTTAACACTAGTTCGTTTAAATCGATTCACTACATTAATTTGCACCACCAATATATATGTAATATCTTAGCTAGTAATAACAAGGCTGATAGTAAATGTGTATGGTTTTGTGTAAAAGTTTGAACACCCTCAGTAAAAGTTTCTGTTGATTTCCCAAGTGTAAAAGAAGCCTAGAAGAAACATTGCCAGTTCAGCTTCAAAGTTTTAGCCCTTTAGCATATATAACCATAAGCATATATTTCATCAAATATTGTAGGAATCAATTGATTGCAACCAGATTTTAGTATTCAAACCTGATGTGGTGGAATCAGCCTTTAAGACTGACGCATTTATACACTCCTAATAGCTGCTCATGGCCAGAGCCTTCCCAGTCAAAGGCCAATGCAGTTTTCCTAACAACTGGAACAATGGATGACGCAGTGAAAGGAAGAAGGAGGAAAGGAAGAGAGTTACTTCATGAAAGTCGGCGCGCCGAGGCCGTCTTTGAGCTCCAGGCATGCTTTGTGATTTTCACACGCTTAAAACATTCTTTCAGTTCTCCAGCCGTGCTTTTGTTTCCTTCTCTCTCTTTTTCTCTCTCTCTCGCTCTTTCTCTGTTGTTCTCTGTCTTCTCTTCGCTCTCACATTAGGGTTGCAATAATGCAGCCCAGTATGTGGTCTTTGACCTGCTAGTAGAGTGGATTACTCCTCAGCATTGTTAATTATGCTGTAATTAAAGTCTTTATTACCCCCATGAACATGTTTACTGGTAGCAGTTCTGCCATATACATACACACTGTTTGCGTTAGACATGGTGGTAGTCCGTGCGGGACTCTGCGGCTGATTCTTTTTGCAGAGGCATTCTTGCAGTGGAGACTGAGTCTTGGGTCAGGAGGAGGGTCACTCCCACCTGTTGAAGTGCACTGACCCCAGAGTAACTGCTGCAGTTAAACCAGACACTAACCTTAGAGAGAGAGGGGGAGAAAAAGACAGAGAGAGAGGGTGGGGTGGGGGAGAAAGTGGAAAGGACAGTGTGAAATGGTGTGTGTGTGGAGGAGAAGATGTTTCTCTATAAAGTTCTTTGTCCTGTTGTGTAACTGTTGCTGCTGTATGCACTAATTTATACATGACTGAACAACTAACTCTCTGGAGCTTATTATGTATTTTTCTGGGTTTTTTTTCCTGTGGACAGAATTCAAATGTGTGTGTGTGCATGCATGAGAGTGTCTGTGCCTGTGTGTGTGTGTGTGTGTGTGTGTGTGGGCGTGTGTAGACTGTCTGTCAAAGGATAGTGGAGGTTAGCACTTGGGGAGTGAAGGGTTTTTCAGTCCCCTCAAGCATTCTCAATAGAGGACAAAAGACCAGCAGGAGTCTCTCTCTCTCTCTCTCTCTCTCTCTCTCTCTCTCTCTCTCTCTCTCACTTACATTTTCTCTCTCATTTTCTTCTTCTCTCTCTCTCTCTCACTCTCTCACACTTCTGCCTCACTCTGTTATTTTCTTTCTCTCTATATATCTCTTTTTCTGTGTGTGTGTGTGTGTGTGTGTGTATGCATCTGTAGGTGTGTGTGTGTGTGTGTATGTGTGTGTGTGCGTGTGTATGCATGTGTGTATGCCAGAGCTTTTTTGACGTGAGATTGACAAAGATTGACCAAACTTTTTGGATGCCAGCCCGATACAGGACTGAGGCTAGATGACTTTTGCCATCTGGAAAAATGACACAGATAAGGTTACAGCCTACATCACAATCTTTCATAAATTGCTTTGGTAGGGATGTGCACCCTGCTGTGGGATTTTCGCTGTTTAGCTGTTAGACGTAAGACTGCCAGTGTGAGATTCATTTTGTCTATTGCTCGGTTACTCTTTCTTTTTCTTTTCCTTACTTCCTCTGACTACATCTACTTTTGTTTCTTTGCTCCCTCTGCCTTATAACTTCCTGAAGACCCATAGTTATTGGTGAGTAAAGTGGTGCTATAAAGCGTTACGCAGTTCTTGCTGAGAGGTCTCATGCCGCCTCCTCCAAAGTTACATAGTGGTATAGAAAGCATTCCAGGCTTGGACTGGCAAAACAGGAGACACCAGTCTCCATATTACAAATCAGAGAAGCTGCTATTTTAAGGTAAAATTATCATAGAAATGTTGCTTTCAAAACATATAGGACCAACAAAGCATTCTTCTCTGTTATATACCATATACATCACATTCTGCATTCACCTTTGCCAGTCTCATGTGAAATAAGCCCTTGGGGACCATTTACAATCAGGAAATGCTTCTCTATAGAACTCAATTGTTTTAAATAAATCTTTAACTGAAGAACCCTTTAAGATCCTTCATTTTAAATGCCCAAGTTAAATCCTGGTCTGCATTATTTTTACGAAAATAATTTTCTTTGTTGTATATCATCCACAGAAACACTTATATGGAACTGTGACACAGGTTAGAGATCTCATTTGCATATCCTTTAAAATATCCATATTGTGAAGGTCAGTTTGTGGTCGTTCTCACTTCTACACTCTTTTGTTCTACAGTGTCTGATGATGAAGCGTCCTGCTCTTTTATTCTCCACACTGTTCCTCCTTTTAGTTTATTAGACTTCTACATCAAACCAGCCATAAAATCAATGAAAACTTCTCATCTGCTTGCTCTTCTGAACCTTTCCTGTTTGCCCTGGACCCAGTGAATTCGGGGGCCCGTCTTGGAAGAGTTCTTGACTAAATGTTGACACACACTGTTGTAATGTCATAGTTTATTTATGAGTGATCAGACAGATGTGCCTTTCCCTTTCACAGCACTTTTAGATGACTCACTGCAGGGAAAGTGGAAAGCCCCTATTGACCTGACATTGACAAGCTCAATGCTTATGTGCTGGGCAAGATAAGATACGTCCTAAAGATGGTTTAGATATGTGCATTATGGTTTAAATGATGAGGAGCTGTCGTTTCTCATTGTTTTTCATTGATTACGACTGTTGTATATGTTTAGGCAGGGTTTTAAACAGCCCGCTGGAAAGACGTTTTGTCTTATGTGCACTTACAAAGTCAAATGTTTTCATTTTTGAGCAAATTCTGGACTTGTCCCGTACATCTTCCTGCCATACACACATACACACAGTCACACAGATTGTATTATCAGCTGCCTGCAAGTCTTAACAGGACCCTGTGGGCTTTTACCAACTCAGAGTTCAACAATGGAGCTTTGTGTTTCTGCAGCCTCAAATGTGTGTGTGACTGTGAGTCTTGTGTGTGAGAAAGAAACTTTGGTCTAAGGAAAGACTGTCCCGTCTCTCTCTCTCTCACACACACACACACACACAGACACACACACAGCCGTGCAGCTACAGTGCCAAACAGATCAAACTGCCCTTTGAACAACCAACTCACCAGCTTTTCTCAGTCTCCACCAAAAAGACTCCATTCTGTTCTATTGACAGAAAAGAAATATCCTCTGATGTGTACAATAGCCTTGCCTTCTTATTGTCTAAGTTTTGCTGCTTGGCTGGCAAGAAGCACCTCATAGCGTTATTATATATGGTCATATAGGATTTGCTATTGTGAGTACAAGTTCTTGATCTCCTCAATATATTCAAAAGCCTTTGTTGTTTTGTTTTGTGCAGTGTGTAGATGAGGACATACACCAAGAAGGGGTTTAGTATACATAACATATGTTACATTAATAGGGCTTTTTAAACTTAAAAGGACTGTTTTAGAGGGAATCATCATCAGTCATCATAGTGAAGAGCAGTAAGACATTTGCCATATGCATTCATGGGCAAAACATTAAGCTTTTAGTGGTCTTAACAGACTGATAGAGTGACTTAGTATGGGGAACTTTTCCCTCTCTTTTCTTTACAATGCGAAGTTAAACTAGCAGACAGTCTTTCACAGAAAGAAGAGTCAGTATTGTTGCACTCAGCACTGACAGCTTCAAACAGCTGAAAAACATAGCCAAGTATGTTCGTGTTTAACGTGAGACAAAATATTCTCAATGGGGTTTAAAGCAGGCTCAGTTTTTGCCCAGGAGTGTATTAAACTTCAAGTTCATCACTGAGATTCCGCTCATTTATTTATGATCTCCACTGTACAGATAAGTATGTCAGTCTAAGCTACACAGTCTCACCTTTTGCTTGTAGATTACAGCTGATGCTTTCAAAGTTGAGTTGCAAGCCTGGTATGCAACTTTAGATCCTACAGCTTACGTGTCCTGTGGAGATATAGCTGTACATTGCTGCTTCTGTGTTCTCTGGGTTAACCTTCTGTAAATATGGTTTCTCACCATTAGCTAATACCAGAATGTTGTATCAGAATGAACAGACTTTGAAGGAGGAGGCTTTGTCTTCCAGCTGCTGCAGTCAGTGCCATTTCCAAGAGGATGTTTTGGATTTGAAAAAGGCTTAACGTTATGTACGTCCCAAGCAATCATGTATTGTTCTAGAAAATGCACCTTTGGTTTTTAGTTTTTCAGACTTTCAAATTAGCCAATATGTTTTGCAGGCCTCTTTTCTACTCTTTTAAACATCTATTACATGCATGTATATATAATATGTCTTATATGTCCCCGTACACAACAGCAGCTAATAGAGACACAGTGACCTCAAGTTGACCAGGGTTTGTCATGACTGTGTTTAGTGGATGTGGCCAAAATATGTTTTCCTCCATGTCCTGTTATTGTTCCTCACAGTGTTAATAGGTTCTCGGACTTTAAGTAGGCCATGGTATATTAAACACAATAGCTGATATTTACTGTTTCAAAATTATGATTAGCGAAATAAGTAGAGTTGAGCATCAGCCTTATTTCTAAAGAGACTAATTTGAGACATTAACATAAAGGATCTTACACTTATACTGTAGATAGTAATATAGTATTCATGTAGCATCAAAAAGGGTTCTGCTGTTGTTATAAGCTGTAGATCCCTTGTTGGAACCATAGTTAAGAGTATACTTACATTCTTCAAGTATCGTTTTAGACATGAGTTTAGTCCTTCATAAAATGTTGCCCCTTAATAAACATCAGAGAACTATTTCATAATGTTGAAATGCAGACACATTTAGGGAAGAAGAAACGTGGAATTCCTCTTTGACCCTTGATTGTCAGTTTAAGGACTGATTTATGAAATTAAATGTTATTCAGGTTAAAATCTTATTTAACCTAAATCTGTGTTTTCTTTCTAATTACATTGACATTGTTCTTGCAGGCAAACAGTAAACACAAGTATATTCTCTGAATGAAGCTACAATAACCAATAAATGACCAATATATGTCACCATATTTCTCTCCTCTCAATGTAAACTGGGCGGTTCTAATGTTGGGTAAGTATAACCAATCACAACACTGATGATTTTTGCCCCGCCCACACAAAACAGATTCAACAGAGTCAAAGGAACTTAGTGAGCTAAAGCTAACCTAGCAATACGAAAAGCTAGGGAGCTAGACCACCTGTATGTAACTGCTTGTCTACCTTATTATCCTTTTATCTATACATGAACATTGTTCATTCGTCTGTTCCTTCTTTCACACATTTCAGTTGTTCATCGGTCCATTTGCCCCTGTTCATCTGTGACTTTTTTCCTCCTGTTACCGTCACATGAAAGCTGGATAATTATTGTAGTGCTGTATGAGTAGCAGAGCTGGCTAGCAGTGTGTACAGAGAGCTGTCAATCAAGCTGCTTGTTAGCCACGCCCACAGAGTTCTTAGATAAGTCTTTAAGCCGTGTTTTATCATATTAATATCTTTTGTTTTTCATTCAAGCCTTGGTGGATATTTAATATAACACTTAAGTTTCATTCTGTGTTCCCTGGGGCATGAATTAATAGTGTATTAAGGAAGATGTGCAAGCCTTTCTTCATGTTATTCTGTTTATTAAAGTTGCATACTTTGTTGTTATGCATGCAAGCAGTTGAAATTAGATGTAAACAGAGCTGGATTGATTGGGTGCACTCTAAAGACTACAGCAAATGAAATCAGGTCTAGTTTACTAAGATCTGTTGTCTTAGTTAGAGAGAGTGTGTACTTCACCTTAGAAGATCACCTGAAGTGAGTGTTCTTTTAATCAGTTACAACAGCATTTGGCCTGTCAGAGCATGTCATTTTGCAAGTGATTCTTCACTACATAGTTCTCTCAGGGCATCGCGTGTAAAGCAGCAAAAACACACACATGGATCAATACAGTCACATTACTTTGCCAGAGTCAAACTTTTTTTTAAAGTACAATTTAATTTGTAAAAGTAATTTGTCCTTTAATGTTGAACACTTTATATGCCAGTGTTTGGGTTTGTTTGGCTGTTTTATAGTCCTCATGGGACTAATTCAGACTAAACAGTCTGGGTCTAGGGATGTTTTTCTCCAATCACTAAAGTACCTGCCAATAAGATAAGAATGCATTCACATAACAGGCTCGAACTTCTGGTCTGAAAATGCTTGAAGCTCAGTAGAATGCATTGCACAAGAACAGTGAACGTGCAACATCTAGAAGGCCCTGCGGATGGATTGATATAATGCCTAAATTAGATCCCATTACTGCCCATGTGTAAAACTCATTGACATGGAAGAGAACCAGTAGAAACTCTAGCTGTTAGTTTTGAAATGGCACTGATTAGAGATACCAGTTAACAGTATCAGGCTGATTTCATGTCTGATGTTCACTATGTGAACTCACTGAACAATCACTATTGACTCTGGCTTTGGCTTGTTCTGCAACAATAAAGCCTTAAATTTTGGCATTCGATCCTTGCAAACCATTTTATGGTCCCTTAGTCAGAGGAGTTACGCTCATCCTGTTTGCAACATAAGCACTGAACAAGCAAACGCTAACAAATCTGCAAGATAAGGGCTGGGCTATGTACGGTGGCCGAGAAGTGCAAAACAAATGAACATTCAAGAAAGCAAAATTACAAAAGCCAAAATATTTTACAAAGGCAAAAAAATTACATTTCAGAAAACAAAATTACTATTACACTTTTACAAACCACAAATTCTGACGGAAAGGGTAGGTCTAACACACAGGAAGTGTCAATCAAACTGTTTCGCGGTGGTAGAGTGAATGGAAGAAAGAGACGAACAGGCAACATCTAACATTAGAGATGGAAATTGTTAACAAAAGTAAGTGGGCTGTAACTCTAGATATAGTGGATAACCAGCTAGCTAGCTTAAAATGGCTGAGAACTTTTGCAAAACTGTTCACTTTTTACAGTTCAGGTGGTTTAGACATGGCCTGTTCGTCTCTTTCTTCTGTCTGCTCTTTAAAAACTCTAAAGACCTTCCACAGGAAAAACAAAAGCGTGCCAGCTGGCTAAAATGCGTACCACAAATGGACAAAACATGCTTTAGCTTCGTGACCATCCCAAACTCCACTCACTCTACCACCAAACTGGGCTCAAACTGGCCAGCAAACATCTGAGCTAGGTATATGTGAAAGTTCATTAAGTTTTAGTTCTGAATGCAGTGATGAAGCTCTTAGTGCTACTATTGAATTTTCAATAGTAGATGCCTACCCATGTCACCATTTGCCCATTTCCTGATGAGCAAAGGAAATCTTTTTGTACTTGAAGATATTCTGCCAATATTTAGCATTTTCATGTTGTTTATTTGTGCCATGTTCAGTGTGGCCTTGAGATGCTCATCTTAAGTGCTTTAAGCACTCTAACCAAAAATAGATAAAGCTTTGTGTTTGTTTGTAATCAGAGTAATCAGACTGTAATTGGTATTAGCCAGTACTCAGATCTTCAACCTCTGTATCATTATTGGGAAAGAAAAGGTTGTATCATGCCATATCTATGTGAGATTGCTTGTAGTGCTGCCATATCATTTAATTTGCATAGTTAATAGCCAATATTAACCTAGTTTAAAGAGCTAATAACACTGCATATGTCATAGTAGCTTGAAGTGGCAGCGATTGCAAAGACTGCTGTTGTCATAATGTTTAAAGTCGTAATGGTTAATGTCACATGCTAATATTCTGTTAAGCTATCATGTAATGACACATTATGACATCTGTTATGGCAATGAACTGTATTAGTAACATGACAATGTTATATTACTGGACATAGTCTAATATGATAACTTGTATGACAGCAAATGACATCTACCATGACTTCGCTGCTGTTGGAACATAACTTGTAGCTCCGTTTTTTTGGGGTTTTTTCAATTTTGAACCTACTTTGAAAGTACCTGTCACTCTTCACATTGTATAGATATTTCATATGAAATGACCAAAATAACTGGCCCAAAATGTTTTTCCTCCTCCTGTTAAGTTTTCATTATGGAGATGCTAAGTTTTGTTATGACACCACCGATGTGCTTATGGCATGCTTATGTAGCATAGTTTAAGTAAAGTGTTACTACAAGTTGTTCATGTACCTGTAATTAATTTCAAGGTACAGAATAATATGTACTTAAATATATGAATGTTTTTTAATATATGCAGCAAATTTGTATTCATATGAGGTTCATGATATGAGCTGCCAGCAAGTTTTCTACATTTAAGTTTCTAAGATCTGATATAAGAGTTTTGAAAAGTACAGGATGTCTTTATTACTTACAGCAGTGGCTTACTGCATATATTCATCATTTATTAAAGAAGAACAAAATAAGAACATTTGGGGAAAAGCTTTGCTCTCTGTGTTTATTTGAGGTTGGCAGATGTGATGGGAGCAGCCACAGGAGCAATATTTTCCCATCCTCCTATGCCCACAGCAGTCAGCGCTTCAGCGCTTATCTGATCTCTTTAGCAGAGCGTGGCATGTTTATGTCTGTGTGTGTGTGTGTGTGTGTGTGTGTTTGCGAGACACAGAGTGACCTCAATCCAAAAACACAGCTTTGGCATCAGCAGCCAGCTCACCGGGTCATTTCAAAATCAGTCGATATGATGATATTTTTCATCACTGTGATAAATTATCCCACAGTATGTCACAATATGCTTTTCTAAGCACTGCATAAAGTGTTGATATCATCTGTTTTTATAGAAGACTAAACAACTGCATGTTTCAGTGTAATAAGAGCATAATTAATCCTGTTTAATTGGATTTAGTGCAGGGCATTATATGATAGGTCAGTTACTAATAGCATTTCAGTGTTTTGTGGGACATGACTGGTTCTTTTTACCATATCGCCTACTGAGACGTGTTTTTTCACAAGAGCTGTAGCATATACTCAGTTTAGTATTTACTATTTTGCATGAACGTCCGTTCATAGCACTATTATTGGAATTGGAATGGGATTGGGTTCAACAGAGCTAATACCTGATCCATTAAATAGCCATTGTTAAGTGAATCTGGAACAATAAGTATCAAGACTTGCCTAATATTTTCTGTTAGAAAAGTGTTGAACTTTTAACATTTATGTTGTAGTTGTTTCGTGGATTACTTGGTCTCTTGGGCTGCCCCTGATGGACCCTACTGAGCCTATAAACTCCAATCCCTGCCTAACACCCCCCACCTTCCCCAAGCCAAAACAAAGACCAAATGTTTTCACACCAACTGTAAAATCCCCAGCAGTTTATTACTGATTATAGTGCATGAACTATAATAAAAACAACAAGCGTGTCCACAAGTGGTTCCCTTTTTACCTCAAAATCACTCTACTGTAAACACTAAGCCCTAAACGCTAACCCACGGCATAACACGATCAAACACAACCAACACATAAATACATAGATTTTCCATAGATTATTAACCTAACATCTTAATCTGAACATGTTTGGACCACTTGGTGAATCGTTTCAACTTTACAAACTACACAAACTATATAAGATAAATGATATTGGTTTAAATAAGTAAACAAATAATAAGATTAGTATTTTGGTATTTGGTAGTAATTAGTATTTTTGTATGTCCAGCCCCAATCAGAACAAATACACCCTCGTATTGTTTTGTTACAGTCTATAGCACGTCTACATTACTGGAAGTAGATATCTGACCTGCATTGAAACAACCTTTTCTCAGTTATCTGGTCCAAACTTTAGCTTGCAATCTTTGGATGGAGAACTGCGCTTATACTCAATTCTGTGTACTACACTCAAATGCTTTTTTTGTCTCCTCAAATTTTCCAGTCTGAAACTCAAAACAGACTCCTCTAATAAGTTACAGATTTTTGAGAAATGAGTAATCCCTCGTAGGTATGGAATGTGCTATAACAGCTAGAGGTGAAGGTCAGCGAATTGGGAAAAGGCCTGTCGTTGCTGCAGCAGAAGAGCAAGGCTGCAGTTTCTTTCCAATCTGATATCATCCACATGACCAACCGTGTGACTAGCAGCTAGCCAACAGTCTGCAATAGCCAAGCGCGCACAAAGACACGGCTGGACCCCTGAAAAATTCAGTTGAATGGGTCCCCCTCTTCTACCGCAAGCCTCAGGCATGCGGGCAGCATAGACAGAGACCCTAGCAACATCTTGTAGCTGATTTATAAACTCAGTAGTGGACTCTCTGCCCACTGCGGGGCATAGACCCACATGTTCTGTGAAATATACAGATAAAGTTTGACTTGACTTGATTCTCACTTGATTCTTGACTTGATTCTCAGCTGTTAAATTCCGATACGGGATTCGCAAAACAAATATCTCACTCTGTAGGGATGTTCACAGCTGCCGATTCGCATTTCTGTGTAGAGTTGTAGAGTCCAGCTTTTATCTGGAAATTTGCTGGGAGTAATTGAAGCTCGTCAGAAAAAACCCACACTCATTTCAGCCATATTTTATATAGTATCACAAGATAAGACTGTAAAGGTACTTCTGGTGATACTGCTGAATTAATTTAATAACAAGCTGCAGCCTTAGAATTTACATGTTTGCTATTAGTGATTGTGCAATGTTGGTAAAACATTCTTGGTACACATTGTTTTGTCTCACAGTTTTCTTTTTTTTTTTTTACATTATTTTTCTCATTTTACAAATTTCAAAACACAACAAAGGGCATGTGTATAAAACAATTATGGCCACAAAAGAGGGAAGGAGAAATAAAGTGTTGTGGGGGGGGG
>CM067482.1:21956146-22086544 GCA_034552555.1 Semaprochilodus insignis
GTTGTGGGGGGGGGGGGGGGGGGGTACATAAAAGCAGAATAAATAAATTAAAAATAAATTTAAAAAGTAAAATTCAAAAATTAATATATGTACTCCAGGCTGTCAAACAGAAACTAGTATCCAGTAGCTTACATAGTCATTTACAGGCTTAAGGGATTACATAGTATATATAATATATACCTATACTTAGCTACCTAACTTATGGTGTTGGCTCGACAGGGTAGGTTAAGATCTATTTTTTCCAATATTTTGCAAAGCACTCCATTCACAATTGTAACATAAATGTAAGATTTTCCATTGAATGAACTTCGTTGACAATTTCAATACATTGTTTTTTTGGTGGGGGATCCCGTTGCATCCATTTTTTTGTTATGGCCTTTTTACTATCTGCCAGTAATATTTAAAGCAGATAATTATCATCATTCGGTACATCCTGAAGCATTTTCCCAAAGTAAAAATTCACAAATGACATCTCAAACTTAATCCCAAATAGATCACTCAATGCAATTTTAATGTCTTGCCAATAAGACACAAGCATTGGACATTCCCAGAATATATGTATGTGATCAGCCATCTGTGCACCGCATTGTCTCCAGCACCATCCATGGTGGCTTCATTTGTCCATCAGAGCCCTTCTTGTAGGAGTATAAAAATCCCTAACCAGACGTTTTCAATTAAATTCTCTTAAAACTCTTGAATGTGATGTAGAGACTATCCATCTAAAGTAGCCATCCCAGTCTTCATCTGTAATCACTATACCAGAGTCTTTCTCCCATGAAAGCTTGATATATGCAGTGGAGTATCTTTTGGTTACCTGGACACTCCTGTATATACTTGAGATCAATTTCCTGTTAACTCTCAGTTTGTAAACATTAATGAACACCCAAATCAAGTTATCTTTGGGTTTACTGATCATTTTCAATTCTGTCTCACAGTCAGAGTTCCAACTCCAGAATGTTTTGTCTGATCTAGAATGGTGTGCTTGTATACAGCTTTTTGATCTGACATACGTTTTTTGTAAAAAAGAAAAACTTTTTTTTTCAGAATTTTTTCCCATTAAGAATGAATGGGGTGGAAAAGTTCACACCCATCTACTGTACTTCTGCTCGACTGTCAGACACCATTTTACATACACCATCTTAGGGTAGACCCCCAAGCTTGAATTTATTTTTGGTCTGACCCACTCGTCTGTTTGTCTTTTTTTTTCACCATTACTTGTTCCTCCCATAGAGTCCCATTCATTTTCAGCTCCATTCAAACCCATTTGTTTCCTTTACCCAGCAACCACCAAACTGAATTGTGTACCCATTTAGGGCTGATCCCCAAACTCTAATCCAAAGCCATACTGACCCACACTCCTGCATGTGTCTTTTATACATTCATTGTTCCTCCCATAGACTCCCATTCATTTGCAGCAACACTTTAGCAACCAGCAAAACTTTCTGTTGTTCATATAGCTATTATACTTTTGTTTATATACATTTATAAATAGTTCAATAGTTGCCAATAATCACTTTAACAAGCCCTGTCGTATTTTAGATATGACAATGGAAAATAAGAAAATACATAATTAAGCATAGTAATGAGTTGTTTTAGTATAGAAATTCTGTATGGAAAATATATAGTACCCTATTTAAAAAAGGTGCATATCGTAACACCTCTATTATCATGCAGCCCATGTTCAACTCTTATACACATTTATGTATAATATGAAATTAATATGTTAGAGTGTTAGTCTTCATCTTCTCATATTTATGATACTGTATACAAATAAATATGTATTTATGGGGGCTTTATCACATACTCACAGACTTTTGGCAACAGTGTGTGCCTCTCTGTGTGCATCGGCAGGTCGTTTCTATGCTAATTTAATCACTTGAAACGTAATTGACTGTAATGAACCGCCTTTTGTGTTCTATACCCCGGCTGACTCTAATGAGATGTGCAGGGAATTAAGTCTGACGGGCTAATTATGAATAAATTATGCATTCCATTACCCAGCAGGCTTTGTTGCTCTGCGTCCTTGACGGAGGGGTCAGAGTTCATGCCAGTGAGAAGTGGAGGCAGAAATAATGTGCAACAAGTGGGCCTTGAACTTCTAACCCAATAGCACTGGTGTTAGCCTAGCATCCAAATTTTAGGCTCCCCAAACAGAAACAAACATCTGAACCAGTCAAAGTATGATCACAAGATAATGGGTTTATGTATCTTAACCCGATTCAACAGTGCAACTCTCAATTATTCCCCCCACGTCCCTCGAGTAATGTTAAGTAATTAGCTGGCTTGACTGTTCATGTTCTGCTTGATCTTTGAATCCTTTCTTAATCAGCTATATCCTACTACTTGTAAGCGAGAAACACTTAAGACTGCAGGAGGCATACGCCTATGCACAGTCAGGTTACTTAAGGTTATTGTCCACTGGTGCTTTTGTCCTTTATTTTACATTTGCTCTTTTAACAAGTTTTATTGGCATTTTAAATTCTGAAACAAAAAATATCACTTTACTTTTTAAATAACAAGAATCCAGTAAAGCATTATGACAAAAGTAAGATGCAGCTGGCTATTTGGCACAATGAGCCTAGCATAATTATGCTAGGACAGTTTGGTAAATACAGCATTAGAGCGTTTAAATGATTTATATTATTTATATAAAAAATGACATGTTTGGAGCAAATGTATGCTGACCCTGATTGTGCATCCCTAGTTCATGTTAATCAAGGCCACTCCCATTCTTCTGCACAGCACTCCAAGATCCCTTACCCAATGTTCCTGTTCAAATGCTCCTCTTTGATTGCTCGGGAGACTTAATGGCGTTTCTTACCGCGTTTCATTAAAGTATCACACTTGCCTTGGTTGTTTCTAATTAAATGTCTTAGAAGAAATAACACTGGACAGAAAAGATCCACTAGATTCTTTTGAGCAGACAAGATGTATAATAGTTAAGAGGGAACATGTGTGAGATTACTGAGGCCTTTGGTTCAAGGCTTTCCTTATCTTGTCGTTCCATCTGATACTGTATTTGTCAGGAGAAGCTACAGAGATATTAAGGAGAATACCTTTTTTGACAAATGTGCAGAGTTTGGCAAAATATCATCCTCTTTTAGCTTTCTGCTGTCACACTAATTTACCTAAATTGTTTCTGTAAGTAACATGTAAGAACATGGTAGGAGCAGGCTAGCCTATAATCATATGTGCTACACTGAATAAAGTAATGCAGTTTAGTTAATACAAAAGTGAATATAAATAAATAATATTGTGACGGCTGCATCTTGCTCCTTTTGAGGGGGTTTTTAGGGGTGTGGTATGCAAGAGCACGCTGCGTGCTCCACCTCCCCCTGCTTGTTATAGACATTTATTATATATGTTGCTGTTTGTGTTGTTTGAGGTGGGTGTTACTTTGTTATATTCTGTCGTTCCTATTTAGTATGGATTTTGTGTTAAATGTAGAGTGGAAGTGTGTGGCATTCAGTGACCTTATCGCCATTCTGGCTGGCATTTCTGACTTGTTCTTCAATAAAAGGGTGTGTTTTGAGCAGAAATTGGCATTCCTTGACATTCTTGACGCCACACTGGTGTCAGAAGTGGGATGAAGAGTCAGGGAAGGCCATCAACACATTTATCACCAAAAGCAGGTAGTTTAAAAAACACAATTGTGTTGATGTGATATGTTTTAGTGCTGTGGACAATCAAGTGAATCAGTTTATCATATGCATCCCTAGCCAGACTGCTATTATAATCAGATGTAGTAATCTAGGTCTCCTGTGTACAGTAAAGTAAGATATGGAGGACAGTAATCTCAGTGGTCCACCTCTTGTTTGGCGTAGAGCTCAGCTGTGCTCTCAGCCAGGACAAGGTGTATGATAAGTGTGTGTGTATTGATTATGTGTCGAGGTGATGGTGTTAGCACAGAGGGATTTGCTCTATCGATTGCGGCAAACAGGAACTGTTGCCAATGTGATGTGCATCTGAAAAAGCTTTCTTTCTGTGTGTGGGTGTGTGTGTGTATCTGTCTAATGACACTCTTTATATGTATATGAGTATATGATGTAACCTGAGGAGTAGAGCTGGCTGCTGGAGGTTATGACTTGGTTTAGGAGCTTCTAGGTTGAGCTGTAATGTGCATGATGCACATGAATATACCATATGGCAATTGTTATAACTGTTTTGATACAAGAAATCAAATGAACAATTCAAACAAATAAACACCTGAAACTCGGTTCTGAACACCCATGAAAATAAAACTCTTTCTCATTCAGTGTTAAACTGGCTGAGGAATAGAAAACAAAGCCTTCTACAATTGCAAGTCACACAGCCATTGCAATCAATTACTGCTAAGAACACTTCTACATTTTACACTTCATTAAGGTGCAGCTCTCTTTAGAAGGTCCCCCACATCAATATCATCACTCTCTTTCATGAATCGAACATTAGTAGATTATAATTGGTGTAGATGTAGCTTTGGTGATGTTTTTGTAAGATGAGTTTTAGTTGCTCTGCTGTGTGCAGTCTTTCAGCTATTTCAGCGCTTTTTGTAGTTTTTTCAGGTTTAAAATTTGAACAGAAATTAACTAGTTAATGGCATTTCCATGGGGTGTAAGAAGATACTGATACACTTGAATATTGCAGTGTTACATTTTGTGATACTGCATTGATTCCCAAAAAACCAGTATTGATTTTGAGTTCATGTCAGACAGTGTGTCATTTTGTGTTGTTTTTGCTGATGGGTTTGTTTGTGGTCAGAGTCCAGATTTAAACTATATATACAGAATATTTGATGGTAGATAATAATACAAAGAACAACGTATTTGCTTTTGTGAGCCAGCTTTATGAGTTAGCATTAAACATAACTCAATTTAGAATGCTAGTCTTAATATTCTAAATTTAATGGTCTAAAACACATTACAAACACAACACAGGAGGTCTTGTTAACAGCTAAAGTGTATGGAGTACTGAAATGTACAGAACACTTGTGTGTATGGAATGTTTGCCGGTCACAGCAAGACCAGCTAGTCTCAGCATAGCCCCTACTTTAGACTAGACTACACCATTGTTCTCAGAGATTCATGCTTTCCTCCTCTACGTCCTCTGCGTGAAACAGTGATGCACTGCATGCGCTCAGTTATGGAGTGTGGTCCATGTTGACCTCTGACCTCAGACGGCTGTAATGGAAGACTCCAATATTGCCTCCTGACAGCATGGCATCTTGGGAACATTTATCTCCCGAAGAGCAAAACAAATAGTAACACAGCAGAGGGGACAGGGGCAGGAGAATGAGCCAGGCTCATTTATGACTTGTTTGAGGGAGGAGAGCTGTGTGGAGAACACATTATAGCTGCCCGGAGAAAAAGATTAATTCTGAGAAAGAACGAGAATGGGACCTGCTGGTTCCATTAACTACCAGAAAACTACAATGTCTTTATAATTGAATTTCACTGTGTGGCCTCCACTGGCTAGTAAGGTGTTTGTTTAAGGCTGGATTCACCTCATGAATGGACTTGCTGGATGTTTCAGAGACCGGAATGTTTTGTACATTATATCATAGCATGGTTCTTCTTCACTGATGAGATAGAATGCTTATCTTAGACATGGCGTGGAAAAGTAAAAGATAAACACAAGCCTACAGCTTGGCTGAACTGGCCTATCAGTGCCTCATCCTCATGTGCAATTGCTGCTTGGTTGGAAAAGCTAAATAGAATGTGTAACAAAACTACAATCCCACTGGATTAGAAATTTTAGCACACAGTAATCAGGGCAGGTTTATTTTTCAGACTCACCTTATGAAAGCTAAGGTGTCCAGAGAAAAACGGGTATCTCCAAAATGGTAGCTTTACAGGAGAGGGTGAACACCTAATTTGATTTTAATGTAAGTCAGTGGAACCAGACTTCCAAGCAGTTTGGGGTCATTCCTGTGAGTCCATTCATCATGAAATCTTTGCACAATGTAAACGGCAGCACAACACAATATAACGGCTAAACACAATGTAAACTGTGTTTATATGATGCATAAAACAAAAATTCAATAAAAATTTAAATACATGATTTTCTTTGGCCAGTGACACATTTGTTATGTTTAGTTTCTAAGCTGTTGTTGGGTTTCAAAGCTTCATTTGAAAAGACCTCTAAAGCCGACAGCTCAGAGCGGCAGTAACTGGTTTTCAGTACTCAGGCACGTAGCACTCGGCATTCACTGGTGTATTCTTGTTTTGTTTATGCTCAGCTTCCTCAATCTGAGAGACGGTGGCCGTTTCAGCTGTATGGCTTAGCCTCAGAGCGAGTTGGATGAGTTCCATGCAATTGGTTTGCACTGAAAATATAAACAAAACTAGCCAACATTCTGCCAAAGCAAACAATGAGCTCAATATAAATCTGACCTTTTATTTTTGCAAATAAACCACACTTATTGCATCCAGTTTGGACAACATTTATTGCATCAAGTTTATATCGTAACAAATTTGTACACTTTTGCCCACCTAGCAATACCCCCAGTGACCCACTGGGGTCACAGGTTGACAACCAGTTTTGTTTTGGGTTGGTCATAGAGTACAGTAGTACCGTTTCTCTTCAGTCATATTCATGAAAAGAAGTTTAAGACAGTAATTTTGTACTTCTAATATTCTTCCCTACATTTATAAAACACCATGATGTAAGAACTGGTGTAAGTGTGCCATCCCCCTCAGGAACTCCACGAACAACTGCTGTGTCATCAGAAGCCTTCTGCATATGACTTAGTTCCTAATTATGTCTCCTTCAGCAGCAGCAGTGTTAGAAAATTACCTTCGGCATACATCGACTCGACAGTTTTACAAGTTAAAGACTTAATATACTTCTAATGAGAGGAGGAGGATGTTAATGTAATGCTAATAAATGTTCAGCCAAGAAATATAGCATGCTGTCGCTAATGCAGTCTAAAGGTCAGCCGCATTTATAAGTGTCCTAAAACCTTATGACCTATGAAGAACTGTATCTACAAATAGGTTATACTTCTGTTTTCCATTTGCTGTTATACGTTTGTTCATTTACAGACCATCTTTCTGAGACGATGCAAATGGCTTTAATACGCAAAAACGTATGACGTAGTCCCAAAAAACTCCTGCTAAATCTGACCCTCCAGACTTTTAAATGATTGTCTTACATGGTGATTTGCAGCAGCGTACGCACACCGTATTGTAGCATGCTTTTCTCCTGCTACTTCTTTCAATCTGAACTAAAACACATCACCTTCAAATACTTATTGGTCTGTTTTTGTTATTTTGTTAACTTTTTTAATCCACTTGTTCAACAGTAACAGGAAGCTGTCACGGCTTCTTGGTTTAACTGCTCACGTCGGGGGTTCCAAGCCGCACATTTTGCTGTGTGTGCTTGAGTGCAACTTTGTGCCAGTACTGCCAAGTGTGTACAAGACTGTGGCCAACAGCAAATGTGAGGCATTGCTCAAACGCCTGCACTGACCACACAGTCATCACATGTCCGTGTCTCTGAAACAGCATGTTTTACGGTACATTTTGTATTGCATTGAGAGAAAACTGTGTCAGAGACTCTTAGTGATGCATGTTTCAGAACGTGTGTGTGCTCATGCGTGTGTGTGTGTGTGTGTCTGTGTGTGTCTAACAGACCACATTTTATGGCACTTTTTCTAAACTGCATGTATAAACTGGGCCAAAAACCAAAGCATAGACATGGCTGTTTTAAAACGAGTGGGCATGTGTCTAAAAGACCACAGTGTACAATACAGTGTTTATTGCACTGTATGACTGTATGTAAATGTAGTTTTTAATGGACGTTTTAAAAGCTTGTTAGCTGATGTGTTTATCAACTCGCATGGAGAAACACAGCAAGCTCAGCTGCAGGATGTGCTTATGATAATTTATGATGACTATTAAAAATAATGTATTGTTTTTCTTAGCATCAGAAAAAAAGCAGAAAACATGTGCATAACAGAAAATTACACAGAAGCCCCTGCTTCTATTACTGCCTCCCGGAGACTTGCTTTCAGCTTTTTAAGGAAATCTGCAGGGATATTGTTCCACACCTCCGTTCCGTTTTTTATGACCCATGCAACCCAAACACATTCAGTGATGTTGAGGTCTGGGCTCTGGGGTGATCAGTCCATTGCTCTGGGAACACCAGCAGCTCCTTTGTTTTCTAAGTATGTCTTAATCTTCTCTGCCACATGCTGGGGTCATTGTCATGCTGTAGAGTATTGCCCAATCATCCCTTTGTTAGAGAGTATTGCATGATGCACTATAGATCTGTCACAGTTATTACATAATGGCAATCACAATGGTAACACTTTGTTTTAAGTTGTTTCTTGTAGATGATCAGTAAACTCTTGACAGAATATCAGTAACACATCAACAACATATCAGTGAAGTAGCAGCAGTGAAGCATCTCAATACACTGAAGTAAATTTCTTGAAGATGTACTGTTAATACTTCTCTTACAGTAAGTATATGTATTGTTGATGTGTTGAAGTAGTCTTAATATGGTACTTCCATTAAGTAAAACCTAACCTCAACCCAAAACCCAACCCTAACTCAAAACCCAACCCTAACTATAACCTCAACCCAAAACCAACTCTAACTCTGACCTCAACCTAAAACCCAACTCTAACTCTAACCTCAACCCAAAACCCAACCCTAACTCTAATCTCAACCTAAAACACAACTCTAAATCTAACCTCAACCCAAAACTAAATGTATTATTATTAATTAATTTTATTTGTTCAGTAATTGAAAGTATTTTCATAAAATACTGAATATGTTCAATTGCCTCATTATTTCTACATAATTGATATTGTGTTATTAATGAGAGTCTGTTGACCATCTATTTCATCTAAAAAGGTCCACTCCAAATAAAGTGTCACCATCACAATTACTTAAGACGACCAGAGTTATTTTCTACAGGTGGAAGCTTTCACAGTTGATTTGTGTCGTAATAGAATTTGACTATGTTAGAATGAGGTGAAGAAAGCAGAGATCGCATTTGACTGAAATTACACTGAAATATTTGATTGATCAATTACTATTAACTTTAGTTGCTACTACGTAATCCAGGCAAGTTGTTTATACTGTCCGGTTGAAAATTTGAGTGTACTTTTAGTGAGTAGAGCAAACTCAAAAAGACAAGCTGTGAGAGAATATGGGCAGAGTTACCCAGAATTCCTAGAACATTTGTTTATTTTGTTTTTTTTCCATCAAATGTTGCCTTGAAATAAACAACACGTTCACATGTTATATCTGGGTTAAGTGCAACTTTGGATACACACACGTTCATGTTTTGGGTGTCCTAACCATGAATGTGTTTAGTGACTCTGCTAAATAGTCAGTTTGGTTGTAACAAGACAACAATTATTGACAATTCTAACATCTACTCTAACACTGGTGTTTGTGATGATTGCAATATATCACTGTTGTGAAAATTAAAGGAGAAATACTGATGTAGTTACTTATTTTAGAAGCTCAGTAACAGTAACAGTTTGTGTGATGTACACTAGGGATGGGCGATACCACTGATTTCCCTTTTGATCCGATACCAGGTAAAACCAAGGCTAATATTCCAATACCGATGCCGATACTATAAAGTACGTGATTTTCAAAATGACAAACGGTACATTCAAACAAAATTGAAACAGAAAGCCTGACATTTAATCATTATTATTGTGGCTATTAAATAAACAATAAGAAATCAGAGTTCTCTCCCAGTTCTTTTTAATAACATCACGTAACAAAATTCAATTGAGTGTTCTATGATGTTCTAATTCTGTGTTCAAAGTACTGAAAATCCAGTAACTAAATGTGTATTTATTAGATTAATTGTTTAATATTTACATTTTGAAAAGTTACAGAGGAAGAAGGCAGAAGGAAAGTAGGGTCTATACTACACCATCATTTACAGCAGCATTTTGTTTGAAAGATAGAATACACATCAGTCCTACAAAATAAATAAACAAATAATATTGATATTTTTGTGCCAGAATTTATTCTCAAAACCAAGGATCATAATAGAATCAATAGAAAGGTATTTATCCACCCACCTCTAATGTATACTCATATTTTATTACTTAGCAAACTTTTAGTGTGTGTAATTCAGCAAAACTAAACAAAAAATGAGTTTTTAAACCTTAATTTAACTATGGCAATGGTCATGTGACTATTTTGAGCCTAAATATGCATTTTCTGATGAGGACAAATTCATGTTTAGGACAAATTCGTGTTTCGTGTTTGTTCAGCCAGATGCTGGGTCTTGCAAAGTGGATGAACTTGACCACTTTTTGCTGGACTGGACTGAGCATGAGGTGTATTGTTTGACCTTATATACAGTATATTCCTTGGAGCTATTACACAGCTCAACATCTAGGAATCAAGACATCAATCAACAGCCAACTTGTCAAAGAAAACCTATAGAATTGTTAATCACAGTCATTTATGGGGCAGTTAAGACAGAAGTTCATGATTGTGACAGGCCTAATGTATTAACATTTAGTGTTTATCAAAATTTACGATAACATCATTCAAAACACTAATAAATCTCTCTGGATGCTGTTATTAGTACAGTTACTAATGCAGTTATTATTACATCTGGTACTGATGTAATGCAGAACATGTTGCCCGTATCTGTACCCCTGAGTGAATGGTGTGTGTGTGTTTGTGTGGTCAGTACTTAGCGGAATATTGTTTGCAGCTCAGACGTTCTGCTGTTTTTCATTAGTCAGCAAGATTCTTTCCTTATGCTCTTGTCTTTCCCACCCTCTCTTTCTCTTCTCTCTGCTGTCCCCTCCTTCAGTCTCCTTCTGTTTCTCAAATCCAGCTCCTCTGAGTGCTCCAGCAGTTTTTCCACATGTTTAGGAGAAGAGAAAGTGTGTGTTGTTTTTGTGACCCGCCTCTGCGTTTGTTGCTGAAGTGGTCACAGTGCCGGGTGATATACCGTCTATACCTGTATAGCAGTATTGGTGTCATGAGTTCTCTAGAACTGCCACTCCCGAAGGAAACGCTGTACGAAAAAAAATATAAAAAACAGTCAGCATGTGCTCCTACATGGTATTGATTGATTTGAAATCACATTTCTAAATACACAGCAGCCCTTATTTGTCATGGATGTTCCATGGAATTGAACACGGATTTGTACTCCCTGAATGCCATACAAACTGTAGACTTTGTCTGATTTGGGAGACTGATGAACTGATGAATAAAACAAGGGTCAATTTGGGCATAATTGATGAACCAGCTTCAGTAAGTGGAAATAAGTACCTTATTCATATACCATTCACAACAGACACACCCCACCTTGCTGTCATTAATACTGCATGTATATTATTTACATAAGGACTGGCTTAATTCATGCAAATGCTTCACTAGTGAGCTGAGAAAAGAATAATATTTAGCACAACCACAACCCAAATTGTGTTCTTATATGTGGGCTTGAGGGTTGAACAGAATTGCAGAATTGCACACTGCTGTGATTTTCACTGGCTGTTTGAGCGGTACTATTTAGGGTGCACAAGGACATTGGAATCATATGAGAATTGGTTTTTTAAACATCATTGGCATCGGGCCAATATTTCAAACTGATATTTGGTACTGGAAGAGCACCGTTAACATGTGATAACAGGTGATGCTGGCTGAGCTGCAGTAGCACAACTTAAATGTCACACAGGCAAAACCTCCAGCTAGCCTACTCAACCGGTTGGCCATCTCCAGGAATTGAGAACTTAAAAAAGCTTCAGAAATTAAAAACAAAGGCAAAAAACGACACATGAGCTACAACTGTTACTGCAGAGATGATGGATTTTGCCTCTCTGGATGATCAATTGTTTTCTGTTGCGGAAGATGTTGGGTTGCAGTGGCTGCTTGAACATCTTAAGCCATACCTCAAGACCAGGCATCATCCCAAGCAATACTCTGACATGCATTAGCCTTAACACTCGCCATGTTGTGTAGTGTCACATACACACATAGGCTGTTTTCCCTGCTTCACAAAGAGCTTTGAAACATGGTTATTATAGAATTATGCTTTGTTCTGCGTTGTTAGAAGACTTATTTACTAGATTTGCAACTCATGACATGCTGTATGCCATGTAATTATAAAAATGTACAAATTATACTCAAGCTGGTTTGCTTGCTAAATAGTTAGCTATTGTTTTATGTAGCTTGTTTGTATGGCCATAAAGTGGTTCAGAAACAAGGATGGATATTAGGGCTGCAACATATTACTATTTTGATAGTCAAGCAATCTATTGAATATCTATAAATATTATGAATCACTCAATTACCAAATGACTCATGTAGCTAATAACTTTTAAATGTAGCTTGAGGTTGTTTTATGTGTTATGCACTGACAATGAAAACAAATATGAGTATCTTATTTTAAAAATGCAATGTTTTAATGAACTTTCCTGCTATTACAAAAGATAAATAAAACTCCAATATATTTGTATAATAAAACTCCAATATATTTATAAGCATGTGCAAAGTATCAGCAAATAAAATGTAACAAAACTAAATCAGTTTTTAGTTTTGTATAGCAGTATTCTATACCTGTATAGCAGTTTTTCATTAATCAGGTAAATAAATGTATACAGTGCATTCTGTGCTTTGTGCATTCTGCTGTCTGCATATTCTCTGTGGCAATTAAATTCTACAATTATAGGTCTTACTTAAAATTGATTATATCACCAGCTAATCAAGTATTAAATTAGTTGCAAATTAATATGGTCATCAATTTCAGTTGACTAAGTTGATTAATCGTTGCAGCCCTAATAGATGTTACAGCCTGGCTTTTTAAGAGCAAAACAAAGCACTGTAGAGACCCCGCTAAATCCAGTAGCCCCAGCAACAGCAAGTTCAACAAACAAACAACTTGGTGTTGTTTTGCATGCCCCAGGCAATGCAGTTTAGCATTGCCTGCACTGTATTTCACTGCACTAGGTTGCAGTTGTAGCACTTATTTATATCAGTGTGCATGTAAATGGATGTAAAAAGAAATTCATCCACTCCAGTACTATTGTCTTTCTTGTTTTCTGTTGTTATTGTTATTGTTGATAATATTGATTTTATTGACAGTAATGTGATTACAGTAATGAGCACTTTACATCATGTGATTTACTTAGTGCAAGTTGCATTAAGTAAATCATGTCATCATGTAAAGTCTATAGCTATAGGCTCATGTCACATTGTATTTGCCTTTTCTGGCCTTTTCTATTTCTACTGTGCTTTTCTTTGGTGACTATTCAATCTGTGTGTGTGAGCAGTTGAACCTGCATCAACCTGTGTCTATGTTCAGTCCCTGAACTCACTAATTAGAGGGGGTGTCTGGATACTTTTGGACATGCATACCTCATAATAACTATGCAATCAGTGTGATGGCTGCTATTTTCATTTCTGTGTTTGTGTGCTGGTGCTGTCTAGGAGCACATGCTGAATGGTTTATTCATCAGGCATATCCTTTGGGAGAGGAAGTTGTGGAGAATTCAGACTGGTCAGGGACAGTGCCTGGCCGTTTGTACCATTTGGTTAGAGTTTGACCTTCTGCCCTGTTTGTGTGTGTGTGCATGTTTGTGTGATACTAAAATACTCTGGGTATTCACTTTCATCACACATGCCAGAATGCGTGTTAATTACAGCCTATGACAGATGGGAAACGAGTGGGGATGGCTGGTGGGCCGCAGTGTGCTTATGCGGCAGGGGGTTAAACGTATGAGCCAATGACAATAACACACACACTGCTATCACACAACACCCTGGGGGAGTCATCTCTTCAGTCATGACACAGCGAGTGTGTTGGTAATTATGAGGGTTGCCCACTGAGAGAAAAAGAGGAAGAGAGCAAGCGAGAGAGAGAGGGAGAGGTATAACAGATCTACAGAACAGTGCAAAAGTCAGACAGTACTCTTCATTTAATTAATTCTGACTCAGAACAGCCATTAAGTGAGACTTCAGTTTTCAAAGAAATCTGGAGGGATATTTTTACCACACCTACAAAGTTCAGTCTTAGAAGTCAGACAAAAACATCTTTTAGGGAACATTTAAGGGCAGGTCCGCTAATTTTTGAAAAATTCAATATTCTATACACTCATCATAAAAATGATGATCTTGGTGCTGACCACAGTGCCTCCACACACAGATTTATTGGTCGTCTCCACCAAGACAAAAGCAGGACTCGTCACTGAAGATGGTCAACTGCCATTCTGAGTCACTCCATGACAGACAACACCATTGCACTCTTTGGCAATTCGCATAATGGTCAAACATTGTGCAACCGTCGGCAGGCCGCTCATCTTGCTATGAATCACATTGTGGTGGTAGTGCCCAACAGCAGACAGACTGTTTCTACCCTCAATAAAGCCTTACAAAACATAATATACCACCTGAAAACTAGATTATAAAGAAACTGGCCTCAATCCTAAGACACATATTGCAGTACTGTGACCAGGGCAGTACTGAAGTGTGTATTTTGAACATTTAAGGCTTTTGTTTATGAGTGGGCACGGCCCCCATTAACTTCTACTGTAACCTCTCTGGGCAGCTTCAGATAAAAAGCCTTCAGATAAAACGTTTGCAGCTTTCATTGAGAATTGGGTAGGAATTGAATAGTTCTGGATTGGCTAAAGTCTTTTAAAATCCCTCTGAGTTTGTGATCTTTTTAAACAGCCAGCTTTTCTGCTGGACTGCAAGGACAAGGACACTGTTTTTACTTGCATCGGTGTATAATATTTGTATGATTTCTAAAAGAAATTAGATAATTATTCTGTTTTGGAATAGTTTTGCATATGTGGCAAAGGAACTACTTTTCTTGCTTATGCAGTAGCTGCTTGATATAGTAGCCTAATTGCAATACACCATGCACGCCCCTAGAGCAATTTCCATCCATATTCGAGTAAACTGATTTTTGTTAGAGAATTATAGCCCCTTTTAAACAATCATGTGACACCAGGCCTTCTGGACATGTGACGTGTGACAGCATCTTGGCACTGACCACGATGCTTCCACATACAGATTTGTCTTCACCCAAACAAAAGCGGGACTCGTCACTGAAGATGACCCACTGCCGTTCTGAGTCACTCCATGACAGTCTAGCACGACCCCATTGCAGTCTTTGGCAATACTGACATGCCGTTAAGAGCAGTCGTTGTAACAGTCTGTGTAAATGTAGTTTTACTTTTTTGTTTATGCAGTAGCTGCTTGTTATATTAGCCTAATTATAATATACTATGTATGCCCTTAGAACAATTTCCATCCATATTAGAGTAAACTGATTTTTTGTTACAGAATTATAGCCCCTTTCAAACACTTATGTCATTTGCTACTATGTTTGTCCAAAAATGTCTCAATTGGCATCTGGGTAAGGCATTAAATGCACTGGGCAAAACATTCTCAATTAATGCTCCCTGTTCTCAACTGTGTGTAAAGCTGGCACGTCTCACTAGAAGCACCACTGAACTATGCTTTGTTTGTCCCATCACCTATCACGACTGGCCACTTAGATATTACACTTAACCTGGAAGACTCCCTAATGGTCAAAGTTGAACTGTCGCTCACTGATATTATGGGTACTAGCTAAAATAATAAATGTTAAAGCTGCACTATGTAAGATTTGGTGTTTTGGAGACCTCTGGTGGAAGTGTAACTGCATGTGTGAGCAGGTGCAGAAAAACATTTTGTAATGTGGGTTGTGCTTTGAACCCCTTCCCCAAGTGGATGAATGTAATGATAGCGAGTGTGTTGAAGGAGTATTTAACTCAAAACTAGGCGAAGGATGTGTCTTCTGAGGATGTGAGTGAATAATCTACCACTGTCATCAAATCTTCATCAGCGTATTGTTGATTTTGTATTTGTGTCTTCACTTACAAACTACAAATAAACATAAACATACAAACAAAAAAAATACATATATATAAAAGATCTAATCTTGCCTTCCATCTCCCTCCAGCCCATCCTACATGCCTCAGTCATTAAGCAGTGGTCTCTGTCAGCACAGTTTTGAATGTTCTTAGTGTTTTGATGACTGTTGTTCATCACTATGGTTTTAGTCTGTGCTTTTAAGACTATTTTCTCATAATGTGTTTGTTTGTGATGAAAGTAAACAGCCTGGATGTTTGTAACTTCATTCTGCATCCTGCAGTAGATGATGCAGTGGATTTGTAATATATGTGTAATTGTGTATGTGGGCAAAATTGGTCAACAGTTTCTAGGATCTACTTCCATAAACCCAGTAGAACACACACACACACACACACACACACACACACACAAATAGCATGTATGAACAGTTTGACCCAGTTTCCCAGCCACATGGGACATAGACAGGATGAAGTTTCAGTATCAAGATGCCAAATAAAAGTTTGTTGTATTTATAATGTAGTCCAGACCGTCCCTTGTGTTTTAACAAGGCCTGTCTAAAGCTAGACCATGTGGATGTTTGATTTGGACCACTAGAAATTCACCTTGACTCCATCATAAGAGAACAGACTTATGTTATGCTTATTTCTATAGTATGAAGTTATACAATACATTTACAAAAAGCTTTTTGGAGCCGATCTACCTTTCTTTAATTTCCCTTGTCTTTTTGACCCACTTACAAGCATTGATGGAAATAGGAAAAAACAGTACACATAGATGTAATCTATCTCCCCCTCTCTTTTCTCTGTGTCTCTCTCTTTCTCTCAGACAGAGAGAGCCACCAGTACCACATGTCTGGCACTCACAGACACACACCCTCACACTCAGCATGATGAGCTACTAAACATACACTCACCTTCCCACTCAGATAAACAGACAGAGTGCCGCCTGAAGAGCCTAGTACTAATGAGCCTTTATTTATAAAAGAGCAACACCAGCAATGTGTGAGAGATGAGAATGAGAGTGAGAGTGACAGGGAAATATATATAGAGAGAGGACAGAGACAGAGAAATATACATGTAGAGAGTGAGAGAGTGGAGGAGTGATTGCATTTGGGGGTGCCAAAAACCATAGTGTGAAGGAAGTAGCTGAATCTGCAGGTCTATGGAAGTCATAGAGTCATACAGGTCTACCAGCAGTGGTTAAAATCCCAGTCTACAGGAAATACTCCTCGGAATTGTGCCAGGGAAGGCATCCACCAAATCTGGCCCAACTGTGCAATTCTTTGATGCAAGAGTGGCTGAACATTGATGTGGCCTACATCTAGAAACTTTTTTAGGCACATTTCAGTCACAGGTGACTCATTTTTTGTCCGTAGAGTTTATTGTTGCTACATAAACATAAGACTGTGAAAGCTTAAATGATATTGATCAGTTAGCCAGTGATATAGTGCGTGATTTGAGACACCTGCAGAAACACAATTAAAGTGTGTTTTGATAAGCCTCTGAATGACGCAACTGCTTTTTTGGTTCTTTGGGTCAGCAGTTGTTATAGGAACCGAGCGAGAGAGGAGTATTCTGACGTATCTGTGGTGAACTGGAATAAAAGTGACTGAACGAGACTCGCACATAACCAGAAAAGAGAAATGGCCTGATGTAAGAGAGATTGAGATTTCACAATCCCCCCCTACCTCCCGCCGCCCCCCACACTCACACACACATTTTCAGACCGTACAGATGCTCCGCCAAAGAGTATCATTAACTAGTGCCTTAGTGGATATAAATATAATGGCACTTAAAGGGAGGCACTTTCAGTCAGAGACACCTCTACGTTCAGCATGGAATTCACACAAGATGTCACACATCAGCACCACAGTGCGTGCTGCCATCCATTCAACATACACTTCCACATGTCAGACAGATCACTAAGAACATGAATGAGAGAGTTTTGAGTTAAAATTTGTTGATTGTAGAGAAATGTACCCACTCTGATTCCTTTACACTGGTGATGATTGGAACTAGATATTGGTCACAGCAGCTGTGTTCACATCCCCTTTATTGCAAGAACAGTAAAATCAAAACTTTAGTCCAGATCATAAAAGGAGCTTGTTTCAAGTTTTAGAGATAAAAAGCATTATCTAATAGTGTCATATCCTGCAAAACAACTGTAGTGACAGTAGTTTTACTATATTGGGGGACAAAAGGTTGTGTTGGGCATGTTTGGGGTTGGGGTGGCTGAAGGCCTTGTGGCAGGAGAGGTGATCCAAGACCCAGAAGGTCACAGGTTCAAATCCCATGATTGACTGGTTGTATTTGGCTGATAATCTTTAAAAAAAGGTTGAATGGTTAATTTATGCTTTTTATGCTATTGATAACTTTCTGAAATGTTACAATGTTTTTATCCCCCCCAAAAACTTTGGATGGAAATGTAGCTAGTATCTGCAACACTAATGTACACTCATCATCAAATGAATAGTTGCACCCTGAAGAGAGTGTGGGATTGCAGTGCTATTTAGCAGGAAGATAAAGGTTACCAGGAACAATAAATGATGATAAATTTAGACTGATATGAGCAACATTTATTGAGCTACACATACAGATGGAGTGTCTCTCAGTATGGCATCAGGCCGCCGTGTTTGCTAACGCAACATGCCAGACATCTCAGCATGGAGTTGTAGAGGTTCCTAATGGTGTCCTGTGATAATCCATCACATGCAGCTTGACTATTCTCACACAGTTCCTTCAGATTTTGTGGTAGGGGTGGAGGTGGAGTGACACCAGGCCTTCTTGGTGCTGACCACGGTGCCTCCACACACAGATTCTTTAGTTGTCTCCACCAAGACAAAAGTGGGACTCATCACTGAAGATGACCCTTTGTCAGTCAGGTACAGTGATTAGGCCCATCCTTGCTTACGTCACATGTGCGGCCGAGCGTGAAACTTGAATCATTCACATGTCTCACAATGTCAAACCTACCCACCAAGTTTCATTCCTGTCAGTTGATTCCTTCTGCAACTATTTGTGTTGCTTTATTTATGATGATGAGTGTAATTTTATTTGTATTGCAAAGTGACCAGTGTTTTTTTTTGGGGGGGGGGGGGTATTGTGCATTACAGCGCCCTTCATGGCTCTCTGCCGCAAATGGAGGAAAAAAGCATGTTATATATCACACAACAATGTCTCAGGCATCAGGCAGCATGTTCATAACTATTACATACAGTAGTTTTCTGTGAGAGAGCTTTTAGGGACTTTAAACTCTTCAGACGTCTGGTTCCTACCACCACTGTGACCAAGTTTCTTTATGTATTTCACAACAAACATCTCTGAATGACTGTATTTTTACCTTAACCATTTATCATACAGACATGTTGAAGAACTGGTGGCGTGTTCCTGCTGTAACACATATGTTTCAGCTTCTCGGGCAGCAATTAAAACTGTTGAGTGTGTGATGGAGGACAGACGCTAACCTGTGTGGTGCTCTGACCTCTGCAGGACTCGGCACAGGTAATAGAGGCCTAGGTAGGTGTTAGTATTGATTTCAGGCAGCTAATGAGACTGAACTCAGCTACCTGTCACGTCCTGTTCTTCAGACACACAGACACACACACACACACGCAGACACACACACACACACACACACACACACACACACACACTCCTGTAATTGTGTGCAAGCCTGATTTGTAACTGTCTTTGAGTTTTTCCATCATCTAAAATCTATTACAGTAATTGATGTTTTCATAGTTTTGTCAATGCAGACTAACTAAGTGATGTTTATAGCACCAGTGTTGATGCCTGCTACCCAAAATCCATTTAAAGAGTTTGAAATGTTGCTGTAATATATTGCAATGAAGTGGACAGAAATCCTTTCAGAGAGGCACACTTGTAATGATAATCTATAAAGGCACATTATCAAGATTATTGCATTTAATGCATTCATTATGTCTTTAATGATCTCATTCCCTCACTCTCATTCTCATTTATCACACTTACAATTATCATTTTGTTCTGTAATGTACGTTTTGGCTCTTGTTTCTTAGTCACTTTAAGGCTCATCACAAAGGAAACTATGTAGGACAGTACAAAATATCTACATGATGATAGCAGTGTAGTTTGATGCTAACATCAACAACATTTCTATTATTCTTCATGCTTCAGAAGTGGCCGAACAGTGTTGAGTGATTTTCAGAACTTATTTGGATTTGTACAGTAATTCCAGGTGGCTGCTAGGGGTTTGTTACGGAGTTGCGTTGTTATTCCAGCATGCTGATAGGGTATTGCTTGGTTCATAGGTGGTGGCTAAAGTGTTGCCAGAACTTTACTTGTACAATGGTGGCATTAAAAGAGTGTCTAAAAACTTTTGTCTACTACAGAGTGCGTATTGGCTATGGTGGAATAAGAGGTAGAAGTGTAAGAATCATACCTGTATTATATAAGTGGACTGACCCAGTTTCAGAATGTCGAGCACTGCCCCATTCCTTCAGAAAAAAAAAAACAGTGAACAGTATGAACAGTGAAAAAGCCTAAGCCACCTATTCAGGTATAATCTCTACATCCCTTCAAAGTTTAGTGGTCTGGCCTGAAAGTGTTGCAATACATTTTACATTTTAAATTAATAATTACAGAAATTGGTCCTTATGCAATAGTGCATTAGGACTAGTTCTGTTCTTGGAAGAAAGAAAATATTTGATATCATCTGTCTGTTGATATGATGAGATTGGTCATTCAGAATACCACAATATTAAAATATCTTAGATTTTCAGTTTTGTGTAGTTCTGTGAACATTTGTGTAGTGTTGGAGAGATATCTACTGAAGTTAGCATGCTAACCAGCTAGCCTCAATCCACACTTCATAATTCCACTTTGTACCTTAACAGGTGATAGTGAGTCACTGTAGTGTCGTGTCAAATCAGGCAATATGACAGGATGAAGACATAGAACTGCCCTGTGGCATATTCTTACCTCTTGTCAACCATGTTGAAGGTACCACTCCCGGTTAGATCCTTTAAGGATAGGTAGCCAATAGTAAACACTACTGCCTGCTCCTGGTAGGAATACAAATAGAAGTAGAACTAATACAAATAGAAGCAAAACCAGAGTTAACACTGGTGTTGGTTCCACCACTGGAGATGCACTTGCTGAGTAAAGGGATGAAGTTTGATACTGAACATTTCTTCTATATTGGTAAGAACTGAAGGAAGAGGGGCCGTGCCTTTCTACCTTCCTTGTTTCTTGCAATGTTCTGTTGAAATGTTGCCCCCTATGTGTTTGGAGTGTGAATTCAGCAGGTTGATATAAACTCTGTATGGCGCCAATGAAAAACTAAAGGAGCAAACTTTAGACGTGCATTGGCTGTTTGGCTGCATTGAGGATAAGGGGAACATTTCTATTAATATATAGTTTTTTCACTGAGCTCAAGTGTGGGAACGCGCTGACTTTTCTCAGGTAACGTTACCTGCCTCAGCATTTAAGCCCCAAAAATGCCCAAGTGAGAGGGAACGGGAGAAACAAAGGAGGGGCACGGGGGCTTTTCCCCTCTGAGAACTTGATAGGTGGAGAGTGTGCCTGTGTGTATCTGAAGCGTGCTCTCTCTCTCTCTCTCTTTCTTTTTGTTAAGAATACTATAGGCAGGATTTCACACACTTTTCACAGTCAAGAGTAATAGGCCCACTGTTTATGGCTGTTAATGCAGAAAGAGGAACTGATGGTGGGGCTGCACAGTGTTTGTATGGCTTCGGTTTGAAATGGGATAACTGGAAGTGTCAGATGAAGAATAGATGGATGTGTTCATTTAGCTTTTGGGTTAGGTTATAACTGCCTGCAGATGGAAAGAGACTTGAACCGCCTTCTGTGTTTTTTCCCTGTTATACCACTTCCTGAGTGCATATGTGTGTGTGTTTGTATGTGGGTGTTGATGTGTGTGTGAGTGTATAAGTACATAAGCACATATGCATATATAACTTGCTACATATATACAATACATATATAACATGGTTATTACAACTGGGAATATACACATGCAGCATATTATTGCATACAAGTGCTTACATTTATGTAACACATGGCATTGTTATTACATATAGATAATTAAACATGTGATTATTTCATATAGGTACCGTCGCATAGTCCTAGAGCAGAGCAGCCCTGCAGAGCTGAGTCTTATTCCGGCTATACCAAACCCACCTTAACCCTTTAAACTGCAGATTGTTATTCAGTTTATTCGTCTTAAGGCTTATTATTCATTACCAAAATGATTCAGTATCTGCCATTTATTCATGTAATTAATGGAGTTATGTAAGTGAGGAACTCTAGTATGCATCCTCATACACATGCCTACATTTTAAGGGGTTACCTCAGGAAACGTCTGTTATTGTGTTGGGAACATGCTCAACTGTGCAGAGCAGGGTTGAGAAACACTATCATATAGTACATATATGGTGCTGACTTGCTACATTTGTACTTCTACTGTTTTTGGAAAGTTACTTTGACGTGAAATGATGTGATCATGAGTTAAGACATTCATCAGGGTCGTGGTGTGGACAGCACAATGCTTTATGCTTCATAATATTGTGCATGTGAAACTGAACGTCCCCTAGAAGTCCTGAATGTCCTCTATGTTGCAGATTATCTACACATGTGATCACGGCTTTGAGGTTTTTGAGTTTTAAATTAGTATATTATTAACGTCATCCAGCACATGGAGTTGCTATCATGTTGTGGCACTCTCTCTAATATGCTGGGTTGACCAGGCTGACCAATCAGGCCATTTCAAATCACTGTTCTTTTTTTCTGAATCAAAACTATTACTATAGTTGGACAAACATAAGAGTAAATGTTTTCCAAAAGTTATTAAATCTTTAACAGTCAATGCGCAATCCCCAATTTAAATCCAATTTGCAATCCCCTTTAGTGGCAGTTAAAACTGCTGTCCCCTGCTGTGTACATTTGAATAGACCTGTGGGATTAAGCTTGTCTGATCTGGATGGACTAAGCAGGATGCACAGGTGTGTGCTAATATTCAATTTCATTCTGATTTGATAAGTTGTAGAAGAGGTACAAAACAACAGAACACTGAGTGGCTTATTGTTAAAACACAATACAAGCAGTGTGTTTCAGTGGCTACGATGACGCTAGTTAGCATGTTCTTATATGATCTTTTTCCTACAACTGCAAGACTACTAAGTCTTTAGCTCTGAAAAAAGAAAGATCATTGAGCTTGAGGTGGACATTGCCTTTATAATCGATACATTTTCTCAGATGATAATCCAAAGTAATATTAAGAATAAAGGCTGTTCAATAACAATAGGGATTGACTGTACTGTGCTCTTTCTCAGTAGCTGACAAATGTATGCAAGAGGATGTGTAGTCAAATAATGCAATAAGTCAAGTATAGAATTTGGATACTATACTTCATATATGTCATTTCAAACCATTCAGTATGAGCAACATACTGCCATGAAGACCAGTCTTCTTGTGTAGGTAGTTTGAAAGCCTACACTGCCTACATTGTTCGTTAAGACCAAAGACTTAGAGAATGAATTGGGAATTGTAGAGTGTTGCACCGGGACATTTGAACGAGAAGCAGCGTAATAGTGTAAATGAGCTGTAGGGCCGCAGTAAAGACAGACAGTAATCTTCTCCAGTATGCCTTATTCTGAGTCACTTCCTAAGCAGTTATATGATGTGGTAAAAAGGGAGTGACAAAAGCATCTCTCAGACCAGTTCCAGCATACCAGTGTACAGAGGCAAAATCATGGGCTAGACAGTTGAAGGCTCTACTAGACACAAAAATGTCTTTAAGTAGTTCTTAGTTTATTTGGTATCATTTGTTTTAATCTGGTAATGTATCTGGTATACCAGGCTTCAAAATTCTTTTTTTTTTGGTGGGTTAAGCACAAATTCCAGGTCTGTAAACGTATGCTGGATTGCAAATTATATTATTTGCAGAGCAATATGAGCAAAAAGCACAACTTCAGATGTTTGAAAGTCAACTAATCACCATCATGAACCATCATGACAAAGTCAAACTCCACAGGTCAAGAAAAGAGCATAACGTGCCCTTTTCAATGAACCCTGGTTTGTATTGCTAGCAAGGAACTGGAGATGTGGACAGGAATCTTGCATATTTGTATCTGACTTATGCGCACCTTCCCATGGTGAAGATCCGGAGAGCCAGTAATATTTTGAGCACCATTACCTGGTGAAAATAAGAGCAACCAACTTCAAACCTGTAGGATGTTATGCCCCCTTTCCAACGACACATGGCTTTTTAACATAGTCTTCAGGAAGCTAGAGATAATGACATGCACTATATGATCTTTGTAGCACTGTAAATTGGAGGAGGGATGCTAGAATGACGCCAATGGGCAATAGTGACATACCCTTTCGAACAAGCTCTGGATCTCACTGCTAGCCTTCAGGGAGCCAGAGATGCAGACAGGAATCTTGCGTGTTGTATCCAACTTACATGCACCCTAGGTGGCCTCGCCAAGACACTCGCCCATGGTGAAGATGTAGTGAAGTGATGAGAAGATGATGTGAAGATGAGGAGACCCAGTAATAGTTAAAGCACCATAACCTGATGCACATAAGAGTAACCTACTTAAAGCTTTTTACAGGACTGCAAGATGTTATACCCACTGTCCAACAACACATGGCTTTTTAGTGTAGTCTTCAGGAAGTCAGAGATAATGACATGCACTATATGATCTTTGCAGCATTGTAGAATGAAACCTAACTCCACAGGGCATTACTGACATGTCCTTTCCAACCAGCCCTGGATCGCACTGTGATCCCCTTCAGGGAGCCAGAAATACAGACGTCGAAATTCACAGGGGTCTTCACCTGTTGTCTTTTCTGATCTGGCCATGTTATTAGTGTCACAGTCATGTGAGCACATCAAGGTTACAGTGTCATCACCGAGCAGTAAGGTTGACAAGTCGACTGATCTGTGTAACCGCTAGTGTCCACAAGCTTGTGTGAAAGCCCCTAATGAGAAGTTCAGATACACGTGAAAATCATCTGGACACGAGCTTCTGTGGAAAGGATATGAATTGGACATTTTTGTACAATGGCCTTAAAATTCAGTGTGACACATTCACTTAAATTTTAAGTGACATTTAAAATACTGCCGAATCTTGAATTTTTACTTTCAGCTTACTCATCTTTTCCTTTTCCTTTTCAACCTTCTGCTTATTTCCAGCTTAAATAAAAAAATCCCAGGTGATCTCAGACTTTTGGACACGTGCGTGTTCAGGTGTGCACGTGTGTCAAATGAAGACTGTTATACGTGTGCGTGTGTAGGTGTGTCAAATGAAAAGCAGCTCTTGCAGTAGTGTGAGAAATAGCTCTGTTAGTGATTGTTCTGATGAATAAGCTTTGAGTCATTTTGATTCACAGCTTTGCATTACCTAAATGATCTCTGAGCTCCTCAATGTCTAATGCCCTTCTCTAGACAGGATGTGTCCAGTATACATTAAGGCTTAAAGCGCTTTGCGTACATAAGCTCACCAGACCTGTGACTGAGACATATCTAATAGCATGTAATACCTCCACAAGCATGAGTAACAGTAGTGATTGGATTTGACATGGACTGGAAGTTTCTGGGTGTATGCTACATCAATATTCAGCCACTCTTGCATCAAAGAATTGTGCAGTTGGGCCAGATTTGGTGGATGTCTTCCCTGGCACAATTCTGAGGAGAATTTCCTGTAGACTGGGAATGTAGTCACTGCTGGTAGACCCGTATGACCATACACCTGCAAACTCTGCTACCTCCTTCACACTATGGCCTTTAGCATGCCCAAATGCAATCACTCCTTTTAGCCGATCATTAACATCTGCTTTGGACTCATTTTCCACACATCAAACCAGACATTCACTGCATTGTACCACCTCTTCTCAATCTATGAATCCCATTGCTCACACCCCACAGGTATTTATAGCACCATCTACAGGAGCTTGAGGTTACTACCACCTTAAGCACACAAGGAAACACAATTTAAACCTGGAAACACACAAGAAAAAGTTTAGATATTTAAACAAAAGTTATAACAAGAAACATTCCAGATTCTGGACTATTTCTAGGCCTATATCCACCTTTTTTAAGGCCAGATGTTTTTCCACATTGGTAAATCCCTACTGGTATTAAAGCAAATGCAAAAATGGGAACCACACTAGGTAGCACGGATCAGATCAAGATCAAGGAGCAGGGTTAACAGAAGCAAATATGTACAGGGAAGAGTAACAGGTGTGAGTGAAAATTATTAATGCCGGGGGGGAGTCATAGCAGGAGACGGCCTGTCACATCCACAAGAGTCAACAGGGACTTGAAGCATTGGCGGCTGTAGGGAGAGCTACAGAAATAAATCTGCATTAATGCTGTAGCTGCAGAAACCAGAAACCAAAGGAGTGGAGTGCTTGACAGTTTCTGCTCACCTCATGGCATCTGCAGGAAACTGGAAAAATTGAAATGGAAGGATCCTGACTGGAGCAACTGTCTAGGCTCTGGTCCTGTCATTCAGGGTTTGAGAGCTCGACCCTCAGTGATATCAGAGCCATCCGTGCCCAAAAGTCCAACAGAACATAATTGGCCTCCCTTTCTCTGGAAGGCTTTTCCTCTCCCTCCATCACTCAGGATGACATTAGCCATGCAGGCTTCTGTTGGACACTATGTTAGTAGCATCTTAAAACAAGCGCTGGCACTTCACCTGTCTTAATTTGTATAGGCTCTATAGAGAGTGGCGATTCTAGAAAATATTACCAGGGGTGGCAGGGAGTTTTGGTAGTTTTTGCAGTGTGAAAGTGCAAGTGTCGACCCATAGAAAGGTGGAAGACAATGACGTGAGAGAAATTTCAGGGACGGTACTGAAAAAACGGGTACAGAGAAAACACATATGCCCATAGATCATTGGCTAGGGTAGCTGTCAGGATTGTTTGACAACACAGAGATTCCCAGTGGCTGAATGTTGTATATGCATAATGCATACTGGGTATTGCAGTGCAAAGACACTTATGAACGAAAACCTGAAAATGAATAAAATAATGTATTATATCATACTGAGGGGGCTGAGAGACGTATTGCTGAATACTGCAACAGCACATAACAAGCTGCACCACATCAAACTAGTGTTTTTGCAGTAGCAGAACAGCCAGCTAGGCTGACCTGGAAACAGTGACAGCCTCGTTCAGTCAAATCAGACATGTGTTTTTGTTCCGTCTGTCGTGGCCGGCCCACCGTTGCTTAAAAAAGTCCCTGATGTTGAGTGTGATATTCAGCAGCAGGCTGCACTGCAAGGGTGCTTTATAAGAGCCCCCTCACTGGGACTTCATCCGTTTCAGATCAGTGACTCAGGATGTCTCAGGATGACTCAGCATGTGGGCCACTTCTTTTTCTTTTCACTTTTTCTCCCTTTGTGTTCCACTTCTCTGTGTATTCCTGCAATTAAGAAGGATAAATCAGCTGCTTTGACTACTTGAGACAAGTGTCCGGTACCGAGTTCACTCATAAACAGACACACACCTAAACACACACTGAAGGCCGGGATCAAAAGAAAGTCTTCAGCTCTTTTGTTAGGTCTAATAGTTGATTCTTAGCACCTGCTTTTCTTCCTGAGAGGTGTTACTCTTAGATTAACATCGAAATATCAACATGCTCAAATGCTTCCATAGTCACATTCTGAATGCCAAAGATCCTAACCTTCTTTTTCACCTGTAGTCGGGTTCAAAGCAATCATCTGTAAACCCTTTTTAATTTGAAGTGAGCAGTTCTGTTTGTTCCTGACATCATACCCTTGTAGTTATTTCCGTCTTTGTGCCCTAAAAATAATTCATCCTTAAATGGAAACAGCAATACACTGATGAGAGGTATTATGTATGCTGGTACATGTGCTTTCTTTTATTGTGTGTTGTGAAATAAATGAAGGCGCTGGCAGTTTGTAAGTGAGATTGCATGTGCTGACTTTCTATAAATGACAGATGTTTGTACAGATGTTGAGGAATGCTTTCCAGCGTTAGTATTTATTGAGGTTCCGAGGTGTCAAAGTTGGAAAATGATTTTGCCTTAATAGGATCTTATAGACCCCAGTGCAAAAGAGTAAGTGTATTAGCTTGTAAAACTGAAATTCCGTCACTGTTGCAATACAGTGTTAATGTAACTAGATTTGTTCCTTTTGGATCTATAGGACCGTCTGTTCAACTGGTCTGCTCATCATAAAATCTGACCACAGTTTAAAGGGTAACTGGAACAAAAATGTAGGTACACAACAGTGCCTATTTATTGCTTTGTAATAATACAATGTCATCAGCCTTCTGAAGTTGTAACATTCCTGCTTGAAGTATCAAATCAATGTTGCAGGCTCTGCATCTTTCTGCAGTGCCCCCTCTGGTTTAACACTGCTATAGAGAAGGATAACGCACTGATCAACAGCGGAGGACGAATGTACACCACTATATTGTTGCTGTCCAAAAAGAAACTTTTGCCTCCAAAATGGCAGCTTTACAGGAGAGGGAAAAAACCTCATTTGATTATAAAGGAAGTCAATGGAACCAGACTTTTTCCATGCGATTTTGGGCCATTTCTATTGGTCCATTCATTATGTAATTTTCACACAATGCAAACAGCAGCTGCTGTGATCAAATAATGCATAGAAGTAAAAATCGCTAAAAATGGAGATACATGTTTTTCTTTGGACAGCGGCAATATGCACATCAGTCAATCAATGTTCCTGCCCTCTGATTACCTTGCCTGCTTGGCAAGGTACTGTGCTTGTTGTACTTGTTGCTGTAACATGTCAAAGCACAAAGTGCAAGCTGATGCTCTCACAGCACCCCACTCCACCCTCTAGCATCTAACATTAGCCTAAATGTTGAAAATAGACTATCTAAGATCTTAGCGTTATAAATAAGTTATAAATAAGTTATAACTCTAAGATGAGAAAGAATCCTTTTGAAGATGGTTACCAATGAAACTGTGTCAGTTTCTAGTTGCAGGCCTAAGTGTGGAAAAACCCCACCATAAGAAGTGGGGTGCCCTTGTTTCAACTTTTCCTTTCCTGGAGAGCTGGAGCCCTGAAAAAATAAGTAAAGAAAGTGAAAAAACAGGAAAACCAGCAAAATGTACCAGCCTAGCGGCACCTCGACTTGCTACAGCCTGACAGACTCATTCACAAGTCATTTATCTCACTGTCGTACACGTATTTCTATACACACTCACGCGCACACGTTGGTGTAGGCTGGGTGGAAGCGTGCTGTCAGTGGCATTGAGTGGGGCTGCCAGTCGCAGAATAAATACTCAGCAGGCTTCTGAGAACTGCTGAAGAGAAGAGGAAAAAAATCCCTCTCTACCTTTATAACCGTCTACCTCCTTTTCCCCTCTGCTGTGGTATTCATTTCCCAGTGTTTGGCTCCAAGTTTTTGTCCTATGCTGTATTAATAGAGTTTCCCTGCTGTGTTTAGAGGTTTGTATGCTTGTCACACTACTGACCCAGGAATTTTCGGCCTTTTCAGAGTTCAGAGCCAGTTTTTTGAATGACTGTCTGTACATTTGTTTAATTATTTCTCTTTAATTTAGTGCTTCACATGAGAGGATTAAATGTGTGGGAGGTGCTTTCCGTTTGTGTTCATACGCTACCAGGTTTAGACACACCCAACTAAATGGATATTTTGTTGGTTATCTTAAAGACTCAACAGGCTTAAACTGAACAGGATGAGAATAAATATCCTGCTATACTATATTTACCCTTGATGTATAACAATATTATATTGTGGCCATATCACCACCTCTGATATAGATTTCGTTTAGCAAAAAACTTTTATCTCTTTTTGGCACAGTGTAGAAGCTCTAGTTACCTTTTCAATCTTGTGAATAGAACTGGTCCAAAATTGCTTAGAAAAAAGCTATTTTTCTTGTATCAACCTCCGTTGCAAGTTAAGGAAGCTGCTTTATCTTCCTGTAAAACTCCAGGAAACTCCATTTTGGAGGTTTTTAAGGTGGAATGCATAGTTCCGTGATTTTATAGTTTGATGTCTTCACTTTTATTCTAAACTAAACCATTAAGCTAAAGATAAGGAGAACCTTCTACAAGTAGCTGTGTCTAATCTTTTGCTTGGCACTGTAAGAAGAAGTAGTGATGATTTGAAGCGCTGAAAAGTTATTATGTGTTCAGTGGTTTCATAAAAGCTTTTACAATCCTATGATCTGTTTGTCTTCTTTTTTGGTGTGCTCATGTATTACATAATGAGCTCTTCTCTGATTGGCCGGTTTATATTGGGGCTCTGCGATGATCACACAGAAGCAACATGTCATAATAAACACAGACAGGATAATAAAACGAACCTCTGTGTAAACAAATCTTATATATAAGCTTTATTGTATCTGTTCTGATGTAAATAAGCTTTGTTGTCCAACTATTTAGTTAGCTATGCTAGTTAACATTACTTGAGGCTTCTGAGTAGCAAACATTACCTATACTAGCTACTTGCTTTCAATCTCATTAACACCAAGAAAATTAAAGCTGTTGCTTTCTGTGGTTGTGCTTAAACTGTGGAAAAGTAGAGAAAATCATACAGCATTGCTGCTACTTACATTTTGCTGTTGGTTTTGTGATGCAAATACAGGTGGAGCTGCTCTCTTCAGTCTCTTAAGTCAAACTTTGGGTGAAGCTGCTGAGTATTGTCCAAGGTTTAAGTCTAGAGCAAGCTCACTACTCTGAATGGAAGTTGCCCAGGACCTTGTTAAAGATTTGGGAGCTGAAGTTGGCTTCCCATTCGCCAGCTTGTTTTGTGAATTTTCCGTTCCATCTTAAATAGTGCCACAATTACATTCTGGCGCCCAGAACAAGCTGTAACATTTGAAATAGAACTAACCGTTTAAATAAGAATCTGGGAAATAGGAAGCCAGCATCAGCCTTGTTTAAAGATGAACATCAGCCATGACAGTTTAGTTTTTTGGAAGGGGTATAAAAAAGTGCCCTTCACAGCCTGGAATGCTACATTTCTCCACATAGTCTGCCGTCTGATGTTCCTCTGTTGTCGTTGTATGTAGATTTTGGGACCAAACAGTGAAGAGTCAAGACTGTTGCGTAAAAGTCTAGGATTTTTACTGCCTTTTTTTTTACACATGTGAGATTTGTATTTGAACGAGGAACAACAGTGTTTGATGAGAGATCCACATGGTACGTCATGGTAAATAAAGGTTTCCATTCTATTATACCTTTAATTGCTTTTTGAGTGAACCTCACACTTTTAAGGCTAAATGAATGCATTTAAGGCTAAATGATTGCATGGTTATGTAACATATCGTCACTGTCTAATGAAAAACATGTATCTCGGTTTATTGTCGATTTTTACTTTTATGCATCTTTTGTTCACAGCAACTGCCTTTTACATTGTGTGGAAATTAAAAATGATGAATGGACCAACAGAAATGGCCAAAATTGCTTGGAAAAAAGTCTAATTCTGTTGACTTACATTAAAACTAACTTAGGTTTTTGGCCTCTCCTTTCAAATTGCCATTTTGGAGATACTTGTTTTTCTTTGGACCTCTGATCAAATTCCACATAAAAACAAGGCAATTTCATTCAGTGCCATAATTAACTGCATACACATTCTTCATGATGCATTGTCAAATCTCCAAAATTAATATTTTTTGGCATTCCGATATCAAAGTGTTACCATGCATTCTTACACCCATATTATTTATGCCATAAAATTACAGCACAGCGTAGTTCGAATAAAAGTAAACTGCCCATCTACCATATTAGCTCACCAGCCAAAGAATTAGTCACTTTGCGTGTTTGGTGGTAGTAGCTTCAGGCTTCTGCAGATGGTGATGCATTATGATGATGGGGCTATAAGTGGGGCTATAACAGGGTGTGCAACAGGATTCATAGGTTGAGAAGAGGTGCTACAGTGCAGTTAGTGTCTCGTTCAGTGTGTGGAAAATGGGTTCAAAGCAGATGATAGGCTAAAAGGAGTGACTGCATTTGGGCGTCCCAAAGGCCATAGTGTGAAGATAGTAGCTGAATTTGCATATGTATGGAAGCGTATGGTCATATGGGTCTACCAGCAGCAGCACAAATCCCAGTCTACAGGAAATTCTACTGAGAATTGCGCCAGGGAAGGCATCCACCAAATCTGGCCCAACTGCCCAATTCTTTGATGCAAGAGTGGCTGAACATTGATGTGGCCTACATCCAGAAACTTGTCCAGCTTATGCCAAATCACAGCTCGTGGAGGTATTACACACTATTTCAGTCACAGGGGACTTTTTTTGTGGTGAGCTTATGTTTCAGGAGTAAATCAAACATAAATGTCATGCGTTACATAACTAACTCTAATTCATTATGTGAATGCAGTAAAATAACGATGCACATCAATAGGTCTAGACTTAAAAGCATTTTCCCAGCATTAGTCATCGTCCGCATAGGTTGACATGAATTAGTTCACTGAACTGAGAGGCTTTCGGGGGTCAAAAGAAGACGACATACCATCTGTTGAAAGAAGCAGAGAATTAACAAAACAAAAGAGGAAAGGAAAGGGCTTAGTTTCATATGAAAGGAGAGAGAAAGAGAGAGGGCGAGAGAGAGTGAGAATATATAGTAGGAAATGAGAGTGCGTCTCAGTTCCTGCTGTGGTGGTCTTTCACAGCGTGCCATGCAGTGGCAGGGTCTGTCGCTGGGGCTGCAATTGGAGCATCTGACAGTAACTCCTATTTCACCTTCAGCTTTGCTTTTATATATAATAGGCTTTATATAAAGCCTTTGGCCCCGAGAGGACTCGCTCGCATACTTACTCGCTCACGACTTTAAAAGAGCAACCTGGAGCCATGGAGCTGCGGGAGGAAAAAGTGCACTCTGCAAAATGAGTCGCAAGAGTCTTTCTGGGGTTTTGTTTTTTTCCTTCCTAGAGCACTTTTGTCCTGTGCTTAGGTGCTTTGGCGGAGCAGGGGGAAAGATTAGGCCGCCCCACGGATGAATGGAAGAATGAATGGAGCGGGAGAAATGAGATTTGGCCTTTGAAGAAGGACTGTACCTTTGTTTCTTTCCTTCATTTTAAAAGAAGTCATTCCGCTCAGGGAGGGGTGCATGGACAAGGAGAATGAGCTGTTATGTTTCATGCAAGATTAGCTCTAACAACAATTAAACAGAATTATACCAACCTTAGTTTTAGACCCGGCTTGTTTTGAAGTTGAAGGAAAATGTTTGTTGGCTGGTCCTTTAAAGGATCATCCCACTGTTATCTCAGATTTGTTATCTCAGATTCGTTGTCTCAGATTTTATTTATCAAAGTTGCTTATGGGCAGAGTTGTGGTTTAGGGGGCTATAGCACACCCAGACCTCAGGATTGTTTAACTGCAAATGTAATTAAAGCTCATCGGACAAAAAATGAGTAACCTGTGTCTGAAACATACCTAATAGTCTCACTTTGATGTTTCTGACACAGAATAACACATTGAAACCACAGGGTCAGCCATCGTGAAGCTTCTTATAGACAGCGCAGATGATCAATCATAAGCAGGATTTTTATTCTGTATCTGTGAGTAAAGACTGTCTAAAGGAGAGCAGAGCTTCATGGTCTTGGCGTAGAAAAAGAGTGACTGAAGAACTGAAGAAGAGTGAAAGCTTGGCATCAGCCAGTGATTCAGACACACTGAAACAACAGAGAGTCTTGCACGGTAATTGGCAACATTGGCAACATACAGTATGTGCTCTGTGAGTGGACTGCCTGAGTATGCACAGACACCTATAGAACCCACACAGCAAATCTGCCGCTTCTCTCTCTTTTTCTTCTGTCTCTGTATTTCTGCCTTGCATCTTTCTTCATTTCTCACTTTTCGCTGTCTCCCTAGTTCCATCTAGCCCCTTTCTAGTTCTGTCTCTCTGTTCCACCCGTTTCTCACCCTATCTTACTCCCATTACTCTTTCACTGCCCTCTCTCTTTCTATCCTCACTCTCTTTCTCAATCTCTATTTCTCTTACCCCTTTCTGTATTTCTCTCTCTCCTTTGTCTGTCTATTTCTTGTTCTACCACATCTCTCTCTTACCCTCGCTTTCTCTCCCCATTACTCTTTCACAGTCCTCTCTCTTTCTATGCTCACTCTCTTCCTCAATCTCTATTTCTCTTACTCCTTTCTCTATTTCTCTCTCTCCTGTCTGTCTATTTCTCACTCTCCCACATCTCTCTCCTACCCTCTTCTTTCACTGTTCTATCTCTCTCTTCTCACTCCCTTTGACTATGATTTCACTCTCTCTTCATCTTGCTTTGTCTGCATTTCATCCTGCCTTTCTCGCTCTGTTTTTCCAAATATATATACCCAGTGGTGATTCATGTATGGTAGTTTCCATATTGCTGCATAATTGGACCTTAAACATCAGATTCCCACACAGTCCTAAAAGTAGATAAAGAGAACCAAAATAAACAAATGAGACAAAATAAAGATCATCCAATATCACATGGCAAATATGTGTGTGTGTGTGTGTGTGTGTGTGTGTGTGTGTGTGTGTGCGTGTGTTTTCTCTTTTTTCTTTATTTCTCTCACTGTCTCTATTTCTCTGTCTTCCAGTCCACTGATGCACATTGTGAAATGCCTAAGTTTGCAACTACTTTTCATCATGCACACACACATACATGAACACACACTTACAAACTACTTCTCTCCTCTATTCTCTAAATTAGCCGGACAACAACTTAATGTGCCTTCCAGAGAGAGAGAGACAGAGAGAGAGAGAGAGAGCTAAAGATGGCTTGCTAATTAAAGCTGGGTCATGTGACCAGTGAGAAAGGCAGTGTTTTTGTTTATGGAGTGCCTCCATTAGCATAAGCGTTTGGCCTGAAGCGGCAAAGAAGGGAGGCTTCATAAAGCGAGTGAGACAGACAACAGAGAGAGAAAAAAAGAGGACTGAAAGCAGTTAATGAAAGAGTGAGAAGTGGATTCAGTGGAAAGAAAGGAACAGATCGATCAAGAAGAAAAAATGCTGTGAAAGAGAGCAAGCTTGGGAATGAGAAACAAAATGCCTTGATCTCAGTGTTCCTCCAGATGGAAAAAGTCTCAATTAACCATAAAGGAAAGAAAAAAGGACACACAGTGTCGTACCAGTATCAGTGACTTTTCTGCTGTTACCCCCAGTTTATTACTGGGACGTCAAAGTTCAGAGCTCTGCATCTGCCATTCCTTTCCTTCAGGGGTTGACCAATGCGAGAGGGCTGCTTAAAGGCTCAACATACTGGTCTAATTTTGCTTCAGAAAAGCAAAGAACCAAAAGTTTCCAACCACTGGAATGTTTCAGACAATTAACCAGGAAGAACTGACCATTAGCCGCTAGCTTCGGTTCAGACTAATTGGTGTTACAGTCAGCATTTTGTGAGGATTGTGTGGAAAGAGCTCTTCAGTAAATGTTTCAGTAAACATGGAGCCTCATATTGTCATGTCTATTCCATAAAGTATTGAGCAGAATTTCATGTTAATTTCAACATGCTAGCAAGATTGGTGTTAGCATCATGGCAGAAGGGGCACTTCATGGACAAATGCATTTTGGTGTCCTGCTACCAGCTTAGTCAGTTGTGGACTTTGGGAGGCATGGCCGTTAAGGCCGGCGAGCATGGATCACCATGGGTAGCACTGCGGCAGCAGTAAGAGAGACTTGAAACATGTAAATAGTTGGGACTGTAAGCTTAAAGATGTGTAGATGTGTTGCTCAAACTATTCTCTGCTGGGCTATGGGGCTGTTTAGTGGGGTAGTGGTGCAGCGTTGGTTACTACTGCATTGGTTGAAGTATATGGCTCTTGATGACCTGCCTGCTGTACAGGGTGGTGGTTTCCACTGCTGTCATGTTCTGTAGAGCATTCATCTAAGGCTCTATGTTTCCTGCATCACCTTACTCTGTGCTAACAGTATGTTGGGGTTGAAAAAAGTGGTCCACATTTGGTTCTACTAGTAAGTATTTAGCTTGTTATGAAGTTTCGGGTAATGCTGTATTTGGATAGCCCATTGTAGATGTTATGTGGATGCTTACCTTGCATTTAACTGACATACTAACTAATAACCCTATATATGATCCTAATCATAACCACAACATTAACCTCAACATGAAGCTTAATTCTAAACCTAGCCCTGGTCCTAACCCTAGCACTTGTTCAGAATCAACCAATTTTTAGTTTAATTTTTTAATTTGTTGACAGTTTGAACATCATTAGATAATCTAAATGTATAATGAAACCAAGTATCACTTTTCATTTATCCACCTCACTTTCCCCATTAAATATTTCATATGTATAGTGATACACTTTATTAGACTGAGCCTATGACTGGAAAATGTCATTTGTAGCTTGCAAACCAAAATTAGAACATGTTTGTGTGCAAAGAACTAGGATCCTCTATAGATGTGCATCTTTATAACAGCCATTTTTGGCTTCTGGAGTTCTGTGGTGGCAGTAAAAGGTGAATTACTAGCTCATGTTTAGAATTATCTAGTCAGGTTCAAAGAAACAATTCTGACTACAGTGATGACAACATTAGCGAAGACAAGAAAGAAGGAGAACAAGTGAAGATCAATGCCTCGTTCCAGTGTATGTATGTGTTAATACGGCAGCTCTGGAAAAGGATTAATCCATTGTACTGAGCTCCTGCCGCTGTGTAAACTACACTTGTTTGCCTTGTGTTCAGTCTTTGTTAACAGTAGCACGTACAAATGAGTCCACACTTATTAACCGTGTAAATACTGCAGAATTGATGCTCTGTCATGCCTGCAGGGTATAAGGATGATCCTGTTGGACATGTTTTAAAGGATAATGCTCTTTTTTTCTAGGTCAGTTATTTTCTGAAACCAAAGTCTGCTGTTAATTTCTAGCCTCTTTTTGACTGGATGCATCTCTCTTGTGTCTTCTTAGGGGTTTCCTACTCAACGCTTCAGGGAGCGGCACAGGCTGATGATGTCACAGTGGAGGTGCTGAGAAGGAGGCGGTGGCTCCTCTCAGAGCCCCGCCCAATGACGAATAACAGAGCCAGTCAGGAGAGCGCAGAGGATTTACCTGGAGTGCTGGAGGACAGTGAGGCAGACAACAGCTCACAGATAGAGGTGAGCTTTCACCTTTCAGCTACTTTCAGCTTGTGTACAGAAATCTACCCCTCCCATCCCACTGAACATATTCCATCCCATTCCCCTCAATATATCCCATCCCATTACCATTCAGTGGGAAGTGTTGGCTCTGTCCAATGCAGCTGCATGATACAGGGATGATGGGGCTTGTGGTGCATTGTGGAGCTGACCTTTATGCACATTAATCCAGCAATCAGGAGGCAGTTTGTGTCTGTAATTTGTGTCTGCAATATGTGAACCATTTTCTATTGTCCCAGGTCACCATGAACGATCACCAGCAAAAGCAACTGTTGACCTTGGAAATGTAAAATGCCAGTGTGAAAATGATCAGTTAGGTGTTAATAAACTCTTTATCTAAAATGTAAAAATAGTCAAAATAAAAGCCTGCTAGGATTTGGGGTTTTCAGGCTTTTAATTGATGCTGTAAAGGCTCAAGGCATGATAGGTACATTTATGGTTTTTCATGCTGATGCAGCTCATTGGTTGATTATTCAAATCAGCTGTGTTAGAGCAGGGAAGAGCATGGCTGCAGCCTTCCAGGTGATTTATTCAGTGCAGGGAGAACAGAGTTCTGCTGTGCAGGGTGTTCTTGTCCAATAATGAAAACAACGGCCAGTGAATTGCAAATGTTCATTTGGTCTGATTTGGTGTGCTAGTTTGAAGCCTGGCTGCAGTGGCGGTGTTCTTCACCCTGGGGTGATGTGCAATTGACTGGTGGAGCAGCAGAAGGAGGAGAGAGAGAGACTATGGGAAGATGAGAGACAAGCAGAAGCATATTAGCTGTATAGACAGAAGTGTCTGTGTGTCTCATCTGGATAGATGAGAAGCAGCAAGTGTGGTGGGCGCAGATATGCTCGAGAAGATGGAGGAAAAACCTGGCAGCTCTCGTTTCCTAATAACAAAAAAAACCATTACAGACATCCCACACATCAGTTCTCAAAGTTGAATAGCAGGTAGCTGGGGCCACAGCTAACCACGACTATTAAAGCTAAGCTTCAGTTAAATGCCAAAACTCGTCACTTGTCAGAAAAACGCCTCAACAAGCTAGCACCCCGAAGGGGTTCTAGTAGTATGTTTGAAGAAAACCAACAGCACTTCACATAAACTATTTTGACTGCTCTATATCAAACATGGCTACCATTCATATTAGCAGTCTTATGTTTCTAGCCTAATTGTTACCCTCTTCTGGAGATCTGCCTTCCCAAAAGTTTCACCTCCCGGCCAAATCTAACACCTCATTCAGCTAATCGAAGATACCTGAATCAGTCATTGGATTAATCATGTGGGTGGTGATTAGGGTTGAAGCTAATGTCCATAGAAAGGTAGATCTCCAGGAACAGACTTGCTGACCACTGGTCTAGGACTGTCAGTAAAGCTTTTGTCTTGCAAAATTGCTTCCACCCACTGTAAATCAAAGTGTGGGTTGATTCCTCTGTCACTTTCTAATTATGTTGGTGATTAATCTGAGACGTTCAGTTCCTGAAGTCCTACCCAGTAGCAGAAGCTATATCTAGATACCTAGATAGCAGAGCCAGATTAAGAGGAGCCTGAACCACTTCCTCTTCGTCCCATCATATGAAGGAATGACTGCAACGGGTTAGAGGGTGCAAGAAAGTCCTAAATGGATCTACATGGCTACAAACAAATAAAAACTTATTTCTAGCCATTTATGCTGGAACCAGCATTAAAAATTAAAAATCACTGAAAACCTGAAATGTTGTAGTAAAATAATGCCTTAACAGTTTTAACAGCATACACTGATCGTCAAAAAATAGCTGCATCCAGGAGGAATCAACAAGTTTGAAATTTGGTGGGTTGGTTTGACATCACAAGATATGCGAATGATTTAAGCTTCAAGGACAGGGTACCTGACTGACTATATGAGGTCCTGTTGCTCCGCATGCTCTCCATTCTGACTCATGCTGTTGTGTTGCTAGCATCCTTTACATGTCCAGAAGGCCTGGTGTCACTACACCTTGACCCTGCTGCAAAATGTGCAGGAGTTGCATGAGGATATTCAAGCTGTATTGGATGGATTATTGCAGACACCATTAGGAACCTCTGTAACTCCATACTAAGACGTCTGCATGCTGCGTTAGCAAAGATGGCAGCCCAGCGCTATACTGAGACACTACTTCTGTATATGTAGCTCAATAAATATTCCCCATATCAGTCTAAATTTATCATCAGTTATTGTTCCTGGTAGCCTTTAACACCCTTCCTAATAGCATTCCAATCTGACACTTCCTTTCTGAGTGCAGCTATTCTTTTGATGAGTGTATTCTCTCAAAAGCAGGAAACTGGCGAGAATTTAGAGACGATGTGCTTACAAGAATATTTTACAAGAAACTCAACTTTTCTCTGACAAGAAGTAGTGTTACAAATGTGTGTGTGTGTGTCAACACACGGAAAGCTGAGCAGGGTCTTCTTCCTATTCAGATTCCCACCTCTTTTAGTATCTCCCCCAGGAAACACACACACAGCTTTGCACATTTCCTGACAGCCCCACCTAGGGACAGGGAGTTGCAGAGAGAAACACAGGAGAGCACAGAACAGCAAAACACTGAGCAGCTGTAACATACACACACACACACACACACACACACACACACACACACATATATTATTTTTGTGTTTGATCTTTTCCTACACGCGCACGTCTCTGCTGCTGGATTGAGCCGTTTGTCTTTGGAACCATGAAGTGTCCACGCTGTGTTGTGGTTTAAAGGTCCATCAAAAGAAAACACATAACATTGGAACACATAGGGAACTGCAGAATAGAACACACTCACTCACACTGAGATGCCAGAGTGTATGACTTATGAAATAACAAGAACACTGTGTTGTGGTTTAGAGGTCACGTCATCTGTTGGATTCTGTTTTACTGCAATATTGTACTAGTCATAATCTACTACTGACCATCATTGTCATGGAAGAATTGCATGTGATTACTGTTAATGATAAAAGCGATAAGTTAAATTATTGATTGAACCTTTGTGGGGTTTTTCTTATCCCTACCAAGCTAGTATGTGATAGCTCAAAAGTGTTGTTTTCGAACTACTGTTAACGCCATGTCATTGGACAGCTCGGTGCACTTGGAGGAAAATGCTAACTGCCAATTCTGTTAGCTAACAGATGCCTGTGATAGACAGCCACCCTAGATGACAGCAGACCCAATTATGCTCTTTTGGGCTCCAGCCCACGGATGGCTGTGGCAGCGTTATAGGGTCAGTGAGTAGACAGTTGTGCTGCTTGATAACCCTGCTTTGGTGTTCCTTATTATGCTGTATTTTACCTCCACTTTATAAGAGCAATAAGGCACTCAAGGCTGCTCATTACAGTCTGTTAGTGGTTAACATTACCACAACTATAGCAAAACCCAAAACACCTCTCCGAGTTTCTAGCTTTAGTGAGTTTAGCAGCATGATCACCAACACTTATTTAGACACATTTTCTGGAACAGTAACTAACTGGATATAATATAGTGCTGTATAATAGGGTCATGACCCATATCCTTGTGGAGTGTCTAATCCTGTATGAGAAAGATGCATTTGAATTAAGCCTTTGCATAATTTCCAAATTAATAAAATATATGACGTGAACACAATTTTACTTACTGTTGGAAGAATTGGCGTTCAGGGTTCCAATCACAGCAGATTGAGTAAAGGGTTAAGTAAGTATGGTCTCTCATGGTCTAATAAAGCATCTAAGTATGTAACAGTATAAGCTCTAATTGTGCTGAAGTGTTGTATTTTTGTATGAACATCGTACACCTTTGTATCAGCTAATGTATTCAGGTGCATCACTTATTTGGTGCGTGTACTTAAACATGTAATTTTGGTTGCCTGCCATCTTTTGATGTGGCTTTGCATGGACTTTGTGTTTGAGTGTGTAGTGTTTTGATTTCCTCTCTGCTCCTGGGAGGAAATGACACACCAAGTCAGGTCAGCTGGGGTGGACTGCGCAGTGCTTGCTAAAGAAAAGGAGCGGAGGTTGGCCATAATTCAGAGAAAAAAAAGTTTCTAAACAAAGCTGGAGAAAAAGGGTCTCCAACAGAGTACTGCAAAACTGCCTCCACAAGGTGTTGAAATGAATGAGACCATTTCAGAAAATAAACTGGCCATACTTGGAGGAGTTCAGCCATAACCACCCTTGAATTTCAGGTCTTTGTTCTTCTTTAGTGTATGGCTCAGCTGTGCACTGTAGGGAGGGGGCATTTTAAGCAAGTTGGCTTTTTGAATATGTGTTATATGATTGCTTCAATATTTAAACCAGGATCTATTATATGAAGCATCAAATACGGAAACACATGGTGTGCAACTAGCAAAAAAGGTGATTAGTGAATGTTGGGTTCATTGAGTGATGTGTCTTTGTAATTTATCCATAACTGATTTTGTTATGGGTATATTATAATTTAATATAATTAAATAAACTGTTTACCCTTTAACTTTTATCAGATTAACTGGCTCTCTGCATGTGAAATGGTTAGAATCTGCATAGAGCTGCTAGTGAGCAATGATGGGTTAAACGGGAGGGATGAGAACACCCTGCTAGGAAAACAACTATGTACAACTGTGATAATAACAAACAACATTTAAACACAATAAAAACATGTTCATACGCGCCAATCAAATATGACAATCTTGTTCACATCAGTTTTTCTAAATATTTCTAAATAGACATGCTTACTTTGAGTTTCATTTCAACAAAGAAAATTGAAGGAAAAAATGCATTGCTGAATTGGAGGACCTCCAAAACAACTCCCAAAAAAGGTGAAAAAGGCTTTAAAAATGACAAGATATTTATGATTCATTGCATTTTTTTAAAATTTCCAACTACACAATTCTATTCAAATATCCAATTCTAGCACTATTCAGATGGGATAGGTCTTCCATTGGGACTCGGCAGGGCCAGAATACCACATCGTGTCTGTGGAGTTTATGACTGATTTGTACAGGATTAGAAATCCCAGTATAAATGACAGAGTTGGAAGTGGCTACTGAATTTATACACTGCATGCTAAAACATAAATTACCTGATATTCTGTTTACTCCAGCCATCCGTCTTGCTGTGTTATTCTTCATGTTTTGTAGCATTATCATTAGCTTGGCGATGCATAGCCAACAGGCACCTCCATAAACACTGGAACTTTTATTTTAACTATGATTTGTCGTTTTTGTAGTGGTCTGAGTTAAACACTTGAGGTAGGACAACACATATTGGCTTGATTTCTGCCACAGAGAACATGAGTAGGCGCTTCTCATAGTCCTCAGCTCCTTTTCCACAGACTATAAGAGCACATTTATCAACATATAACCTGGGGTTATTTCTATGCCTCATTTCATAGAAGGTAAAAGGAAGTGGAATCTGTACTGACACTCCGTAAAAAATGAGCAGAGTAAAATGACCATTCGGATCAGAGTATGAGAGTGGAGTAGCAGATGTTTCACTCCACGCTCAAAACGTTTTATAATCATTCTCTCCAGGTTTTCTATTTCCCGCTCCATGCAAACTCACACATCAGAGGACACTGGATCAGTTTCTGCTCCATATGATTAATTCTTAGGATATATATTGTATGTTCTGAACATACAGATGTGTCTTCATGAATTTATGGCCATTATTGTAAACAACTGGTTAAACATTCTGTGGTACTCAGGCTTGAAATATCAGCCCCATCACAATCCAGAACACTACAGGATGTAAACAGTTGCAGGTGCTTTTGACATCATCTTCATTGTCATCTATGCAGCAATATTCATAACACCAGACTAATTGTGTGGAATATCTGTAGAACATTGTTGAGTTAGAATTCCCATTATAGGCCTGCTGAACAGCACTACAGCACAAACTCTGAGTATGAATGGCCATCACGTGCAAGCTTTAGCAGTCACTCTGCTGCAGCACATGGAACAGTGCACTGCAAAAAAGAAAGAGGGCGTGTGAAATGATCTTGTATCTAGTTGATATATCTTCTTCTTGTTCTTGCTGATATATCCTAACATTCTCATCTTGAGATCGTTGTATGCTCATTTTAAGACTACTGAACTCATTTCCAGACCTTTTTCACTTGTTGTAAGTGATTTCAGTCAAATGATCTGCCAATATTGTGGAAAAATTTGACTTACTATAATCACTTAAATATAGACTTAAAATGACACAAGAACAGTCTCAGAATGAGAATATTAAGTTATATAAACTATGTAAAGTAAGATTGCCTTAAATAAGAATGTCTAAACAGAAGAAAACCAGAATCACTAATCTGTACTTTGAACAGACATTCATTTATTAACAAAATATATTTCTACGTTTAAACTGCATGTAAAATGTAGAGTGTAAATCTATAGATGCAGGTGCTTTTGACAACATATTTGTTATCGTCTGTGCAGTAATATTGATAACACAAGACTCATTGTGTGTAATATCTGTAGAACATTTTTGGGTGAAAGAGAACTTCCAGTATAGGCCTGCTGACCAGCACTACAGCACAAACGCTGTGTATGACTGGCCATCGCCTGCAAGCTTCAGCAGTCACTCTGCCGCACTGCATAAATCATTGCACTGCAAAAAATCATATCTTGGCAAGTACAGTTATCTATATCTAGTTAATATATCTTTTGCTTCTTGCTGATATATCTTGAAATTCTTATTTAAGATTGTTGTATGCTCATTTTAAGATTACCGAATCAATGTCCAGACATTTTTCACTTGTTTAAGTGATTTTAGTAAGGCAAATTATCTCGTATTGGCAGTTCATTTTGCTTATTGGGTTTGAAGAAATGTGTTTGAAACCATCCAAACTACCTGCCAATATTGTGAGAAAATTTGGCTGACTATAATCACTTACACAAAATAGTCTTAAAATGACATGAGAATAATTTCAGAATGAGAATATTAAGAGATATCAACTGTATACAATATAACTTTGCTCGCCAAGATACTTTTGCAGTGTGGTCACCAACCCTCTTCCTGAGGATCATCTGACATGCTGGCCTCCCTTTGTTCTGATCCAGCCAATCGAGAACCTCTGAAGACGTTAAGCTGGAGCAGGTGTGGTAGATATTGGCTGCAACTAGATTGTACAGGAAGCTGGATATCCAAGACAGGCTTGGCTACTAACATGGAGGTATTCAGTGTGCATATAAACAGCGGTGATGGCATGGGTTTGGAGTGAAAGAGACCACCAGCACTCTGATTTTCTACAAAGCCCCTCTGAGCTGTATGAAGAATCACGGTTCTCCACTCCCCGCTGTGCTCACATATTCAGATTCGGACGGGATCACTGGAAATCACTGAGAAGCACTGACATTGACAACCTCCCCATGTGGAGCTACTCCTGTCTGAATAATTCAAGTCAATGAATACTAAGAGGAGCTGGGATAACTCTGTATTTGAATAACCACACACGGACACACACCTGAAAACACACAGGCACATTTGCAGGTATGTGCAGGAGTTTGAGAACAGCATGTACTGCTGTGAATTATATATAATCTTTGGCCTGCCTCAGGCACCGGGAGTTTAGCACTCTACCCAGTGTAGATGTAGGTGTTCTCTGTGTCCTGACAGGCATGTTGAGCCTGTTCACTGTCACCCCGTGCTAAAGTCTACTGCCTTCAGACACTGTTGTTCTGTGCTGAGCTGCACGTTTGATCAGGTTTGGACTTGTTTTTTTTTTCCTCATCCTCTCCCCCCTCGTTCCTGGCTTTTATTGTTTTTCTTTTTCTGTCCTGGTTAGACAGACAGCATGGCGCTGACTTGCTTTTTAATCTCAGACAGACCAGGCCAAGGCACGTGCACACACACACACACACGACACAAAGCCCTCTCACTGCTAATGAGCCATCCTGCTGGTTGACAGTGAGCCCCAGATTACATAACGACCCCCCCAAATCTCTCCTCATCTGACCACTTTCGGTCCGCCTTAGGAGAGATTATCTACCATGCTCTCATTTTTCTTTCCTCTGGGCCTGTTTGAGATATTCTTCATGTGCTTGTTTTTGTAAATCTCATTTCTTTAGGGGGTGTGTGATCCAGGCCTTTTAATACTGAGTGGTTTGATGATACTGAGTGAAGCACCGGGCCTGTGTTTGTCATAGATAATACAGCTGCACACTGCACACTTCAGACACACTGAATTTAAGACTTCAACTCAATTAAGGTAAGATATGGTAGTCAGCACTTTGTGTATGTGCATAGTGTGACACGAATAATGCATCTACATTCACACATCCTGAATTAAGTTTTTTGGTAACGCTCTATGAATCAGGTACCTGTAAGGCATTGTAATCGAATTAATAAATCTCTACAACACATTCATAATGCTTAATAATATTTGACATAAGCCTTGTAACTGTACTTAAATGTAAACATAAGATATTATAACACCACAATATAAAGCTATTTAGCACAAAGTGATAACATACAAATGATAACAAATATATATATATATATGTCCTCTCTAACATTCCCGTATCTTCAAAATGACAATGATTTTGTAAGTGGCCATAACAACTTATAAATGTTCCTCACAGGCTCTAAATAAAATAACATTGCCTTAAAAAAGAATGTCTGTTTTACATTAAAACTGCATGTAAAAAGTGCATACAGAGTGTAACTCTGTACAACTGTATCAATCTGTGGAAGATATATTTTATATAGCAAACTAACTTAAAGCACTTTTTGAATGTGAAAAATTATGGTCAGAAAATATTGGGCCAGTCCGCTTCTAGAACATGCATTCTCAAAACCATCTTTGAACACATTTGGCAACCTACATGCTGACGTTAATTCAGCTGAACTGACACGTTCTCTACATGTACGTTTGTGAATTTTATTTCATGTCATTGTGTGCATTTATGAACATTTATGTACAGTTACAAAGTCTTATGTCAAGTATTATTGTCACATGGGGTCAAAACGAGGAGGCAGGATATAGGTGCAAGGATTTAATAAACAGAACAAATAAGACAAAACAAAACCAAAGAAAAAACTAGCAAAGTAAGAAACAACAAAAGGGAAACAAAACACCGGCAGCGGAACAAACGACCAGCAGAGAAACAAAACACCACGCAAGAACACAGGGGACTACAGGGAGTATAAGTGAACAAGGACTAACAAGGAACACCTGGGAAGGGGCGGAGCTACAAACTAGGGACAGGTGAGGGGACTGACAAGGGGACGGAGACAGGAGGAGCCAAAAGCCAAAACAAACAGAAGCACATGGAAAAGGGCACATGGATGTGACAAGACAAACAGAAAACAGAGAAAACAGAAAAACAGGGGCTAGACTAGACAGGACGTGACAATTATAAAGTGTTTTAAATGCTTTACAAATGTTTGTAAGTGCATTATTTGGGCCTGAATCATAGAAAGTGTTTTTGTTTTGCCTTTTTGAAATGTCTTAGAAGTTGGTTGCATTCCAAGTAATCCCACATGCATCAGGTGCTGTAGAGGTCTGGACTCTAGTCAGTTTATTTTCCTGAGAACATCAGCAGCATCTTTATTTGATTCATTTATGTTCTTTTTTGTCAATTTCCTTTTCTCAGTCATTTTCTTTAAGCTGTCTGTGAATTGCTACATTTTCTTTCTTTCATTTTGTTCTTTTTTCGTTCGTTTTCTTTTCATTTTTAGTTCACTCAAATATCAGAATGCATGTCCTAAATCTTACCCATGGCTAGTTCACCACTGTAAATATTACATGTGGCTGTTTTCTTAGTTCATTTTCAAAATATGTGGCAGGTTGTGGCAAACCTATATGACACCTCTATGGCAGGGATATACAGGGGTTGGACAATGAAACTGAAACACCTGTCATTTTAGTGTGGGAGGTTTCATGGCTAAATTGGACCAGCCTGGTGGCCAATCTTCATTAATTGCACATTGCACCAGTAAGAGCAGAGTGTGAAGGTTCAATTAGCAGGTAAGAGCACAGTTTTGCTCAAAATATTGCAATGCACACAACATTATGGGTGACATACCAGAGTTCAAAAGAGGACAAATTGTTGGTGCACGTCTTGCTGGCGCATCTGTGACCAAGACAGCAAGTCTTTGTGATGTATCAAGAGCCACGGTATCCAGAGTAATGTCAGCATACCAGCAAGAAGAACGTTTTCCTCCACCAGCATCACGTAGTGACCTGGCCACTATCCTGCAAGAAGAATGGCTTAAAATCCCTCTGACCACTGTGCAGGACTTGTATGTGTCATTCCCAAGACGAACTGACGCTGTATTGGCCGCAAAAGGAGGCCCTACACCATACTAATAAATGATTGTGGTCTAAAACCAGGTGTTTCAGTTTCATTGTCCAACCCCTGTAAGTAATGCACATAAAGGTAAAACAGCCTTAAGAAAGGATTACGGTTTGATTGTTTTTACTAATGGATTACCAATCACTTAACCTGGATCAGGACATCTCTGATTTTTTTTACCACCTGCTGTTTTGTGGCTTGCCTGTTCTTGTGCTCTGTGGTCTCTGAAGTCTTCTGTCGAGAGCCAGCTCGGGGTGAAGTGCGGGGTACAGGACAGAATGCTGTGACCGTCAGAGACATACACAATTCTAATTCTTCATGGTTGACCACTCAGGGGTAATGGACGATTCGATCTGTTTGGGCAAAGCCAAAAAATCCATTGAGGTTCTTAGTGCACAGCCTGTTTGTACATTCAGCAGGACACTTTGGTCAGTGCAGCATCTTCGTTATTGTAGTATTAATCCTGAATAAACTCTTCCATGTAAATCTAATAATGAACAGAAGGATCCAGACAGAAACATCAATAAAACATGCACTCATGCACCAGCGCAGCACCTGTTGAAGTTTATACCTGTCTGTTTATAGATGAATGGCTTGGGCTGTCATCTTATGATACAGCACATTATTAAATGCTGAAAAACAAATAAATACTTAATGGTTTATCAGCATATTCCACCGCTAGCTTAAAAACCACATATCTTCAAAAGGCAAAATAACTGAAGTCGACTATGAAAAACAGCTTTTTTATAGCCTAATCGAGCTCAGTTCGGCCTTGAGGCTGGAAAATAAAAAGCAGATAAGCATGGAAGGTAGCCAAAAGAATTCTGAATTAATCGTGTAGTTAACATAGTTTAGCTTCCATGTCTGGCTCCCACATTCATCAGAAGCGACGGCCCATGTGTGTTCAATTACTCTTGAACTGGCTTGGAGCACCCAAAGGCCGAGCCTGAGAAAGTGCTACACTTTTAAACACTCTCCACACAACCAAACTTGCTTGTGTTTCTAGCTTGGTGTGTGTTTTAGCAGCCAGTCCATCCGCTCATTAACATCAGACTGAACATTGAAGAACTTGCCTTTAACTTGCCTTGTCTTCCACTTAGTTATTCCTGTTTTACAAACACCCTGTGGAGGAGAGCGAGGGGCGTTTCTCCTAAGGAATGGTGGATGGAGCTTCATAATATGCTCCAGTAAGCCATCAATGAATCTTCGCTATAGTCTTAGTTTTCATTATGATGTCATCAGCCTTCATATGGTAATAGTACATAACCATCCCAAGATGGTCCATCACTATAGACAGTACTGACGTCATAGACTTATGTTTATAAATAGAAAAACTTTTTAGGCTCAGAGAAAAAGTGCACAGTTGGACATGCCCTTCCTTAGCATGCTAATGCCATTGTAACACTGATCCACTAGACATTATTACTAATTATATGCGTATATCCACGTATAACAAAAATGACTTAGAATGATACTTCTGTGCAAAGAAATCAAAAAAGAGAATGAAAAGCAAGACTTCTGCACAGGCTGCATGCTGAATTCCGCAAATAAACATTAATTGTACATTAAAATATACAGGCATAAAACTTATTTTCACTTAGAAAATCAACAAAACGTCATTTTACAAGGGATGTTAAACTTTTGCATATGACTACATATCATCGGTGCTGGAAATAAAGCCTTGGTTCTTTATGTTTTCTTTTCGACAAAACTGCAAAAACAAAGTCCTAAATGAAGTGAAACCGCGTTCCATTAACTTACATTGAAAATAAGGAGCTTTTAAAGTTTTATATTCTATATTTTTATAGAATAATTTTAATATCATTTATTTTTATTATTTTACATTATTTGCATTATATATTATAGAAAACAACAAACAGACAAAGGTAAAGGTGAACTAGGAGGGCTCTCAGCAACAAGAGCCTCTCTCAATCACCACCCTTAGGTGTCCGATTCCACAAAGCATGAGTTAACATCAGGGTCACGTTTGTCTGGACACTGTGGAACTCTCATCTTGCAGCACAGATTCTTCACTAAAGTACTAAACAACACCTAAAAACAAGATTTATGAGCACAAATGTGCAATTCAAGTGTATATATGCAATCAGTACCACAAAGACTTGTGCTGGGGCACAGTGCCAAAACCAAATGGCTTATCTCATTTCCTGTGCTAGACTGAAACAGGGTTACTTTAGGAATAATACCACATTCCAAATATTTTATCCTATTGTTGTGATGACAGCATTCATCCATTCAGTTGTTTAAACCATTATATGTTTTAACCATAGTTTACAACTTGTTATAACTGGATCATTTGTTTTTGTGATGTCACAAAAACCAACACATTTGCATATCTACCTACTCAACCTACAGCAGCTTGGCCATACACATTCATGTTGAAGTTATAAGGAGTGCTTCAGCCCAGGCTGCCTTTTCAATGAGCCACAGCCAGTCAGGCTCCTGATAAGAGTCGCTCTGGATAAGAGCGTCTGCTAAATGCCGTAAATGTAAATGTAAATGATCATTCACATCAACATTCACCTTTCACAAGGCAGGAAACACCCTGGATAGGCCACCAATGCAGGGCAGACAGACACATTCACTTACACACTCACAGCTAGGGAACAATTTAGTATCTCCAATTCATCTGTGAGAGAAACCCACATAGACACAGGGAAAGCAAGCAAACTCCGCACGGAAAGGACCCCGGACGCCCTGGCTGGGAATCAAACCCAGGCCCTTCGGAGACGTGGTGTACCGCCCTTGAGGATTAACAGTTTAATCCACATTTCAGTCCAGACTGCATTCTGCATGAGGCATTATGACTGGGCTTTGGTACATAAAACCACACAAACATCAATAACAGACCTCAGGAGAGGAAAAAAGACCCTCCCAGTGAAGTCTAGACTTTTTTTTTACAAAGCTTCAGATATCTCACTTTATTAAGAAGAAGGCCATATATTCCCAAACTTTGGAGGGGCGGTGCATGAGCCTTGTATTACTGTAGCCGTTACAAGAGTTAGGTATTTGAGAATATCAGCTGTATGGAAATGAATCTCAGCTTGTTCTTCACGTTGTCGTCTACTCGGCTCCCTTTCTCATTGCAACATCTCGGCTGATTCTGTCAGTGTGTTCTGCTCCTTAGAAACAGACAGAAGGTAAAAAAAAGCCCATACAGAGAGGAGAGATAAAAAACATACAGCTAGCCTGCTAATGCAATATTGATGCCACTGCCACAGCCAATCTCTCATATACAAATGGAGCTCGTGAATCCAGGGCTGTTTGCCACTGCACGGAACTCGACTGCAGACTGGAGTTTCATTAGTTTTTCGTTCCTTTTTTCCTCCCTCTTGCCTGAGGCTTTTGAGCGCTTTCTGCTGTCAATACGTCTTGTATTTGAGTTGAGTGCTATCTCCTCAGATGTTTGGCTGTATGTCATTTTTTGTTATTTGGTCACCACCGTTGTTAGATTGAGATGAAATGATGTTTATGTAAGACATTACATGATGATGTGTGATGAAGTGTCTGTTTTTCAGACTCCAGTGAAGACACACACTTATCGTATACACATATATGCACATGCATACACACCACCAACACAGGGTTAGTTCAACAAATTAAATTCCGTCTTATTTCCCCTTTATTCCAAATGCAGTCATTAAGATAAAACATAGTCGCTGTCTGAGTCATGAGGCTAATGTAGCTAACAAGTAATGGACAATTACTGTATGTAAACCAAGCAAACCATGTGAAGTAAAATCGTAAGTACAGTGCAGTACATTTCAATAGATGCTAGACTTAATTCATCACAAAGAGAGGCTAAAGTTTGGTACCCCACCTCAGTGTCAGGGCAGGGAAAGTCTTGATGCTTGTCTTGTATCTGTCTTTATGGATGGTCGGTCCCAGCTGTATATAAAGCTCAAAGGACTGGAGGTACAGTGTTAACCTTTGACCTCGGGTAAGTATAGGGGCTGGTGCATTTTTGGTTTTGTAGGCTCCAACAAACCGTAGGAAAACGCCTCTTTCAGTGAAAACATTATTGCACTGAACACTCTGTTGTGTTGTGCACGCATTGCAACTAGGGCAGCGGAGGAGGTCCTTCTTGGCAACCTTTTCCAAAAATCTTTACAATACAACACTTATGACAAAAAGTATCCTAATAACTGTTGCGCACTCAGAGTCAGCATTTGTAGAGGACTTTAATAGAATCCATTGTGTGTGCTGCCGTTTTGATATGGTGGGGGTTATTTGCATGTTGCTGCTGATTGGGTAATACTTATGAAAATGTACCCCAAAGCCCAGTGCACACTGTTCAGTCCAGTTTCATCAAAATGTGATGTTCAACCTGGAAACCATAGCAAAACAGAGCACAACATTTTGAGATTGAATGTGGCCCAGGGTTCTAAGTCTAAGTGTGTATATATATAATGCAAAGGAATTAAAAAATAAATTCATTATTAATTAGGAAGAATGGATTACACCATAAATGGACACTTGTTTTTTCTCTTACATTGCTCTGTTTCTTTCTCTGCTCTCTCTCTCTCTCATTCTCTCTCTCTCTGTCCCTCTGCTCTCTCCTTCACTGGGTCTTACTCTGAGAGGTTTTCTCTGGCTCTGCTCTCTCCTGGTAGAGGGGAAGTGGTGTTAAGATGATCCAGCTGGCTCCCCTCTGTGCTCTGAACATTTCCAAACACTGAGTGCCCACACAGCTGCTGCTGATCAATGGTGAAGTCATTTCACTTCACAGAAAGCCTCTGCTAAACATATGGCCAGCCTCACAAATGCCCAGACAACAAAAACACAAACAGAGATAGACTGGACAGAACAGGCCTGCATTTGTGCTGGACTGAGAGAAGAGGTGCGTTTGCATGTACTCCCCATCAAAGGTCCATCAAATGCTTTTAATACAAAATGAGTATGCTGTCTTTCTCAGTTTGTAATAACTTAATATGTTAAACAAAAAGATGTTTAGATATATAAAACTGCCCTACCCAGAGCATAACCCTGTTGTATTATTGTTGTAATGTCTCTCATCAGCATTCGAACCCTCCTGCTGTTTAAAGCTCCTTCAGATGAAAAGGTTCTCAGTATGCGCTTTTAATGAATAGGCTGGGAAAAATCTGTCCAGACGTCATTTAAGCAAAAACTGCTCTTCATAGCAAGGAATGAATTGGATGAGCATGGATGCTGCAAAGTATGAATATATAATGTATACAGTTCTTAAGGGTCATTAGCATGGGAAAGTGAACTTTCTCACTGTTGAAATGAAAATAACATATTTTGTTTGGAAATAGTATGTTTATAATAATATGTATTATTTGGGTTTTAAAGCTGAGGCATTCATAACAAACTAACATTTTAATAATAATAATTTGTAATAATAATAATAATAATTACTATAATTATAATTATTGTTATTATTATTATAGTAATTATTATTATTATTATTATTACAAACATTAGCTTTAAGTTGTGCAACCTGAGTTTCAGCCTAACTGCATGCATATCATAAGCCTTTACCCTCTTTCTGAAATGTTTGAAATTAACCTACATTCTTTACTAGCCTTCATGTCAACTCGCAATATTGTTTTAAATTGTTTAAATGCTTTTTAATGTTACCCTGTGTTGGGCCTGCTCTGTGGACTGGGTGCTTGTTGCTGAGGTGTTGAAGCGCTGATGCAGTGCTACTGCTGTAGGCTAGTTCAGCTTTACAGTAGACACACTGTACTGGCCTGTCTCTGTTCAGTGCTTGCTATTTTCTCTCTCTTTCTTCATTTTGCTATCTACGCCATCAAATAATTATCCTCTCTGGTGTAAGCGTGTTGTGCTGTAGGTAGCCTAGTTATATCCATTAAACTCAATTTTAATCCAAATCATTCACATCAGTGATTTTTGCTATTAGAGTTTTGTGAGGAATCGTTTCAGCCCCAGACTCACATGAACCATAAAAACAACCAAAGATGCAGGACAGTCCCTAATTATGTGACATCAAATGTTAATTAAACTGTTTTCAGTGTATTGAAAAGTATAACTCAGTATGCTGCAGTGTAATTACAGTGTGGTATTTTGTCAATTTCATGCCTTATCTCCCTCTTTGAATGCACCCATTTCCTCTCCTAAAGTAATAATTAGCTCCACTTGAGGGTAGTTTATCTGAGGAAAATTCTGTGGACATGCACAGGTCCTCCAGTACCAGTATATGAATACTGAAACCATTACTCGGGTATTTATTACGTCTCATCATAGGAGTATATAGAATATTTGCAGTTAAATCAATTAAATCAAAAGACAGTTTTATGTATTTGTGTATTGGGATGTATGTATGTATGTATTTGTAACAGATGTGTTTTATGTATCTGTTCAGTGTGGCATGTTTGCTAGTATGAGCAAGTTAAAGTATGACACTTTGCTACCATGAAACACAAGTATGTTAATGTTAGAATGTGCCAAAGGCGTGCATTGTTAAGAATTTAAAGACACTGATGCCTGACATAATTTTAGACCTAGCTAACTACTCCAGATGTTAGCTAGATCCATGTTGGCTCTTTGTGGACATGTTAAGGACACAGCCTTTATCAGCATCCAGTGTTGTACTGATTAACTGTGGTTTTAGTTCATTAGTTTACCTGAAGCTGAAGCCTCTGTTACTCATCAAATACAAAACCAAGTAAAGTCCCTTATAGTATAGTATAATAAAAAATCAATTTAAAAATAATACTTTTAAATGTCAGTTTGGCTCATTAAAGGGCAAATGATTGTTGTTTATATTGCAAGTTTGGATATAAATAGAAATTTTGGAAGTGTTTTAGTGTGTGTGATGTGTCTATTCACCCCACACTGTGTGAACTTTGGATTAAAGCAGGGCCTAATAAAAATCAGGAAGTGGCCAAGCAAGTAAAATATAAATGTTCTTCTGGCAGCACTGAACTCTCCTCTGATGAATCCCTTTGTTTTTGTAATTAACCTTGCATCTGTTTTCTCATGACTGTGGTCCTCAGTGCTACACTGTGTCATCCTCGAATACCTATCACTGTGGCTCCGCCTCCATCCACTACTCAGTGCAGGGTGTCATCAGCCTATTGATCACCGGCTCTGCCCTCCCTTTCCTGCATGCACACACCCCTGGGACTCATTAGCCTCTGTCTTTATTATCTCTTACTGTGCTGCCTCAGTTTGTGAAGGGTCTGGCCACCTGTGTGCTGTGAGTGTATGAGCGTTTGTTTAAGCTTTGCGCTGTGATTTCTGTCATCTGGTTTGGATGTACTGTTCTGGGACTTGATTCTTTGCCTGTTTGGTGGTAGCTTTACTGCCTTACCTGATCACTCTTTCCTGATTGCAATAAAGCCATGTGTTTACATGCCGTCTCAGCTTGTTGGTGACAATGTCAAAATGAGTCGCAAACAACCTTCACCCCTAGTTTTGACTCCTTTCTTCTCCTCCAAGACCCCCATTACGCTTCACATAATTTCTCCATTTCAGTTCCCGACACTGCTGAACTGAGCATTGAAGAAACCTGAGCACTGCGTGCTGTGGTTGTGGGAACGCTGCTTACTGCTGATTATGTGCGAGTGATAATCTGTGTGTCTTTCTCTGCAGGAGGACACAGATCACAACTACTACACGTCTAAAACGTACGGCCCCAACGACCCCATGAGCAAAGAATTATGGGTAAACATCGATCAGATGGACAAGGAGAAAGTCAAGATCCACGGAATCTTGTCCAACACACACAGACAAGCAGCGGTGAGCACACCCACAAACACACATACACAACTACACACAAGTCATGTAACTGGAACTGCAGTCGGGCCTACAATTATGGTTCTTCTTGACACACATTTTAGTCCACTAAGTAGTCCCACAGTTTTTGAGATACTGACGTTATTACAACTCCAAAATGTCCGATCTAATTGGGAATGGTGTGCTTGTTTACACCTTTTTGATCGGATGCACAGTTTCCGTGTAGCAACAGATTTTTCTGGATTTTTTTCCCATTAAGAGTGAATGAAATGGAAAAGCGCACTGCCATATGCTGTACGGCAGTGTCTACCGAGTGACACTGTTTCACATACGCTACATTGAAGCAGACATCCAAGCAGACATCCAATCCAAAATTCAGTATTGGTTCAACTCACACTCGTCTGTTTATCTTTTTTTCCTATCCCTCTTTCCCTTCCATAGAGTCACATTCATTTTTGGCCTCACCAAAACCCCTTTAACCAACAGCCACCAAACATGTACTTACTCAGGGCAGATCACCAAACTCTAATCCACAACCATACCGACCTGCACTCCACTATGTGTCGTTTAGTCATCCTTTGTTCCTTATTACCACAGCCTAGCAACATCCTAGAAGGTAATGGGAACCATTTAAGCTGCACAACCATTCTGCTCGAATACCCTGGTCCTGCACTGACCCAAATCATACTGTCTAGTTTTGATTCTGAAACTTACTTAAGAACGACTGAAAACTGATCTGAACTGACTCTTCTTCAAGTGCAGAATAAGACCTCACAGAGTTAGTTACATTTCTGCACAGCAACAATTAAAGCTGTTTTTTTAATCACATATAAATTAAATCAAAAATCATATATAATAAATATGAGATATGAACCAATTCATAAATTCATAACACAAAATTGGCAATCAGCTACAATATAGGTTTTATTTGGGCAGATCTGTGTTGCAGTTCTATGATGTAAATAACATGAGGCATGTAAGAACACACACACTGTATTTTAATGCTGCCGCTAAACTTAAACCAGTAGTATAATTATGCATGGCTTATCTTTTCAGTGGAGCACTTTATTTGATTCGTCTTATTTAAATAGGCAGTTCACCTATAAAACATAGTATAAAAATGAATGAATGAGTGAATGAATGAATGAATGAATGAATGAATGAATGAAAAATAAATGAATGAATGGAAAAAATTAAATAAAAATACAAAAATAAATAAATAAATGTTAACTAATAAATAAACAAAATTTAAATGTCAGTTTGGCTGATTAAAGAGCAAGTAACTGTTGTTTATATTGGAAGTTTGGACATAAATAGAACGTTCTGGAAGTCTCAATGTGTTTGATGTGCTTTGGATTAAAGCAAGGCCTAATAAAAATCAGGCAAATGATCTGTAAAGTCAGACTCATAAAAAGTCATGATTGATGCACCAGAAACATTTTTTGGCCAAACATGTTAAATATAAATGTTCTTCTGGCAGCACTGAACTCTCCTCCTCTGAATCCCTTTCTTTTTGTAATTAACCTTGCATCCGTTTTCTCATGACTGTGGTACTCAGTGCTCAACAACCCGAGTGGGGTACTCCAGCATGCCAGATTAGAATGTTTGAAGGTAACATAAATATGGAGGAAGAATAATGTAGGTAGAAAATCTAATGTAAGGTAAATTCTATTCAAAGCAGGAGGGGCTCTGTTCTTCAGCCTGACACACAGAAACTGATTTAAATGCACCATCTTTAAGGATGTATCGATCCTTTAAACTCGCTCTGAGTAACGGAGGATAGAGGAGACTTCCAGAGCGAGGCTACAGACGTGCGTCCTCTGTGGAAGTGTTTTTAATGGTAGCGTGTGAGGTAGGTCTAATATGTAGATCTCTGTATGTAGTTCTATAATAAATAATATAAGAACTGAATTTTGAAATACACCGAGTGTTGTAAAGACTAACATCTCCTTGTTTTAAGGTTTAGTTTGGTTTTTATTTGCTATTTATAAGTTTCCAAAATCAAAACCACTGTAGCCATGCAACAAGAGATAGTACTGGGGGCGGGGATCTGAACTTCAATTTGTCGAAGTGTTTTCTACTGTGATAACCAATAACCAATAACCACAATATCAAAAAAGGATTAGATTTATAATAGTAATAATAATGATGATAAAAACAACAATCATTGTATCTCCTGCAGGGTGGGTGTTAGAGCAGGGATCCTTAGCCTTTTCCACCTTTCCATGTCCCAACATGAACCAAATAACACTTGCACAGTGCATCCAAAAGAAGGAGACGCACATAAACAGCACACACACATTTCCTCAGATAATACAGAAACATAGAATGTTCAGTATCAGAGCCACTTTAAAGCCCACTCACTCTAACACAGTGTCTGCGTAAAGCAGTGTTTTCTCATCTCACGAAACTCCTCTGCCTCCTCAGTCTCAGGCAGATAGACGTGTACTCGGTGTATAGAACAGCTCTGTGTCAGGGTGTCCTCATTTATTGTAATGGAGAAAGTAGTTGGTTCACTGCAGCACATCATGATATTATAGCGGCGTATTGCAGTATTCACCATGCTAAGTATATTATCCTCAGTAAACAAGAGAAACCACAGTGGACAGACTCACCTCCGCCACAGAACAAAGTCAAATCTGCTCATTTACTCTGAAGTTTTGCATTCACTGACCATAGCTCCTCTGGCGGATATGCGGGCTTATCCTGCACTTTTAATTAGTTGCTCTGTCAGTGTCTCTCACTTTCTCTCTGTCTAAGTCTCTCTACCATCTCTGCTCTGTTTAGGCATCAAAATCGTAGTAAAATGACACCAGTCTCGATACTTTGCCCACGATTCATATGTTATCTTCTTCTGCCACCACAGCGGGTCAACCTGTCCTTTGACTTCCCCTTTTATGGCCATTTTCTGAGGGAGATCACTGTGGCAACAGGCGGTAAGTGCACCAGACATGTCCTTGTGTATTTCTGCAGAAGTATATGTGTGTATGTGTTCCTTGTGTGTGGCTGTGTTTGGGGAGAGAGGACTTTGAACCCGGTCAACCACAGTGACTTGTAGGCTACTGCTGAACTCATCAATCATCACAATGCCACCCAACACATGTGTCTGACACTCCATGCAGTGGTTAACTTCATGTCCTAGAGAAAGCATGTGCTAACCTTAACCTAGCCTTAGTCACAAAAGCTCCACCCACATGTAGACGGAGAGTCTCATGTCTTTAGTGTGTTAACCTGGCTACACAGTCAGGATTCTGCCAGCTGCATTCTGATAGGCTAACCACACTTCCCAGTACGCGCACTTCCGTGTATGGTTCTGAGCTGGTCCATTGTCAGTTGTGAAGTTTTGTTGTTCCAGCCAAGTTCAGCCTTGCAAAGAGTAGTCTCAGCCACAGATGCTTTGCACATCATATATGTCTGTGTTTTCAGAGGGACTGTTTTTGTTCTGACTCTGTTTTCATGGTTGCCACCTTCTATATGTCATGCCAAATAGCATAAGCACACCCTTCTCACCTTTTATCAGGTTAGTTGACCAATTCCAAACTGCGCTTAATGTTCTTAGGCCTCAGTTCCTAGCAAGCATTACTATTCTCTATTACCTTTAATTCCTCAGCAAGCTTGCCAGCAAATTTCCAAAAGACATTCCAAACTTGTGTCTGGGAAGGTGCCTGAAAGATTATACCCTGACAGAGCAGAAGATGTTGTTTTATATCCATTTCCAAAGTCTAAAACAAATAATAACCAAGATCATTGGCTCTGGGATCATCTGAGTTAAACCTCACCATCAGTTGAAAACACACCTGAACCAAAGACACCTGAGTTTCCTCTGTGGTGAGTTGTTTAGTTTACACCATCTTGAAAAGAGTTTTAGGCAGTTTTAGGTATTATTGAGATCATGTGTTTCAGTCATAACCAATAATAACAGGTGGATAAAACACAAGCACATTACCATACAATCTCCCTAGTCAAACATTGGCTGTAGAATGGGTTGTACCAAAGAGCTCAGTGACTTTTAAATGTGGCACTTGCTACAAGTCAGATGGTGAGATTTCTGCACTGCTAGATCTCCTTGTCAACTGTAAGTGCTATTATTATGAAATGGAAGTGTCTGGGCCGGCAACAGCTCAGCTATATAGCGGTAAAGCATGCAAACTTACAGATCTGGTGTTCCTGAGAACTGAGGAGCATAGTGTCTATTCTGTAATGTATCACTTACTACACAGTTCCAAATTGCCTCTAGAAACAACATCAGCTGTGGGCAAGAACTGTGGCCTGGGTGACTTTTCCATGGCTGAGCAGCTGCCCACAAGCCCAGTGTCATAATACCCAATGTCAAGCGTCAGCTGGAGTGGTGTAAAACACTGGATTCTTGAATAAACGTGTTCTCTAAAGCGATGAGTCACACGTCACTGACTGGCAATCTGATGGAGGAATCTGGGTTTGGCAGAAATCAGGGGAACACTACATACTGGAACGCATAGTGGGAACTGTAAAGTTTACAGGAGGGGGAATAATGGTCTGGTTGTTGAATTCACTTTCAGACAATGCTCTCAGCACTGTGAGGGGGCACTCTGGGGTTGTGTTGAATGTGAGAGCAATGCACTTACTTCATATAGGCTACATAAAAACTGCATTCTTCGCTGATATATAACAGAAAGACATTCATAAATGTATTTATATGTTTTTTTTATGTTTTATTTTACAATGCCTCAACGACAGTGGCTGTCTGAAAAATTAGCACTGTTATGCCACATGCTGCCAAGCTCTCAATGTTTGTGTCTCGGATTAAGGAGGCTCGGTCTAGCAGCTTTGCATGTGGGCCCAGGGATGACTTGATATGCCATTGTGATTGGGCTCACTTAAATAGCAGGTAGGGATTGGTTAGTTAGCTTCTTAGCGAACCATGTGGAAAACTGCATCAAATAAATGCAGTTTGGAGCACTGGATGTGTTCTGTATGTGAGCTTATGGCTCTGTTATAGAGTATTATGTGCTATGGCACAGTTGGCCTATTTCTCTATGATATGACTTCATAAGCTAAGCCTGCCCGTTGTTTCTGGAGCAGCATTTGTCCCACTTCTGCTTTCTGTATTCTGTGCGAGAGGGGAAGAGAACTGCATAATTGATTGCTTCTTGTTTGAGTTTGTATGAGCAGATGGGCATGAATATGTTATGTTCTGGCATATTGGATTCTGCAATCAGTACTACTGCAGATAAAATACAAGGTGTACGTGCCTGCTCCTCTGTGTGTTTATTTCATTGTTGATTAGTTGAAATAGAATGAAACTATAACTTGAATTGTTCATTTTCTTTTCTTTGTTTTGTAATGGACTCCAGTCTATGCATAGCTGCTGGTTTCTGAGTAGAAACTGAGCAGTCAAGGCTTTTGGATATAGTAAGTTGCCCCTTGGAGGAATGCTAAACAGAAGTTGTATAGAGTTCGAGGGCTCCATGCTGAAGAGCCACTAGGGTAAATCTAGCTTGGAATGCTGAGGTTTATAGACTGAGTGCTAGTAGCACCATTCATCCTCCTTTTACTCAATAGGAACTAGACACTTCACTAAACAACTGCTCCAGGCAGTTCAGTAGCAGTGTTTATTGGAGGGCAATTGAGACTAAACGACCCACATTCTTCATATTTCTTGTATTTAATTATTAATTAGTATTATGTTTTACCACTGAAGTCCATTTATAACGTTTGTGTTATGAATTTATGTAACATTTCTAGATTTTTCTTTACATGACCGTTTTCCAACCTCTCTTCATTCCTTACAACTGAGCAGGCTGTTTTTGTTCATCTGCCTTATGACAGAGATGCAGTAGAAATAAAGTACAGTAAGTTAACACACCCTGAACAGGAAACAAACTTAAATGTGTTTTAAATAAATTCAATATGCCTTAAATATGGTTTTAGTGCATCATTATGGGCCACGTGTTATGTTTTACTCTCCAACCCGTAGCCACCGCCCCTCCAGTATGTACCAAACTGAGGAAATCAATAAAACAGGGGCAACCAAACTTGCCTACGACTGTATGTAAATGACCTCTGTTCTGATTGGCTGCCCTCTAAAGCCTCATTCAATAGCCAATCTAGACTGATATGAGGATCAAACTGTTCCGACTGAAATCCTCAGGGACCTCAGCCTGACAACATGGAGCAGCTCCAGCGACACTAGAATACCTGCAGTAACCACACTCTTTATCACTTCAGTGTAAATGACCAGGTAAACTGCTATAGACTGAATAGTGGATGTACGTACTTGTGTACAGTGTTTGCGTAGCACATCAAGCTGTCTTATATCAAAACAGCAAAGGCAGTCATGTTTTCCCTGACACTGTAAAACAAAGGTTTGAAAGGTTTCCATATAACCCTTGAGCCTGCCTTTGAAGCAAATCCCTCTTTACATCATTCCCATTCACAGCACCTCTGACAGTTGCTGTCAGCTTTTTATCTCTGTTGGCTGGCTGCTGGCAGGTTCAGATTGGGGCTATTGGACAGCAGCAACCTGCCACCTCAGTTTTTCTCTGTCTTCCTGGGCCAGCTCTTTCTGTAGGAGAGATGTCAATATTGCACTATTCGTTTTATCGATCCGTCTATAGAATCTGATACGCTTGATCTCAGTTTGCTCTGGCACCATTGTTGTAATCGGCATGAATGTGGATTGTTCTCAAGTGATCTCTCGGCAGAATCCAGTGTTAATCATTATATGCCATATGGACACAGTTGATGGGGTTCCACAAGGACATGTACTTGGGCCTGTTTTGTTTCAGTACTAATAATGCATTAAGGGCTTGTTAGGCGAAGCAGTGTAGTTAACAGTAGGCTATGGTTGCCAAGCCACTTAACAGTTCTTAGTGTGTCTGCATGATTATTCAGCATTACATAATATGTCTCTGCACATTTATGAAAGTTACTGTGTGTGGCAATTTCATAATGGTGTGAAAAGTTGTCCTTTCAGGTGTCAGTCATGTTTTAGCTCTGGAACTATCCATTTTATAAACAAAGATTAAATGCAGATGTTATATGTAGCGATTAGAAGTAATTAGTCCTGGTCACTCTCTCACTGTTTGTTACCCAGATATATATACCCACTAGCCACAATTAGCTACACTCATTGGCCATTTTATCAGCTCCACTTACCATATAGGAGCACTTTGGAGGAGAACTCTGTTCTACAATTACAGACTGCAGTCCATCTGTTTCTCTGCATAGTTTGTTAATTCCTTTTTCACCCTGTACTTCAATGGTCAGGACCACCACAGAGCAGGTATTGTGTGGATGGTGGGTCAATCTCAGCACTGCAGTGATACTGGTGTGGTGGTGTGTGTTAGTGTGTGTTGTGCTGGTACGAGTGGATCAGACACAGCAGTGCTGCTGGAGTTTACTCTGTACGCAAAACTTGTTTGTTACAAAAGTAGCAGAGAAATGTGCCTCTAAAATTTGCACACAAACATTTATACAAAGCAGAACTCTTCTGGAACAAATGCTCTGGACTGAGGAAACAAATCTACAACTCTAGCAGTAGAGAGTATGCATTGACGTCACTTTCCTGTCAGCATACAACTCTTTAGTCAGACTGCCTCCACCTTAAATGCTGCAGCAGTTACATTCTGGTGCCTCATGCATTATCATAACTGCTTCACCATTTGAGGTAGAACACAAAAATTTGAACAGGAAGCTGCTGAATAAGAAGCTGACTTCAGCCTTGTGCAATCCATTTGCTTTTGGTTTTTTATGTCTTTCAGCTGTTTGTATTAAGATCCCTCTGAATTCCTCACACAGCAGCTCTTTCCCAGATGATTTTGGGCATTCACAGTAAACACTAGCGCTGCCGCTCAGTTAGTCGTTTTGACACTTGGTGGGCGTAACCACAGTGAGTCCCACCAGCTGTGGCATTATGTGCTTACCCTCTATAAACTTGCTCAACATGTCTGCAGAATTACGGGTCATGCCTTTGATCCCAAGAACACCTTAGTCACTGTAAAGTACTTAGCATTAAGATACAGTGTATAGTAGCACGACAACACATAGGTAGGTGGTCTAGCCTGGCTAATGTGAGCCCAGTAAAGGTAACGTTAGGCTATGTGCTTGAAAACAGATGTGCTGAAGAAAAGCAAGGCTATCAATGCTGCTTCATTGCTTCATTGGTAGGACAATCAATCCACACTTGTCCACAATGCCTCATCTCCACCAAGTAAACGTGCCAGTCAGGAATGTCAGAATTCTTCTCTTTTTTTAATATTAAAACAACAGATAGAAATCACAGTCACTCATTTTTACCACTGTCCTTGACAGATGAGAGCTTTATCATAGTGTCTACACATTGTTAGAACAGCAGGAACTGCTGGTCATCTACTAGGGCAACAAGTCAGTCAATCACTCATTCACCTTCTAAGCTGCTTATTTTCCTGCACTGCTGTGCTCATTGGGCAGAAGGCAGAAACCACCCTGAATATGTCACCAGTCCATCACAGGGCAGACAAACAGATATACACATTCATACACTCCCACACTTAGGGGACAATTTAGTGTCTCAAACTCGCCTGACTGCATGTCTTTGGACCATGGAAGGAAACTGGAGCACCCAGGGGAAACCCACACAGACACAGAAAGAACTCCACGAAGGGCTTAGGGACGATTAGGGAAGAATATCTAATTGGGATTTTTCTGATCAGTATTGTGACTGCAATTTAATTGCAGTTATTTTCTGGGAACTGAAGTCCAGGTCTGTTATTTGGCCAGTAAGACCAGAGCATCCCCTTTCTCAGTTGTTGTGATGTCACAGCATATAGTTTATGTAGTTGGTTGCTTCTGACTAGTCTAACTCATCTGCAGGCAGTTTACAAGCTCTGATATTATGTTAATGTTTCCCACCTAGGACACGGATTTGATAAAATATCCTATAATTAAAACTGCAGCATGTGCAACTTGAATATTGCACCCTTTTAAATTGTGATTTTGATATAAAATCAGTTCGTCTTTTAGCTGTAACTCCAGGGATGAAAACTCCACACAGAAACTCAGGGAATTGAGCCCAGGCCCTTCTTCCTCAGGGAGCCCATTTCATGTCCTGTCTTGTCTTGCCCCTGTTTGACTCCATTTCTTTAGTTTTCTGTTTCTGTCTTTTTTTATATTGTCACTTCCATGTGCCTTTTGTTGTTCTGTTCCAGGTGCTTCTTTTTGGGTTATAGCTCTTCCTGTCTCCGCCCTTTTGCCAGGCCTCTAACCTGTCCCTAGTTTGTGGCTCCGCCCCTTCCCAGGTGTTCCTTCTTAGTCCTTGTGCATTTAGCCTCCCTGTTGTTCCCTTTGTTCTTGCTTGGTGTTTTGTCACTATGTTGGTTGTTGTGTATCCGTTTTTTGGTCTTAGTAGTGTTTTGTTTCTTATTTTTTCCTAGTGTCTTTGGTTTTTGTTCGATCTTATTGATTGATTGATAGATAGATAGATAGATAGATAGATACTTTATTGCTCCCGAAGGAAATTTATTGGTTCTTCAAAGATAGATAGATAGATAGATAGATAGATAGATAGATAGATAGATAGATAGATACTTTATTGATCCCGAAGGAAATTTATTGGTTCTTCAGTAAGATTTGCGCTTGCATCCGGCAATAATTTGATGCATGTCTATGCAGTTTACACTTTTGTTTGCTAACAAAGAAACAGGGCAGGTTAGAAGGCCTCACATCCATCTATTGCAGCTAGTGTGAACTGAATCACTGATTAAATGGAAGCCTATCTGTTTCATCAGACAACAAAAAATAGCATTTCAAAAATGTGTCTTAGCAGTTAGTCTAATGAGGCCAACCAAATTCACACACTGTCTATACTCTTCTGGTGTGTGTGTGTTAATCTAACTGATGAATTTCATGGATTTTATCTCTTTTCTTTCCTTTATAATGCTTTACCGGCTTCTGTCTCCTCCTCGTGTTCTCTCTAATCTCACCGCACCCCCTGCACCATGTTTTGTATGCGTTTGCTGTTGTCTGTGGATTTGCATGTTTTCTTGTTCTGTATTTCTGTCTGTGTTTGTTTGTGGATTCGAGAAAAGGGAATGGTGGGCAGAGAGAAAGATGAAACAGGAGAACAGAGGGAATAGTACAGAAGAAGAGTGAGCGGTGGAAAGAAAAGATGTTCAGCTCAGGGCTGGGTAAATAAAGCCATGTGATGATGTACTTTGAGAAGACAGCACCGAAGCATAAAAGAACAACGAAAGAGGCAATAAAACAACAACTTTCTACCATTTCTCTCCTCCTCTGTTGCAGTAGAGAGGGACTGCTGGAGGTCTTGCTGGCTCTATTGTGACTCTACGCTGTGTCCTCATTGTGCACCACACACTAATTACTATAAAGCTAGTCGTCGAGTATGGGTGTTATGACAGGAACAAAATGTGAAGTGGGTGGGTGGGCCTGTGGACCTGCCGAACATGGAGAAAGAGGAAATATATGAGTAATTTTATGCTTTCTGCTGAATGAGTCACAAAATAGAGGAAAGTGGACTTATAATTATTAAATCTAATAAATCCACATACAAAACCAGGTCCAAAACCAAAACAGCAGCGGCCAGGTTAATACAGGTAAAGCAGTCTCAGCATCAGGGTATGAACGAGCATGAGCCAACCAAAGGAACAGCCAAACAGAGAAACACAGGCTCAGCCTGGTTAATAAAGGACGGCTGAAATTACTCACAGGTGTGGAGCTGGGATGGATCCAGTGATCAATAGGCTGACAGTGCTGAAGAACAGCTGGGGGCATAGATGGGGGCGTTACAGTTACTAGAATTAAAAAAAAATTTTTACTTTGTTACTCTAAAGCCCTGTTGGAGCTGAGTTAGGCTGAATCTCAAATAGAGCCTTATGTTGTGGACTTATGAATGTCATGGAATAACAGTTTCTACTTCTAAATAGTGCACTTTATGTCCAGGAGAAAGCCATTTATATCCAACATTCGGTGCACAGGGTGTAGAAGCCATAGTTTCATGCCTTACGTAGTGCCCTATATAGGGAGGAGGGAGCCATTTGAGACTCAGCTGTAGTTTTAGCGGAGGGGGTGCTGTAATATGAGTGATTACCAATGAGATCTGTGATTTTGGAGCAATTTACCTTCTGTAATCCATTAGATTTTGAGCCCCTTCAGTACTAGCAGTCCTGTTCGAATGCAATAACAAATCCTGGTAATAGACATTGGAATGTTTTTTGTTGACCGGAAGAAAAGGCTGAAATGGAGTTCTTATCACAGTTCCTTTATCCACACATTCAGAACAGAACTACTGTGTTCTAGAGCGTGTTTAGTGATAGGCTAAAAGAAAGAGAATGAAATGAAATATCTGAAGCTACCTCTTACAATACAGGGCACTTACTATCCTGCTGGACGGTGTTTGTTCAGCGGGATGAGTCCACTTCACTAGCCTAATGCTGTTCTATCTGGTATTAACTGGAACTAGTTGTTTGTTTTGATCCATGTCATTATCATATTAATTCTGAAGTAAATGTCTGACATTCAGAACCAGGCTATTTGGAGAAATTGCACAGATACTGTTCCCTGTATGTGTGCATTTCCTCTGTTAATACTAATCCAACTTGAACAAACCTTAAAAGAACAATATTAACTATGTACAATGCATTTAAAGCATCCATACATGGATTATTTGTCCCTGAGCAAATGCTACCCCTGAGAGCTGAGTGGGACACATAAAGCTCCCTGTGCTCTAGAAAAGTGAGCTTGAACCTCACCTAAATAGGCCAGAATCAATTTTCATTCGGCTCCGTAAGCTTTACCTTATTTTGTTTATAAAGATTTTGCTGTTCATAAAGTTAATGAGCATAACTGTCAATGTCTTGTTCAGAATAAGCAGAGGGATACAGACAGTAGTGTAGGTGCTGGGAGAACAGCTGGGTTTTCCTTTTCTTGTTTCACTTGAGATGCAAAGTTATGTAATCCCATTACACTTTGAAAGATGTATTTAGTAATAATAATATTTTTTGAGTAATCATTCCAGCATTGGGGTTTTCACCTATATAAACAGTTTGACACCTGAGCAGGCATGCCATTCTGACCAGACTTGAACTCATGGAATGGAATTGAAACATATTCCAGGACCATTCCCTGGCAGCTCAAAATCCAGAGGTAGTGTTTAGTGCACTGTTGGAATGCAGCTTAACTCTTTTAAGCTTGTAGTAGTTATAGTCCAGAAAGGAGAAGCCCTTTCTCTTTCAACATAAACTTCTACTAAGGGTAAAGTCAGATAAGAAGACCCTGCGCAGGTAGTCTGTCTCTTCAGAAGTGCAGAGAGGTTAGCTTTATCTACCCGCTGTCATCTCTTAACTGAGAGAGACAAACACCACTGAAGCGCTTCAAGGTAAAGATGAGGATCTCCTCACTGTTTTTTCAACTCCAGAAAGTTTCGGTGCCAGAAGAGAAAGTAGGGGCCAGAATGTAGTTGCCAGTCAAAACACACAAGCACAAACAGACACATGCACATGATCACGTTCATACATACGCATGGATGGTGTCAGAACGAGATCTTTTATTTCCATTTATCCCATATAGTTTTACTATTATGTATTTGTTTTACATAGCTTGAAGGCTTATGTCAGCCATAGGTTACAATGTGCCACAATGTCATGGTGAATGGACCAAAAGAAATTGTCCATTCATCCTCTATCAGGGGTGTAGCCAGCCTACTAGAAAATGGACCTTTATTATGAACAAGGATATTGGTCAGCATTTGACTAGACCACCATTTGACCAGCATTACATAAGTCAGCATTTGACTATTACATTACATGTTTTAATTATGATACAACAAAACAACTAACCTTTGCTGAAATATACTCATCCTTTTGAAATGTAGTTCTCTCCCTTTACTGGGCCGGCATTCCTTAGCCTGCACTTCACCACAAGCCACAGATCTTAAGTAAGATGCTCAGCAGTCAGTCGAGACCCTTGCTCGGTAACAAGCTCATCCAGTATACATTCAGAATTGACATTAGCCTGTCTGCAAAGCCCTGTAGGTGGAGCCATTTAGCAAAGCTTATATGGACTTGTCAATAGTATTTTCTCTGGGTTATATAAGATGTATATCATGTATATCTTGCAACCCCCCAAAGGGGTCTGACCCCCCAGGTTAAGAACTCCAGCTATAGACTAATTATTTAAATTAGATATTGTTTTAGGGTAGGTCATTAAACACGTCAATATCAGTGCTGGGTTGAGTGCGGCCCACCACCCAAAAAAATCCAGCCAGGAACGGCTCTATGGTCACAAACTGATCATTGACGAAAAACTAAAGCAAAGGTCACCACTCATATCCCCATAGGGCTGGTGTGGCTATAGGCAGGTACACTTCGTATTAGTGACTAGTTGTTGAAAATCTGAGGCCAACTGATGAAACAAGTGGAATCTACTGTGCATCTACTTGACTGGAATGAAATCTTGCAGCCACACCAACACGCTGCCTTCATGTGGTTGTATTTGCAAAAGAGGTTTCCCACCCAAAGGCACCATGTGAACTTCCTTCGATGGAGCCAGGTACAGTGAAATTTGAAACACCAATAAAACTGTGCAACACCAGTTCACAACCACATGAGTGTGCATGTTGGCTGAATGAGTTTGTTCTTGAAGAATGTGCACTTGAAGGTAGCAGTATAATGGTGACCCCTGCACTAGAGAACACAAACTGTGCATCGACATATGAGCTACAGTCTCTAACTGTGCACCAGCAAGGTAGAGGTTTGTAATGAAGTGGCCAGTGAGTATACTGTGACTGGGCATGGGAGCTTTTGGTAGTTGTTCGGAGTGACCTTTTCAGAAAATGGTTCTTAATCTATTCAGCACTCTTTCTGTCTGCTCTCATTCATTAATAACTGACTTGTATTAGGTTTAAGGTCTTTAATAGATGTTTAATAAGGCCACCTAAAAAGAAAGAATGTACTCATTTGTCAGTGTCCTACATGCTGTGTGGGGCAGTTTTCAGAGAAATTGGGAGCAGGAATAAAATTGTTTTGTTTGTTTCGAATGTGTGTGTGTGTGTGTGTGTGTGTGTGTGTGTGTGTGTGTGTGAGTCAGTGTGCCAGCTGCGGCTTGATAAAATACCTGAGTCAGCCATTTGAAAAGCTTTTCTAAATGACTCTCTGTCTCTCTGGTTGAGTTTGACTGCTGCCTTTATTTCCACACTAGCAGCTAAACTCTCCCCTCAAACACTCCCAAAAGGGGTGTAGGTACGGGAGAGCTCAAGGGGGGCAAAGGCAATCCCACATTAAATAAAAGCCCCACCCCCACCAAAGTTTCATTCTCATGACTTATTTCATTGTAAATAAATAAAAGAGATGAAATTTATATATTTAAATATTACTTTCCTTTTAAAAGTGCATTTTGAGGTATTTTATAACCATATACTGCATAGTGATATAAGATACACCATCTGATTTATTTATTAGTGTAGGTTTTCATCTTACTGGCCCACAGCACACCAGAGAAGGTTATGCATTGGCCCCTGAATGTAAAAAGCAGACACAATTTAAATCATCAAACAAAAAAGGATTTTTTTTGTTCCCAATGCCAACATCTAAACACAGCTTAAGCTTACTCACAGTCTGTGTCCTGATGGTGGGAACAACTGTGCCCTGCTGGTTTCTATTCTCTGCTTACCTAGTTAGTAGTAGTAGTTGACTGTGGCAAAGAAAAGAAATGTTAGTACTGGGGTGAATTAGTTAGCACACCTGTGAGTGATGTAAGACTCATACCTAATACCTAATTTGAAACCATTCAGCGCATTTCCACCAAAAATAATTAGGTTCGGAACCCAAGAAGTTTGTTCTCAGCTGGAACCAAAGAGTAGTAGGTTCTTCAGCACTAACTGTGACAAAATGTGTCAGACGTTGAGGAAAAAGAAAGCAACAATGGCGACACCCCAGTGTCTGCTGAGGAAGCTCTATGCCTTTTGGATAAAATCTTGTGGAATAACAGCACAAATGGGCGCAAGTAATCTACACGCTCCACCATCTTGTTTGTCCTGTTTACTGCTATTGTGTAATGCCCTCTGTTGATGTTGATGACGTATCCTTTGACGTTTCTTGGTTCCTATAAAAGTTGGTGCAAACAAAGCCACTTCCCACTTGCAACAATTTATGCCTCCATTGTACAAACAAAAAGCTTTTTAATTACGATGAAGTTGGCTAATTGGTGTCGGTCTTCATTCTTCTTGTTTTTGGTTGTTCTCCCCTGAGGTCCAGTTTTGTGCACTTTTTTTAAATTGTATTTTTCATTTCATTTTTTTCATTTTTGTCGCCAAAATGCTTTTTTTTCTTGAGCTGTGCATTTTAGGCTAAATTTCTCCAATTGAAACAATGAGTGTGTTTACACTCACATAATAATCCAATGACTGCAGACAATCAGATATTGTCAGTAATCCGTTCAGCACACTTACATGCACTTGAGTAGTCAGATAATGGCCAAACTCCAGGTCCACATGAGTCTGTTAGTAATTAGAGTTCTGCCCCTTTAAATAATCAGATTATGACTGGATTATTAGGTGCAATTCAATCGATGTTGAAACAAGCAGAAAACACTACAACCGCATAATATAATACAGTTTCACTTCTCAAAAAAGTGATTTTTGTAATAAAAACGATTCATTGTTCAGCCCTAGCTGTACATAATATGGGCTTTTTAATGCCTGATAGACCCCCTCTCCCACTGGCAAGCAGCAGATGGGCCTGAATTCAATATCATCGAATGGTGCTTAGGAACAGCACATATGCTGCACAGTTTATGGGAGAGTAATAAGACAATATTTTTGGTTTGACTAAAGCACTAAATCACCCTCACACAACAAACTGCAGTCTGTGTGCTCGAGTTTCGTGTGAATTGTTGGCATTAGTAAATTGAAGTGTGTATATCGCAAGGCACTACATCAAGTTCATAAGATGTATTTGTACCTTTGTAAGCCAATGTTTAGTTGTCATGAAGATTCTTCCAGGGCTTTTTATAGGCCGAGTGCTTAATTTATATGGAAACTGCACTGCTGTAGTGATGGATTGTGGAAATCCCTGTCCAGATTGTCCAGATCTGCAAGACAGATGATCACCACACTCCTTCACAAATGACTTCCCATAATCTGTATATGTGCATATGGCTATGCATATTGAAGGAATTCCAGTTTGCAGTTTGCTAACATTTTCAGTGCACTTAAAGTGTGTGATGGTGTTGTGTTATTTTGATTGCAAGCATTTAAACACAAATATACCTTTATGTCCTGAGTTGTATCTACAGCTGTAGCTATAAAAAACTGGGAATTGATCACAATAAATTGAATGACAATAAAGACATTCAAAGGCATCTTCTTTGAGCTAGCACTTTGCTGTGAGGAAAATGTTTTAAAGGTGGCATAGAATACATATATTCAGCATTTTACATTGTTCACTATATAGAAGGGATATGACTTTGGCTGGAGTGAAAAAAGTCCAGATGCGGTTTTACAGGCCCATTTACAACCCTCTGATTTAGCTCTAGAATGAAATTAGCTGTTTTCCCTTTTATGGTGCACCTACACTCATCATAGAAAAACATGGCTGCATCCAGAAAGAATCAACCGACAAGTTGGTGGGTAGGTTTTACATCATGAGACATGCAAATGATTTAAGTTTCATGCTTGGCTGTGCATAAATGTAAGCAAGTACGGGCTTTATCACTGTACCTGACTGACTGTATAAGTAATACAATTAGAGCAGATGGAAGAGTTGTAGAGCGGTCGCATCGTAGGGCTCCAAAAAGCAGGATGGATAGATAGATAGATAGATAGATAGATAGATAGATAGATAGATAGATAGATAGATAGATAGATAGATAGATAGGAAGCCAACTTTAGCCTCATTGGAGGATGAACATCATACCCGCCTGCTGAGATTGATGATTGGAAAGGGTATGAAAAGTGTCAACATCTCCTTTACAGCCTGGAAAGATAGATTTAAGCATGCACGGTCCGCCATTGCTGTTGCTCTGTTGTCATTGTTTCTGCTGGGCTGGTGTATGTAAATTTTGAACTTTTTCCACTTTAAGAAAAACAAAAATTAGCTGAGGGTGTATATACGTTTGCATATAACTGTGTATTAAAACTACTTGTATATTCATTTAGGAGTGTGTGTGTTCGCGCATGTGTGTGTGTGCACGCATACAAGGCAAGAAATGACTCAGCTGAATGCACTGAAAGTAATGGAAGTTTATGTGGTTAATTAGTTAATTAATCACTATCGGAAAGGCCTTGGCTGTGTGCCAGGATGGAGAGATGAGTAAGGAGGAGCGTTAAAAACAGTTTTTTTTCTTCTGTAATAAAGGTAGTTCACTCTAATCATGAGACAGTTCACTCTAATCATGAAGCACCATATAATGCGGTGATAAATTAATCATATAATCTATGTCTTTGACCTCCAGAAAAAAGTGACTGGCGGTTTGTAGGGGTTCTGCTGGTGAATTGGTCTGCTGTTCACACCTGAGGAGAACTCAATCACACTCAATTAGCGATGGCCATTTAACCTCTTTGATTTTCGAATATCCGTATTAGAAAGCAGCAATATTCAAATATCCCAACAAGGAATAATGTTGAGAGGTTATGTATAAAAATACAAAGTTAAAAACAATGCAGCTGACCAAATCCAGAGCTGTAACGAGTTGTAGATAGCTTTATGTGCAAAAGATAATATGGACGGCGCATCAGAGCCTGATCATCTTAGTTGAGCCCTGTGGGTCATATTGACCCCTAAACTCGTATAACTTACACCTACAACTTTGTGGGTTTGCTTAACACGAGATGCTTAACATCAGCTGCTTTGTTACAACATCCCCTGCAGTTACAATCACACAATAAGTCCGGCACATGTAAAAGACAGGCATTCCTTATTTGACTGCCTGATTAAGTCAACATATAGCAAGATGAGTTTGAATATATGTATATTGGAATCACTACATCCCTACGTCCACAGAGATGGACAGTAGAGGAGGAGCATTAGTGTAATGATATAGTGTAATAAACAGCCTGATGTCTGATATCATGAAATTATGTTTATCTGAAATGTACTAGTAGATTTGGTTTTTGACCCCTGTGTGTGTGTGTGTGTGTGTTGCAGGCTTCATCTACACCGGAGATGTTGTACACAGAATGCTGACAGCCACACAGTATATCGCCCCTCTCATGGCAAACTTTGACCCCAGTCTGTCCCGAAATTCAACCGTCATTTACTTCGACAATGGTAAGAGTCATACACCCAGAGAGAGAGAGAACAAGAGAGAGAGAGAAACTCTTAGACAGAGAAATACAGATAAAGAAATACAGAGAGTGTTGGATACTGACAGAGAAAGAGAACAAGAGAGGGATGTTGTAAACTTGTTTTATTTTTCTCTTTTAGTTCTATGCATTTTCTTATCTTCTTTTGACCTTTGGGAGGAGTTACCTTACTCCTCAACAATGGTATAAAAACCCCTTCAAACTTTGTATCGCTAGACTTCATTCTGGACTTCACTCTGGACTGCACTCTGGACTCTCTTCTATCTAACTAAACTAACATCACATCCAGAGTGGTGTCCTCTCTACAACAGAGAGAGAGAGAGAGAGAGAGAGAGAGAGAGAGACTCCCTCCAAATTATTAAATTCAGGTGTTTCAGCCGCACCCATTACTAACAGCTGTGTAAAATCAAGCGGCCTCCATAGACAAACACTGGCTGAATAGCTCAGTGACTTTACACGTCACTGTCTTAATATGTCACATAACATCACTGGCTGTAGTTTAGTGAAGGCCCTCACCTGTTCTAGCATGCTCCAGCATGACTGTGCACCTTTGTACAAAGTGAGGTCCATAAAGAGACATTTAAATAAAGTGAGAGAATGTACTGTATATGTTTCTGTGTCTGCACTTCTGAAGACTTTCTTAGCTTATCCATGCACACTAAAAGATGCTCTTACTCTCTCACACACACACATACACATCCTGGCAGGCAGGTAATCAATCAGTCTGTGCTCCTACCGGAACAAATGAAATTATCAGTCCACAGATCAAAGTATGTCATTGATTGTAGCCCCTGTACATTCAGTTATTACATTTTAGGCCTTTCTGTGAAATCAACAAGCATATCATTACATTTTGGGCCATAATATAATTGGACGTACTGGACATGACATCACAACATAATACACCTGTTATTGTGCTGCAAGCAAATGAGGTTGTTTGTCAGTAACAAAATGAGGGGAGGGGAGTCGTAAGCAGAGGGAGTAGGTGAGTGGCAGTAAGAGTATAGTTCTATACTGAAGCCCACCAAAACATGCTCAACAACAAAAACCACACTGGATTTGACCATAATGTAGTGCAGTAAAATGTAAGATATTAGCATTTGAAGTGTAGTGGAGTTAAAGTAAAAGACCTCCAGAATGGAAATACTTCAGTAGAGATACACCAACCCACTACTTACAGTACACTAGACCAATTACATTTACTTCCTTACTGTCCACCACTGCATATTTTCATAAAACACAAAGTAGTTTACGTAATACTGAATGTATTAAGATGTTTTGGTAGTGACCGTTTTTAATGTTCCACTCTGATTTTAAGATTTTTGGGGACTTCAAAACAATGGGATCTAACTGCTTACTGTATGCTATAGCATGCAGGGGTGTGGCTGAAATAAGACTCCGCCTATGGACTAAACTCTTTGTATTTTGGTAGTGACTTCAAAAATTTGTAAAGTTCTTACTATATAAATGATGATTTGATATATATTTTGTTTATTACCATCTCGATTAATGCCTGGGGTTTAAATAGATCATAACATAATCCTTGTACATGTATAAGGTCTAAAAATGAATGTATGTTATGAAAATCTATTTGTGTGTGTGTGTGTGTAAAGGGACTGCACTGGTGGTACAGTGGGATCATGTTCACCTTCAGGATTCATACAATTTGGGCAGCTTTACCTTCCAGGCCACACTCCACAGCGACGGCAGAATCATCTTTGCCTACAAGGAGGTTGGATGCTTTTCTTGTTTTCTTCTTTTGTGTACATTTTCACTCTCCTTATTTCCTTTATGGTGGTTCCCTCTTTCTGTCTGTTCACCACACATTGATTGTGAAATTACTATCCTATTTCTAAAATGGCAACTTTTTTAAGGAGAAGAAAAAACATTCTTGCAGTATTATGGAAAAGTTTGATCACTCCTGGTCAAATCACATGTTTTGTTGATTTTCCAAGTTTGTTACTGTTTATTACTTAATACTGTTTATTTTAATGTCGCATATATGCATACTGATGATGAAACCTGTGTAAAAGTTATGCCAGATTTTAGATTTGATGTTCTATGTTTTTCAAAAAAGTAAATAGAAATAGTGCATTAAATGGAGAAGAATTCATTTAGGTGTGTCCTCAGAAGCAGAACATGTAATTTGATCAGGGTGAATAAAATAGAAATGTCAGAAAAACTGATTTAAGAGGTTTTTATATGACAGTGACGATATTTATCATATTTTATAAAGTGATTTTGTGTATTGCTCTCTCTCTCTCTCTCTCTCTCTCTCTCTCTCTCTCTCTTCCCCCCCGCCCCCCCCCCCCCCACTCTCTCTGAGACTGTCTCAGTCTATCTCTCTTTCTCTTCTCTCTTTCATCTCGACTTGTACGCGCCATTACAGTGCAGGCTCTTCTCAGTTATAGCTCCTGGGGTAATAAAAATAAAGGCCTCACTTTCACTATTACGTGACCGCAGTAAGTGAGAATTTCATTTCCCTCCTGATTAACAAAGCTGCTGGAGATATGAGTGCAGCGTCCTTTGCCTGAACCATACCGAGTATCTGTATCAGCCTTGACTGTGATTTCTGAAACTCTCTCCAGAGGAGGCTCCCACACCTTTATTGGATGTTGTGAAGGCGCTGGCTGTATTACTTTAGACCCAATAGAGATCAAATGATACAAAATGAATTTCAGCTGCTTTGGCAGGAAATACCAGTAAGGAAATACCTTATTTTAAAAGATCAAGTGTATGGAAAATACAATTTATCTGGTACAGCTGTCAGGATGTCTCAGATAACTTTGTAAGGAAGGCATAATCATTTACCCAGAAAAGTGAAATATACAATTGTTATAATTACATTAATTAATTGTGCTTCACATACAGTTTTGTGAACGTAGAACGTGCATATAACCAGTAAAACATATAACACAAACAATTATATAGTGTTTCATCCATTTATTGAACATAGTGATCCAACATTAGATGTTTTTGTTGGCAAAAGTATGTGAACTTCTAGAATGGCCAATTTGGTAAAGGTAATAGATGAAGAGTCATGAGGTTCATTCAGTTGGATTACAGTCAGGTGTGAGTGCTGCTGACTTTACCCTGTTTAAAAAACGTCAACCTCAATGACTCAATGAGTCTTCACCATCAAAGTCTAGTCTTTACCACACACGTGTTGCAGCATGTTATGTCTGAGTCAAATGATCTTTCTGGGGACCTCAGAGAACTATTTGCCAGTGCTTAGTAGGCTGGAGGAGGTTCCAAAACTATTTCTAAAGAGTTTGAACTTCACCAATCTACTGTTAAAATATGCAGGAAATGTATTATTCATTCATTGCTAATCTTCCCAGGAGTGGTCATCCAAAAAAAATGGCTGCAATACTAAGGAATAGAATATTCTGGGAGATCACAAAGAACCCCAGGGTAACCTCTAAGGACCTCTTTTATACTGACTACTGTCAGTGCTCATGAGTCCACCAACAGGCAAACATAGGAACAAGAAAAGTATATAAAGAATGATAGCATAGAGGAAGTCAGAGCTCTCCAGTAAGGACATTTCTGCCTGTTTAAAGTTCCCTGAAGAACACCTGGATGATCCAGTGAAATACTGAAATAATTTTATGTGGACAGATAAGGCAAAAACCTATCTTTATGACTGACATGATAGATGTTATGTTTAGCAAAACCCAACACTACATTCTGGGACTAATATTTCTTCTATTCCATATTATCTGTTAATAATGGTTTGTAATTATTATTGGGTGTTAGGCCAGCAGTTTATTACTACAGCATACTCTGTTGTGCAGGTATAGGAGGAAATATGACAGCACGCAGAGTTTTATTGCACACAGCTCTACTGTCAAAGCATATATTGAATAATTTAAGTTTATTAGCCCTTTAAACTCCTCCAATCTGTATGTGGACACACACTTCATTTCCTCACTGTCATAACTGCATAACTTGCCTATTAATTTTATAGTGTTTGCTAAATAATTTATTGTAGTGTTCGGTCAGATTGAAAACAGTATGTACACCGCTTGTCAAATGTAACTTGTCAAATGCGGTTATGACTCAGACTCAGATGAGTCCAGCAACCTTATAGATCCACTAGGCGTAGAATTACAGACTGTTGTCCACCCTTGTAGGTATCACAAATCCAAGCATTGCATCTAGTGCCTAGTACTGGATTTTGTCATCGCTGACAGGTTTGACAAATCCAGATATTGAATCCGGGTTCTGGTCCTGGAATTTGTAATCACTGTCAGGTGTGACAAATCCTGACACTGAATCCAGGTTCCGGTCCTGGATTTTGTAATCACAGACAGGTATGACGAATCCAGACATTGAATCCAGAATCCTGTTCTGGATTTTGTAATCACTGACAGGTATGACAAATCCAGATATTGAATCCAGGTTCTGGTCCTGGAATTTGTCATCACTGTCAGGTGTGACAAATCCAGACACTGAATCCAGGTTCCTGTTCTGGATTTTGTAATCACCGACAGGTATGACAAATCCAGACATTGAATCCATGGATTTTGTAATCACTGGATCCTGGATTTTGTAATCACTGACAGGTATGACAAATCCTGACATTAAATCTAGGTTCCGGTCCTGGATTATGTAATCACTGCCAGGTATGACAAATCCAGACATTGAATCCAGTAGGTATGGTAGGTATGACAAATCCTCACTTTGAATTCATGTTCCAGTCCTGGATTTTATAAACCCTGCCAGGTATGACAAATCCAGACATTAAATCTAGGTTCCTGTCCTGGATTTTGTAATCACTAGCAGGTATGACAAATCTGAACATTTAATCCAGAATCTGGATTCAAACTTCTGTTATATCCAATCTGATGGTATACCGTTTGTGTTAGTCATGGGAGGCATGTGAGTAAACATGATAACTGCATAATGAGGTTGTCCCTGAAGGCTACAGGAGGAGTTATAAAACACTGCTAAGCACCCTCAGTTGTCTATTTCCTGTACTCTATTTTATGTGCTTATCAGTAGTCATTACCTCTGCTGTTTTTGGCTGCTAGTGTAGTTTTTAATGTGAATACTTTCTTGTGTTTCTTTTGTGGCATCAGGTTCCAATTCAGATCGCTAAGATCAGCTCCGTCAATCATCCAGTCAAGGTGGGGCTTTCTGACGCCTTTGTGGTGGTCCACAGAATCCAGCAGATACCCAGTAAGTCTTCACACATTTATATTTATCACCTCTTTGAAGTTGAAACATTATCTCCAGCAAGAAGCGGAAACAGCTGTTTAAATGATAACGTTGATGCTCACATATTGATAGACACGTATAATGAACAGAAAAGTATATGTAGGTCCGGCTACATTGTCATATGGAGCCAAATATGGGTAGCCTTAAGGTGTAATAAGCCTGGTAAATGTGAAGGCTTATTGTTAGGAGTAGGAGTAAGTGTTACACTTAAAGGGTTGGGCAGTATGATGACATTTATTGTTATTGTGGTAAATTATTTTGCGTTATGTAACATGCTTTTCTGAGCATTTTCTGGATATTGTTTAGAGTGCACAGAAAAACTGAACGGATTTAGCGTGGTACGGGATGTGAACTGGTGAAGAACATCGTTGCTCACATACTTTTGTCATCTATTTAGTCTATTCCAACCTCAGAAAAGCTAAATATTCTCATGCAATATTGTGAAGCATATCGCATACTCACGCCTAAATGCACCCTTGATAGCTATTCACATAATGGTAAACCATTACAGGCCAGAACGTTTCCAAACATGGTATAGCGAAATACAGTGGAGCATGTATTTAGGTAGTGTGCTATGCTGTGTTTTAGCCGTGGTCATCCACATAGAGCATATTCCCTTAATACTTGATGAATCACAGCAAACTCAGTGATTTTTCCCTGGAAACTCATGTGTTTTCGCTGAGAGATGCAGTGTTTGTGCTCACTTTGCGTTATTTCAGTTGGCTGGCCTTGTACGAAAACATTTTGACGGCTGCCTGTTTCAGACAGCAGATGGCAACTCTACAAGAAAGCAGGTTATATGTCTTAAAACGGCAAAAATGGATTTGTCAGCATATTTCAGCAGCGTACATGAGATCTGAGTATCAGCTGAGTGTGAGACATCTTTATCGTTATTACTGGCTTTACAGTTTATCTTAAACCCGTTTCGGATTCAAGCTTCGTTTTTTTTTAGCCTAAAGGCCGTTCTCCATTCTAGCCCACCCCTTCTCTCTCTCTCTCTCTCTCTCTCTCACTCTCTCTCTCTCTCATTTCAAACAAACTCCCCCACACTCCTTCACAGACTGCCACAAGCCTTTCATTCTTCATATTTCCACAATTACACACCAGGATTACGCAAGCAGACAAGGTTTTTAGGCGTCCAGACGCTCCACCCTGCCGTTTCATTCCTGTTATTATTATTGTTTATTTTACGCTGGCATGTGAAATGCTCCTAATCCAGGTTGATGTAAGGTTTGTTTGCTCACCAGCTCTGTCGAAGTGTAGAGTGTGCTGTGTTACGCTGGCCACCTACTTAAAATGTTGTTTGTTTTAACCTTACGAATTAACTGCCATGTTTTTTAAATGTAGCTGATGTACTTAATGTCCAAAACGGCTGTTAAGTACATGCTATTCGTTTTTCAAGAGGTATTTGTGAGGAGATATAAGATATATCTGACATAAGGAAGGAGAAAGTCAAGTTTCCAAAACTGGAGTGCAAAAAATGATTTAAAGAGAAAATGGGACTGCTAATAACCACCTGAAAGACCTGGTAGACCAACAACTCTGTCGCTGTTATATTAATAGTATTTAAAGTTTTAATCTTTGAGAAACTGAAGTAACCGAAGTGGTTACTGAGAAAAGGAATCAAATAAAAATAGCTGCTGGTGTTTTCAGAACAATAGACTGACCACCCTAGAGTCACTAAATGCGTTTGGGATTATTTGCATAGTGAGAAGTAGAATATGCAACCAACTTCTAAGACTGAACTTTGGAGGCATGGAAGAATATCCCTGCAAAATCCCTCCAAATAAAAAAAGAACTGTCTCTGCAACAGAATGAAAACTGTAATACGGCAAAGGGTGGACATGGAATACATGTTGTCACTGTCTGTAAGACAATATGCATCTCCAAAATAGTAGCTTTACAGGACAAAGCTAAAACGTTCCTTGCTTTCTTTTAATGTAAGTTAACATTAAGAGGTTTCACTGCAAGAAATTATCAGTGAAATGAGACTTCTGAGGTACGTGCTCAGGAACCTGCCAGTGCTCATTAGGCTGGAAGACGTTCCACAACTATTTCTGATGAGTTTGGACTTCGCTGATCCACTGTCAGGCAGATATAGGAAAAGTCTACAGATGAAGGAAATTCAGTACCATTGTTACCCTGCCCAGGAGTGGCCACGCAATAGAAATTACACCAAGATTAAAGCCTAGAATATTCTGGGAGATCAGAAAGAACCACAGGATAACATCTACAGATCTGCAGGCTTTTCTTACACTACTAACACGGCTCGTTTTGCTTTGGATAAGAGAGTCTGCTAAATGCTGTAAATGTAATGAACAGTGTTAATGAGTCCACAATCAGCAAAACACTGAACAAGAATAGTACATATGGAATGATAGCGTGGAGAAAACCACTACTCCCCAGGAATAACATTTTAGCCTGTTTAAACTTTCCTAAAGATCACCTGGATGAGCCAGAAGAATACTGATGATATGATGATATGTAGACGGATAAGGTCAAAATGGATCTTTTTGTCTTGTGAGATGAGAGATGTGATGTTGGGCAAAACTGATCTCTGTATCCCAGCATAAGAACCACATCATGGTTTTGGTCTGTTTTGCTGCTATTGGATTAGGACATCTTGCCATCATTTGATGGAGCTATGAATTCTGGATTGTATGAAGAAATTGTACGGGTAAATGTTAGGACATCCGTCTGTGAACTAATACTCTGTAGTTTGTCAACAAAGAATGGTTAAAGCAGACAAAATGTTTTATTGTAGAATGACTTTGTATAAGTCCAGACCTTAATCGAAAAAAAAATGTTGAGATCTTGATATTTGCTGTTCAGACAAGAAAGCCCACCAGCATAAGAGTTGAAGCAGTTCTGTTCAGTTCCAACTTAGTGTGCTGGACTGATCAGCAGTTACAGGAACCGCTGGGCTGAAGTCATTATGCATAAGCGTAATATGTATTGTATTGTATCTATTGTTATGAATTAAATGGAGATCTGATCACATTTTAGGCCACATATGTGAAGAAATCACATGATGGGATTTACAAACTTTCATGCATTACTGTAATATCTATTAGTTTGATGATAGCAGATTATAGGGGTTAATTCTTCTCTAATTTGTACGTTAAGTAGACATTAGGTATGTAACAGTACCATGTATTGTATCATCATATTGTCAGCAGTTATTAGCTTGTGGCTAATAAATTACCTTGTGGATAGAGCGTTCGATCAGGACGCTATAAATCACAGCTTTGGTTTCAGCTGCTGTACATACACATTCTCTAATACATTCTCTAATAAACTGAAAATATATGAACATATTGATACAAATCATATTTTCAGCCCCTCCTTATGTTTTACTGAGTACTGTATCGAATTGAAACACCACCACGAGAGAGCTTTATTTCACAATAATTGGACACAATAGCACAACATGGTACCAATAAAGGTACCTGAAATAGCCCAACTGTTCATTCTAGCCCAGGGGAGAGTGGAGGAGAGTTTTGTTGGTGGAAGCTGTGCTGCCTGTGAAGAGATGCTTACTGATATAACTAATAAACTTTAATGATGCTGATGTCAGCTTGCTTTTCCAAAGGAAATCTAACACTTGTTTAAAATACTCAATAGCTGATACAGACATTACATAATGAGAAGCTTGCACAGATAATTTCAGAACATCATAATAAATAAAGGTTTATGGCTTTATAACTCGTTTGAGAGGTAATGACACATATTTATATGAAAGCTTTGCTGGTGCTTCTTGAAGACTGGAAACATTGCAGAAGAGAACGAACTGAAGGCTCAGACGTAATGTTTCTGTTGGCAGAGATGACGTGGAGATGGTGAAGATGGTATGGTCTAGCTCAGCCAGACACCCACACACATGCACGCACACTTCATTGTTCCCCATTAAAATGCCATCTGGGAACTGTAATTGCCCACAACAACAGTCCAGTGGACAAGCAGCCACATCATACAGGAATGTGTCAGGAATACTCCTAACCCTTAGTTGCAGTTATCGCTAATGACAGCAAAAGCAAAGTGTAATTCAGTAATAGCTCAGTAATAATCAAGTATACCCAATTTTAACCCACTTACCGCAGAAGTAGCTAATCAGCTAGGACGTGTTTAGAGTCCAAATTATGCTTCTTTAAATTGCGCTCTTAATGGTAGCCGCGAGGCTAACACTGTTAACAGTGTTAATAGTCACCCGAATAGCCCAAATAGTTTCGGTAAAAAATACATCCCAAAAAAACTTCTCTCAAACTGCTTCCAGGCAGTTTCCAGGCAAACACATCTCGGCTGATCGACTGCACACCGTGGAAGTTTCTTAGCACTTTCCTCACAAATACATTCTTTCAGAACAGCTGTTGGCGGGTTGGACATGCTTTACAGAATGCTGGCAGAATCCCGAAATTCCAATCAACACAAGGAGAACTAGTAGCACACAACCCAAAACACCTACAGTCAGTGTTAGTGATTTCAGATAATCTTTTTGTTTGCATGTAAGTGAAAGTTTACAGTACTGGGAGAGATTGAATGTAATGTAAGATAACAAATGTCGTGTCCAACCTGCCAAACAACAACACAGTGAAGCTCAGTAACAAAGTACTGTTTCTCATTGGGTTTGCTGTGAGTAGGAGCTTTCTGTAAGGCTTCTCCTAGCTTCTGACTGGTGTCACCATGTAAGCGTTGTTGAGAGATTGTATATTCAGTCCTCAGCAATGCCACAACAGTCTTCAAGAGCCTCATACCGTCTGGGTAAGTGGGATAACCCACACTGTCCCCCATGTCTCAATGTGATGGTAGCCGATGCAGACATCTGTTAGCTGGCGTAGTGCCTCTGAGCAGTAGATCCAGTGGTTGAATTTGAATGCCTCAGAGAAAACCAAAACATGCCTTCACCCTCTAAGCTTGGTAGCATCATGCGATGGGGGGACCTAAATGTCAGGAGGGCTACAAATCAATGGAAAGATTTAAATCAAAAGTTAGATAGATAGTCAATTAAAACCCCAGAAATTAGACGAGGGATTGTTTTATTATGGTTTTATGTTGACGTGGTTGTACAAAGTTATTTATTCATTTGACAGCAAACAGTAAATAGTTAGGAACTGAGGCTCAAACAGAATGTAAATCAAGTTTAAATACAGCTCATTATGTAACTACCTGTGTGATTACCTGTGTAATTATGTAAATTAAGCACTATAAAAATGAAATATTATAGCAAAACTACAGAACTCTAGACTTCCATGGGCTAATCTTCTGGAACATATGTCTCTGTTTTAGTATAGTAATAAAGGAGCAGACTGAATAATAATCATGTGTGGACCTGTGGATTGTAGTGTTACTCCAGGCGTGACCTGCACGCAGTACTGCTGTGTTGATTGTGTGAGATCTAATAGAAAATGATGTGAAGCTCGAGTTTGTGAAGTGTTGGACAGGGTGGGTTTGACAGCCGGTTGCTGCCAGGGGCCTGGCGGGTGTTGAAGTCCCTCCAGCCACTCAGCTGTGTGTTGTTGAACAGGAAAATCCTTTTATGGTGCCGGAACGTTTAGCTCAGCAGGAGCAGCTCCACTGGAGAGAACACAGACAATAAACACGTCTACTGAAGCAGAGGAGGAGAGGATCTGCTGTGGCAGGACCATCAACTGGAGTCTGGTATTTACCACACTGACAGCTCAGGGTGTGTGTGTGTGCGTGTGTGTGTGTGTGTGTCTGTGTGTGCGTGCGTGTGTGTTTGTCAGCTGAGAAAAGGGCAACATTTACATCCTCTGACCTCAAATCTGTCCGTCTACTGGAGTGTCACAATAGCAGGAGAGAGAGCGAGAGAGAGAGAGAGAGAGAGAGAGAGAGAGAAGGGGGGGGTAGAGATAGAAGAGATGGAAGACAGTGAAAGACAAGAAAAAAGAAAAAAGAAAGATAGTGGTAGTGAGAAGGGGTTGAGGGAGAGGGAGGAACTTCTGGAATGGAAGAAACAGGAGAGAAAAGATAATAATGAGGAGAGAAAAAGAGGGAAGGATGTAATCAGAGAGAGAAAGAAAGGAGGAACAGCGAGGAGGAGAAGGAAAAGGAGGGAATGAGCGAGAGAGAAAAGGGGGAACAGAGAGGAAGGGAATAAAAGAGAGAGAAGAAAAACAAAGAGAAGAATAAAAGAGAGCAGTTAGACAGAGAAGGAGTTGAAGAGAAGAAGAGTTAGGGAAGAAGAAGAAATACAGTATGTAGTGAAAAAAGAGAAAATAAAAAAGAGGCTAAAGGAGTAAAGGGCTAATGAGTAAAAAGAGAGTGAAGAAAGAGTGGGCAGAGAAAGAGACAGAGAGAGGAAGAACAAAAGATATATATATATATACTGACAGACAGAAAGAATAAAGAGAGAGAAAGAAAACCGAGACAGAGACAGGAGGAGAGAGAGAAAACAGATAGGGATACAGAGAGAGAGTAAAGAGAGAGGGACAGAGAAGAAAATTTAAGGAAGAGAGAAGAGTGTAAAGGAGAGAGACAGGAAGAGGAATGGAGAGAGATACAGAGGGAGAGTGAGAGAAAAAATGTGGTGCTGAAAGGAGGAGAGAGCAAAGGAGAGAGACAGAGACACTGAGGGAGACATAGAGAGAGAAAGAGAAGAGAGGGAGGGAAAAATGTATGAGGCAAACAAGAGTATAGGAGAAGGAAAGCAAGAGAGAAATAGAAAAGAGAGAGGGAGTGAAAAGGAAGTCTTAGGCAGAAGGAGGAGAGACAGTAAAAAGAGAGAAAGGGGGAGATACAGACAGAGAACAGAGAGAGCAAACGTAAGAGAGACACCGAGAACAAAATCCAGACAAATTTGGCAGGGGGGCAGGGGGCCACGAGAAATGGGGGATGGAGAGAANATGTTTGAAGCTGTCTGTGAGAGATTGTTAAGATGAGAGAGAGGCTGATGGAGAGACTCAGAGCTGGTTTAGACTGACATGCTGTTACAAATTAGAGGCTGGAAACTCATTAAACTACAAACCGCTGTCTGGATTAAACACACACACATAGCATGTGCAGGCGAAGTGTCAGCATGAAGCAAAGGAGGCTGGTGACGCCCCATAGACTGGCCAGGTAATTACCTACAGGAAAAGGCTTTTAACCCTCTGAACATCCTCCACTGAACAGCCGCAATTTCCTGCCCTGAAGCTAACACACACACAGACGTTCCTGTGTTCTTGGCCTTGAAAGAAAATATGGTGAGTATTTAACACTTTTCACTGTACACAGTGAGGAACATGTGGGGATCTGACCTTGTCCTCACAGCATGCCTGTAGTCAGTGTATGCGGCCTGCTCGGGAGATTCCATCCAGATTCAGCCCGAACAGTCTGAAGAGATGTTGAGTCATGCTGTGCAGAATAGATGGAGTGATATATAGTGTCGAGAGGAAACAGAATTGTCCCTTCTTCACATCTCTTTTTCAGAGCCTGTAGACTGTAAGAGCCGTAAACAGGCTGCCTAATGCATTTCTGTCAGCAGAGATCAGCACATGAATCTCACTCGGTGAATAACACAGGGAATGTCAGATAGTGACTGGTTCAGTAGTGCTAGTAGTGTTTACACTCGCCTGCCACTTCATTAGAAGCCCCTGCATTGCTAAGACTATAGCCCATCCTGATGCACAATTCCTGATAGCTGCATCAGAGGTCAGTTTCTGACTTTAGCAGTTCCTACCCTGTATAGTGGAGCTGTGAGGCAAGAGGATCTCATACAGGGGTCAGAGAGGGCAACTACAGTACTGTACCAAAGTCACAATCCACCACCCTTCATTTGTTTAACGTTCTGTCAAAACAGACTTTAAGCATCAGGGAAAAGCAGGAAAAATATCGCTGCTGTCAAAATGAAACCTTGCATTCATTTTTCAGTTACTTGGATGTCTGGTTCCATTGACTTGCATTAAAAGTAAAGTATGTTTTTTCCATGTCCTGTTGTCATTTGATATTTGATGTGAGATATGAGGTTCTGACAGCAAAACAGAATTTAACAAAATTGAACGTGATTGACGTTCGATAGATATATATATAGATATATATATATAACATAACATATATATATATATATATGTTATTGCAGCTTCTAATGTTATGGGGAGACTTGCTTTTTCTCAAAGATGAAACCTTTTAGTGCTGTTTATGTTTATCTAATGGTGATGGTGTTACTGGCCTGCCAGGTCTCGCACGGTTATTAGGAGCCCATTTTCTCTGTAGCTTTCAATAATTTCCTGAAGTTCTGGAAACTGCTGGGCTCCTTTTTCTTGTTGTTTTGCTTTGACGTGCCCCTTCCTTATGCAAGTGTATTGTCTTATATCTAATGTCCACAAAAATATCTCCTTGGAACTAGTTGGCCGATACTGTCAGCTGATACTAAGAACCCATGATATTATCAGTATCAGTGAAAATATCACTGATAACTGTCCTACTTTTTGATTGTGTCATTGTCAGGATTCACACTTATTAATGTCCCATGGCCATTAAGAGTCTATTTAGTAAATGATGAACTTCAACATAAACCCCATGATGAGATGAAGGATATCATATTATTATACAGTGAACAGAGAAATAAGAGATATGTGACAGAAGCCTGAACAGCAGGTTTATAACTAGACTCACCCCCAGTGATGGTGAATGTTTATAGTGTTTATCACTGATTAACAATATAAACACAGAAGTGTGCCAAGTGTGCCACAGAAGGATGCTGTAGCAATGTAGTCAACTTTTCTAGAACACGGTGCTGATATGTTCCTGTTCTGAACTTGTCCTGCGTCACTCTGGATTTCTGAAGCGCACCAGGCATGGAACATTCATCCGTGTTTATGGTAGCTGGACAGGAGCTTCCATTATACTGTCTGCTTTCAGGTTCATAGCAGAAGTTCTGCTTCCGCTTCAGTGGCCTCAGCTCGCGCAGAGGGCAGCAGAAACGTCTGTTCCGTAAACTATGACAAATCAGTCCGTCTCTGCTGACTGTCGGATCACCTTATTGTTGCAAACTGGGATGCGAAACGGAATGCGGCGTTACCAAGGCAACCAGTATCAGCACTCTCTCTTTCCCTGTTTTAACATCTGATGCAAATTTTGCATTCTATTCCGAAGTAGATTCCAAAGATCTGCACATAGCATTGACTTTATGAGAAGCTCCCACTTTGTACTTTCGTTTTACGAGTCCAACTTACACCTCCACTCTACTTAGAGGTGAACGTTTACAGACCGTAGCTCATTTGTAAGTGCACAATTTAGCACATTAGCCCCTATTACTGGTCAGTATCTGGTCGCTGTTGAGGATATATTGTTTGGGTGCTGGGTCATTCTCAGCACAGCAGCGACAGACTGCTGAGAATCACAGAATTACACCAGTGAGACACGTTCTACACATTCTCTACAGAGGACACACTTAAAATTGGCATTTTAAACATATTTCTGTTTATTTATTCCATAACAACACTGAAACACATCTCAGCCAATCAGAATGTACCGTCAGAACTAACTGTTCTGTAATACTGAATACAGAATAGCGAGTGTAATTGACATGCCAAATGATTCCGAGCTTCTGAGTGATAGTGTAAGTGATTTAATCAGTGGGAGGGTTTGACAAATGAGAGCGTCACAAACACACACACACACACACACACACACACACACCCACACACAGACATAAACAACCGGCTCTACCTCTGTACATAGTCATTCCATTTTCCACATCACTGCTTAAGCTAATTCAACGACCAGTCTCATACACCCTCTGTATTACCAAATATCATTGTGTGTGTGTGTAAGAGAGAGACAGAGAAAGAGAGAGAGAGAGATTATGTTTGTTTTGCTATAGTACTGAACTGTAATTCTGCCAGAAAGACATGAAAGGCAGAAGTGATGGAAAATGATATTTATTCTTCTATAAGTTGTACAATTTGAAGGATGACAATTCTTACAAATGAAGAGTCTTTGGCATAGGCCCCGTCCTATGCCAAAGGTGGTGGGGGGGGAGAAAGGGGTACAATGTAGAAACGTCAGCACCTGAAAGCAGCAAAACAGGAGCGTAAGTTGGATCCTTTTAAAGATAGGTGGCACGTTGCGATTGCCCAGAGTAATGAGTGAATGAGTGACGTAGCATTTGTTTGGTGTAATAAAATATATTTTAGAGGTGGTGATATGGCAACAATATAATTTTGTGGTACATCAAGAGCGTATGTGATATATCAACATATTTATTCTCATCAGCTAGAACTGTTGAGTGAAAGCCTATAGAGTCTTTAGGATAACAAAACACATCCATTTAGTTGGGTGTGTCTAAACTTTTGACTGGTACCAGATATTCCATGTTTATCAGGTTCAGGACTAGGTTTGGGAGCCTGTGGCCTAGTGCAAAGACAACCACTCATGACTACAGTTGGCCAAAATGCCTAATGTTGTTTTTAAGTCTAGGGTTGTTACTGTCATTTTGCCGTTGTATTGTATTATTGTGTAATGTGATTGTGAATTACATTTGCATTCAGTTTATATTCAGTATTGACAGGTCCAGGTCACTTTAGTTCAGTTTGTTTCAATGTAAGTAAATATCATAAGCATAACAAAACCTAAAAGAAAGAGTTTCTTTTCACAAACCGAGACTGCAGACGCAGAAGTATCATTTCATTAAATTCCTATCATGAATTGTTTCCTCGTCTGCTTACAGACCCTAATGTCTGCTGTAAGTTTTATTTCTGCACTGTCCACAGAATGTCTCCACTTGATTCAACGAACTAGGAGTGAGAAATAATGAATTCCAAATTACGCCACACTTTTATTACAGCCACAGATAAGAGTTAAAGAGATTTAGAGTCGGCTCTCGCCCCCGTCACATCTACACTACACTCTCACCACTGACCTCCACACACAGATTGATTGGTAGCGCAATTCCTCATTCATCACAACCCTAAAAACACAAAGTCTTTTGCGTTCAATTTACGAGAGCATTCATCTCACTTGTCTCTCCTCGTATGGAGCAGGGACGAGGGAAATGGTGCGTTTTAGGAGAAGAAGAGATGGTGTACGGGGGGATGTGGAGGGGAAGAATTGATTTGAAGTGTTGAATGTGATCCTGAAATGCATCAGGCACAAAGGACAGTGCTGGGCACGACATTGTGTGTGACTGATCATGTCATATAATGTCATAAAGTGCGGTTATGAGGGGCTGTGCATAATGCGCTGCTGAGAAAATGGTAGAATAGAAGGGAATGAAGGAAAATGGTAGAAGAAAGAATGAATGCTGTCCTTCGTAACCATAATATGACCTGTTCTGTGTCCTACTTTCAGTCTTGTAAATTATTCTCATGGCATTTGTGATGTGTGTGTGTGTGTCTCCAGATGTTCGGAGGAAGACCATCTACGAGTATCATCGTGTGGAATTGCTCAAGACCAAAATCACAAACAGCACAGCTGTGGAGATGATGCCTTTGCCCAGTAAGATGATACATACACACACACACACACACACACACACACACACACGCACACACAGTGTGTTTATACAGTGTCAGGACATACACACAGTAGTGCACAAAAGTCAGTGACCCCCTTTCAGTTATTTAATTTCCAGTCAAGGATAATTCCAGTCAAGACCGGATGATTCCATGAGTGCTATTTTATAGTTTGATCTCTTCAACTTTATTCTAAAGCATTAAGCTAAGAATAAAGGAGACCTTCTATAAGTAGCTGTGTCTAAACTGTCTAGACAGCTATTGTATGTTTAGTTATGGCTTTTCTGCCATTTTCCTTTAAAAAGATGTTTTCTGGGTTTTCTTCTGCTGCTGCAACATGAATAACTAATAACTAATAATTAATATTTAATGGCGACAACAACAAACTTCTTGCTTCCCTCCCTCTTTTTGCGTTTCTCTGCTGCACTTTGATAACTTTATATAAATTTTCACTATCAAAGCCCGAACATACAAAAGAATCTCCTCCCCGTAATGTACATCATGTCATAATTGCCTTTTTTAATAGCAGCCTGTCTTTATTTAGCCGTGTCATCACGTAACAACATGGAGTAGTCCACTGACGGGTGGGGCCAAATTGAAATAGCTGAAAATACTGATGCAAATACCAGCTGTTTTTATGACCTTTGTGTCTTTTGGAGCATGTGACTTAATGTCAGAATGTGCAATATATCTAATGGCCCTTGACTCATGTGGGCCGTAGGCAGCTGCCTACCTTTGCCTAGTGATTCCCAACCCTGGTCCTGGAGGACCACCTGCCCTGCACATTTAGAGTTGCCTCTGTTTCCTACATACCTAATCCAACTGATCGCCTCATCTACAGCCACTTAAACTTGGCACGGCTGTCTTTAGAGCAGGAAAGCGCTACAATATACACTAGGATAGTGTCTGTACTGGCTGTTTTGACTGGAACCAAAGGAAAGTAGTTTTTTATGTTTTCAAGGTTAGTTTTTCAAGGTCAAAGTCTGGGTTTCCAACAAGGTCGACATTTTTGTTCTGTTTGATTGGCAGACAGCTACTATGCCAGTGAAACATTTTCCATTTCTCATATTCCTGGTGTGATTTCAGCTCTTTATTTCTTATTGCTTGATTGGTGTGACCTGTGTGACCTCTGTGAAGTTCAAGCCTCCTCAATTTCTGTTCTCTCTCTCTCTCTCTCTCCCCAGCCTGTCTGCAGTTCACAAGCTGCTCCTCCTGCATCGCCGCAGAGATCAACTTCAACTGCAGCTGGTGCCACCGGCTCAACAGGTGACAACCATTTTGCCCTTCCAGAATGTCTGAGACAGAGACAGACAGAGAGACTGGGGGGAGAGAAACAAATTCAGTTTCCCAGCAGTGAGGCCCTCCAGCTCCTCCTCAGGGGAAACTGAATTTGCTTCTACTCAGATGCACTTTAAGAGTCAAGAGTCAAGAAGAACTTTGTCATTCTGTCCAAATACAAGTAAACAGTGGAACAAAACAAGTTCCTCTAGGGCTTTAGAGGAAGACATCGTAGACAGGACCAGTGTTTACATCCCCGTACAGCACACAGTGCATGTGACCAAGACATAAACACTACGTTAGCTGGATTAGTATTACCAGAGGAGTGTTTAATGTGTTTAATTTTTGGAGATTTGATATTAGCTCTATTAGTATTGCAGTCAGTGTGCGATTTGACGAACCTGTTTGTACAGGATAAAAAGATCCATATTTCACCAAATGACTCCAAATAGGCCAGATCAAAACATCATTACGCAACACTTAGACACACATAGCATGTCGTGCAGCTAAATGCAAAACATGTCACCTAAAAAGTGACCCTGGACAACATGTCACAAAAGAATGTTGTATATTTCAAGGATCTTGTCAAGAACTTCAGGATAAAGGTACGGTATTTAAGTGGTTAACCTTAAGTTCATAAAAAAGAAAAAGCATATACCTCCTTTCTCACCTCCTTTCTCACGCCTCATTAGAATTCCAGCCCTTTTCCTTTGTTACAAGATGATGCAATTCCGTAATACAATCCTTATTGCCCACCTACCGGCAAGTTTAGCTTACCCTCAAACAATGCACAGCATTGAACTACAGACTACACAATATGCACAGCCAATTTTAGACCATATATTTCTGTTTATACATATATAAAGCAGCTTTTATAGCTTATAACTGTGTCTGACAAGCTATCCCCCATGTCAAGTCAACTATACAGATTTCAGTGGCAGGCGATGAAATTCTTAGTAATCTTTGGATTACTTTGTTGTAGTGCGTATACTTTAAGTTGTAGTGGAGTGAATGTAAAACTCTCATAATAAGAAAGTGGTCTAATATGGGCAGACATTTTAAATGGTATGGTAATAAAGTGCGTGTCCACCACTGGCGAAAAGTTCAAACTGACTCAAAGCTTCAAATGAAATACTATACACCTAATATGCAGAACAAGGCAGGGTAATGTGGACAGTAAAATGTCTAAGAATGTAATTAGTGGACTGTTTCAGCTGACAGCATAATATTATACCATCAAGCTGATGAACAGTCTGTGTGGTAAATGAGGTAATAAAGTGGTCAGTGTAGAGAAGAGGAAGTTTGAAGGTTTGTGTGAAGTGCAGGTGTGTGTGTGGAGGGTTACACCTGGAGGATCCGGACAGCCTTAGGCAACAAGCTTTTGTAAAGAATGGTAAAACTGGTCGGAAGGGGGCAAGAGCCTGTGGGAAGGGTCATCCAGTGTAGACAAATTTTCACTGCAGGAACCTTTTCAGAAACTTTTTCAGAAACCCAAAATGATTCCAGAACATTTTCACAACAGGGAACAGGAACTGTTTCACCTCAGCAGCCATGAACACCTTTTAGATCTCCCAAACATTCCGACAAACATCCCCCAGAAGGGTCTTTTCATCTACCAGCAACCTCTAAGGCACAAAAACCTTAGACCTTTGCTGATAGAAATTTTGAATTAACTTTGTTATGCGCTAATGAAACCTTAGGTCTGTATCCACTAGAAGAACCTTTGAACCTTTTTGGAACTCGTGAACTTTTAGTCATGTTTCTATTAGAAGGATCTTCACAAACAGTTAACGTTTTAGGAACTAAAGAAGTCTTACACACATATCCGCTGGAAGAACCTTTTCATGAACCAAGATCTTTTTTGTCCATTATCTATTGAAAGAACTCATTTACGAGCCGGTAACTTTTTCTCTGGAACTTTTCTTGGCATGTTTCCACAGGAAGGACCTTCATCTGCTCTGAACGTTTTGCGGTACTAAGGAAATCTTAGATGTGTGTCCACCAGGATCTTTTCATGATCCAAAAACATTTGTAGGTACAAAGGATGATTCCACAGTGAAAACTTTTTTAGGACTCTTTCTATTGATCATATCTGGTCATTTTTGTAGCTCATGAAGGTTCCAGGAATCTTTTTTGTTTATACTGCATAGTATGTATTTGTCAAATAAATTCATCACAGAATCCTTGTATCAGCCAGTTGTTGTGAGTACCAGAACGAGTAATAAAGCGGAACCTACGGTGGCCGAGAAAGCCCAACGCACTGCAAGTTAAAAACGCGCTGCAAAGTCTCAAAACACAAGCATCAAAATGACACGACTTGCACAACATTAGCCAAACGCGCTGCAAGATCTGAAAACACAAGTATCAAAATGAGACCGCTTGCGAACCATTAACCGAACGCGCTGCAAAGTCTCAAACGCGCAGCAAACACTGAAAACACATGCAACTTCCAAAACACATGCAGAAAGCCTCAAAACACAACGGAAGTGTTTCCGAGGGACACTGAAAGTGGACGGACCTGGACTTGATGGCAGCAATGCATCTCAAAAATAAAATTGGCACAGAGCCATGTCTACCATTGTGTAGCACCCTCTCTTCTTTTAACAGTCTGTAAAAAAGCTGGGAAGTAAGGAGGCCAGTTGCTGGAGTTTTGAGAGAGGAATGTTGTCTGTTGCCTTATTGTTGTCTGATGTAAGATTCTAGCTGCTCAACAGTCCTGGGTCTTCTTTGCTGGATTTTTCATTTCATGATGCGGCAAATGTTTTCTATCGGTGAAAGGTCTGGACTGCATGCAGTCCAGTTCAGCACGTGGACTCTTCTTCAGTGAAGCCTTGCTGTTTTTACTGATGTAGTATGTGGTTTAGCATTGTCCTGCTGAAATATGCAAGGAGTTCCCTAAAAGAGATGTTGACTGAATGAAAATGTATATTGTTCTAAAACCTCTATATACTGTTCAACATTGACAGTGCCTATACAGATATGTAAGCTGCCCACCATAGGCACTTATGCAACCCCATACCATCAGAAATTCAGGCTTTTAAACTGTGCATGATAACAAGATTTTTATGTACTGTAAATGGTGGCATATCCAAAGTATTCACTATTTTATGTTGAGGAACATCTTTTTGAAATTGTTCCACAATTTTAAGATGCATTTTTTTTTTTGCAGATTAGTCAACCTCTGCCTGTCTTTGCCTCTGAGAGACTCTAACTCTCTAAAATCCTCCTTTTATACCCAGTCATGTAGCTTGTTTGTAAATTGCTCCTCCAGCTGTGTATTAGCACCACTTACTTTCCCAGTCTTTTGTCTTCCCTGTCCCAACTTTTTGAGATAATCAAGTTTTAAATTAGTTCATGATTTTCATGAAATGCTAAAATGTTTCACTTTCAACGTTTGATGTGTGTTCTATGTTCTATTGTGAATAAAATATAGGTCTATGAGATTTGCAAATCTTTGCATTCTGTTTTTATTTACATTTACACAGTGTCCCAACTTTTTTGGAATTGGGGTTGTATATTATAAAATATATACATTATATCATGTTGTGTCATTTTGTGCTATGACGCTGTATTGTGGCATAACATTTTACATGTGTGATTATGAATATGCATGATCAGTTACAAAAGTTTATGTCAAGTATTAGTAAAGGTTTATAAATGCTTTATATATCTTTATGAATGCACTTATAATGCACTATGGACATTGATACCGGAATGTCAACTGGATTAGAAAACATAAACCTGGCAAACTCTAATCATTTCAAATATGAACGATTAATTATTTGGACATGTGAAAATACATACATTATACGGTATCTACATTATAACATGTAATGTCATACTATGTCATTTTGTGCTATGAAGCTATGTACTGTGGTGAAACATTTTACATGTGTGATTACGAACATGTATGTACAATTACAAAAGCTTATTATAAAGTGTTATAAATGCTTTAAAGATCTTTTTGAATGCACTTATAATGCAGTATGGATGCCCAAATCATATTAAGTGTTACCAAAATGTTGTTTGAAAGGTAAACCTGGCAAACCCTAATCATTTCAAATATTTGTTCTAAAATATCAATAATCTGCTGTTTCAGCCTTCAAGTAGAAAGTCCATTGTGCACTGTTGCTTGACTGCAGGTGGATATGAAACTCAGCTCCCTAGTAAAACTCAACGCACTGTCAATATATCTTAAATACATTTTTCTCATATAGATAACGTCCTTATAACCAGCTGTTCTTATTGTTCCGTCAGAGTGTACTCGCAAGGCCACTCTCTGGACAGTTTCACAATGTCTCCTTTTCACTTTCAAGCATGAAGTGTATTTTACGCTTGTAAAAAAAATCCCAGTTTAATTTTTAATCTTTGCGTGCGTTGATGTTCATCGCATTACGGCTCATAATCCATCCAGACGGCAAATAACATCTCCTTATACAAATATCAACAGATACTCTATCCATTCAGATATCTTTGTCTAAAGGAATGCTTCAGTTTAAACATCATGCAGTAAATAACAAAGAAAAAGAGTTAAAATTGCATCTTGTATTTCATTTATTTGGCCTTTATAGTGTTTCAGATTAAGTTACAAACATTTAGCAGGGCCTCCGTGTAGAAGAAGATGGTGATTATGTTGTGTTATATGATACCATTAATTGTACTGAACCGGTTCATAATAAATGTTAGATTAAGTGGCTTCAGACTAATATCATTTTGCATTAAGCGATCTTATACTTCAATTATGTTTATTGTGATGACACACTGAACCTGCCATTTGGTCAGTAGCAAAACAATCGTAACACTACTAAAATGTTACCAAATGTTTCAGAAGTAATCAGTTTTTATGGTTGAGCACACATTTATTTCAGAACAGTAGGATGTAACAGCTGGTCATGTGACCATGAGGAACAGGGATACAGTCTTACTTATTGCTGTAAAACATAGGAGTGTGAATAAAACCATGCTCCACCTGAGAACCAAACCTCATAGATTTACAGAAGTAAAACGTGCGTAACGGTTAATAATAGCTATTCCCAAAGTCATGGTGTAATGGTGATTAGTTTGCCAATATCTTTTTAACGCTACAGTATTTTCACATATAAAATTTCATATATAAAAATATTTGTAATTGTGAGATTGATTGTAGGAATTATATTTTAGCATGTACGATTACATACGCAATATCTCAATTGTTTTGTGTTTTAAAGCATCAAAAATGCTTCATAGATCTTTATGAATGCACTATGGACACCTTGAGTTTTCTTGATATCAAGAATTTGATTTGCACCTGTGAAAATTAATATGAAATATCAACTAAAATTACAGTTTTTACCCCTAAGAAATTGATTTTTACAAGAAAAAGTCATTTTTAAATGTGTAATTGTAAAACTTGTAATATCCATTGTACATTTTTTAAAAATGTATTTAAAGTTAAATACTTGCAATAAAATCAACTTGAAGATGCTTAGAATCTCAACAAATCCAATTAATCTTCACTTTGAATTACTTTGACTTTGGAAGTCAAACCTACTTTCCACCAAGCATGCTGTTCCGTGTTCCGTGTCTTTTAAATATATCGGCTGAGTGTGGGCATGTGTGATTTTTTGCATATAGGACTGGACACATGTGGCAACACTGTAGAAAATACAAGTTTCCAGTGTAGTGGTTCAGGTGGTGTTTATTGGGGGAGTGTGTCCCTGTTATAAATCGCTTCTGCCATATTTACATGAGATGGAAGTTTGGTCACACCTTAAAACTGAAGGGATTAGTGAAATGTTCACTTATAATGACTGCTTAAAGATCTGTTCATGACACAAAAGTCCACACTTAACCAGCCCTGCAGTGGGTTAGTCGTGTAACATAAGCTGCCATGTGACCTGTTAACAAGTGACCCACCATTGTGAAACAGAAAATGTATGGTGAAATTGAACTATGCCCAAATTTAGCTAGCTTAGCTTCATGATACAGACCCTCAGTTTCTGTCAGTTCGGTGCATTTTCTGTTTGGCATTGACTATTTGTTTTTGACTGGTAGGAACCCAGCTAATGCACTGAAATATACTTTCACTCATTGTGTCCTTTTTATGTAGATCAGTTACCCAGAGAGNTCTAATATAAGAATATTCAGTCGGGTTATTGGCCAGGTTCTTGTGTTAACTTAATAAACAGTTAAACCTTAATTTTAGCCATTCAGTGTGCATTGTTTAAGGTGGAACGAAATGTAAACACGAGAAACTGGCCAATAAACAGAATGAATATTTATTAATAAACAGATAAACTTTTCTTTCAGTCACTCGGTGTGCATTGTTTAAGGTGGAATGAAATATAAACACAAGAACCTGGCCAATAACCCGACTGAATATTCTTATATTAGAATATATTTATATTCTAATATAAACTGGGGCTGTCTCGGCTCTACGTCCAGGTCCGGGTCCGTCCACTTTCAGTGTCCCTCGGAAACACTTCCGTTGTGTTTTGAGACTTTGCAGCGCGTTTTTAACTTGCAGTGCATTGGGCTTTCTCGGCCACCGTAGGAACCAGCAATTAGAACATGAACTTAAACTGATTTAAACATTTTTGCATTTCTTAAGAAAATTGTTTCCTTCATGCTTGATGCATTACTGCTGTTTAATTGCTTGCTGATAATATAACATTGCATTATTTTACATAGTGGCCGTAGTTCCTCCAGTGCACTGGGAGTACAAAGCAGGAACCTCCTCTGGAACTGTGTAGTTCTTGGTCAGAACAGTTCTTCTGAAAAGGTTCTGCAAACCTGGTAGAAATACAACCTATTCTAGAGACCTTACTGATTTAGCCTTTGTAGGTTTCCTGAACTGGAGCGATTCTGTTGATGTTCTCTGCTGTCTTCACTCAGCTGTCCTCTACAGGGTCGAACCATCTGTGTTAATCAGCCACTTCATCAGCGTTTGAGTTTCTCTTCTCACCTTCTTACTTTTCCTCTTTGTGTGAATAGTCATCCAGAAAGAACACTGCTTTAGATCTGGCTGTTTGCCCTCAGCTCTTTTCAGGGGGAGGAGTACAGTCATCTGTCCTGCTGGCTCATGTGTGCTTCTTCACCTCTCTACCTCAGACCTTTTCACTCTCACTTTGTCACATGGCAGGAGAGCAGTACTGAGAGAATAAAACACTCAGACGTATCGGGGGAACTGAGGCTTTTCTTCTTTTACCTGATCTCTCACACTCTGCTTCTCCCTCTGTCTCTTCCTATATCTGTTTCTGTCTGTACATAATGTGGCCAAAAGTATGTGGACATCTCTTAATGATTGAGTTCAGGTGTTTCAGCCACACATCAGCTCACTCATCTTGTCTCTCCTTTCCTCTTCCTGTCTCGCCATGTCTCATCTTGACTTGTCTCTTCTCTTCTCTTTTCTTCTCTTCTCCTCTTCTGTCCTATTCTCTTTTCTTCTCTCCTCTTCTCTCCTTTCTTCTCTTCTCCATTTTTCTCTTCTCCTCCATTCTTCTCTTCTCATCTTGTCTCTTCCATTCTCTTCTTTTCTGTTCTTCTATCCTTTTCACTTCTCTTCTCTTCACTTCTCTCCTCTCTTCTCCTCCCTTCTTCTCTTCTCTTCTCCTCTCCTCTTCTCTTCTCTTCTCTTCTCTTCTCTTCTTTTCTCTCACATTCTCTCCCCCTTTTCACCTTCTCTTTTGTTCTCTTTTGTTCTCTTTTCCTCTCTTTTAACATGCTGCACTTTAAGTCTGTTGTAGCACCCTACTTTATAGCTTGCCGTGTCTTTCTTTGTGTTTTTTTATCAGTTCTGTTTGTAGTTTTTCATTGACTTTTCTGTCAAAGTTAAAAAACTATTTTCTTTGATTGATAGGGAGGTTTTTTAAGATGGATGCACATGTCAATCATCCTTTTCAGCAATGGGTCTGTGTAGAGAGGCTGTAGGCCACAGTAAATAATGAATGACCCATATAGAACGCCCCTTCTCTGAGCCTAACACATGCACATATCCGCACACACTCCCAACTCCAGACTGAAATGAGACTAGCAAGGCGCATTCTTTCGTAATGATGTGCAAAGGCTGATTTTCCATGCAGATGCACGTGTTTTATGGTGAATTGTATTTCTTGCACAATCATGATCGTACATGTGCAGAATCTGAAATAGGCTCTTAACAGACGGATGTGTGTTTGTACTTAGATACAGAATACTTGTCAGAAGATAAGACACACTTTTAACTGAGAATCACAAGATGTGTGTGTCTTTTAATAACTCATTACTGATTACAAATCGATTGGTCATTGTGTGGAATAAATGAAAGTCCCTCAGAGGGAGAGTGAGAGAGAGTGTCAGTCATGGGGATATTCATTGTGAAGACGCTTTTATGCTGTTGAAAGACACGCCACCCATTTGGAGACACCGCCTTCGCTAACAACGCACTAAGTGATGGAGGGGCCATCCAGCCCACCCAGGGAGAGGGAGGCCAGTTACTCTGTCTGCTTGACTGTGGCTTTGCTGGTGATAAAACTCATAATCTTCTGATCGTAGTGTCCACAGTACAATCCTTGCAGGGCACAGAACTGCAGACTGTACTGTTCTGTTAATTAGCTCATTAGGAATTAAATTCAGACCATCAGATGAGGATGAGAGCTGTTGACCGGAAGGAACCTGGCTTAGACAGTCGCTTGGGAGCCCCTGACTTTGCTTTCTTTTGGAAGCTGAATTTTCTCCCTGTGAATTTTTAGTTATGTAAGGAAAATCACTTAATATCTGTTTATTCATATTTTAAATATATATCACAGCACTGGGCTTCATGTTGATCTGAAGACTAAAGTTTATGGAAGTTAGTGTTACATTTCCACCATATTGCACTAATTAGATGAAGGAATACAGCAATGTAGTGAAATTTACTGGTATGCTGGAGGACTGCAATGAGAGTATGTGTCGACACTCCTGTCCTCATAGTGTGCTGGGAGCCTTAAATTAAAACTTTTAATGAGCTGCACAGTGTGAATATAACACTGAATGGCCCAGTGGCTAACAGGAGCTTCCAACTTTCTTGTTAATCACATTTGAGGAGTATTTGAGTGTAGCGATGCCCAAAAAAAAAAAAGTTTACATGAATGCCTTGATTTTTTTAAACATCCATACCATGGCATCAGCGTAGAGTAAGTAGATACAGAAACACTTTTTTAGTGAACACGGCAACAGTGGAGACCACTGCCTAGCATTCCAAAAGACTGAGATAGCAGGTAGGCCATCAACAGCCATACAACTCTCTTACCGATAGTAGGCACCAAAACTACACCACTCCTCTAAACAGCCTCACAGCCTAGCACAGAATGGCCTATGTAACCCATATCATCCCTGTCCAAAGAGGAACTAAATAGGATGGGCAAAAGCATTCTTAACGTTCAGTGCAAGTTAATTTACAGAGATCTTTTTCAAGATTTTGGAGCATTTGGGAGCTGTTGGTTCAGTCATCATGCAGTTTTCACACAATGTAAAGAGGAGCTGCTGTGATCAAATGATCTAGGTCAATTGCAGAGATTGATTGAGATAATTTTGTTTGTACAGTGACAATATAAATGTACTTATTTAAACTGGCAGGCCCAACTATTTACAAGATTTATAGACTCTCTTGCTGTCTGGTGTTTTCCCAGGGGGCACATGGCCATGCCTCACTGCCCCATGCTAGCCAGTAGTGTGATGCTACAGTACAAACAGAACTGCATTTGGTCTGAATGCTCACAACTCATTTGCATATTTCAGCATTCTGCAGAGGCCAACATCATGATAAGGGTTAACAGATGGTATACTGTGCAGCAATAAGTCAGGAAGTGTAAATAATGGAAGGAAGTGTAAATAATGGAAGCAAGTGTAAATAATGAAATAAAGTACTATCACTTTGTTGCCTAAGCCGTGTAATTGACATATGTGTACTCCATTACTCCTGCCTTTGCCTGAATATGAACCCCTTCCATTCTATATCTGTGTAAAGTACAGCTCCAGCCACAGGCTCAACCCAGCTCACTCTAATTAAGCAAGACTTTAATTAAATGCAAACATTTCCCCGAATGGTGCTGGCCATAGAGTGACATTCATTCTCTCTCCTGGCCGGAGCTTCTGGGTAAGAAAGTTTGAAGCACATTAAAATGCGCGGGTGCTTTTGTTTAGTTTAGAAGCTAATGAAACGAGGCGGAATTCAAAGCAATCCCAGTAATTAAAGTCTGTTTTTCTTTGGGCTGGTGAAGGCTGTGTACTGATGACGTACGCAGGTTTTTTGGCCAAGTTTGTCTGTTGAGATCAACTCTAGTCAACAACGTGGGATAGTCGCCTCCAAGCAGGTTTGCAACCACTTCATTCTAGTTCAGTTTCTTGTCTGATTCTGGGAACTGGGCATTTCACACCAGATTCAGGTGCAAATCAGAAAAAACCCTATATATAGGACAGGTACACTCATCATCAAAAAATAGTTGCACCCAGATAAAGTTTACCAGGAACAATAAATGATGATAAATTTAGACTGATATTGGCAATATTTATTGAGCTACACATACAGAAGTAGTGTCTCTCCTTGGCATCCTTGGCGACATTGACATGGTGTTAAGGGTAGTCATCATAACGGTGTGCGTGCATGTAGTCCTGCGTCATGCAGCCGTCTGCAATTGGTGCTGGCACATGATGACTCATGGAAGGGCATCACTGCTCACCGAATGCCCACCATCGTGGCTGTTGGTTCACTCTGTGCATTTTGGACAACAAAAGGGGTGTTCAAACATAAGACTTCATCATCTGATAGTGTGATATGTTGAGCAAATATTGTGATACTGAATGCTATCGACATCACTCAAAATATGTGTGCAGATGGCAGGGATAAGGTTGCTGTATTTTATAAGCAAGGCTGTCAGAGTGCAAATTGCAATCAAATGCTGACAAGTTTCCTGTTTAAGAAGAAGAAGCACAGTGCTGTTCCAGCAGCTCTCCCCGGAGACACTGTTCGGATTTTCATATTTCGTTTCAGCACCCTGACTAATTTGTGTCATTTCTGATTTCCTTAGCAGTGCCTGTTACTCCAGCTTCTTCACACGAATCAAAATACTGCTGATATGATTCTGAGCGGTGCTAAGATTAGTGAGTCAGACAAAAAGGTACTGTAATCAGATTTCTCTAGTGGATTTTTCTGTCACATTGATTTTCAGACCTGAATGTGGAGGACCACCGCCCTGCAGTTTAAGCTTTATCCTCCAAATTACACTACGAAACAAGATTTCAGTTCCAGGCTTCTGTGTGTCATATTCCGATTGCCTATGTGTAAAAGGTAAACAGAAACAGCTGCATTCATCACAAACGTTGTTCCTGTGACCAGTACAATGAAATGAAAAAAATGTGGTTTATTTCACACTCGGTAATGTGTAAGATATTAACACAGTGCATTAAATATATATTGTAATGTAATACATTTTTTGCTAGAGCATCGAAGATTGTGAATGGTTCGTCCCGTTTATAGTGTGATATGTGTGGATGCTGTGATATAGTGTGACATATGTGGACAGTGTGACGTGTGGATGGTGTGCTATAGTGTGACGTGTGGATGGTGTGATATAGTGTAATGTGTGGATGGTGTGACATAGTGTAATGTGTGACTTGTGTGGATGGTGTGATATAGTGTGACTTTTGTGGATGGTGTGATATAGTGTAACGTGTGGATGGTGTGATATAGTGTAATGTGTGGATGGTGTGATATAGTGTAGTATGTGTGGACGGTGTAATAAATTGTAATATGTGTGGACGGTGTGATATAGTGTAATATGTGTGGACGGCGTGATGGTGTTGCATGAAATGAGGTGCCCTTCACTTCTTCACTCTGGTCTTGATTAATTAGCCACAGATATAGCAAAATGTGTCTGTCGGATCCAGCGACCTCTTGATGCCATCTAAATTAACTGTAGCTCTGTATTCACTATCCAATTACTCAGCTGGAACACAGACTACAATGGTTGTTTTAATGCACCTGTATTTAAACTGCTGTGCATACTACTGGACAGTTCTAGACAGCTCTAGAAAGTTCTAAGAAAATTCTCCAGAGTTCTAGAAACCTCCAGATAGTTCTTTAAACTTCTCACAGTTCCAGAAGCTACTTGAAGTCTACTCTGCACTGAATGTATCGCGAATGTTCAGGAAAATAGTGAACCTTTCAAAACATCATTGCCCTGACCACAAAAGCAATGTTTATGGGAACCAGTAGTCATTATCTGTACATTTTAGGCCTAAGGAACTAAGAAAACACAATTAGTACCCAGGAACAAGAAAAGATTAACAATTTGTAACCTACTGTTATTAACCCTTTAAACTGCAGTCTCGATTCAGCTATTAATCTTAAGATGTATTATTTACAACTATTACATTACTATTACATGATTCAGGAACTACTTTAGTTCTTTCATTGGCTACTGTAATGATTCAGTAGTCACTATAACCGATTCAGTAACTACCTTATTTCTTCATTGACTACTGTAAATGATTCAGTAACTACTATAAATGATTCAGTAACTACTATAAATGATTCAGTAACTACTGTAAATGATTCAGTAACTTCTTTAATCCTTAATTGACTACTATAAATTATTCAGTAAGTACTATAAATGATTTGGTAAGTACTATAAATGATTCAGTGACTACTTTAGTTCTTTCATTGACTACTGTCATGATTCAGTAGCTATTATAAATGATTCAGTAACTACTAAAATGATTCATTAACTACTGTAAATAATTCAGTAAGTACTATAATTGATTTGGTAACTATTATAAATGATTAAGTACCTACTGTAAATGATTTAGTGACTACTTTAAAACGTTCAGTAACTATCATAAATGATTCAGTAGCTATCATAAATGATTCAGTAACTACTATAGATGATTAGTTGATTACTATGAATGATTTAATAACTATTATAAATGATTCAGTGATTACTATAAATGATTAAATAACACTGACTACTATAACTGATTCAGTAACTAGCGTAGTTCAGTAACTACTATGAATGATTCACTAACTACTGTAACTACTATAAATTCTATGCAAGTAATGAAAAGACCTAAGTAAATAACATAAATAATTTTCTGCACCTTTATAACACCTCTGTGAAGTCCTAACTGATGACCATTTTATAACCAGGTTTGTATATTAGCATGCCCCAAACGCTGCTGCAACTGTTCAATACACTCCCGTTCCCCTGATATCTTATTGATACTGAACTCCACAGGAACACAGCCAATCCATTTGCATACATTAATATGCAAACGACACAATGCAACCCGATCACAATTAGGCATTTAGCTGCAGAGCCGAGCAGGGCGAAGGCAGAGGCTTTTGAAAGCGGGAACAATTCCAGCGGGAGCAGATTCGGATGCTAGTGATTTCTGCTGGGAATGCCAAACTGTGTGTCAGACAGACATACGGAATCAGTCTCACCTCTTTGGCTTGACAGAGGAATTGACTTTGTTGTTTACTTGTTTTCATTTGGTCTGATTATGTAAACAGGATTGATTTGGCACAGCAAGCGGTCACTGTGGGGACTAAGACTGGCCACTGAGCCTGTGGCAAAAAACTCAATATGATTGCTGGCTGACATTTCTAATAGAACACTGCACACCAGGACAAGGCCATTATCTGTACAATAACAAACTGAGTCCGGTGACTGGACACGCGCATGCAAACACACACACACACACACACACACACACTGTCGTTTTGTTAACCTCCTGTGTGGTGACAGGGGTGAGGAGGTGGGTCTCTCAATGCCCTCAATATATCAGAGATTGAGAGAGAGAGAGAAAACATGCTTAAATGGAGAATGTAGGTAGAATGTGAGGAATGGGCAGCGCCTGAAGCAGAATGGCAGTGAGAGTAATGAGTGTATCCGACAGGGGCATTAACAATGGCCAATATCCTTGCCAGCACAGTCTCATTCTCAGCCAGAGAGAGCAAGTGAGGAAGAGAGAGAGAGAGAGAGAGAGAGAGAGAAAGAAAGACATTTCTACTTTCCAGCTTTCATTCCTCCCAGCTATTATACGCCTTGTAGCAATATGTTGCTATTTGAATATCCATATTTTGAATTGTTATTTTTAAGATGTAAACAGAGTCATTCATACTGGTTTGATGTGAAACGATTCATCCGATTTCTTTATTTCGTCGCTGTCCAATGAAAACCATGTATCTCCATTTTTGTTGATTTTCACTTTTTGCATCATTTGAACACAAAAGCTGCTGTTGACACTGTGTGAAAATCTCATGATGAATGGACCAACAGAAATGACTCAAAATTGCATGGAAAGACGTCTGGTTCCATTGACTTACATTATTATTCAGTTTGGATTTTGGCCTCTCCTGTAAAGTTGCCATTTTGGAGATACTTGTTTTTCTTTGGACAGCGACGATTTACTATCCAGAACGATCAGAGAACCTACAGGAGTCTTCTAAATTGTATTGATCAATGATGGTAAAATAGTGGGAAACCTGAAACTGAAGTTTCCTTTGGGTACTAGTTAAGCGGTAATAAAGTTCTGCAGCTTTACAGAAAAACAGTTTATAGAAAAATGAAGGAATAAAAATATAAGAAATATAACTATAGACGTAAAGAAGGAGGGAATCCAGGTCCAAGCCCCCCATGAGCAAGCCAAAGGCAATACACTCAAGGTTCGTGCTATAATGTGGGATATTAGATGAGCATCTGGTTATTGTTAGATTTTAAGACAACAGTGTTGTTTATCAACATTCTCTGAGGTAAAGTAGTCCCGTCCTGTCAGGCACACTGCTGCTAAAACAACTGCCATACAACTGCCATAAAAACAATTTGCCGTATTACAAGCAACAACCGAAACATTAGGCGATGTTACAGGTTATGTTAATCCCATATGGTTACACACCCTGCCAAAGCTGTTAAAAATTGTGAACATACTTTTATGTGAAGCTGAACTTTGTTTCATATTTGCTCGGTCTGTGTTCCAGTTATCCTCCCTTCCTTAAATGGTGCAGCAGATCAGGTTCCCTCTGATTGGCTGATCTAATTCTCAAACCGCGGAATGTACCCTACCTACTTACCTACCTAGCAGCACTTCTGATGAGTATTGCCCTGTTTTAAACCCGCAGTGTCTGTATTTAGCTTACTTATGTGTGGTTTGGGACTATGTGCAAATATCATTGTGAAATCTCCAGTGTTTATTTAGCTTTAATTTAATCTATTTTTCATTTGTGACTAGTCAGATAATGAGTGAAACATAGCAAATTCATTTTGGCATCTTTTACTGGTATAATTATAATCTTGCTGCTGATGTTATGCTGGTTTTTTTGTCTTGTAACCGCTGGCATCATTGCTAGGTTGTGCGTGTATGTAGCGGAGTGATACTTGAAGCACAGTCAGAATGTCACTCATGGAAAAGACAAATGGTCATCCTACTGAAGAAGCTGTTAAAAGTGAAGGTAAAAAGACAGGCTATAAGCGCTAATTTTAGCATAAATACGTGCTTGCTGCCGGACGCTATATTCTGTAAATAAATCAGGCTCCAATTCAGATTGTTCATCACATGCCACGTCTCTTTTAGTTCAAAAACATGTTCCTGTGACTCTGCTGACTTTCTAAATGAGGAGGACATCAGATCTGTAACGTATGCAAATTGATATACTGATTACTAGATAATGTATATGGAGAAAAAACATGAACGAATAGTCGAATCGTCGTCCAGGACGGGCGAATCCGATTCGACAGACAAAATTCTGAGTCGGGTACAGCCCTAGTTCCAGTAAATGTTATTGTCATGAAGTGAGAAGAAGTGGTGATCTGGAACCGATTGACTGGTTGATTTAGTGACTGATCTTTGTGTATGCTACAGTTTAACATACATAACCATAACTCACAAAGCTTTACAGTTTACCAGATTTGTCAGATTTTTGTTTGAAATGTTTAGATGTTACTATGTCCCTTAACATGAGATGCAGCATCAGCTGCTTGTGCCTTAACATTAACTTAACTTCAAAATCACAATGAATGAAAAACTACAGGATACTGGCTAGTGGTGGCACAATCAAGCAATACATTTGCTGAGAAGTTAAAACAACTTAGTACACAGCTTTTTCATTATAGCAAAGTAGTGTAGTAGAGGACTCCATAATAAATTGTATTTTATCATGGGAGAGCGCCAGTGATTACATTGCCAGCACAAACCATTTCAAGCCTAATGACTGCTTCACTGCACTGGGATCGATTCCTGTTCTCCAATATGGGTGCAAGAGTAACTTAACCATTAGGCTGAACAGCCAATTGTAAAACCCACATCTGCACAGCTCAAATATTCCACCCTCCTGAAAACAACAAGGCTGTACAATGCATTAGACCTGTCATAACAATCACATTAATAAACAAAGAAATAAATAGACTGTCTGCGTGTCTGTCCTGCATTGGACTGACAGCCTGTCCAGGGTGTTTCCTGCCTTCCATCCAGTGAATGCTGGGATAGCCTCCAGCACCCACCCGGAGGGATAGGCAGCTTAGAACATGAATAAATAGATAAATAAATATAAAAAATAAAATAACAATAATGTGCTTTTTATTTTGGACTACAGTAAATTGTATGTTTGTAGCTTTATATTTTTGTTTACACATCCAAAAAAACATTTCGGTCTAAGAGTGATCCTGTGTTTAGAAACTGGCCATTAATGGTTATAAGCGGACTGTGCAACATCAGTCTGTTGTGAAAGTCTTCTAACCCTAAATTACAAGAGCTGGTTTCATCATCTGGTTTCTCTTTGATTCTTGCACAAATCAATACATGTATTGACTACTTTGTAGAAAGCTTGAGTCTTCTTCGGCTTTCGCTATGGAATACTTATGAGTTTATCTTCTTTGATGATATGCGTTTTTTGACAGCCTAAAAGGGCTTTGAATTAGCAACATCTATTTAGAATATGTTTTGCTTGCTTTGCATAGTGATACACAATGCAGCATACAGACATTCCATTAACCAGAAGTTTAAATTCCTGTGTTTAGCAGGACTGACCTGGGATCATGTGTTTATATTCGGGAATTTCTCCTCGGACTGAGGTGTTGCAATAAACAGAATATGATATCTGCTTATCCATTTCTGAAGGAGTGTTGAACTCTTCTTGAGGTGGGATTCCAGTCCAGGTTTGCCTTCGTTGTGTCCATTTGATTTTTAGTAGAGTCCGTCTTGATTTCTTCCACTGGCCCCACTGAGACTGATGGATCCTACTTAACTCCACCACACAATTAGCCAAAACCACCTGTTGATGAGGTGAACTCTCAGACACTTCAGATGCAGATGCTACTCAGCATTAATTCAGTTAGCTGCCATTTTTACCTTGCCAGTGCTTTATTACATTATGTTTATTGGCATGTCAGTCTCGCTCGTCCACTTAGTTAGCATATTCTGTCACTGACTCTTTGAAGAAGTGACCCTTTTCTCATTGGCTGGATGTTGTGTCTATCTCAGGGCTATCCTCCCTCATTTCATTGTGTTGGTAAGCAGGTGATGTGTGAAAGTGGACTTAATTTCTGCATTCATTGGCTTGTTAGCGGATTCCCTGATAGCGATGCTAATGACTTTAATTCTCATTTCAGATGTTCCAGTGGCTTTGATCGCCATCGTCAGGACTGGGTAGACAACAGCTGTCCAGATGAGGTGTGTATGTGGGTTCTGTGTGTGCGTATGTGTGTGCATCTGTTTGTGCACCTGGTTTATTGCTGAGACTGCATGATGGATGCCATCATTTGTAGAAATCCAGCTTGCTTACGTGCATTTTGTGGTGGGGTGTTTGGGGAGGTCTGTCCTCTCCACTAGAAATCATTCAAGATGTTTCGGGGTCTCTGGATGGCTGTAAAAAAATACATGTTTATTGTGATATTATCAGTTATTATATACCTGTCAATTACATAGTTATAGTCAGTAATGACAACAACAAATGTGGGCTACCCTACCCTGGAATAGTTTCCAACACTACTGTACTATAATCATTAGGGCACTCAGGCCAGAGCAGTTATTAATAGTTGTTTCATTTGTCTTCATATTTATTATTATTGGGATATTTTGCTAAAACATGTGAAGCGACATGGATATAAATAAATGCTGTTCTAAGACACTGAGAAAGATGACATCTGGGCAAGTGAAATTATCTCAAAGATAGCTGATATATACACTCATCATCAAAAGAATAGTTGCACAAATAGCTGAACCCAGAGGGAATCAACCGACAGGAATGAAACTCGGTGGGTAGGTCTGACATTGTGAGACATGCGAATGATTCAAGTGCCAAAGACTGCAATGGTGTTGTGCCAGACTGTCATGGAGTGACTCAGAATGGCAGCGGGTCATCTTCAGTGACGCTCCATCTGTATGTATAGCTCAATAAATATTGCCCATATCAGTCTAAATGTATCATCATTTATTGTTCCTGGTAACCTCTATCTTCCTTCCCAATATCACTGCAATCCAATATCACTTCCTTCCCAATATCACTGCTTCCTTCTGGGTGCAACTATTCATTTGATGATGAGTGTATGTGCATTAAGCTTTTAACATTATTTAACTTTTTTATATATATATATTTGTACTTGTTTTAAGTAAACTTTGAGTATTAAGTAGAATTAAGTAGACTTTTTTCACCATATTGCCATATTTCATATCTTGGCATATTTCATAAAACAGGCTTTATCTGCCAATGCATTTCCATCATTTCATTTGAAAAAAAAACTTAAAATGTAAACGTACTACCTTAAACCAAAAAGCTCTAAACAAAACTGATATCTCTATACGAATGTGTGTTATATTAGTATTGCTGTTAATGTTTTTGGAGGGGTGTACTGTTGACATATAAAGCATAATATAAAATATGATATATGTAAATATTAGCATCTTGTGTTTGAACTGCTGTATGTAGGACTTAGCCACATGCACAAAATTTGCATCAAAATTTGCACAGGACTGTAAAATGAATATTAAAAAATATTTTAGAAACCCAAAAGATGCTTACAACTGCAATACAAACACAAAACACCGGAAGAAAAACAGGAAAACACTGAGGCTGACAGCTGAGAAGAATACAGGCTAAAGCTTAGAGATTAGCAAAAGAGGTAAAAGGAGTGCATTATGGTGCATTGATCAGAAGGCAGCGCATAGAATTAAAATCAGCTACAATATTCGGTATGCAAAGGATCCACTCTTATTTTTTGCAGTAAAAACAGAAAAGAATCGGTTGTTTTATTGTCTTATTCTGTGATGTTGTAAATGATAGTCAAACCAGCCAGAACTATGATACGGAACCATCCAGTCTGTGTAATTAATGCTTTAGGCACACTTTAAAAATGTTGAATCAGTGTTTTCAATAATCAGCATTCAGATAAAGGTGCAGCATTAAGGTCCTCTCTTAGTTCTGTGCAGTTTTATTGCTTTTAAATGGTTAGTAGGAAACTGTAAAACAAGAAATATTAGATAATACTTTTCAGGATGAGGAACAGAGAGAGATGTAGAGATTTTGGAAGCTGCTGGTGTTCTCAGAACAAGGAACTGGCCATCCCAGAGTCCAGACCTCAGCACAAATGAGTGTGTTTTGGGATTACTTACATTACAATTTTGACTTCTAAGACTGAATTACATCCCTGCAAATTTCTTTGAAAAACTGAAAGCAGGAAGTTGTAATAAAGGCACAGGGTGGACGTTAAAAAATACATCGGTAAATATTTTTTAAATCTATAAATATTCATATCTTTAAGTCTGCTTTCTGCTTTTTTCCCTACAGTACCTGCCTAAATAAATGAGAGGACAATCACTGACCTTTGCACAGACTAGTAAAATAACAGATTATGAACATAACAAGTGACTCCAAATGTTTGAGTGTAATTCTGAAGCAGACTAAAGTAGATGAATCATGTGGAATTGTGTGGAAATGTTGCGTGTATTGAATGGGAGCGAGGTGAGGTCAGAGATTTAGAACCACTCTTGCGCCCATTCTTATTTGCATTGTTGTTTTTGTTTGTTGTTGCGTCTTTCAGACAAAGGACAACACGTGTGACATCAACACCACTCAGTTCCAGTCCTCCACCACAGCATCAATCACGAAAGCAACCACCAGGAACAGAGCAGCTACAGAGGCAGACTCCACCCAGACCACCTCGCACCCCCCAACCAGCGCACCTACTGAAGGTCTAAATACAATCGACACACTCTTTACACCCTCAAAAACACCCTGACCTCTCTTTGTTTCCCTTAGTCCTTCTCTTACATTCTGTCCTTCTTTTCTCTGTCTCCCCTTAAATCCCCTGTTAAATGAGCACTAGCAAAATTCTTTTTCAAGTTTAAAGTTATGGACGGATTGCTTAAAACAAGTAAAAAAGGTACAGAAATTGGCTAAATATTCATAGAATATTTTTCCAACATTCTTATAATGAGAAATATTAGATATAGTAGCTACATTTAAATAAACTAAATTATTGTCAGTAAAAAGGGGCCGATCCCTGGTATGACACTTTTGCTAGATAAAATTACTTAAAACAAGTAAAATGGTATAAAAATAAGTCAAATATTCTTCTAATACTCTTACAACAGTCTTATAATGAGAAATATGAGATATATTAACTACATTTAAGATACAACTGTTGTTACTGTTGCTGTTACAATTACACTGTCAGCTCAAGCTCCCTGGTGGCGTCCGTAGCACTTCTCACAGACTAAATAGTTCTGTGGCGTAAAGTATGCTGTAGAAACACACAGAGGAGAACAAACATTTTATTATTCAGAATTAAACTGGCTCTATATGATCAGTCCATCATAAATGATTGTGAATCTGAATATGAATGTCAGGCAATTTAAACAAACATATGATGGCATACGTTAATATTTACACAGAATGTCTTTAATGACGAAGTCAATTTATTAAGCTAGCTAACCGAAACAAACCAACCTAGCAAACTGATCTTAATGTAACACTATGTATTAAAACAACTGTTAACCAGTAGAATAACCATAGACTAACCCTGATAGACAAACATAAGTATCTTCTTTGTAATTTTATTTCCTGTATCATTTGAGTTCAGCTGCTGTTCTTTACATTGTCTCTTTCTGTTAAACTCACTTTAGAAGTGAAGAATGTAAACTTGCCAGCTGGTACACCTGAAATACCACAGTCACTGCCTGGAAAGATCTTTCTCCATAGAAACTCCCTAGCAGTCATCTGGAAAGTGATTAAGCTATACAATCTCTCTGCATCAGTAAATACACACATGGGGTTCTGTGTTCACCAGATCAGCCTGCATGTAATAGAAAAAAGCAGGTGGTAACTGTTACATCAGCAGTCAGACTTCTGCACATCTTAATGCATAGTGACTCTTCATCTCAGTCAGTCAACCAATATTTATTTGTATAGCGCTTTTTACACCTAATGTTGTCTCAAAGCAGCTTTACAGAAAAGTAATTTAAATAAAGGAAAAGAAAAACACAGAGTTCATGTATATATACGTTGGGAAGGGAAATCCGGGTCCAAACCTCCCGTGAGCAAGCCAGAGGCAACAGTGGCAAGGGAAAACTCCCTTAGAGTGAAAGGAAGAAGCCTCGAGAGGAACCAGGCTCGAGGGGGGAACCCATCCTCCTCAGGTCGATCCCAGTTGAAGAGAGAAAGACAGAACTAACAGGAAAAGGAGCTTGGAACATCAGTTAGATACATTCTGATTAATCCAGGGGGCAGTAATTGCAAGAGTAGAGCTGACCCAAAGGCTCTCTGTCTAAGTGAGAGATAGAGTTAATGATCAGTGCCAGACGCTGGCGGCTCTATTGTGGTCATTTTAGTTGTTGTAGTCATGCCGGCTGACGAGCAGGAGAAAACAGGGCAGGAGACCCACGGTGGAGATGATGCTCTGGTGACTCTAGCAGCTCTTGGGGCTCCCATGTGATCACTCAGGAGAAACGTTGCTCCTGGGGCACAACAAAGAGAGAAAAAAAGACGGAGAGAGCGAGAGAAAGAATGAGAGAGACTGATTAGGAGGACAGAGAGGTAGGCATTGCAAATTGCAAAATCATCTGCTGAGTTTAACATTCTGAAGAAAACAATAAGAGTTCAATTGTGTAAAAGCCGTAGCACATTCTCTATTTAAATTCTCAATTTCTTTAGATTGTTTCCAGTACAGCAGTAATAAAAAGTAATTTGCTCTAAAATTAGAAGAAAATCCCATGTAATTTGAGGTGAATCAACTTTTGCTTGGGGCAATAAAATTCAAGGACATAAAAAACTGCTGACTACTGTTATACAGTGTGCACACAGTTCAGAGCTGTGTCTGCTTGGCCTGGTTCCCTGGTTTCATTCAAACTCTTTCATCTACTACCAGATTATGGCTCAGTAGACATCACTGTGTCCTTCCGTTTCTTCCCTTCTTTCCACTTTTCTGTTGTGAAGCTGACAGTATGCTGACAGAATTGTAGCTAGTAAATATGTGCTTAAATGCTTAAAACTTGTTTTAGAGTTGGCATCAGATTTGGCCTTAGATGTGACTGAGAAGGAGCAGGTTCTTGGTTCTGTTTCTCTACTAAGGAAAGACCACCTAGACTCATTACGCTAATTATACATTGGCTAGATGGTGTCCATTTGCTCATTGAAGTCAACTGGAGCCATTAAGTCAATTAAAAAATAGCATTAACAGTTTTAATGAACACTCAATACAGCAGTAAATCAGGTTAAGTAAGTTTGGATTTAGATCCAGATTTAAATGGCTTTATTGGCACAAATTCTCATTACTGATGGCAGTGGCTAAATTGTAAATATAAAAGTGTTAAATATTTGTGTGTATATATTAAAAAATACACGCATCCTTATTCATATATACGTACGTGGCCAAGAATGCAGGACACCTGACCATAAGGCCTTCATGAGCTTTTTGGACATCCAATTTCAAAGCTGTGGGAATTACAATTGAGTTGGCCTTCTTTAAGAGCGATAGCAGCCTTCTTTCTTCTGGGAAGGCTTTCCAAAGACCTGGCTCACAATCACTGTTTCAGTACATTCCATAAGTGTTCAGTGGGGTTAACAGCAGGCCACTGGAGTTGCTCCACACCAAACAAAATCTGTGAGATTCAGGATATATGAAGTCAATACGTGACACAGTTTTCAAAATCTGTAAACCACCACGACGGACTTCAGTCACATCTTGATAGCTTAATTTTAAATGCGCTGTATAAAGAGACAAAATTACAAATTTGTGTCACTGTCCAAATACTTATGGACCTGAGCCTAAGTTTCTCTGTTCTTTCCCACATTCATATTCCATTTTACATTTACTGTACTCGGCAGACGCTCTTAACCAGAGCAACTTACAATTTGACCCTTTCTTACGCAGGTAGGTGAAGTGCCTACCTGTTAGGAGTCTAGCCCAGGGACCCCAACAGGTATAGTGCAGGGTGCTCGCTCAAGTAGGGGATCGAACCACAGCTCGTGGTTCACATTCAGGTAATGTGTCTTATTGAGGTGGGATGGATCATGTACTGTAAGTAGCTGAGGGAGTAAAGGTTTCTGAGAAGCTGAGGGAGTAAAGGTTTCTGAGAAGCTGAGGGAGTAAAGGTTTCTGAGAAGACCCTGAACATATATGTAGGCTCACTATGCATCCACTTCTCTAGTTCAGAGAAGTGAACTTCTAGTGTTGGGGAACACTGTTATACGCTGCAGTCACATGTTGATTTCTCTCCTGCTGCAGCTGCTTGGAGTGGGAGTGATTAATCCAGCTAACGCTACACTAAAGCGGAAGTTCTCAGGATTGTGAAAAAGGCCCATTAGGCTGATTCTCCCATAGAGCCACGACACATTCCTGTGTCTTACTGAGCCGTGGTGTCCATTAGTGAATGCTTCATGATGACCTGTCTCACACTTACTCACAACCCTGACACACACCTGAATGCTCATAACCATTACTGCCTTCTAATCGCAGCGGGCAGCACAGCTCACAGACCACCGCTCATCTGAAATGACCGTTTGAACTCACACACACACACACACACACAAACACACACACACACACACACACACACACACACACACCAGAAAGGATGTGAGATCAAGTTCAGGTCAGAGCTGTGAGAACAGATGAAAGCCAACTCCGTCTCTCTCTCTCTCTCTCTCTCTCTCTCTCTCTCTCTCTCTCTGTCTCTCCCTCTCTATTTTGCTCTCCCTTTCTCATTCTCTCTTTCTCTCTTTCTGTCTCTCTGTCTTTCTCTCTTTCCCATTCTCTTTCTCTGCCTCTCTATCTTTCTTTCTCCCTTTCTCTTTCTCTGCCTCTCTTGTTATTTTTCTTTTTCATTTTCTCTTTTTCCTCCTTCTGTCTTTTTTCTGTTCTCTCTTTCTGTGTGTCTTTCTTTCTTTTTTATTTCTCCCATTACTATTTTTGGTTTCTGTCACTCTGTCTTTGTCTCTCTTTTTTCTCTACTTCTTTCTCTGTTTATATCATTTTGTTTTCTTTCTTGTTTCATCTTTCTCTTTCTATCTCTATCTTTCTTTCTTTCTCTTCTTCATTTCCTGTCTTTGCCATTCTCTATCTCTCTGTCTCTTTCTCTCATTCTAAATTTCTCTCTTTCTTTCTCCCTCTTTCTGTCGTTCTCCTTGTCCATCTCTCTCTTTCTGTTTCTCTATCTGTCTCTCTCGCTTTATCTCTCTGTCTTCGTCTCTCTTTTTCATTCTCTCTCTCTCTCTCTCTCCTCTGCTTTTATCCCTTTTTATCCCTTGATCTCTCTCCTGGTGCCTCATTGATAATATTTTTACAGTTTAAATCTTCTTACCTCTCACTTCACATATCACACCAAGTCCACACACACACACACTCACGCACACACATACACATACACACAGACTGTATTTGTGAGGACACATAGGTTTATATGAATTATGTATTACAGTAGCCAAATAATACTACACCTAAACCTGAACTCCGTAGCGTCAGAATTTATATTTTTCTGCTTTATCAGATCTTCCGAAACAGTGGGATGTGTGGTGAATATGTTATATAGAAATTTCATATTGTCCTGTAATTGTAAGAGCATGTGATCCTTACAAATATAGCAAGACAAGAATACACACACACACACACACATACAGGAATACAGGAAGCAGAAAGAAGTGAAAGTGATGTGAGTAAAATCCTCTCTGAGATTGGTTTCAGGTTCATGGCTGAACGTAGATACGAGTAATCAATGTAAAAACAAAATATACACTCGCCTATTCAGGATGTGTGTGTGTGTGTGTGTGTGTGTGCCAGGGCTGAGTGAATAAATGGTGAAGGAGTATGATTTGCAAGAGTTGCCGATTTAATTATAGCTTGTTGTAAGAATGTGCCAGGAACCTAGTTCAGTAATAACGCAGCTTTAATGCCATGTATTTTCAGCACATCAGCATTATTTTTGTCCTGTCCTTTTTACTGCTTCCTCTGGGGATACTATGGAACTCTTCATACAGACAGGTGACAAATTAGGCAGCAAAAAGTCAACATGAAGTGTCTTAGGGAGGTGTTGGGCTATGACGAGAGCCGCCGGAGGAGCTTCAGGTCTGAGGAAGGGCAACGGAAGGATGGAACGCTAGTGTTTTTGGCTTTAAGCAGCATTCAAACTGTGGAACTTGAAACTGGAACCAGCGCTTTCAGCAGATGCTCTTTTACTGAATACAGCAGCAGCGGAGAGCCACCGCTCAGCACGACTGAGTACAGAAGGGCAGCAGGCAGGTCACCACTAGTCATACACCTTCACTTAATTATTCGATACCTCTTATTCATCAACACAGTGCCAGTGTTTATGCCAGAGCTTGTGCTGGTTCCCAGGACCTATTAAACTTGTTTAGAATGGGCCCCATATTCCACTGGTTTGAGAGCTGAGTGATTACATATCTGGATGTGGGCGGTCCTTAGTCCAATAGCAGAAGTCAGCGGCATAAAAACAACATGGCAGAACATGTTCTTTCTTCAGCAGACCAGTGATGGGTCATTGTGCTGCTTTTATTTCAAGAGCCTCCTCACATGACCACTATGCAGGGCTACGCCTCCCATGGTGGAACGAACCAGTTCCAGGTCAGACGGAGCTGTTGTTTGCCAGAGTACAGTTATGTGGTGCACAAGTGCAGAGCCAAGAGTTCAGATATGTTGAACTTTGACCCCAAGCCATGCTGACCTTCAAATGTGCAGCCAATAAGATTCACCTGAATGGTTTTATGCAGAAGATTGCAGGTTGTAGTTATGCTTGATGGACTGCTGGTAATATGTAGTCCGGTATTGTTAGTCAGTAGTAAAGTTTCTAGAAAGAAATAACCATGATTATAGAACGTGTAGTTCTAGTCCTAAACTCTACATGTGTGAGTCACGTTCAAAGCCATTGTACAATACACGGCCTATGCACACCTATGACAGCCTCACCACAACTGAACTGTGTATTACCGCGCTGTGTCAAAAAACCTTTGTGCTGTAAATGAAATAAGCTTGGACTGCACTGCTGCTCGCATGGAGCACCTAGTGTACTGAGGTCCTTTTATCATTGGCTGATGTTTTATAAAAGCAATAAGCTGCTCAAGACTGTGTTACCACGATTACATCACGGGGAGGAGGGATTTACTTCACATCATGCCTAAGAGCAAGATTCCCCATGATACAATCGCAGTATGGCACATCATCCAGTGTTCAGTGATTGTGTGTGCATATGAGAGAGAAAGAGATAGAGATAGAGACAGAGACAGAGAGAGAGAGAGAGAGAGAAAGAAAGAGAAAAAGAGAGAGAGATGTGGGTGGACCCTAATGTTCTCTGTTCTGCACTGATAACTTTGTTGGGTAAGAAATATGCTGCTAAAACTGCTAAACTGACACTTCGTAATTAACACATTCTCTCTCTCTCTCTGTTTTTCTCTCACAGATGACACCAAGATTGCACTTCATCTGAAAGACAGTGGAGGTAGGATCTCACCAGCCTTACCCTCTGTAGTGTGTAAAGAGAGTGTGTTCAGTGTTCTGACATTTCTGCCACAAGACCTGAAAAAGACACAGTCAATCTCCTGATGAGATTTGTGTGTGTGAGAGAGAGAGAGAGAGAGAGAGAGAGAGAGACCTCCCTTTTCCATCTCCTTCTGAGGCACAGAGCCAGTTCATTTCCTCACACATTCCTTATCATACCTTGCTCTCACTCTCTCTCTCTCACTCTCTCTCTCTCTCTCTCTCGTCAATTTTTCTTTCCTCTCTCTCCCTCTCTATTGTTTTTTCTATGTCTTTGGTTTTCTCTTTATACATATCTTCCCCCCTTTTCTCTCTGTCTTTCCCTTTCTTTTGTTCTTTTTTTTAGACTTTCTCTACACCTGTTTCTTCATTCACTCTCTTCTTTTTCTCTTTCTTTCTCCTTTCTCTCTCTTTCTGTCTCCCTCTCCCTCATTTCTTGCTTTCTTGTCTGTCTTCTATTTCCCTGATTTCTGTTTTTTCTGTTTTCTCTTTCTTTTCTTCAGTTTTATTTCCCTTACATTTCATCCCTCTCACTCTATAGTTCTCCCTTCGCTCTCTCTCTCTCTTTGTCTTTCTCTCTCTGTCTCTCTCTCTCATTTTTTGTCCTTCTCCTTTTTATCTTTTTTTATCTGTCCTTTCACTCTCTCTTTCTCTCTCCCTACCCCCATGNCTCTATAGTTCTCCCTTCGCTCTCTCTCTCTCTCTTTGTCTTTCTCTCTCTGTCTCTCTCTCTCATTTTTTGTCCTTCTCCTTTTTATCTTTTTTTATCTGTCCTTTCACTCTCTCTTTCTCTCTCCCTACCCCCATGTCTGCCTGTCTTGCCCTCTCATCTACCCCCTCTCTGCTTTTTGTCTTTCTTCTCTCTTTCTGCTCTCTCTCTGCATTCCTCTGTTCTTCTCCTCCTCACTCGTTCTCTGTATTGTTTCTGTGGAAGCTGGAGTGTGATGGAGCTCATGTGGTTTTGATTTGGAGCGTGTGCCGTGTTTTCCTGTGCTCTGAAGCAGCAGGCTGGAAAGCAAGAGAACTGTTATCATTAAAACAGAGCGATACACCGGCAGCCAAATGAGCAGCGTTGCCAAAATAAGCCTTCTCCCTCTCAGATTCTCCACTAACCCAGATAATGGACAAATGGTGTTGTTATTAAAGTTGGTCTAGGAGTCAGAGGTGATGCTAAAGGGCCACCAGCACCGACATTAACATTCTACACATTTTTATCTTGCTTTCAGTAAGACCACATTCCTCAGGCTTTATGCTCTTCCTGTAAAGTAGCTACTAAGGGTCTAGCCATCTAGGGAATTTGACTGTTTTTCAGGGCTCGTCCAGACTTAAAGGGACAGTTCTACTAACCTGTATTGTTTTTATATATTCATTTGCATGCATCAGATAAAGACTAATCAGCTTAGGCTTCTCAGGATGTAAACACTCATCAGTAATAAATCCTTATTTGCATTTTGAACACACCTCTCCTCCTTATACCAAACCATGAACCCACTCAGCATTTGGTTTGCACCAAACTAGGGCTGCTCAAGATGAGGCCTGTGGGAGTGTTCAAGCTTTTGCATACAACTGTACCTTCTCTATTTATATACTGTCAAACACTGCACTTTTGTAACACGGACTAGACGAGGAGGCAGGATGCAAGTACAAGTGCAAGTCTTTAATAATGGACCAATAAGAGCAAACAGAAACCAAAGACACTAGGAAAAATAAGAAACAAAACACTACTAAGATTAAAGAACAGGGATACACAACAACCAACGTTGAGACAAAAAAACAAGCAAGAACAAAGGGAACAACTGGGAGTACAAGTACATGAGGGCTGACAGGAACACCTGGGAAGGCGCAGAGCTACAAACTAGGGATAGGTAAGGGGCATTACAAGAGGGTGGAGACAGGTGGAGCTTTAAACCAAAACAAACAGAAGCACATGGCACAGGACCACAAAGGCACATGGAAGTAACAAGAGAAAAAGAGACAGAAACAGAAAACCAGAGAAAACAGACAAACAGGGGAAAGACAGGACAAGATGTGACAACTTTGGACCCCAGTGACAAAACATATGGGCACCCCTATTTTATACCTTTGAAATTCAGGAAGCAGTAACTGGCCACTTTATCTACTCTGTAATTTTACCATACTGGTGTGCAGTTACAGACTGTAGCTTATCTGATGGCGTACAGTTTGTGTTGGTCATTCTCTAATTTAGAAGGCTTTAAATATGGAGTTTTATAAAAATTTTCCAGTCCTAGATTTTGTAATCACAAGTAGTTAATTGAATGGTCAGTGTATCTGATTTTTGGCCATTTAATGCCAGACCTACCAGTGATTAAGAAATCCAGGACAGGAAACTGCAGTCACAGTCTGGATTTGAAGACCTCTACTCTATGTCTGGTCAGATCAAAAGTCACCAATGATAAGTTTAATAAAGGACGGGCTAATTTTATCCACAGAAATAGATTTAAATGCATTATTTCTCGTACTGTACATCCGTATTCACCTTCTGAAAGGTGCCTGTGTCTTTAAGCCCCACCTCCCGATGAGCCCAGTGTGCTCTGATTGGTCAGCTCACCTGCTCTTCAGAGTGTTTCCGGCCCTACATGGCCTTCAGTAGCCAAGCTCACAGACAGTAAGGACTGTGTTACAAGATTATGTCACCTTGTAACAGAGAAAAGGCCTTTCAGGCAGCTAAGAAAAAACAGGGTTCTGTGGGAGAGAGTTCCTTCTTCTGACATGTACTTTGGACTTCATAAATTTGAAGTCTGTTTCCATACACAAAAAGCAAAATAACTCACTACAGGAAGGGAAAAATGGACAATCATAGTCGGTCCCCTTTTAGTACAAGGTAGGGGTTCCAAATAAAGTACATAGTGTTTGTATTTCTGTGCCATAGTGTGATTTGTTTTTGTTCCCCACATGTAATTAGTCATAATTACTGTTTATTGTCAGGCTTGGAGTATTAAAAGGAGGCTGGAGAGACCAATGAATCCTGGAAGTAGTACTGCTAAGCCATGGTGTACGACGGAAGCAGGCAACTTATTTTAGATAACCGTGTTAAAAATGCAAGCGGTTGACTGAAAATTTATCTGAGGTAGGCAGAAGGTGCAGGTAAGGAGCCCAGAAGTGGAAATGAGTAAACCTTTCTTTGCGATTGCCACTCAGCATTGACAGAATGTCTGGCTTTGGAAGCCTGTGCTGGTTCCCATAGTGCACATTGTAATTAGAGGCAGCCTCACTTTGTGCTACGCTATTAGTGCTGTTTGCCTCGCTAGCTCAGCTCTCCTGCAGAGGACTGACTGTTCTCACAAATCCCATTACCCTTCTGTGCCACACATGTATGTGTGCGGAAGAACAGAATCTGGAGAAATGTGTGGAAAGAAAGCTGTAGAGTGAGGTAGAGCGATTCTGTGCCTGCTTAGCATATCATGTCCAAGTAGGGCTTAATTTTCATCAACCTTTGCGTGCCTTCCATTTGCTTCTTTTCTTCCATTTTCTTTTTTCCCCCTTCTTTCCTACTTTTTCATCTGTCTGTCGTGGCTATCTCTCCAATCTTTAACCTTGAGAAGTGCAGGGAGCAGTATTCAGCACTAAAATCATTAGCGATAGAGCTAAGCATTAAGAGATGGCTGCTCAAAGGACACTACCTCAGCCCCAATAAAGCTGCTATATGGGGCTATTTTCTCTGCCACTGTAATAAAGCTGGAGGCAGACATGCAGGAGCATTCTCACCAGCATTATGAGATTGTCTGCTGTGAGGCGGATTTGAAGAGACGATGGCGAAGGGTCAAATCAGGGAAGACTGAGCAGGAGATGTTAGCTCACCTGCTTAGCTTCTGGCTCAAAAGCCATTTAGCCCAGCTGCAACAAACATATGCTACATTCGAGTGCTAGTTCTGTTTATCATCATGAGAGGGTCCTACTGCACCAGAAGACGTTCTGTAATGTGAATGGGAATTTTAGAAAATTTATACATAATTTCGCGCAGTTTAGCATGGATAGTAGGGTGGCCACACATCCGGTTTTAGGCCAAACAGTCCTCCATCTGGTGCAATACCTGGACGGATGCCTATTAGTCCTCTTTTTGGGATGAACTATTTCATCTGCAAACAATAATATGTGTGCCATTGGCTCACATCCGTGTCAAAAGAAATGCCTTACATTTCATTAGTTTAACCAGGTCATTTGACATTGTGACTCGCCTACCGGCCACCCGCGGGTCAGCCCTCTAAAAGCTAGTCAGTTAGTGAGCTGCTGTCTCAAGAATGTCATGCATTCCATCTAATTAAATGAGTAAAGATAAATAAGAATCTAAAAAAAGTTATATAAAATATATAGCAGCACGGAAATGAAATATAACAAATAAAAAAATATTAAATTAAATATACGGCAGCAAAAACTATTATAAAGTGCAAATTGAAAAAAAAAAACTGACCTGAAGCTAAAAAATTTTCAGTTTAATAATACTGCATTAGCAACTAACTTGACTGATCCTTGATAGAAGATCATGAAACCTGGGCTCAGTCAACCAAATGCAATCCTGGTATTTCTATATGGCAAACCCTCAAGGCCCACTAGGATTTCCAGAAATTAATAGTTTGATTGTAAACAAAATCGTTAAGATAGTGAAAGAAATGTGTCCAATACGGATACATAGTCCAAGGCCTGTAAGCCCAGTCAGAGAACAAACTTATGTTTATCCTATGGATAACTTATTACATTTACTTTCCTTTCTCCATTTGTATTTTTTTATTTTTTTTGGCCATTGGCCTACAACGCACATTAAACACTGGCCACCCAAACAACAAGAAGTTTATCCGTCCTTGTCCTTCAACTTCTGAAAGTCCTAGATATTACACTGAATGTAAAAATGAGTAAAAGCCTAACCAGGTTTCACCAGCAGCAGCTTTGACAGGTTTTTTACTAAAGATGTCAGCTGTAAAACTGGAACACACAAGGTAAAATATGTGTTGGTTGCAAGCTTAAAAAAAATGAGGAATGCCAAAAGCTTTCTATTAGTAACTTCCTTATAATAACAATAGTAATAACCCCCGAGGGAGCTAGGAAAAAATAGCACTCCCATAAAATTATTATTTTTCTATTTTTATAACCAATTCTTGATATGTGTGGCCCAAAAAGGCCTACCACTAATAGTCAAATTCACTACTGGATTTTCTAATATATCAGTTAGTACAAGTATTTCTTTTTTCTTCACCTTCTAATGAGGTCTTCACCTAAAACCTTGAAGCTTATAATATAGTAGGCCTGTATTGAGGACAAAAGAACTGTGTCATGTTGTGCCCTTCTGACTGTCAAAAAGAGGTATTGTTGGCCATAAAAAGGCTTTTATTATAGTGAGTTCATTCTGAAGTAAACCAGAAAGCCAGAAAGCCAGAAAGCCATCTGATGTGAAATTATTACTGTGAGAATATTGCAGTGTTGGACAGTAAGGAAGTAAATGTAATCAGTTACTGTACTTATGTAGTTTTTTGGTGTACTCCACCACATTTCAAAGTCCAGTATCTTACTTTTTACTCCACTACATTGTGTGAAATCTTTCGCTTCTTAGCTTATGTGGGCATAAAAACTTAACATGTCCAAATGAAAGAAGCGTGAAGCGAGCCCACCAATCAGGATACAGCACACCTTCCGTGTTTTGTGCTTGTGATCATTTGAGTAGACATCAGTGTCAGACTGTCATGCTTCTGGGCTCTCCTCCTGCCTCTGTCAACTCCATGGACTACTGGCTTCCCCGATCCTCTTCTTTGCTTGTTTTTTGGTTTCTGCTTTTGTCTTTTGCTCTTGGCCTGATTGCTGGTATGGTTTGTCTCTTTTGGTTTTTGACTTTGGTTTGTTCTTTTGGTTTTGGCTTTGTCTGTCCCCTGTCGGTTATGTTCGCCCTTGGCACTGGCTATCTATTTACACTATTGTGCTTCATTCCATCACTGACCCTGTCCAATAAATCTGAGATTTTAACGGATTGGTGGACCAAGAGTGACACTAGAGTCTTTACACTTAAAAGGAGTTGATTAAGAGTCTTGTTCCAGAAATGATAATAGGACATTAGAGTCATAATAAATCAGGTACTTTTACTTTCCATACTTAAGTACATTTAAAGGGAAATACTTTTATACTTTCACTCCAGTAGAGGTCTAAAGGGAGGAACTTCTACTTTTACTGGAGGAGTGTTGTACCTTGGGTGTCTCTACCTTAACCAAAGTACATGGTTTGTCCACTTCTGGAATTTTGAAAGCATTGCAGATTCATATTGGACTAAAATTATAGATTTCATCAGTAATCACTTAAATTGTAGTTTCCTGGTAAAACTAATCCAGCATGAACAGAGCTTACCATGAGGGTTTTACTCTAGTTCTGAACGTAGTCTTCCGTTATGTGTGCTGTCCACGTATGTAACAATGACAGATATGCTTTTTGTGATGTCGGGCAAGTAATAACCTGCCACAGGGATTAAAACAAACTAACCGCAACCCTGGACTGGCAGTTCATTCCATAAAAAGGTTGTTTTTTCTAGGTAGATTAAAAGAAGTCATGCATTTCCAGGCTGACTATGAAATATACTTTAACTTCAGAAAGTCTTAGAAGAGTAGCACCTCAGAAGGAGGTCATGAGGCATCTAAGGTTGGCATACAACGAAAAAAGCAGAGCTGATTAATTAATGTGCTCTTTTCTTCTTTTCCAGCGCAAAGGAAAAATGAGAATAAAGCAAATGCCTTAATGTAATTGATCGTAGTCTTTTTTTTTTTTTTTTGGTGCGCGTCCAGGCTTAGACATCTCAGGCAACCTGGCGAGGCCTGGCATAACAGGCTTATTAGAAATAATTGGATTTAGACAAATGATTGTGTTTATAACTCGTCATAGGTAATTTTCCAGGGTAGTTTGTCATGCTTGTGTTGCATTACATTACTGATGTCTGTGTTGCGGTCAGGACCATTTAGAATAATTGGATTAAAACAAATGATCGTGTTCATAACTCAACATAGCAACGTTTTTTTGGTTGTCATGCACACTTGTGTAGCATTGCACTGCCATTGCAGACATTACTCTTGTACTGTGTGTTTGTAAAGGCATGCATGGAGGACAGTGTAGGGTACGTTATCTGTTCCTGGAGATGGAACAGCAGTGAAGAGGAAATGTGCTGCGGCATCGCCAGACAGTGAGACGCACATCTACAGGCATCTTTAGACAGTCACGTTTATCTTGACGCAGAGGGCATTTCTGCTACATAAACGCCACAGAGCCAAGCATTTTTCCTGCAGTTACTCCACATGTGTTACTTTCACTTTTCCTATACTATTTAAATGTGATTGGATATTTACATACACTGACATGCCAAAAGTCATGGGAAAGCAGCATGTAATTGATTATGAAGTGGCGTTATCACAAGGGACGGCTTGGGAAGTTCACACCTGTATAAGATGTGTGGTGTTATCTTGTGAGTAAGACTGAACACTGGCTAGCATGCTCATGTGAAAGCAATCAGGAAATTATCGGGGTTCAAACAAGGCATGATAGTGGGTGCCAGACGGATGGGACATTCCATTTCTGAACTTGTGGGGGCATGTGTGTACCGGGAATATGTCAGAGAAAGCATTACCACCCACAGTAGCACAGGTGTGGCCGTGCTCAAGCCGTTCCCTGAGGTAACTCCACCTCATAATCTGTTTACATACTGCTATCCCATGACTTTTGGTATGTCAGTGTATAGAATTACACTGTAAATTAAATTTACAGTTCAAGTCTGCACTTTCCATCTGTTTCATTGTGACACAAAGTACAATATCCGGACTACAAGTTTGTGTACTGCTCAAATCTGATCTGATTTGATTGTGTTGTCAGCCGTTGTTTGTTGAGCACATACAGATTTTATAGACAGCTGTGTTTTATAGACAATCATCTCTGGTGTATCTGTGCAATCAAACTCAAGTCTGTTAGGAGCGTGAGTAAATTCAGATTGACACCCTGAAGAATATGCTTGATTGGCACCATCTATGATATCAATAATAAGAGCAAAAGCAGAAAATAAAAATAACACCAAAATAACATCATTTGTGTGCATGGCAATCCAGCACATACTTATATTGCTTTCTCGTTTGTTTAACCCTTTATGGCCATTTTCCACCTGAATAAAAAGCCTTACGGTATGTAACAAGTCTGTGATTTTAAGGGATTAAATATGTATTGGAACTAGTCCGTGTTTTGTCTGAAGATGTATTATGCAGCACTTTTGTTTATTACACTGCCCACAAAAAATTCCAATACAAATACAGTTGGAAAAGCCCACACCTGTGTAAGTTGTCATCTTGTGAGTGAGGTTGAATATTGGCCAGCGTGTTATATTTATGGCAGAAATGTAATGGTGATTTGTGTTTCTGCAAAACATGTGTACATGTGACAATAACATTTCAGCCAGCACAAACGCAAATAACCATTGCAAGCTGAGCTTGTGTTCTGAGTGTTCTGAGCCCCAGTAAAGGCCTACAGGTTAGCAGTCGCTGAACCCTGTGGGAAGTTGAGCTAAACCACCCACGATTTGTGATTAGGGTGCACTGTGAATGCAGAGCTTGGTGAATCATGCTGTGAATCAGTAGACTTCTGAGGTTGTGTTTGACAGAAAGGGTTCGTATTGTTTAGAAGTTGCTTAGAAGCATTCTGATGTGTGTGTGTGTGTGGGGGGGGGTTATTGTAGACATTTATTTAGCTCTTTACAGATACCAAATGTCTTCATTTGTTCCCCACAAGGAAAAATTCAAGCTCTAAATATCTTTTGGGTTTTATGACCCTAGGTGAGGTAAAGCTGGTTAAGGTGTAACACAGCAGTAATGAGCTGCGGTTATACAGGATTACAGTGGAAATACCCCGCTAAGACAGCAATACAAACTGATACAGTACAGTTTCTGTGGTGGCTGTGTTTTGCAGAAGTGTTTGTAATGCTTGAAGAGTGTGTGTGTGTGTGTGTGTGTGTGTGTGTGTGTGTGTGTGTGTGTGTGTGTGTGTGCGTGTGTGTGTGTGTGTGTGTGTGTGTGAAATAGAGAAACAGATCCTTCAGGAAGCTCCAGGACTTGCCCTGATCACTGCTGCAGCTGTGTAGAGGTCAGACAGATATTGCAGATCCCTCTCTCTCTCTCTCTCTCTCTCTCTCTCTCGCTCACTCTCTCTCTCTCTCTCTGCTTCTCTCTCAGTGTTTTTCTCCTGAGCAGATGGTTGTGCTGCTTTCCAGAGAACAGAGAACAGGCTCTTCTGCAGGAAGTTGTGTCCCAGTTCCACTTTCTTCTGTTTATGTCCTCTTGAGAAATACTGTGGCTCAATCAATCTGGCATGGACGTGTGTCTGGAAACCTGTTTTAGAACTTCTGTCTGTGTTTGCATCAGCTTATGAAAACTCTTTTATTCCACTCTTTTAACATTGGCTCCTGCCCATGTCCAGAACTCTGCTGTGTGCTGTGTGTGTTATGGCACTACTGCTCTTAGTGGGAGATGTGTGGTACACAGTTAGCGGAGAGTTATTCTGTACTGGAAGTTGTGCACTGTACAGGCTTATATTCAGAAAAGCGTTTTAAAGCTTGGATGACTGCAAACTGTAGTGACTGTTCAATTTTCTGCAGATTGCAATGATTAAAGGGGACCTATTATGCTTTCCCGGTTTTCCTCTTTTCTTAAGTGTGTTATGGAGCTTTTTGTGCATGTAAACAGCCTGCGAAGTTATAAAGCCCAAAGTACACACCAGAGAGAGAAACTCTCCCACAGAAACAACTTTTCTCTGCTGCCTGAAATGACTTGTTGGAATGGCCGCCCTTTTCTCTGCTACAAAGTGACATCACCTTGGAACACAGTCCTTATTGGCTGCCTGTAGAGCCAGAACTTGCTAAGACTTTCAGAACAGAGTGGGTGAGCTGACTAATCAGACACAGGAGCGTTTCAAACAAAAGAGGGAAAAATTATGTACTCTGGGAAAATTGAAATGTGTAAAACAATTCTAGTAGACCCCAAATTTAAAATTAGCAACACTAAAAAAAGGGAGGCAGGAGAGGGTTTTTTCCTATTCCAAGCGACTACAAAGCAAGCAAAAAACTGGCCACTTGTCAGTGGTTTCAAGATTTCTCAGTTATTTTTCTCAGTTATCACAAGCTTTTCAGCTGAGCAGTCCCTTCTGTTGCTGCTGCTCATCCCTCTCCCTCTCTTACCTCCCTGCTCTTTTTAAAGGTGCCCATAAACATCAGGCATAGTACAGTGGGCTCTTGGCACAGGCACCATTCTCATGCCTCTTATGGCTGTTGTCATCTTCACTCTGTCTCTTGTAGCTGTCGACTTCCTCACTCTTCTCCTGGCCTTTGTCAGCACATGGAGTTCAGGCGCCTAGCACACATAAGTACTACAATAAAGCAACACAAAAACTACCGTTGACATAATAGAGACAAAGAACACGCCTATTAGGAAACACGTAATAGAGGGGAAGGGCACAGCAATACAACATGATTTGGCCAGATAACTGCAGAAGCAGGACAGGACAGAGAGAATAGGCGAGTCTTTAACAGATAGTAGAATGCTGAGATGTAGGAAACGTGTCCAGTTAGTTTTAGTGGTTTTAGTTGTTGTGGCCAGTTACATGCCTCTCCTCATCACACGGTACCACCAAGTAGTGAACGTGGCATGTGGCTAGCATGTGCTTTATCTGAAACACGCACTGCAGCATCTTCTGTTGATGCTGCATTACTAGGCTGCTCAACACGCTTGGAGGACAACATTAGAATATAAACTGAATTGAGACCAACTGTTACATCAGCTGACAGATGCCATGGCTAGCATCACACAGATTGATGTGTTTTGTGGTCAGTTTTGAGGTCATTGACTGTCTAACTGTCATGGATGGATTGACAAGGGTCCACAACAAGCATTTCCTGTGTGTTAGACCTACCCTTTCCATCAGAATTTGCGGTTTGTAAAAGTGTTTCGGTACTGGTAAAAGTGTTTCACGTCTTGTAAATTTGTTTTTATTTTTGTAATTTTGTTTTCTGAAATATTAATTTGTTTTGCACTTCTCGGCCACCATACTTCTGGGTGCAACTATTTGTGCAACTATTCTTTAGACGATGAGTGTGTGTAGTTTTGAGATTTCTCTGTTTGTGGTGGAGAGGTACATACAGGATTAGAGATGGGTGCAAAAATAGAATATAGTGATACTGCAAGATCTTTTCACAATGCACAATATACACAACATCTGATCAGTTTGAACAGAGAAAAGAAGTGCTACATTTTAAAATACCTTTAAAAACTGAATACAGTACTTGGCATACTGTGCTGGTGTACAAAATCCAGTCCCCTGGTTCCTGTCACTGTCAGTTTCCCTGTAATTAATCATTCCGCACCAAATCACTCTGAATCACTTCTGTTTAGGGTCAGTTGAATTTCCCTTGAAGTCAACATGTGATTTTTCAGAGCGTACAGGAGACGGAAACAGTAGATCAGTTATTAGAGATAATTGTGTGTGTGTGTGTGTGTGTGTGTGTGTGTGTGTGTGTGTGTGTGTGCATGTGTGTGTGTGTAACCTGACTTTTCCATTAGTGAGTGAGGGGGAAAGAGCTTTAAGAGTGGTTGAACATGCACTACAAAAGCATTGGAGCAGGAAGAGCAAGTTAGTCCAGCCATTACACACACTTATATACTGACACACTCACACACTGCACACACACACACACACACACACACACACACACACACAAACACACAGGAGTGATTAATCATGTACATCTGAAATGTCTCAACTATTCTGTCTCTGTTTCTCTTTCCCTCTTTCTCTCTCAGTCTCCTCATCTCCATCTCTCTCTCTCTCTCTGCCTCTGCCTCTCATTCTCCCCCTCTCTCTTTCTCTGTGTATAAAAGCCTGTCTGATTCCATTAGCTCTATTTAAAGGTCAGTTAGCGCTGTTGTGCTCTAATGGAATATAGGCCTTTATTTGTGAGTGAGGTTAACAGCTACTGCTAAAGCACATCTGCATGTCAACACCAGGTCCTGAAACTCTTTAAGTCTGTGTGTGCACTGTTTCCTTTGCTAAACTATAGTTAAAAGCACACACTGGCACATTTGGCTGAAACAGCTTACATGCTGATGTGTGCCGACCATGGACGCGAGAAGATGTTTTGAGTTGGGGGAGCTGCAAGTTCAAGAAGCATGAATACAGTTATGCCATGCAAAATGACATATATATATATATATATATATATATATATATATATATATATATATATATATATATATATATATATATATATATA
>CM067482.1:22086812-22137031 GCA_034552555.1 Semaprochilodus insignis
TAGTGACACGCAAGCCACCCCCCAGCATCTTCCCCTCGAGCACCCCCCCCCCCCACACCAGCATCTAATCTAGCAGTTAGTGAGACAAGCTATTAGATAACAGAGGGAAAGTTACAGCATCAAACCTATACTGTGTAACAAGTATGGCCTGCTAATTAAGCTGTTGTTAGATTAGCCAAAATGCTACATAACAGGTTCAGTTTCAGTTTTGTCTTGGGGATCGAGCCTTCAAGGGTGGTCAGGACGCATACTGGTCCTTTCTACATCCTGCATTGACATGTGTTTTAGGTGATTAGACCATTTTCGGGTTTTAGCTGTGTGAATGAAATGTTAGGTATAAACACCTCTGGGATATATTGTGACCTGATTATGGTTGTATCACTTAAACCACAGACAACCTAATCAACTGCATCTTCACGGAGGCAGCTATGTACCTTTCCTTTTCTTTGCTTGTGTATAAGTCGCATTAGCTGTCCATGCAGACTAAACATTTTCAAGGGTTCGTCCATTTACACAAACATGGAAACAAGGACAACAAACAGCAAAAGACTGACATAGTAAATATGCATGCTACCCCTCCTCCAGTCAATAGCAGTCACTAGAGACACATTCAAGGTACATGGAAATGCCAGGCATAAGCAGCTACACATCTCCAATTGTGATCCGATCACTCGAGATGGATGCTAATAACCGGTAGAAACATAGCCTCTGAAATACTAGCTGTCCTCAACTCTGCGCCAGCCAGTGCAGGCTAGCTGTAACCCCAACAGCTCACATGTAGTTGCAGAGTAGAGAGTGTGGTGAATGGGGTCGAGTGCACGCTGAGAGTGAAACAGAATGAGGTGAGTGAAAGATGAAAAGCGCGGAGCTCAGAGCTGAGGGAATAATCAGACACCATTAATAAACCAATTCTGCTCCCAACCTGAGCGCTGTATAATTCATCCCAATAAATAAACCATTAGCATGTGCGTGTGCTGTTTCCCTGTTTCATATCAGACACACAGACGCATGCACATCCATCCTCAGGGGAGGAGAGCAGAGGAAAAGAAGCGTGCTGATCAAAGTGGATGAGTGTGGAGGGCAGGAATGAGTTAATCATGTGCTTAGAGAGAGACTGAAGGGGGCTTCTGTGTCTTGGTTTGTGTCTCTGTCCTGGAACGTTGAATAGGAGTATTGCAGTTATACCTTATACTGGTTTATTTGTTGTATGTGTGTAAAGTCTGGGTGCCCCTGCTCTCATCACAAGGTTTGTGCCGACTTTCTAAGTGAGAATAAAGCCCTGTTAGTGTTGGGTTAGTTTTAGCTAAGGAGGTGCTGCACGTTGAGGGATTTTAAACCAGTATGAATCTGCATAGCTTGAATCTGTATAGCTTTTACAAGTGTGCTAGGTATTAATTCCAGAGTGAATAACCATCTATGAGATGCCAAACTCTGAGCTCCCTCAATAATAGTCATCCTGCTTGAATCAATATCATAGTAATGCACTTATTTTATTATTAGTATTATTATTATTATTATTATTTTGAAACTGAAGACAAGGATAACTGCTAAAATGGAGCTCCATGTGACCCAGCTCCTTAATCCTTGAGTACGCAAGAAGACGACTGAAGTACAGAACGCTTTTGGTTGAATAACAAGCAGAAGGCAGTGCGTTTGCGTCTTGTTATGCAATGTTTGGTAAATTGTAAGAGCCCACTTAACTAGCTTAGTGCCTGTGTATATGCAGTTTTGCCGCACATCATGTTGTTATTGTTGGGAAGTTGTTGTTGTCACATACTGCTGACGTAAAAACCAGTGTGATGATGTTTCAGCCAAGGTTATTTGAGGTTGTGTGGGAAATGATAAAGATCTTTTATCCTGTATGAATCAGCCAGTCAAAACATGCACAGATCTTCCACAGAGAACACACCTCTAATGCACAATTAGCTGTGCAAAACTTCACACTGTTACGTTTTATTCTTTTTAAATATGTCAAATAAGCATAAACAGAGCTCTGAAATTTGCTGTAAGTGTATATATTCAGGTGTGTTCTCTGTAGAGTTATAAGTGTATGTAACTTGTAAGCTTAACTTGTCTTCACACTTAGAAAACACAAAACACATAATTTGGCCGGGTGTGTTCATATATTTGAATACAGCTGTACTGTGTGTGTGATTATTGAGGTCTGTGTTCTTGCCTGGAGTGTTCAGTGACTCTGTGCTGCTGATGTTTTGATTGCAATAAACAACTAAGGATCAATTCTGTCTTTCACACATTCAGTAGTGGTCAATTTCAAGCCACATGTGGCTACTGTGGCTATTTGTGGTCCAGTTCAGTTTAACACAGTGATGGTAAATGGAAAACCATAGTTTAGCACCAATGACTCACTCCAGCCTCCCAGCTCTGGTGATGCTAATAAGCTGTGCAGCAACGTAATTATAGTGACTATTTTTCTTTGTTCTTCACTGATCATATATATAATGATAATATCAAATTGAGAACCATGTATCATGAAGCATGTTTTTTAAGGATATTGTGAATATTTGTCTGTGTTTGGTGTCTGAGTCTGAGCTGGTTTGGAAGAGAGTGTGAATCAAATTGAACAGCAAATATGCAATTATGTATTGTAGTCTTGGCGTGCCCAAGTTGTTTCTCTTTATGGGAAAATGAATAGTGCTTTTAACAATGACTACTATCACAGCCTGTGGTAAACAGAACTGCTCTAAACTCACATTTTTGTCCTGTGTACATTTTCCCTAGACCCTCTATATTACGAAATCATTTAGCAATCAAAATATGAAGGACGCTAACATGCTAATAGCAAGCTAACATTACACTCATGGCCAGAGTGGGACTTATTTACAGACCATGTGTTACATGAAGCAGACCAGCCCATCCAAAATTCTGTAGCGCTTATACATCTAAGCTGAGGGGGAGTAGTAGCTGTTGAAGGCTAGCACATGCTTCCTCCAAGTAACATTGAACATTTTCTAAAGCTGTCGCTAACACAGCATCACAGGAAGACCCCAACTATAAACCTGGAATGTCAGTTAATGGCCAGCATTGTACTTCAGTGATGGGCGAGAGGGAGGATCATTCAACCTACCTGGGGAGAGTGTCCCCAATTATGCTTCCTTGGAATCTTGACCACTGATCCAAACTTTAGACAGGTAGGTTGTTTGTATTATTATAGGTTCCCATTTGAAGCACATTCCTCTCAATTATCACATACCAGAGATGAATCTGAACACATGAGCTGGAGAGAGAGAATAAATGTAGGTGTCCTGTTGAATTGTTGCTGAAGATGACACACACACCCTGCTTCTCCAAGCATCTCACCTTCACCATCAGCCTTTATCTTCACCATGTTAACATTCATCTTCACCACATCAGCCTTTATCTTCACCATGTTAACATTCATCTTCACCACATCAACCTTTATCATCACCACATCAACCTTCATCTTCACCACATCAACCTTTATCATCACCACATCAGCCTTTATCTTCACCATGTTAACATTCATCTTCACCACATCAACCTTTATCATCACCACATCAGCCTTTATCTTCACCACTTCAGCCTTTATCTTCGCCACATCAGCCTTTATCTTCACCACATCAGCCTTTATCTTCACCGCATCAACCTTCATCTTCACCATGTTAACCTTTATCTTCACCACATCAACCTTTATCATCACCACATCAACCTTCATCTTCACCATGTTAACCTTCATCTTCACCACATCAGCCTTCATCTTCACCACATCAGCCTTTATCTTCACCACATCAACCTTTACCTTCACCACATCAACCTCTATCATCACCATATCAGCCTTTACTCTGTGAGTGGTGTTACCAGTGGTGCGTGGGTCCATGTGTCTGTGTTTGGGAGAGAGAAAGAGACAGAGGGAAAGAAAGGGAAAGAGGGAGAGAATTGCGAGAGAGAAAAGAAGGGGGAAGACAGAAAGGAAGGAGAGAGAATGAGAGGGAGGAAGATAAATTAAGGGAAAGAATGAGTAAGAGGGTGAACGAGAGAGGGAGGGAGAGTTAGAGAGAGAAAGAGAAAGAATGAGAAAGAGAGAATAAGGAGGGGAGAGGGAGTGAGAGTAGAGAGATAGAAAGAGAAAGATGAAGAACATGAAAAAGATAAGAGAAAAGAGAATGAGAGGAAAAAGGAAGAGAAGGAAAGGAAGAGTGAGAAACAGAAAGAGAGAGAATGAGAGTGAGGGAGAAAAAGGAAGGGATAGAATGAGTGAGAGGGAGAATGAGAGACTGAAGGAAAGTGTGAGGGATGAGAGAGATAGGAATAATAAAGGGAGAGAGAGAATGATAGAGGGGGAAGAGAGAGCAAAAGACAGAGTCAAGGAGAGGACGATAAGAGAAAAGGATAGAAAGAGAATGAGATTGAGGGAGAGAAGGGAAGGGAAAAGAGTGTGAGGAGGGCAAGTGAATGAGGAAGAGGAAATGAGAGAGGGACAAATGAGAAATGAGAGAAAGGGAGAGGATAAGAGAAGGCTGGAGACAGAGAGAGAGAGAGAGAGAGAGAGAGAGAGAGAGAATGAGGAGGGACATGTGGAGTTGTGAGCGTGTTGTTAACCTCGGGTTAAGTTTGTCGCTCCAGCTCAGCAGCAGTTCTTTCTGAGCCCAAACAGCAGCACTCGTGTGTGTGTGTGTGTGTCTGTGTGTGTGTATCCGTCTGTGTGTGTACATGCCTGGTGTGTGTCTGTGCACGCGTGTGTCTGTGTGTGTACATGCGTGTGTCTGTGTGCGTACATGCCTGGTATGTGTCTGTGCGTGCGTGTGTGTGTGTGTAAACGCTAGGCTGGAGCGATGCTAATCTCCCCCCCGCGCTCCGTTCAGGCTGAGTGGCTGCTGAATGCAGAATGTTCTGTCAGAGAAAAAGAGAAAGCTTTATGGTTGCTGTGCTCCACAGTCGACACAAAGCCTGCATATTCTGACTGCTCTTCATTTGAAGAGTTCAGTCAGCATGTTCAGACAGACGTGAGCATTGTATATTCAGTTAAACAACTTGCAAACAAACCAGCAGTATAGACTGATATAGTGTCACTTTGACCACGTTCCTCTCAGTGTGTTCGACAGATGCAGAGCTTGAATGAATAGTTTAGCTAATGATCACTCACTCACTTTTCCCCTTAGAGCCAAAAAGTAGTTGATGAGCCAAGCCATGCCTGGCATCTTAAATTTGCTTCTGGACTTATGGTGGCAGTTTATACTCTACCGGTTGTGCAGTTGTGCAAACTCTATGTCTAAATCTAGGCCTGGATCTTTAAGCTGGTGATTAATTGGCATATAGTTAAGGGTGATGAACAGCTCATTTTTTTTGTTGTTGTTGTTCATTGTATGGAACTCTTAAAGGAGCAATGTGTAATTTGACAACCTGTCGAATTCACCAGAAAGTTGTGGTGTCAACCCCTGTCGTAAGGAAATGCACCATCCCTCCTCTTCACTCCTTACCAGTCTAGAAGAAATGCTGTAGCAGTAAACTTCATACCTTTACTCACCAAGAGCATCTCCAGCGGTGGAACTGATGCCAATGTTAACTCTTGTTTTACTTCAATTTATATCACTTCTTTTGTTTGCTGCTAAATGTGGTTGGGTGCTGACAAAGGTTGTTTGCCAAAACCTTCAGCCATCATTATGTTTACTCTTCCGTTCATCGGCTACTCGTCCTTAAATGACCTAACAGGACCTTCAACATGACTGACATGACTTTAAAATATGTCCTTGGGGCTGTGCCACTTGTTGATGGACTGATGGCAGACTTGACTCTACATTGACTTTCTATCACTTGAAGAGATCTAAAGTGGTATTACGACACAGCACAGGCTAGGGGTAGCTGGTTAGCATGCTAACTTCATTGGATATCTCTGCAACACTATACATAGACGTCTTTGATGTACCATCAAAACTGTTATTTATGCTGTTGTAATTTTAGTTCATTTTGGTTTATTTAAAAGTCAAAAGCTCTTACATATTGCACCTTTAAAGCACAAGCCTGAAGTGGCCAAATTGACTGATCAGCTGTCTTGCTTCTTAGCTTTCTAAACCTAGTAGCTCCTGATGACCGAGAGCTCAAATAAACAAACATTACTCGCAGCTACTATCTATAGTCAGAAGTCAACAGTTATTTTTGTTTGAATGTGTTTTCTGTTTCAGGATTGTGAAAACTCACAACTGTGGAAAATAATTATGATCAGCTCAAATAATTGCAATCAGATGACTGCAGTGTAGTAGCTGTAACAGGACTAACCCTGCTGCAAAAACAGCACAGGCCAGCATGCATTTCATTCTTGCTTAAGATGGTATAGTGCTGGTCTGGTGCTGGTTTAGTTGGTCACCCAGCATCAAAACATAACATACGCTGGTTTGGTGTATTGGTGAATACCATATTCATATTCATTGCTCCTGTCCAGCACCAACCATAACTGGTGACCATCATATTAATCATTTACATTTCCATTGCTGCTGACCAGCACCAACCAAATCACAGCACATGCTGGCTGCTCTGTAGCGTTATTACTGAACAAGCCATCACAGTAATGATACAGGTAACCAGTTTGCGTTGTGTTAATTAGTGGCTCGTAGCTCCCATTACCTGTTAGCTACATTACCAGCATATTAATTTCCATTGCTGCTGACCAGCATACAATCAACCAAAGCACAGCACATGCTGGTTTTACTGGTGAACATCATATTCATTTCCATTGCTGCTGACCAGCATACCATCAACCAAAACACAGCCTATTCTGGATTTACTGGTGAACAGCAAATACGTTTCCTTTGCTGCTGACCAGCATACCATCAACCAAAACACAGCATATTCTGGTTTTACTGGTGAACAGCAAATACGTTTCCTTTGCTGCTTACCAGCATACCATCAACCAAAACACAGCATATACTGGTTTTACAGGTGACCTGCATTTTCATTGTCACTGATGCTGACCAGCATACCATCAACCAAAACCCAGCACATGCTGGCTGCTCTGTAGCGTTATTACTGAACAAGGCTAGCAGCTCCCATTACCTGTTAGCTACATTAGCTTCACAGCTCCAGAGAAGCGAGCTTCATACCTTACCCATGTCTCGACTGATTTCACTGCATTTTGTCTTATTGGGAACATTGTGTAAATTAGATTATTCTAACTTATGACTTTCATGAAAAACCTAATGGAGAGCATTAAAAGATGCTGCAAGCCTGTTTTTAACTCAGGCTCTAAATGGGAGCTACAGTGCTTCCTTTAACTGGGGGAATTTTTCTTTGGCTTGTGGCTTTTATCATTGACGTCTGTCACGCATATTAGTGGTGATATGACGCAGATGTTGAGGGCTCAAGTGCTTGTGTTCTTCTTCTTCCTGAGTAATGGATTTAATAGCTTTGATCAGCTGTAATCAGAGTTTCTCGTTTTGTATTAATAAGCAGGAGTTTGTGGCTGGCTGGGCCTCGCTTGGTGCAAAAATGCCAGACATCAGTGTAGTGAGGTCAGTGGTGCCAGAGAAGCCTGCCAGCAGTGTCCTTAAAGATATAACAAATCAAGCTGTACAACCTTAACCTTTCAACATCAGTCAGTCTCCGTCCATGAGGCAGACATATCCACACAATAGCTGTGTTGAGAAACGGTCAAGTGGTGGAGATGGCTAAACACTGCCCCCTTCTGTTTGAAGGGCTTGTCCTGGATATTTTGGTGTGCTCCCTCCTCTTAACATGCCTGATCCACTAATCAGCTTAATAATGAGATGAAGAGTGTGTGTTAGAGCAGGAACACACTGAAATGCATTAATTCCAGAATCAGCATAGAGAACCACTGGCATAGTACATACAGCATTCAGCTTTAACCATGAGAAACAGGGAGTTATTACTTTAGCTTTGCTGTATCATTCACATATAATTAGGGGATGACATATTTAACCCCTTAAACCCACCAGCAAGTTACCTGCATTCCATTTTACACAATGAATTACAGTTATACATTGCATCAGCAGGTTCCTGACGGCACTTCTGACATTAGTTGAAATGTACTGAAGTGGCAGAAAATGTAGACAAGCACATTTTCTTTTTCTTTTTTTTTACGTTTGTGGCACAAATGTAAAGAAGTTTTTTTCCCCCAACTTTTTAGCATCAACTTTTCAGTAAATCCAAACCACAATAAATTCTGCATACTGCATACAGACATGTGGTATGGGAAGATCTACAGCTGTGACTGAAAAGGCTTATTTAAACTTCATGAATTTCATGATTCTAAAAGGTTTCACTGCATGGTGAAATGGTTCTTCGGATTGATGGAAAATGTGTTGTACATGGTGCTATATATAGAACTGCAAATGGTTCTGCATAGCACTAAAACGGGTTCCTCTGGTGTTAAAAGCATGACATCGTAACCTTTATGGTGCAAAATAAAACCATTGTCAAACCATTTTCAAACACATTCCCCAGCAATCTGAAATATCAATTTAACCATGAATTTAAAAAATTGAAGCATGAAATGGATTATGTAGAATTAATGTTTCAAAACAGAACTATTGTTTTCACTAAAGAATCATTGAAGAACCATTTGTTTAAAATGTGTAGCTTACAAACTACTGTACTATAAATGACTTTTAAGAACAAATGGTTTTCATATCACATGTCCCATATACAGTTAAACATGACTAATTATGCTCCTGTTATAATAAAGCAGGCAGCTGTTCAAGGTTTGGACAGTATCCACAATGTTCACTAAGGTTTATAGTGACATAATATATCACAATCATAAATATTGACACTTTGCCCAACACCAATATCAATGGTGTGTAATGCAGTGTAGTAACCCAAGCTGTGTGCATGTGTGTGTGTGTTTTCCAGCTGCAGCGGCGGAGAGTACAGCAGAGCGCGACACACACCCTCTTCACACAGGCCTGATTCTGGGAATGCTGATGCTGATGTTGGTAATGGTGGCTGTCGTCCTGGTGACCGTCTACATCTACCACCACCCCAGTTCTGCCGCCGGAATCTTCTTCATTGAGGTGGGTGTGTGTATGTGTGTTGGGGTGGGGAAATAATAGAACAAAAGATTGAGGGGGATTGCAAGAAGAAAGAAGACAACAGATGAATGTGTATAGCCTTAGTTTATACAGCTTGTACACATTGTACCAGTACAACCGATGATTTATATAACACATTAGGCTTTTGACTGTGATTCAGTTCATCAACTGAACCATTATGAAATCTGTCATTTCTGCACAATTGGCCGCATCACGGCATCATTTCCAAGTTTCATTCTGGTGAACGTTGTGGTCCGTCTTCGTAAATTGATTGGCCTGGAGTCAAAAATGCTGTTCCTTTGGCTTAAACTACCAACATGGTTTACCTTAGACGAATATCACAGATGAAACAGATTTTTAATCTTTACTTATAACTAAGAAAATGTGAACCAAATTGGTTAGAGCAGCAGGTAACTAGCTAACTAACAGTGTTTTATATGAAAACTGTGGCAACCCTAGGCTTGTTTCATTTCGTCTTGCGTTACTGTAAATTACTGCCCAGACACGTTGCAAGGATGGCAAAGATGGCTAAGTAAGTAGACTTTCCTATAAGGACTTTGGCAGGGTTGCTAGATTGCCCTATTAGTCCAGTAATGTTCAAAACACACCAAAATGCACATGAAAAAGCCCAAAAAGTATAATAGACAATAAACAATAGAAGGTCAGCGTTTTGTGTACCTGCCAAAATATACCCCCACCCCAAATACAACTAAAATCCAACACATTGGTGGATAACCACTCAATCTGGCAACACTGAACAACATCATCTCTTCTTTTATGGGAAGCATAACAGTAGAAACCGTACTGCCTCCTACACGTCCTGTAGTGTATTGTCTGACGGTACAAGCAAATACTGTAAAACGTACTATAGAGAATGATTTTTAGGTGTACCTTATGTTCAACTTTCTAGAGTGGTTCAGTAGATGTATACGCATGTCTCTTTGAAGGCTGTGTTTCAAAAGAATGTTCTTAATTCACACTGACCTTGCCCCTCTGCCAGCGTGGTCCGTAATAATAATTCTTCACATCTTCTAGCATATGAACACGTTTATTTCTGTTTTAATCCTCAGCTACAGGACAGCAGTTCCATCTGAGCGTGTGTAAACAGCTATCTGAGGAGCTGAAGTAATGAATGCCTGCTAGTCAAGGTCGCCTCAAACACAAACACAGAACTGATTTAGTAGTGTAACTCAAAGTGGCTCAAACTTACAGAGCAGAGTGTATACGCTCCAGTTAATCAGACCGTTTGTTTTGTTAGTATCATTTTTCCTACTTTTAACAGCACCTTTTGAAATGTCAGACTAGGGGTATCCAATTTTATCCACAAAGGGTTGCAGGATTTTATTCCAAACCACACCGGGTTGTTTAGTCAGTTGGTCTCCGTCTTCAGCAACTGATCATGTGTGTTCCTGCTGTGCTGGAATGAAAACCTGCAACCAGCCCTTTGAGGGTCAAATTAGACATCCCTGCTTTGGACGATTGCTAGTTGAAGGTTTGCAAGTAACTTTGTGCTTGAAGTGGGTACCATCCAGTGTGTTAATATCACAGATACTGAATCACAGTGTTAGGGTAGGTATTAGCACATGCAATGCTGCCCATGCAAGCTGAAACATGGTCATGTTCATAAGGAAGTAATGAAGTTGGTAGTCAAGGCTTGTTTGAGGAATCCAGAGTTCCTTCATAAGCCAGTGAAGATCATTTAGCAGTTTTTTTCATATAATCGAAGGAGTTGTTTCAATGCTTTTTGAACTTCACTCACTCAAATTGACTCACCACTCGGATGTGCGTCACAGCTACTAAGTGGCCACTTGCAGAGAAGGAACAGCAAAGAGCGGATTAGTCTGAACTCCCCTCAGCTGGTTAGCAGCAGTGAGCTCAATATAGCCATACAAATTTTCCCATTTAAAACCTTTTATGAAGAACTGTGAACATTACATACATAACGTGTGAATAGTTCTCTGTCTGGCCATAAACTCGGTGCACAACTGTTGTGTACTACCTTTCTTTTGATTGTTGTTGTTAGCAGTGTAGCTTTTAGCATGCTGCTAGGCAGCTAGCAGAGGCTGAAGCAGCAGTCATGTATAACAGACGATGTTTATGGCCTAAAGCCCAGCAAAATGAAAGTTATGGTTTTGAAATGTTAAGCATTTTACAAGGGCTCAGGGAAGTCGTATAGGGGGTACATGGAGGTCATGAGGATGAGGGATTGGCATTGAAACATCTAGCAGTAAATCTAGCATTAGGTCTGGGCAGAGATTGCGATCACTCCCTAGTCGAAATATGTAAGGGGAAGCTTGTATCACTCAACATGGGGTCCATTTATGGTGGAAGTCCCACCTGCCACCTCAGGGAAGGGTTGACAATACTTTTATCGGTGATTTCAAATATTGTATGTTTTAGAAAAGGTAGTTTGACAGTTTTTAGTATTTTGGTCTCCCAAACAAAAAGATCGGAGTCTAGTCTTGTATGGCTGGAAATACGAACGTTGCAAAGATGGCCTCCAAGTGAACATACTTACCTATAAGGACTTTGGTCTGACCATAGCATTTACCATAGCATTTAGCATTTCCTTGAAACAAATGTAAAGTGTTACAACAAACAGTATGTGCTGGTGATTTTATGATGTACATATCTTGTGCAAGGTAAGTGCCCTCACACTGTATTTAAATGGCGCTAGACCTGTACTAAAATGTAGCAGCATAATTATGCATTCTTTATTGTGCTAAACAGCCAGTTGCCTCATACTTTCTATTTAGCACTTTATTTGATCCACCTTATTTAAATAAGCTGAATTGGACATTCCTTTTTGTTATAGAGTGACTTCAGCTAATAGTAAGTAGAGGGAATGTATTAGTGTTTTTCATGTGTTCACTCATTGTATGGACCATTGGGAAAAAATACCTTAAGGAAAAATAAGAACTGGAAGCAAACTCATCATTGGTGCATCCCTAATAATAACTCATTGTTGTCCCAGAAAATGTATCTACTGAAAAGTCACTTTACAATAACTTTAGAAAGAAAATAACATTATTAACATTTTAATGTAAGTCGATGTAAAAAGGTGCTTTTATAAGCTATTTTGGAGCACTTCCTGTTGATCTGTTCATAATCCAACGTTCACATAATGTAAAGAGAAGCTGCTGTGCGGTATAAATCATGTAGTTTTTTTCGGGGGGGTGGGGGGGTTGAGGTTGGCGGGTAGTGACAATATAACTTTATAAGCATAATTATGATAAACATTTAAAACATACTTTTAACCTCTCCAGGGTTTTTTTTTTCCCCTCTTCTGCAAAATGAGTGTTGGGATGGGCTCCTTCACTCCCCATGACTCAGGAGGATAAGCAGTTTAGATGATTAATGAATGAATAAAAAACATACCTGTGTTCTCAAATCAGCAATGACATACAGCACCCACCCTCATTTCAGCCTTGCAACCATGTAACGGGCATGATGTTATTCACGCTAGCATCTGTTGTTTATTTAATGCTCTTTTCTTTGTATTTCTGCAGCGACGGCCCAGCCGGTGGCCTGCAATGAAGTTCCGCCGTGGTTCGGGTCATCCGGCATATGCCGAGGTTGAGCCTGTTGGCCAGGAGAAGGAGGGCTTCATCGAGTCCGAGCAGTGCTGAGGTCTTGACATTTGACCTTGTGAGCCCACACACTGCCCTGCTTCCTCCTCAAATTCACTCGTCCAATTAACAGCTGCCATTTTCCCGTTTCCTCCTCCCTCCAAATATGAAGCGACAATATGGAGCTAACGCAGCCTCTGAGAAAATGACAGAAGCAACTAGTACGTTTCAACAGCTTGAATGATGTAAAAACCCGACTGGATCAAACTGAGAAGGTTTGGCCCTCATCTTTGAACTGCAGGCTGAGATCTGACCTAGGAACAGCACTCCAAGCCTCGAACCTGCTGGACCGCATTCTGATCTTGGAGCAGATGAATTGAAGCATCACGTTCCAATCGGATACGTCTTTTTCTTTCATCACAAAGGAGAATGCTTCGGCGATGTCCAAAAACCACTTTCAAAGGAAAATCAGAGATGTGCAGTTTATGGTTAGGAACTTATTTAGAACTTTATATATCTGGGTTTCTGGGTGTTATATTTTCACATTGTTGTGTACTTTTTTTTCTCTCTTTCTGTTTGGATTTCAGTTTTTGGAGGATTGGGTATGAAGCCTTTAGTACAGATTTTCCTGCTTAAATTTTTAATGCAGCTGCATATGATAAAGGAAATAAAACATTGTGCTTTCAATTTCTGCTACAACTGGGAAAGGTTTGCTTACTGTAACCGATTTGCCAACAGTACAGTACTTCTCAACTTTTCCATGCCTAGAGCTGAACCATATTTTACATTTTTGCACAGATCCTTTTAATGCACATATATTATTTTTTTATTTGTTTGGGAGTTCTTTGTGTTACTAATGCAAAAAGTTACAAGACAGGCGCTTGTGAGATTGTGTATCTTTGTGTCCTGTATGTGTGTACATGTGCGTGAACCTACAATTTGATGCATTTCCTTTCTCTTTTTTTTTTGGATTTATATTTTGAACTGTTTGCGTTAATTTCTCATTTTTAATACGAGACACTGATTGGCAATTTTTGCATCCTCCTGCAAACATAACTGGTTTTGAGGCTAATTTTGCCACCTTGCATTCATACTCAATCACTTTATTGCAAGATAATGTCCTGAAATAGATGTGCCACTGACCACTCCAATGAGAATATATCTTTGATACATGTCCATATGTAATTACGTGTATACCATATGTAAGTCTGACGATTCCAACAGTGTTCTTATTACACTGCTGGTGTGTTTATAGGGACTGGATGATTGTAAAAGCCCTCAAGGTTATCATATATGTATTTTAGACTTTACTACTTCAAGGCACTAATGGGAACTGAATTCCAATGATGTTTGCAGTCATGTTCAATAGCAATATCTTGTTGTAAACTGTTATATGGCAGTTTTTAATACGTCTCACTGCAGTCATATAGTCAACTATAGTCCTAGCACATACTACTAACACGTATTGAAATATTTTGCAAGTGTTTGGGTATTATCAAGACCAAAGACCCCTATGATACCGCTGCGTCAGAACTACTGTTTATCCTTATTCTCTTCCTCTGACACTCACACTCACACACACACACACACACACACACACAATCAGACACTTATTATGCCCAGGAATGAACCTGATGGTCTAAATTGAATAAAACAGAAAGACAAAGGATTGCCCACCTTAAACATCTCTATATTAATATTTTATTCTGATATTTGAAGCCATTGCTGAAATGGTCAGCCACAGTCACCAGAGGAAACTGTGTGCACCTGTTATCTGCAGCTTGGTCTGCTTGGGGATTGTTATTTCTGTTCCTTAGTTTTTTGCTTACTTTTGATTATCAACATGTTTCACTGGACTCATCCGATTGATTCCACCCAACCTTATCTGCGAGCGTGTGTAGGTGTGTGTGGGTGTGTATGCACATGGCATCGAATCCTGAAGCAGATGACTATTTTGTGAAATAATCACAAAGCAACAAACGATTGACAGATGAGGACAATATTTCCATTCAACGGCAGACTTTACTCTCAATTGGAGGCACATTAGGATTTTTGATAATCATGTCATGAGAGTCGCGACCCGCTGAGAGCTGCTGAACGACACGCCGCTGTAACTCTGCGTGCTCCTCTGTAACTACTGTCATTTTGATTACATTTTAAAGTAATAAAGTTGCTTAAACAACCTTCTCTTCTCTACAGCCTGTCACAGTGTCTCCCTGTATGCGAGTTTCCATTCATATATTAATGAAACCGTGATGTCACTCAAAACTTGGGCCACTTATTAATGAAGCACGGCGTACCAGCGACTGACCTGTTAGATGTGTCATGTCAAAGAACTGAATTATCTTCAAAAAAGTCTGGTATTTCTGAATTCCTTTATACACTCACCATCAAAAGAATAGCAGAACAAATAGCTGCACCCAGAATGAATTAACCGGCAGGAATGGAACTGGGTGAGTAGGTTTGATATTGTGAGACATGAGAATGATTCAGGTTTCACACTCGACCACGCATGTGATGTAAGCAAGGACGGGCCTTGCCGCTATACCTGACTAACCCAGCAGCCACGACTGTGGACATTCAGTCATCCTGTTAGTGCCAGCACCGTTGGCAGATGGCTGCACAATACAGCATTACATGCATGCAGACCATTACGACGACTGTCCTTCACACCACGTCGACGTCGCCAAAGACTGCAATGATGTCATGCCAGACTGTCATGGAGTGACTCAGAATGGCAGAGGGTCATCTTCAGTGACAAGTCCCGCTTTTGTCTTGGTGGAGACGACCAACAAATCCGTGTGTGGAGGCACCGTGGTCAGCGCTGAAGATGAACGGTTTGTTGTCATGTATCACATGCCCAGAAAGCTTGGTGTCATTCCACCTCCACCCCTACCACAACATCTGCAGGAACTGTGTGAGAAGATTCAAGCTGCATGGGATGGATTATCACAGGACACCATTAGAAACCTCTACAGCTCCATGCCGAGACGTCTGACATATTGCATTATCAAATACGGTGGCCCGACGCCATAATAAGAAACACTACTTCTGTATGTGTAGCTCAATAATGTTACCCATATCAGTCTAAATTTATCATCATTTATTGTTCCTGGTAACCTTTATCTTCCTTCCCAATAGCATTACAATCTCACACAATGCAAATATTGTTTCGATGATGAGTGTATGTGAGGGTCCTGGATTTGTGACACTTGTAAAGTAGATGTGTTCACGAATGCCTCAAATTAAAAGATATACAAAATATAATGCTATAACCTAAACCAAGAGTCTTGAACTGCAGTTCCATTAGACTTCATCAGAGTTTAGTCTGCTTGATTAAACTGATGACAAGCATGCAAATTAGAGAATGAGAAAATGTTTTAAAGCTGGGAAAATACTGTCTAGTCAGTGTTGTGGTCCTATAGGACACCTTCACACTGTTTCTATAAGAACCATCTTTGACAATGTTCAGATTTGATATGAACTGTCCAGTGACCTGATCGTCAGTGGACAGCGTGGTGTGTAGCTGTTCACCCTAAGTGAACTGACGTTTCTTGACAGACAAAAATGAATGTACATGTAAATAGAACGTTTAAGGTTGTCCTATGGAAGTGTAAGACATGATTAAGACCACACAGGTTACACAGAGAGGAGATAAATACGGTAATATATCAGGTATTTATTAGACTTTGGGAAGGTATTCATAAGACATACTTGGTATGTGTATATTGTGCCCCAGAGAAATAGGTTCCCAGAGGGTTTAAGTCACTCTTAGTCAGAAAACAAGTCAGTTTGTATATTATTATTATTAGTCTTAATGCAAATATATCTGACATAGTTGCTTAGTCTTGAAAAGGCAAATGCTGAATATCTAAGAGGATTAAAAGTGATAGAAAAGTTATATGTGAATAATAACAAATAACAGAAATAGTAAATAGTTCATAGAAAATATGGAAACTGAAAATAATAGAAATGACAAGTACGTTTACATTTACAGCATTTAGCAGACTCCCTTATCCAGAGGGACTTACAACAGTGCTTAGGGTTCAGTCAGAGGATGTTTCCTAGCTAGTACAAACAGGTGGGACTCTAAACTCCCTTTGAGCTCAGATGCTGTCCAAACATGTGCCAGTGCTGATACCTAGAAAGAAGAATTCAGAGTTGGTTCCTGCTGGTTCCTGATGGTGTCCAGTAGTCACTAGTGGTATTTGTGTTTTAGCTAATGGGTCTATATCAAAGTGTAAAGGACTCTGAGTATATGATTTTCCAATGGGATATAAAGGAGTCCTACTGGAAACTAGTCTCTGTGGTGGTCTTACTGTACTACAAGCACGGTTTAAACACAGTTTAAAGAGACTGAACTCTGTGGTCCAGTCCAGCTGTTCAGCAGACTCTGCTGTGATAGAGCGCCACCCTCGTCCACACCTCACACCTCCTACTGGAGCGGAGCAGCGGCGCTAGCAGCTCCCCTTTTAGCCTGCGTCCGATTGTTAGCAGCTTTAACCTTAAATTATTCACTCGTTTCCAGTTCCAGCCGGGTGGACGCTGCGTACTACACACGGAGAGGGCTTTATACTGATGTAGCCGAATGGCTGAAGCCTCGGTGACAGGTAAATGATTCGCCTTCAACTTTATCTCCATTTGTGGTTGGCTGTCATGAGCTAGTTTGGTGTGACAGGCTGCACTAACGAAGTGACTGTTAGCAAGCTAGCTAAATTAGCTCATACAGTTGAAGACTAGTTAGCTGCTTTAGCCGACAAGCAGACACATGGTATTTTCTCGGTTAGCTTTTTAACAAACGTCTGTAGCCAAGAAGAAGATGCTAGCGAAGTTAGCTAGCTGCTGTAAATAAAACAAAGCCAGTTAGTTTGCTGTGCTAATGGGTGAGCTAGTTTACTGTGCTAGCTAAAAGAAAATTTGTCAGAAAACCTAACTAGCTAAAACTAAAGTTCTCTTTCTGGAATGTTAGGTTAGTTAGCTATAGATAAACTAGAGGACGGTATTAAGTCTTATTTGGTCTAATGTTATTGTTTAGTAGTGTCACGTTATGACGGTGACAGGTAAACCCGCTATCATTCATTGTCACTTTGAAGCAGACACTACACTAAAACAGGTCTCATGTCGAAGTTCGGCGAGTTTGCTAAGCTAGCTAGTAGGCTAATGGTCCAGTTCATTACATCTGAACTTGGTACCTAACGCTGCCTGTCACTGCGCATGTAGCGGTTGTGTTAAGCGTTAGGCCTGGTGTCAGGGTACGATGTTAAAAATAATAGCTCAAGAGAAAAAGTTCACTAGCCGTTTGAGAAGTTGTCCTAGTCCTGTAGGTCCGCGCGATATAGACAAAATATCACATATTGCATAATATTCTCTTGTACATTAAACCACACTGGAGGTCAATCATTAATCACGGTCACATGGTGGTGATTAACCTGCGTTCACCTGATGTCAGTGGTTTATACGGGGGTACAGATATATAGTGGCTTTACATTACAACAATGAGACAAGGCATAGAGGAGACTTTGACAAAAACATGGTGGAACTCCACTTAAATTACAAGATATCAGTATTTGACCTGATTCCATTGTTTCATTATTAACCAGAGCAATTAGGCAGGCCAGATTTCCGTTTTACCTTCCGTTTTACCAGCTCCACTATTTGTTTAGTTTACATTGTCCTTCTTCTAAAAAGATCCTAAAATAAACCAAACAAAACGTATAGACTTCTGATTCTATTAACAGAAATAAAACTACTTCGGTTAAGATTGTACTGAGTGCATTACACAGGATTTCTCATCTTCAAAGTGCAGATGCAAAAATAGAGCCAAATTTGCACAAAGCTGTGTTCTTTATACTTCTGACCTGGTATCCTATACACAACTGTTATTTTATTCCTATGGACTGTGTATGTTTTGTTGATGAGCAGTTTTATCATTAAAATATTGTAGTGGCTATGTGTCCAACTTAAAGTTACAGGGTGATTTAATTCAAGATTAGTATTATATGTTGGCATTAGATTTTTTGTGTGTGTTTATTTTAAGTATTTATTATTTTTGCTGTGGATCTTTGTTTTTTGGGTTGCAATTTTATTGTTTGAGCACCCCTTTGAAGGAGCCGTTTGAAAAATGACACAACCTGTCCAATTCTTACTCCAAACTAATTTGACCAGAAGGTTATGGTGTCCACACCTATGCTCTTAAATTACAAAGTGGTATTATGAGACAGTATGGGCCGAGCTAACTGGTTAGCATGCAAACCTTGTCGATATCTCTGCGACACAATATATAGATGTCTTTGACGTACAGACAGAACTGTTATTTACTCACATTCTGTTTAATATTGGCATGTTTTCAACTAAAAATCTCACATAATGCTCTCTTAAGTAATCAGCATTATGGGTGTACTCAAATTTCCGTAACTCATTAATTCCTTGTGTTCAAGGTTTAAACAAATTCTGAATCATTACTCCCCTAATCATTTGCACATGGACACACAGGATGATCAGGAGGTTGGCTAGACATATGTTAAAGTTATGTTACGTGGTCTTTTGCATATTTCAACCTTCTCCAGTATCATTATTCTAAAAGCCGATATTGTGTTAACAATGATCAAACAATATTTTGTGCAGTCACAGTCTGTTGTAAACTGACAAGCTATACTGAAAGTGCATGTACAGCTTGTGAGCTTTATGCTAATTGATCTTTTTTATTTGTGTGTGTGTGTGTGTGTGTGTGTGTGTGTGTGTGTGTGTCTAGATACTGTCGACCTGAGCGCAGCATCTGCAGAATCGCATCCTGAGTTTGCGGCAGGGAAACCCAGCCAGCCGTCCTCCAGGAGAGGCCGACCACGGCCAGACCGCAATCGCAGATGGGGAGGTCATGAAAGATCCCACCCTTGGTCAGGGCACTCTAATCCAGAGGGATATCCACAGGAACCACAAGAATCTCATGACAGTGCTGCTGTCCCACATGACAACTCATACACCAGGCATGACATTAGAGGAGGGAGGGGAAGAGGAGGGCGAGGAGGTGACAACAACCGTAATAATGAGCGTTGGACCCGAGGTCCAAGATGGTCAAGGGTTGGAAGTGATAATGGCCACTCAGGATGGGACCATGGGTTTAATCGGGGCCAAAGACCCAGCAGTCCACCTGCTTACAGACCTACAAACACGGAGAATCAGCAGAGGCCTCCTGGAGGGACCAACACGCTAGAGTCCCAAGTTGGTCCCAGAGATACTTGGCCAAAAAGGTCCAGGGGAGGCAGGGGTGGCAGGGGAGAGAGACCAAGGGCGCCATTACGCAAAGAGAAGGAGACAGATCAAGAGAATCGTGCTTCAGCTCCAGATTCAGTAGCCAATCAAGCATCCATAGAACATCTAGAACCCGAGCATGAGCAGAGGAACCAGAATAGATGGAGAAGAGGAGGAAGGCAGCCACACTCCAGAAGGAAGGGCCCTGCCCTCCATCCTAGTGACCATAGCAACTGGAGAGAGAGGGAGACACCCCACATGGGAGGAGAGGAGGGAGAACAGAGAGAAGAAGAGAGCAGAGGAGGCAAAGTAGAAGCTGTTCGGAGAGGCGGAAGCGGAAGGGGTCAGGGGAAAAGGCCACGAATGCAGGAACAGAGGAGAACGGGAGAAGCCGAGAGAAGGACTGGGCCAGTGAAACGAATGGAGGTCCCCAAAAGTAAAGAGACTCAGACAGGTGAGGTAAAGAGAGAGAGGTCTTATTGTTCAGCGTCAACATCAGCTTTTCCTTTTATTACACGTTTTAGAAGACACACACAATTGTGCAGTAACCAAAAAAGGGTTAGAGGGAAACTTTCTTTACAGTGGTGGTAATGGGAACCAGAGGCCGTATTGTCTGCAACACTCATTTTATTTGCTGCTCAAAACCACCAGTGAACCGACATGTGTGTTCTAGGTTTTTATGTGTAAAAGTCCTTGTTTTAAAAATATTATTATTATTGTTATTATTATTATTATTATTATAATTATTTCTATTTTTAAACAATTTTTCAGACACCAAGCAAGCTTATTCCTAGCCATTTTATCCAATAATTTTCTGCAAGGTAGCTTTTGGACAAATTTACATATAATTAGCTTAAACCATATTCATGAATTAATTTAGTGTTCTGAAACTTTATTATCCATGTGTGTTCAGGCTGTCTAATCGAGCAGCTGACCGAAGAGAAGTACGAGTGTATGGTATGCTGTGATGTGATTCGCGTCATGGCTCCAGTTTGGAGCTGTCAAAGCTGCTTCCATGTCTTCCACCTGAACTGCATCAAGAAGTGGGCTCGCTCCCCTGCTTCTCAGGCTGATGGTATGTGTATTAAAACAGTCTACAGTACAGTATAACACCCTACATTTATCCTGTAAATATCTGGACAGCTGCCGTGGGACTTTTATTTTGTTCTGAAATAAAATTAAATGTTTGTCCATTTTTCACAGTATTTTTGTTTTGCAGATAGAGGTGAAGGTTGGCGTTGTCCTGCTTGCCAAAATGTGGCTTTCAAGGCCCCAACCTCTTACACTTGCTTCTGTGGTAAGAACACGCTGCTTTAGTATCCGATATGTTTTTAAAATGACACCCCGTGCGGTATTCATTTAAGAATATATTTAAGGGCCCATATCTTGTACTGTTAGTACATTTTATTATCTCTATAAAGAAATAAATGCATCTGGTTTCAGTTTTACTGTACCTTTTTCCAGTCTTTCATTACTCCATATAATTGAACAGACCGTTTTGTTACTGTGCCGTTAAGAATAATATATATGCAAATGAGCCCTGTTTTGATAGGCTACTCACTGTGCTTCATTTAATAAGCAGTTCACACTAGAACACTTCGTATGACTTCAGTATGAATGGGTGGAGCTAAACTGCTGGATGTTTAATAGTCTGATATATGGAAATATGTTGGTTTTTGTGATGTCTCAGAAATAATTGATTAAAATCAGCCTGTACTAGGGAGTAGATGGTGAGATTTAAACTGTTTTTGTTTAAAAACAACTTTTTGAATAGTGTTTATATACAACAAAAACAAGGAAGGAAAGAATCATTAAAAGATTTTGTTTTTATCCTGTAGCTTTCAGACTGTGGGCTGCACTATACTGAGTTGTTACTGACCTTTTAGATGCACTGTATGTATGTATGTATGTATGTATGTATGTATGTATTTATTTATTTATTTATTTATTTATGACAGGAAAGGTGACCAATCCGGAGTATCAGCGCAGTGAGATTCCACACAGTTGTGGTGATATGTGTGGAAAGAAGAGGACTGGAAGAGACTGCAATCACCCCTGCAACATGTAAGACCTGAGATTGCAAGTACTGTGCTTTACTTGAGTGTTTCTGTCATCTAATTAAAATGTTACTTTTACTCACTACATTTCAAAAGCACAGTCTGCTTTTTACTCACTACATTTTAACAGCTGGCTCCTTGCTCCTTGTTTTTTTTTATTCAGGCAACAAATGAAGCCCAAATCAGAATCCTACTAGATGTGAAGGGGTTTGGGGGAGGTGGGAGCAGAATAAACCTGTGATTGGCTAAACTTTTTACTTTTTTACTTTAAGTACATTACAGAGCACATACTTGTATGCTGTTTATGTATTTTTACTTCAGTCAAAAAAAGTCATACTTATGTAGGAAACTTGTGTACTTCTGCCACCTCTGTGTGAGGCTACACGCACACCATTAACTCATAATTGTCTCCTAATATTTATTTGTGTATTTATGTCTGCCTGCAGCTTATGCCACCCAGGCCCTTGCCCACAGTGTCCAGCATTTGTTACAAAGTCCTGCACTTGTGGAAGAACAAGGTACTATACATTGCAGCCTTAGACACACCAGCCACACCCATTGCAGCCTCACCGTTCAACTACAGCAGCACATTTATTTTTTGACTCTCTTTGTGTATGTATGTGTGTAGTAAGCAGGTACGCTGCAGTCAGACAGAGTCTCTGCGTTGTGAACAGGTGTGTGGTGCTTTGCTGAACTGTGCAGAACACAGCTGTTCCCAAATTTGCCACCGGGGTCAGTGCCAACCCTGCCAGCTCCGCGTCCAGCAAGGTAGCGTGTCTAAGGGGGGAATTCATGTGTTTGAGTTAGAATTACTGGCTGTAAATTTACTAACTTGGGCATATGTATTTTAATTGTTTCAGATCAATCCTTAAACTTGGGGGTTATTATTTGGTTATTAATCTTAAGATTCTATAATATAATTATGTATATGTAGTTATGACAACGAGGAAATTAAGTGGGGACTAAACAGTTTCTTTAATGATGACATCACTGCTGTACATGTAGAGTTACTAGTTCCACTGTCACAGCTCACAAATCCACCTACCTGTCTCTGTGTGTTCTGCAGTGTGCTTCTGTGGGGTGGTGCACAGGGAGGTGCCTTGTGGGACTGACCGCAGCAGCTTTGATGGAACTGGACATTTCTCTTGCAACAAACAATGTGGAAAGTGAGTTGGGCACCCATCTTTTTTTTTTGCTGCACAATTTATCAGCATCCGTCTAGCCTGTCCTTTAATGAAAGATATGCTGGGTATGTCACTACATGTTTAAGAAGAGTTTGCTAACCAAAAACATCCAGCTAACAGTGGTTTTGACTAAATTTGTTTATTGACTGGCAAGCTGACTGGCTAGCTTCGTCACTTCTAATTAGTGAATTCAGCTACTGCTAAGGTGACTACTGACACAGGTGTTCATCGTGCACACAGTTTGTATAAGCTCTATAGAAAGCACTGCATGTAGAATGGGCTGCTTTGGAACAGGCTTTCATGAGCCTGAAATTATCTTGCGTAATACCAAGCATATACTTTGTAGGGGCATAAAGACCCCCAGCATTGAGCTGTAAAAGTGATGGAATTTCATTCAGTTTTTTAGTTGCGTTAGAGCAGCATTTGTAATTCAGAACTTATCATCCCACATGTAGTGTAAAACCTTCCCAGAAGACTAGAGACTGTTACTGAAACCCAAGATTTCAGGGGACGTTGCATGAGCAGGTGCCTATAAACCATTGGACATGTAGAATTGGTTGTCCAGACACAGATTAAACCTAGTGGTATTTGGACCAAATGATAATGTTAACAGTAATACACCATTGAAAAGGTTTTTTTGGTGGGTTTTTTTTTTTTGGACGTGCCTTAAGCTCATTCTGGTCTTAAGCTCATAAACTGGCCCCTGACTTCTAGTGTACTTTTATATGTATCACATGTATCATGTCTGTATCTCCAGGATGCTGGAGTGCCAGGCTCACAGTTGCCAGCAAACGTGCCACCCAGGCCAGTGCCAGCCGTGCCCTCGCTCACCTAAGCTGGTGCACAGCTGCCCCTGTGGACAGACACCCCTGGCTAAGTTGCTGGAGCTTGGCTATCCAGAGAGACGGAGCTGTGCTGACCCCATCCCATCTTGTGGCAAAATATGCAACAAACCGCTGCCCTGTGGCGATGCTGGTGAGTGTATTTTTTTTCTTTTGTTTTATTTTTTTTATTTATTTATTTTTTTTGTATGTGTATGTATTTAGACAAATTGTGAGCAATTTCCAGCCATACATTCCTGAAAGTGCTGTATTATATGCATGTTTTAAATGCAAGGAAAGATTACTATGTTAGAGCCTTGTCAACTGTGTATCAGGCCTCTCACCAAATGTTTCATCAGTTTTTCTTGTTTTCTAAATCAGACACAATTCATCTGTGTGATAAACTTTGCCATGAGGGCAGCTGTGGCCCTTGCTCTCTCACATCCACTGTTAAATGCAGATGTGGCAGCAAAACCAAGGTTGGTCACTCAGTACCTGACAAACATGACTAGTGGGTGGTAATAATTTGCATCACTGAACTGCATATCATAATAAACAAACACTTTTCTTCTTTCTCAGGAGGTTCCGTGTGCTGTAATTCAGAGAGAAGGTGAGGAAAAATAAATAAATAAATAAATAAATAAATAAATAACTTGCATTCCCTGTTCTTGTTAATCAAGTAAGTTTGTTTCTTCCTTCTGCAGAAGAGTTAATGTTTACCTGTGAGAAACGCTGCAGTAAGAAGCGTTCCTGTGGAAGGCACAAGTGTGGAGAGATGTGCTGTGTGGTAAGCAAACCATTCTGGAATCATTTATTAAATGCAACCAAATTTCAGCAGATTGAATAGAACTCTATTTACTTTGTCTGTCTCTCTCACATACACCAGGATGTTGAGCATAAATGCTCACTGATTTGTAACTACAAACTCAATTGTGGTCAACACCGGTGCCAGGAGCTTTGTCACCGTGGAAACTGCCAACCCTGCTGGCAAACAAGTAAGTATTTAACCCTCATTACAGCCTCAGTGCCCCAGTGCTTCCTGTTTGTGTTGATCAGTTTTATGTTTTGTGTCGTTTATTTATTTCATAGGTTTTGATGAGCTGACCTGCTACTGTGGTGAGACAGTGATGTATCCACCTGTTCCGTGTGGCACCAAACCACCAGAGTGCAAAAACCCATGCACCCGACAGCATGACTGCGATCACCCAGGTATGCTCACCAGTGACTACTCCCTTTCAGGTCAACAGCAGGTGGAATGAAAATCTCTTACATATATTGCATAGAAAAGCCTTAATGTTCGTTAAAGTGTCTTCAAAGCTGTGACACGTCGTCCGTCAAGAGAGATCTTACTGCAGGTGGATAGTGAAAAGTATGGCTGTTTACACCCGAATATCAAATTCATGCTTCCACTTATTCTCAGGGTCAGGGTGATGCACCTTAACTACATCAGCTTATAAAAATGGGTCCTCCTCCTGGGGGAGGGGACGAAGAAAGTGTTTGTCACAGTGTCACAGTGTTTGTTTAAAAGCAGCACTTCTCTTGTTGATTGTATCTGATCACAGCTGCTATACAGAGTTAGCCGATGCAAATTTGTGTTTTCTACTTCCAAATACAAAATGCACAACACAGGCAATATATAAGCACACAAAACACACAACTTAAAGCACACAGAACTGAAAGAACTTACATATAATGGCAAGGTCTAAAGCACTCTCTTGACTTGACTAGGTTGTGTCTAACTTCCTCTCCTGCAGTGTTCCATTCCTGCCACAGTGAGGAGAGATGTCCTCCCTGCACCTACCTCACTAAGAAATGGTGCATGGGCAACCACGAGGTAACAGGGCACCTTTCTGATTTATCCTCTCATAAGCATGATGTAAATTTCATAGACAGAACAGTACAGTGCATGCTTTTTCAAAATCAAGTAGTCCAATCTGGGCACAAAGAAACTGTCCTAGACCTGGATTTTGAGGGCTTTCAATGGGTTTTAAAAAGGCTGTAATTGTAATAAAAGGACATTGTCTGTTTACCCCCTGTGGCTTTAATTGTTGTAATGGAAAATGAAAAAAATCAGAAGTCTAATAAAACCATAGCCTCCCCCTTCCAATCTCCATTCACTCCCTGCAGCAAAGAAGCAATATACCATGTCACATTCAAGACATCTCCTGTGGTTTGGTGTGCAATAAGCCCTTGCCCTGTGGCTTCCATCGCTGTAAGAGGATATGCCATCGTGGGGAGTGTGATGCAGAAGGAGAGTGTAAGCAGCCTTGTCCTCACCTCAGGCCTGAATGCGGGCATCCATGTAATGCCCCTTGCCATCCTGGCAGCCACTGTCCACGTACTACCTGCACTGCAAAGGTACAGACGTCTGCCTGCTCTTACTCATCTGAAGCTTCTGTCTTTGAGCATCCTTAGTGTTTTAAGAAGGGTAATATTCTACAGCATTAATATTTTGGAGGCTGCTGCATCTGTGTCACCATGTATGAAACAAGTTCTAAAAAAGATTTTTAAGAAATGCTCTTACATGAAAATCTTTTCTTTAGAAATTGTTTGAAAGGTGTTTTTCATGTGGCAGTTCTTTGCTTCACTGCCAACGACTTACTTATTTTTGACCGGTAAATGTTTCTCAGACTGCATCATAATAAGAGTGAATGTAAACAGTTAAAAGCTGTTTGTTGATCACTAGGTGTCGATGCAGTGTGAATGTGGTCGCAGGAAGGAGACCATGCCCTGCACAGAGGCAGCTAATTCCTACCAGAGGTCAGTAGCACAGTTAGCCCATATTCTATCACTGCTTTGATATAGCGCTGTAGACAAACAGGACACATCAATGTAGAGGTCGGGAATCTGGCAGAAATATAATTTTATGATACGTCAGTGATCTGTTACCCTACAGGATATGTCACTATACTTACTTCATTTTGATATATTGGAAGAGACAAAAAATAGGGTAGGGCTACGTTTTAAAGGAATAATATAAATATATATAACAATATATACATTTATTATTATTATTATTATTATTATTATTATTATTATATACATTTTTGTTGTTAGTTTTTTTTTTTGTTTATGTTTGCACTTCTTTGCATTAAACCAGACTAAAAATGCTGTCTTTATAATGATTCACGCAGTTGGTTATTTAAGTACAGACAACATCCATGATATGCTCGAAAAACTTTATAATTTTTCATAATTTTCATAATTTGTTACAATAATAATAAATATTGCCCTGCCCTACTTCAGAACCAATAAAACATCACTACATCAGAAGAGCAACATTAACAGTATCCATTATCTGTCATGTCAGTCATGGTATAGTCATGGTGTCCTGTGGTTGTCTCGTAGTGTTAATAACCCCTGACTGGGTTTATAAAAACAGTAATATGTCCACTGCAGTGAGGATGAAGTGGAAGCACTTGCTTGTGTTTCAGAAGATTTATTTATTGTTTGTGTTTGGCAAGCAGATATGCAGCAATTGCCATGGCAAGTAAGCTGTCAGACATGCAGCTGGGGGAGTCTGTCGACATTGCTCAGCTCACCAAGAAGGAGCAGAAACAGGCCAAGTAATACACGAGATGTTTATTTGTTTTATTGATGGTATTTGTATTTGCTTAGCTGTAATTTCCTGCTTCTTTTCTAAAACACTCCTGCTGTGTGAGAATAATGCAAGGTTTTCTGTGGGCAGCAGGGGGCGCTCAAAATAGCAATTACTTATTGGCTTCCAAGCTTACTCATTAAAGACTCTTTCGATTCTTCTGCCTTTTACAGGCTGGAATGTGATCAGGATTGTGCTACACTGGAGAGAAATCGGTGAGCTCAGTGCATGTTTTTCAGGTTCACAGCACAACTAATTGTTCTATTCTAATCAGATTATTGTTATTAGTGCGGAGGCCATGTGCCTTGATGTGTTCTGGTTTTCGAAGGCATTCAGTGTTTCTTGTGTTTTGGTCCAGGCGTCTGGCTGAAGCGCTGCAGGTCGATCAATCAGCTGATCCGTTTAACACCAAATCCTCCTCATGCAAATACAGTGACTCTCTTAAAGAGGATGCCAGGTTAGTCCAACATTCTCCCTTTTATTTGATGCTCTGTGTAAAAGCCACCATTGTTTAAAACCAGGTAAAGTCCTTCTGTCATTGTCTTAAAAATCTAATCATTGGGTCGTCCCAATACCTTCCAGGGAGAAACTGGAAACACCTTCAGGATATTGAATTTGTAATTAGTCATGCAAATAAATTAAGTTTAATTAGCTACTGTGTCTGTAAATGCTTAAACATAAAATAATTCATCCTAAAGGCTTGTGAAAATCCACACACAACTTTCTGTAAAACTTTCTGGTTTTTTTGTTTGTTTGTTTGTTTGTTTGTTTTTTTCCTCAACGCAGAAAAGAATTCAAGTTTGTCAGTGAGGTGGAGGGGGAGATCAGGAATCTGGTTGAATTGGCAAACAAGGTAATACAAATGAATCACCATTGAGACTTTTCTGGCATTTTGTGACAAGTTACAGAGAGATTTTTGTTTTATATGTTTGTATGTGTTCTGCAGGGCAAGCAGCCAAAGAAGAGTCACTGTTTTCCACCCATGAAGCGCGAGCAGCGGCGAATCGTCCACGAATTGGCAGAGGTGTACGGCGTTGAGAGCATCAGCTACGACAGTGAACCCAAACGCAACGTAGTTATTACAGCCATCAGGTCAGTGATAAGATTTTCTTTGGAGCATGATTAGGTGTTGTGATCATGAGTGTGATTAATTACTAAATCACAACGTTTGAAAATCTTCACAGTTAAATATTCCTTTTTGTTCTACAGTAAGCTGCTGTGCAAACATTTTTTGCTGGAATAAATTATTATGTTTCAAATGATCTTATGGGCATATGGGTCACTTCTCTAAGCTAGGCATAGGTGGACAACTGTTGGGTGGAGCATAATGACTTGTTTTCTGCGCTTTCATTCCTGAATAATAAGAGAAAGTGTTATATGACCAGTGTTAATTGGTGAACTTGAGCTGATAGACGTTGATTGATTAAACATGAATGACTCTAACTGACTCTAACTTAAAAGTCTTAAAGCTGACGTGCATGATTTTTTTCAGCATTTTTTTACAGTGCACACTCAGTGATACAGATATACTGTAGAGACGTCTGTGCTGGAGGTTAGTTGTGGTGTTTTTTTTTCTCCAAAGGGGAAAGTCTGTGTGCCCTAACTCCACTCTGATAGCCCTGATTGAAAGAGAGACTGCTGCCAGGGCCCCACCGCCTATTGCACATTTTAAACAATACAACAGCAAGTAAGTATGTGCGTATTGGAGAATCTTGATAAACCATAATACACTGCCTGGCCAAAAAAAAAGGTCACACACTCTTATATTGCATTGGACCGCCTTTAGCTTTGATCACGGCACGCATTTACGGTGTCATCGTTTCCACAAGCTTCTGCAATGTCACAACATTTATTTCTGTCCAGAGTTGCATTAATTTTTCTCCGAGATCTTGTATTGATGGTGGAAGATTTGGACTACTGCGCAAAGTCTTCTCCAGCACATCCCAAAGATTCTGAATGGGGTTCAGGTCTGGACTCTGTGGTGGCCAATCCATGTGTGAAAATGATGCCTCATGCTCCCTGAACCACTCTTTCACAATTTGAGCCCGATGAATCCTGACATTGTCATCTTGGAATATGCCCGGGCCATCAGGGAAGAAAAAATCCATTGATGGAATAACCAGGTCGTTCAGTATATTCAGGTAGTCAGCTGACCTCATTCTTTGAGCACATAACGTTGCTGAACCTAAACCTGACCAACTGCAGCAACCCCAGATCATAGCACTGCCCCCACAGGCTTGTACGGTAGGCACTAGCATGATGGATGCATCACTTCAGCCGCCTCTCTTACCCTGATGCCCCAATCATTCTGAAACAGGGTAAATCTGGACTCATCAGACCACATGACCTTCTTCCATTGCTCCAGAGTCCAATCTTTATGCTCCCTAGTAAATTGAAGCCGTTTTTGCCGGTTAAAGCTTCACTGACAAGTGGTTTTCTTAAGGCTACACAGCTGTTTAGTCCCGATCCCCTGAGTTCTCTTCGCACTGTGCATGTGGAATTGCTCGTACTTTCACTATTAAACATTTCCCTGAGTTCTACTGCTGTTTTTCTAAGATTTGATTTCACCAAACGTTTAAGTGATCGCCAATCACGATCATTCAAAGTTTTTTTTCCGACCACATTCCTTCCTGGAAGATGATGTTCCCCCACTGTCCTTCCACTTTTTAATAATGCGTTGGACAGTCCTTAGCACGATTTTAGTAGTTTCAGCAATCTCCTTAGATGTTTTCTCTGCTTGATGCATGCCAATAATTTGACCCTTCTGAAACAGATTAACATCTTTCCACAACCACAGGATGTGTCTTTCCACATGGTTGTTTAACAAATGAGAAGCTACTCACTGCATCAGTTAGGGTTAAATCAAAAAACTTGTTGCCAGCTGAAACATAATCACCCATGCAGTAATTATCCAATGGGAGGCTCTTACCTATTTGCTTAGTTAAATCCAGGTGGTGACCTTTTTTTTTGTTTTTTTGTTTTTTTTGGCCAGACTCTGTGTGTGTGTGTGTGTGTGTGTGTGTGTGTGTGTGTGTGTGTGTGTGTGTGTGTGTGTGCGTGTGTGTGTGCGTGTGCGTGTGTGTGTATGAATAATGGTTAATAGTCAATATATAGAATAATCAAGTATATTTGTGTGTGTATGTATAAGTGCTTATGGGCATGTGGGTGTTTGGTGTTTTTTCATTTTGCCTTCTTAAGAGGATAAATGAAGATGACTTTCTGGTGTTTTATGTTGTGATTATGTTATTTGTTTCAGGGCTGATGGTAGCAATGCATGGGCGAAGCATGGTAAAGAAGAGCCTGTTGATTATTTTGACGTTCAGGATTGACTGAAGTTGCTGTATTAGTCACTGTAATCAGATAAAATAAAACTGGGCACATGGTCAGTTGGCAATGTGTGTTGTCTTTACAAAGCTTATGGTCTGAGGTGTTTCTGTACTTTATCTACACACATACACTTCTTTGCAATGCCGGTGTTCATTACTGTGGGTTGTACACAAACAGAAACATCAGTGTGTGTTCAGAATAGTTTGATTTTTCTGGCCTTTCAATACATTTACACCTTAACAGGCTACATATTGCAGTGGGTGTGAACTTAGTTTACATGTTCCAGCATTGGACACATGGTGGCGCTTAAGCCACTCAATACAGAGAGGATGGTGCTTTGTTCTACAGCACTATCATTGTGCAGAGTTTAGTTCTAGCTCCAGTTCAACATCTTGAAGTGCCTTAGTGTAGCATCAGAAAATGATTTATTATAATAAATTGGTACATATCAATCTATTCTCTGCATCAGGATGGGTTTCAGAATGCACTGGAGATGTACTCACCTGGTCTGTATTTACATATTCATGACATTGCAGTGGGCCAGTGCAACAGGAGAGCACTAGATTAACTGTTTGTATTTGTGGAATCTTTATCCTTCAGTTGATTTAGTCTCTGACATGCTATGCTTACTGTCATAGCAAACATTTTCCTTCTTGATTATTTGGGCTCCATTTTGTGCATTGGCTGGCTATTTAGTTTATGAACATGCATCACGTGTACTGACTGAGAACGACCCTAGTTGGAATTTTGCTTCAGTCTCTTCTAAGCTAAAGCCACCAAACTTGGTCTGATGTTTCAGGTTGTTTACCTTCAGTGTTCTATTACTTTACGTGTAGCTAGCTGCAGCTGGAATCTGCTCCAGTCGTTTTTCTTTCTGCAAATATTTTCCTTAAAGGCTCCCAAATTTTATAGAAACATTTTTCTAGTGTATGGTTTCTGGTGAAAGGTGTACATATGTCAGAGAGATTCCACAGATTCCAACAAGGCACCCTGTCTATTTGCATTAGGCCTGAATTGGCCTCAGAATTAGTGGTTTGGTGAATGTATAGAGACCTGTTAACTGGGGAACTAATAAAACAATTCAACACCTGTCAAAAACATTCAACACAGCAGCATGTTTGACATGTTTGAGGTTTGGTTTATTTTTGGTTTTGTGCTGTATATGTTAGTAGTTTTTAGTTTTTTGGGGATTGGAAGAGTGATACAACTTTAATTTTGATGTATTACAAGCAGTGTTGTAATGAAGAATAAATGAATCCCCGCTAGAATAAATGAATGTTACAATATTTCTGTTTTGTAAAATATAAGATATGTTGTTAAGATATAGCCTAAAAACAAAATTAATTATTATTATTATAGTAATAGTCTAATTTGTCATTGTAACTTTTGGAAGTAAGTGATTGTTCTCTACTCTTCTGTAAAACCTTATACCCTCAAAGGTCAACACAATGTAAAACAAGCTAAATGCATCCATTTTTATCATTAAGTAAAAACATAGTAGTAATAACGTTTGGATCTCCCCTCTACTTTGGAACCACTGAACATCAGCAAACAAAAACAATACCCTGTTAAACCATCAGCCTGCAGAGAACAGATTTTATTTAACCAAGTTTTATTTTGCTTGACGCTTTTGTTGCCTGTCTCCAGAGCTGTTTCTTAGTCCACTTCATGCTGAGACTGAGAAGCCCAAGACCAATTGATGTTGAGACAGAATACGGTCGAGTTATTCCCTCAAGACATGTTGCAAGTCCCCACCGCTGCCACTTTATTTTTTTGAGGAAACCAGTAACAAAATCTTAATATTGGGGCAAGTTAATAGAGCTCTTAAGTTAGCAGAACCACTGGTGACATGAGGTTAGGAGGGTTTAGCTCAGGATTCCTCGGTCTTGGTTTTGGAGATCTACCACCCTGGAGAGTTCAGATTCCGCACACCTGGCTTTATTATTGAGATGTACCTGAAGATCTTCACAACCAGGGCTGGGCACAAATCTCTATCTAAAGTGGATTGGATGGGATGTGCTGTACTTCTTGTGATTAATAAACCAATATGAATGAAAATTAATGTGATAATAATGTAATAATGAATGAAAATAATGTGTGGGAGTCATAATTCCTAAGTGAATTTTGCAGTCCAAAATAATGAGATGTGCAACTTGCAGCTGTCTTGCATCGAACATTGGCCTAACATTTTTTGTTGCCGGTTTTATATTTCTACACCATTTCAACGTGGCAGGCACCCTTTCTGATGTGTACGATATAATTTAATGTTAAATGGGTCTATGGAAAAGCTCTCACGTCACTTGGAATAAACATTGACTTACTTTAAAATCTTCTCCCGTTCAATTACTATTGTTTGTGGGGGAACAGAAATTGTTTGTTGTGGACAGAAATGGATTTATTTTCTTTGCAGTACATGGTTTGGTTTGATTATGCTCACTTCATCTTTCCATAATGAAATTCAGAGTTTAGTGAAGTTTTTGCCTTAGTTATTCATTCTTATTTTGTTCAAACAGTTGTCACTTGAAGGTGGTCTATGTATAGAGTTTCAAGTCTCATTTTTAAACTCATGGTAAAATACACTTTGCATACCATCTCTTTTCTCCTCAGAGGACTATAATAAATGGGTTCTAGTTGTTAACAAGTGTCATTTAAAGAATTGTACTTTAGAGATGAGTTTATTGGCTGATTTTTGAGAACTGTACATGGATTAAGACAATTTTGGGCAGAGCCAATACTGAATTACCATTGAATATCCATTTTACTTTAGGCTAATGATGCAGGACAGAATTAAGAAGGAAAAAAATGAATACACACTACCATAATTTGGAATCACTGTTTCAACAATTTAAATCAATGTTTTCAATAATGTAAAACCTGCTATAGATAAAAGGTAATAATATTCTAATATGTAGTGTGCAACTTGACAGATTTCAAATCATTAATAGGATAGATGTGTCCAGAATGATGAACAGCTGAACATTCTGAAATGACCAAGATTAAATGTATTAAATGGGGAATTAATATATATTAACATTCATATCCAGTATATAGAGATTATACAGTGCCCTCCAAATTATTGGCACTTCTGGTAAACATGAGCAAAACATGCTGTAAAAAAAAAAAACATTATTTATTGCTGATCCTTTCATTCAAAATATAACATAAACCTAAACCTTAATTGATTTGCGTTGATTGGAGGGGGCAGGAAACATGTGGGCCATGATTGTTGGCCTCTCCTTCATTTAAAACTATGTGCCACCTCCCTGTGCAAACATAACAGTTCTGAGTCTCCTGTAATGTGTGGAAAGACTGGAGAACACTTGGCAAGCAGTCCGAGACCGAGACAGAACGTCTCCAGATCTTTCTGATTCCGAGGTTGACACTTGTTGACTGTCCTCTTCAGCTCATCCCACATGTTTTCTAGAGGCTTTGTGTCCCAGGACTGGAATGACCATGGAAAACCTTGATTCTGTGCTTGGTGAACCAGTTTTGTGCTGATTATGAGGTGTGCTTTGGATCATACAGAAAGATCTGAGCTCTATTTTGGTCTCACCTGGCTCAGAACACGATCCCACTGATCCCACTCAGAAGCATCTGGCAAACTGTAGGGGCTTAAGATCATTGGTTCTTGGCAGCAGATGCTTCCTTCTGCCAACCCTCCCAAACAACTAGTGGCTATGTAGGTGGTTTCTGATTGTAGTTTGGGAGATGTTCTGACCCCAAGACCTAATAAGGTCTGCAGTTCTCCAGCTGTGATCCTTGGAGATTCTTTTGCCTCTTGAGCCATTGTATTCACTGAGCATAGGGTCGATATAAACATGGGTCCTTTTCCTGGCAGATAATGTCTGACTTAACATTTCCAGCTGCTTTAAACTTCTTAAGTATTGCTTTGATAGTGGATTCTTGTAGCCATTTTCCTGATTCGTGAAGCTGAACTGGCACATCACTGCTGTATTCTCTGGTCTCTTAGCGATGGATAACTGTCTGTATTGACCCCACGCACAGCGAGGATTGACAACATCACTGAGTCACTTTAAAATGGATAACATGTGTCTCTTAGTGTATATTTACGTATAGTATAGATTGTGTACACCTTCTACGTAGGACCCACCTGTCTCTGTATATTTTGTGTATGTTTGTATTTTGTGTATTTTTGAATCTATTTAATATCTCGGTTTATTTAGTATGTTTAGTTAGTATGTATACTAATGCTGCCCTGCTGTAATGTAATAACCTGAGCCTCACCACAAGCATTTCAGTGCATGAATGTCCTGACATGTTGTGCAAATGACAAATAAACTTGAAACTTTGGCCTGTGTGTCACTTTTCTTAAGATTTTCCTAAGAATTCATGCTGGTGTCACCAATAAATGTAAAAAAATATATTTATTGATTGTTTTTTTTTTTCTTTCAATCATTGCATTTAAAATGAAGGTTAGATTTGTGTTAATATTTAAATGAAAGATCAAAGGGATAAGAAATACATAACATTATTCACAATCTGCTTTGTTCATAATTAGCAGCAGTGTCCGATTTTTTGGAAGACACTATGTTAACAGATCATAGTAGCATGTCGTCATTTACTTTTTGTTCACAGACTAAATACTTGGCAATAATAATAATAATAATAATAATAATAACAACATTTTTTAAAATATAAAAAATATTTTCACTGTAGAAATAATAAAAATTAAAACATGTTGAAGTGGAAATTGGCCTTGGTATCAGGATACAAAAGCTTCGGTATCGCTCGGTATTGGATCGTAAGGGAATTCGGTGGTATCGTCCGCCCCGCTGTAATGTGCTGACGCTCCCTCCTCCCCCGGCGCTGGAGCTGGTTTGGCGCGCCTGCGCCGCAGCTTCTCTCTCCCGCTCAGCCTGCACTCTGCCCGGCCTCAGCCTCCACTCAGCTCCGCCAGAACCGGCCACCACACACCCGCAGCCTCAGCGCACCTCACAAGGGCTGCACCACCGGCTACACGACTGTCATGGAGAGGAAGGTAGGAGACTCAGCATCCCTCCAGCATGTCTGCTTCCTTCTCTACTTCAGAATCTTCTGCGGTTGTCTGTGTTGTTGCCACAAGTGAAAGTCTGCCACACTCGCCCGGCCAGCTTTCCGTACTGTATGTAGCCTAGCCGCGGAGCACTGGCAGCTGCACAGAGAAGAGAAGAAAAGAAACGAGGCTGTGGACATTTGTTTTTCTGTCTGTGCGGAGATTGTGAGGTAAACGAAATGTTTGCTTGTCTGTGTTTTTCCTTCTGTGGAGACTGTATCTGCACAGAGAGGCAGTGAGGGCTCCAGTGCTGTAATGAGGCTACAGTAAGTGCAGCTCCACTGCAGTCAGCAGAGGCTTGTGTTCACCTTGCTTTCAGACACACTGAGCCACTTACAGAGGGGGTAGTGGTGAGTACTGAGCTACTGTTCGTAATGTAGTGGACCCCCCTTCAGCCTCATCCTTTTCTTGCTCTTCTCTCATGTCAAGTGGATAAAACAGCCTCCCACTTTCCCTTCACCGTAAGCAGCCACCACTCCTGCCTCAGCTTCAGCGCCCAGATGCTGTAAGGCGTGATTACTGGAGTGAGGGAAGCAGATTAGAGGGAATTTCTAAAGACCCTAATCAAGATTTCTGTCTAATTCAGTCACTGGGATATAAGCTAAGCCACTCACAGCGTGTTGATGTGAACTGCTTTATTCTAGTGAAACTTACAGTCAGAACTGTTCACCGTGGTGGTGATGGGAACCAGACGTCTGAAGGGTTTACTGCTTCTTAAAGGTCCTCCGCAGAAAGCTGGTGCATGAAATGGTCGTATGTTGCTTGATGGTAGTTTTGAGAGATGTTGTAAACCCATTTATGGTGGATAGGTACATGTAGAGCATGTCTATATAAGGCAGTGTTTTATTGTCCTATTTCAGATGTATCACTATTTTATCATTATTAGATATTACATATCGCTGCTGTCAGAACAAAACCTTATATCTCCTAAACCAGAACTTTACAGGAGCAAGAAAAAACCTGCTTTACTTTCAATGTAGGTAATTTTTGGTCATTTCTTTTGGTCCAGTCTTGATGAAATGTACAATGTAAAGGCAATAGGTACTTTCAAATACTGGCAAAAACTGAAAAATGACAAAAAAGTTTTGTTCCAACAGCAGTGATTTGGAGCCTTCACAGTCGTTTTTGGATAGCAAATAAAACAGATGTGTTTGTGTTGTAGACATTGCAACCCCTGGTTCCCATCACCACAAAGAAATCTGAGAAGGTAAGTTCTTATACAGTGCAATACAGTTCACAGCAAACCACTCTGACTGACTTTCGATCACTGACGGAATTATTCAGACCTTTAAGGTCTTCCCCTTTAAACTGAGAGGGTGTAGTTGACTTCATTATCGTCCACCTCACTCCCTTCATTATTGTGTTCTGCGTTGTAGGACTCACAGGCCATTATGTCACACAGTTCATTAGGTTCTGGGCTAATGCTGTCATACACTCTCTCATGAACACAAACGGAAGCATTGCTGTTATCGTTGCTGCCCTTTTTAAATTCCAGGAATGTTGTGTAGGGTGGGGAATCACATCTGTGGGCATAACACGTCTCTTCTTTATACATGTTTGGTGAAACTCCTTTTATGAATGCAGTCGAGCTGGTGTTTATGGTGCCTATTACATCTTAACTATTCTTTCGTGTGGCAGTGAAGGAAGCACTTTGGGAAGTAACTACTTGAGGATGTTTCAGAAGGCAGAACGCTTATTTTAGAAAGTGTAGCAAAAATAATAGCTCTTATGGTCATGTGGAAAAAACTTCACAAATGCCCAAATAGCTCGCCAAAGCCTGTTCCACTGACTGTTCAAAATAAAATGTCTGTATAATTTCATCATAATGTGTAAGCAAAGTGTGTGTGTGTATATATAAATGTTGTGTGTGTATATATGTACACTCATTCCTATATATACACAGCAACTTCCTGAAACTTTGCAGTGGTGGTGAACCAGAAGTTGTGATGTCTACAAGACAAATACAGTCAAAGGAAGCTAAGCTTTTGTATCAGTATGGTTTACAAATGGTAAAAACCAACAATAATATATAAGAACATATATAGAACTAATGGGAGTCAAGAGAGAATAAAACAAGTTTACAACAACAAATACAGTTGTTTTACTTACTATACAGAATTAACCTGGATGTGTCTTTTTTCAGTTTTTATACATAACATAATGGAAAATATAGGTTTCCTTTGGGTCCTATTTTTTGCTTTGAATGTCCTGCAAGTATCCCTCTACCATAAATGGATTCGAATAAATTTGGGTCCACATCTAAAAATGATCATAAAACAGTGTCTCCATCAATGTCTTCACCAAAACCCAACAGAAAACAAAAGACTTATTTTTGTCTTAATGTATCGTAGCATCACAGTACCACTTTGCCAAACTGTGACAACATGCATCGTGGAGGATGAAAATTCACATATTAAATCAGATGTCAGGCATATTTGGAAAACAATGTAACAGTTACTTGGAATAGCCTTAGGCGAGGTAGCTTTTAGAGGTATTAAAGTTTTCAGACATCTGGTTCCTATTACCACCACTGATCAATTTTGACTCTAGCTGTGACTATGGAATGGTGTCTCTAGAATTCTCTAGAATGGGGCACCCTGTGGAACCACCCCAAATGCCATTTTAAATTTAAAAACCATGGAATTTACGCTTTAGATCACTGCTGAGAGCTCCTGTACTTTAGCCTGATATATCAGCCAGAAATGGGCTACTACACAGTTGCCATTCAATCTGTACCTTAAGTAGAAACCCATTTATAGTAGCCATTGAATGAATGTATGGTTACTGCACTATCATCTTCATTGGACAGTAACTACTAATGTTATTCACATGTCTCCACACAGCTGTATCTGTTCTGTGTCTCTAGACAGAGCGCCCTGTACACACAACTGTAGTGTGTTGCTGTGAATCATGACTTAAGGGCTGAGGGAGTGCATGGCTGGGGTAGCATCTCTGCAGTAGCTGCAGAAATCTGTGTGGAATGCAATCTGACTGTCGCATCACTTCTGCATGAGTGCATTGCAGGAACTCGTACTGTCTGAAGAGATGATGAAAGGCTATTTTATTACAAGGTCACTCCACCTCTGTATATGTGTGATAACTTGCTGTAAAAGCTTTATGTGAAATCACCTTTTCCTTGATGTGCAGAAGTGGAAAACCATACTGATGGGAAGTATTTGGATGTCACCAAAAAGATGATTACAGTGAACACCACCTCACAGTTGTTAGTGCAGCTAAGAGAACATTTTTGTGCGACATCCAAACAGGTGTGAGTTACATTCTGTGATCTACACTCATCAGATTCCATTTGGACTTTTGATTTACATTTTATAGTCCCACTGGAATGTGTGACGTCTGTGGGACAAAGAGAGAAAGAGCAAGAGAGCACTTCTGCTTCTTTGTACAAGGAATATAAAAACAATAGTCTCCTTTCATAACACAAGCATAAGCTGCGCTTTACATATTTCTTGTGTGGTTTATGGCTCTCATAAAAATCTACACAACTCTGAAATCAGTGGTTTAGCAGAGAGTGAGTGTGAGTATATCCAAGGTTTCATACTAGCAAGCTTAGATCAGCTAATGTAGAACTGACTTCATCGACTGTTGAATGCCAGAGCTTGATTTATTTACAGAATTGTGGACGATAGGTGGTGTATTCATTGTTAGTTTATTGTGTCCTGAGAACATAAACTGTACTTTTGTCCAGGAAGTACTACTGCACTGTACATTTCCTTGTGAACTCCAATTCATTACATGATTCTGAACCTTAAGTAGCATGTTTTGCTCTTATAAATATTAAGCTAGAAAAGAGCATTACCTGAAGAACATGCAGAGTCACTGCAGAGCTTAAGTGATCTGAGAATGGTTGTAGGTGGTTACTGCGGTATTGTGTTGTACGGTGGTGTTGCTAGAAGGTTGCTAAGACGTATACACTGTGGATTAGATACAGAGACGTGAGGGTCAGTATGTCTGTGGATTAGACACGTACAGGAGTGCAGGACAGTATGGCTGTGGATTAGACACATAGAGGAGTGAGGGTCAGTATGACTGTAGATTAGACACAGAGGAGTGTGGGTCAGTATAGTTGTGGATTAGACATATAGAGGAGTGAGGGTCAGTATGACTGTGGATTAGATACATAGATGAGTGAAGGTGAGTATGGCTGTGGATTAGACACATAAAGGAGGAGTGAGGGTCAGTATGACTGTGGATTGGACACATAGAGGAGGAGTGAGGATCAGCATGACTGTGGATTGGACACATAGAGGAGTGAAGGTGAGTATGGCTGTGGATTAGACACATAGAGGAGTGAGGGTCAGTATGACTGTGGATTAGACACATAGAGGAGTGAGGGCCAGTATGGCTGTGGATTAGACACAGAGGAGTGAGGGTCATGATGTCTGTGGATTAGACAATAGAGGAGTGAGCATCAGTGACTGTGGATTAGACACAGAAGAGGGTGTGGGTCAGTATGGCTGTGGATTAGACACATAGAGGAGTGATGGTGAGTATGGCTATGGATTAGACACATAGAAGAGTGAGGATTAGTATGGCTGTGGATTAGACACAGAGAAATGTGGGTCAGGATCGCTGTGGATTAGACACATAGAAGAGTGAGGGTCAGTATGGCTGTGGATTAGACACAGAGGAGTGAGGATCAGTGTGGGTATGGATTAGACACAGAGAAGTGTGGGTCAGGATCGCTGTGGATTAGGCACATAGAGGAGTCAGGGTCAGTATGCCTGAGGATTAGACACATAGAGGAGTGAGGATCAGTATGGGTGTGGATTAGACACACAGAGGAGTGAGGGACAGTATGGCTGTGGATTAGACAGATAAAGAAGTGCAGGTGAGTATTGCTGTGGATTAGACACATAGAGGAGTGCGGAACAGAATGGCTGTGGATTAGGAGTTTATGCTGTTTGGTGGTTGTCAAAGGAAACAATAGGAAGCTACAGGACTTGTGTGGTGGTGAAAATTAGTAGGAGTCTATGGGAGGAAGGAGGGATGAAAAAAACAGGTGAGTGTGCATCAGAATAACATTGAATTTGTCCTCAAGGGGTCTTGATTTGAGATGAATGTGCACTGTGTACTGTCTTTTGGTCAGGCAGAAGTATATTAGTAATTGAATGATTGTACCAAAAATTGATGTCAGATCAAAAAGCTATATACAAGCACCCCATTCCCAATTAGACCACACATTCCGGAGTTTGAACAGTGTAGATGTCTTGAAAACTGTTGGATGAGATAGTGTCTGGCAGAAAAGAAGAACCCAAAAGAAGAATATTAACTGGATAATAATAGTGTTGGGCATAGTTGTGCAATATACAGTCTGTAAATATATTGTTGATTGTACCCAAAAATGCACTCAAGACAAAATTATTAATGAAACTGACATTTGCAAGCTTCTTGTTGATGATAATAGGAATCTTAGCATCATACTTAATGATATAGGAGAAATGGTTTTGTGTATGCATTGAGCTTTGCCAAATTCAAACTGTGGAAGTAACCTGGGTAATGTGCAGTTTAGCTCAAATGTACCAAGACCAGCTGATGTCAATGATGGTTTCTGGTACCTTATTGCAGGTTTTTTTTTTGAGCCATTGGCCTTGTATTCTCGTTTGAAGCTGTCCCAAAAGGGGCCAGCAACACCTGAAAATTATCACAGTGGCTTGCCTCGCCACCCCCAATCTGTCAGCGTGACAGGAGAGAGGAAAAGAAAATAAGAAAGAAAGAAAGAAAGACAGAATCTTATTAGTATTCAAGGACCAGCATTTTTTTTTCTCTGTCACACCTCAAGAGGCATGGTTCTTTCACAAGTGTGAGAGCAGACCCAGCCAAAGGGAAGGCCGATTACTACTAAATAACTCTCTCTTTCAAATTCTCACGTTTCCTTTCTCATTATTTCTTTTTTTTATCAAGGTTTCCAGGTGGCACCGTTTGGCCATCCAAACGCGAGGACTTAGAGGTTCCCCCCGGCTCTATTCTGGGGCCTCTTTGTTGTCGCTGCTGTAATATCACTCAAGCAGAACGGCAGGTCTTTTCATTCAGCATTTTCCTGCCGTTCGTTATTATTTTCCCCTGAATAAATCATGTATCCTGCACTTTTGTTGGTGTGTCTAGAAAAATTCGGTAGTACTTGAGCACTCCTGAATCCAGGTTTAGATAGATTTGACTTCATTGTCCTTTTTCTTTCTCCACCGGTGGAATTAATGGCTTCCAAAAAACGGCTCACCGCATATTGAACAGCATTTGCTTTTTGTGTGTGTGAGGTTCTTTGCAGAGAAAGGTGGACAATGGTGAACTTCCTTGTTTAGCTGGCCTGGAATGCTTTGGCAGCATGAGAGAAAAGCCAGTCTTTGTAAGCCCGGAAACTTCCATCAGAGCAGATTTTTTGCAGTGAACTCACAGGCTGAGGATTTGACCAGAAAAGGAGCAGGTACCTACCGCCAGGTTAGCAGACAGATTCTTTTACCAGAAGCCCATTTATGCGTTACTGTGAAAAGACGTCAGCGTATTTTAGAAGGAATGCTTTGTGAAAATGTTTGTAGCCCCGTTCAGATGCCTGCGCAGTGCCAACAAACCGCTGCAAAATATTTCATGAGCTGTAGTGCCGTTCACTCTGATCTCTGCCTGGCTAGCTGGTTAAAAAAGACCTGTGTTCGGTTATCCTAAGCAGCCCTCTACCCCCTTCCCACACCCCTAGTGCTGCAAATAGGATATTTAATCTGCACCAGCATTGATTTATTGTAGCGTGACTGCAGTAATCCAGGCTAGCAATGGAGACAGCCCTTTTTCTTTCACACATAACGACAATATGATTGCATCTGGAGGTTTCTGTTCCTCCGTAAGAGAGAGCACCTCTCAGTTTGTTCACAGTGGACCGTGGAGGAATGGGTCGCACAATTTCAAAGCCTGGTTTCAATAAGTACTCAGTTGCGGGTTGGATGGGCTGCTGTGCTGCACTTACAGTGCGGGTCTGGGCGAGACGAACTGGGCAACACAAAGCTCCCCTCCACTGCAGAAATTGCCGGCTGTTTCTGAGACAGACTGTCTGGCTTTCACTGAGCCTGACCCATTTTTACGAGGGGAAATGCTCAATATCCCATTCAGCCACCCCAAGCAGACAGCGAGTGAGAGACATATCAAGTTAGTGGAGTGACTTGTTATTGTTAATCCATAAAGACCCAGGGCTAGCTTTTAACAGATGGGATGCGGGCTGATCGTGTGTGTGATTTCCAGCGCTCGGAAAGGAGGCATTAATGTTTTTCTCCGAAAAGAAATGCAATGAAATAAAAGACGCCGATTTTTTCGAAAGCCCCCGGCTGCACACATGATGAGCAGAAAAGCTGGATTTGTCCTCCTCTACCCCGCTGCCCTCGATCTGTCCGCTTCTGAGCTCATCCAGCACAATCAGAGCAATACTGAAGGGTGTAGGCTGAGAAAGCAAAGGTGACTCTAAAATTTCTTTATTTAAACGGGGGGGTTTAAATAATGAGCTGCAGATGTATAGAGATGCGTAAACCAAGCCATTCGTTTTCTAACTGTGCAGTGCATATCAGAAATCTTCAGAACAGTACTTCCAGTGAAAGGGGTGGGACATTTGAAATCAGTGGTCCATGCAGTGGTCCCATATAAAATCATTAATGACAGTTCTGGTACCACAGAATGGATTTTTGACAGCATTAGTCACTTCCTCTCCTCGCTACAATGCACTGTATTTCCATATTGAAGCTAGAAGGAGCTTGAGCTGGGTTTAGTGTATGGACATTTTCAGATATGTAGCATGTGCCTATGTCTGCATGCCTCTATAGTAACCAGATTAGCTGTACAGACAAGGAACCGCGCCACATTTGATTCTATACATTTCTCCTCAAAAAGCAATAATGGAGTGACCAAGACTGCATGTTTGCTTATTTAGTTTTGTACTGGAGCCACAAGGCTGATCCGGCTAACGAGTAACCTGTGGAAAATAAAATAAAGCAAAGCCACAAGCATAATCCAGCCTGCTAACTGTTTTTTAAGCTGTGCAGTGATTATTTTTATAGGCAGCAGTGGGGCTGAACAATTTGGGGAATATATCTAATTGTGATTTTTCTGACCAATATTGCAAGTTGCGATTTAAATGTGATTCCTCTTCATAAACTGATCTCCAGGCCTGTTTGTTGGTAGAGAGGACCAGAATATCTGCTGTTTTGTGGCTTGAAGCTTGAATGCTAGGTACTTAAATGATAAGTTAGTTGTGAAGTCATATATACAGAACATGGGCATGTTGTTGCTTCTCATTGTTCAAGCATATCTATAGGCAGTTCACAAGCTCTGTGTTATTAGGCTAAATTTTCTCCATTTAGGAAATAATTATTGATAATGTATTATATGATGACAGTTGCAGCTATTTTTTCATTTACACTCTTTTCCATAAATACAACCTGCTCAAAATGTCTTTTAATCTGTTCAGACCTCATCCCAATCTTTGTTTAGATTGCACAACACAGTGTGACTTGCCCTGTACTTAAAAGAATGAACTTCAGCGTATAGCTTAATGCAGCGGGCAACTATTTCAGACAACAGGTAACATGCCAGAATTCAACTCCCCTGTTGTATGCACAAAAGACACACAGACATGTGGATGCTGGATTACATTTGCACATTCTGTTGTTGTAAATTGTAAATTCAAGATCAACTGTTATTTGTAAAAAGAAACAAAAGCAGGCGTTGCTAACATAATCTGTAGCATCCATAGAGATGCACCTATATGGAATTCATTTATGGAAATGACTTCTAATCTTGGGAAGCAATGTTAGGGTCATAGCTCCAGTGCTAAAATAAAAAAGAAAGCAAGGAAATCATGTCCTAGCTGATCACTACACCTGGGGAAAGCTGAGGATCAAGTAAATTAGATTTTATTGCCTTTCTTTAAGGAGGGATGGACAGTATAAGGAAAAAATAACTTTATTATATTATTATATTGATCATTATATTGACACTCTCGGACATTTTCAGGATACCCAATATGCATCTTGATAATTAGTTTTTCTGAGGTCTGATGAGTTTGAGCAAAAAGTAAAGCACTAATAGCACCACATTTAGACTATCAAAGTCTGTGGACAGATTTTATTCAGTGTTTCACATATCATGCTGCATTAAATCATGTTAAACAGGACTAATGATGCCCTCTTGGTAATGAAACGGGCAGTTGCTCAGTGTTCTTTAAGTACTGATGATATCAACAATATGCTCAGAAAAGCATGTTGAGGCATGATTTATCATGATAACAATAAAATATCCAGATTTACCCATTCCTACCTTTAACCAAGTTTTCCCTGAACTATTACTATAGAATTGAATGTAACAACTGCAATGATCTGCAGTTGATAGCCTCTTAGTATGTTCCCTGGATAAATGTGTCTGGCTTTAGACATATTATGTGACCAAGACATGGCCTATATTACTTCTCTAATTTTGCACAGGGGATATGAAGCTGGTGATGAAAGCAATTACCTCATCAATGACCTCTTGATTGTTTTGGCCGTTTGACTACATTTGTTGTAAGGGGAGCATTTTTTCGCTTAAATGCCTTTATTGGCTTTCCTCCTGGTAACTTGACCCTCTGTGCTACACTTTACTTTGCTGTCTTGCTGCGGTATATCACGTATTTGTTTTATTGATCTGATAAAGTTTCACATTTCCTGTTATGCGCTGAGAGGACAAAGCAGCATAACCAGCCTGCTGGCCAACATAAAAACCTTTCTAGCTGCAGTTTACACAGACTGTCTACTGAAGCCATTTTTTGGCCATGCAATTCATTTAGCGTTTTGTGCTAGCTCCCCTCACTCTTCATTCAGGTGAGTGCACCATCACAGGGAACAAGAAAAGCTCATTAGTTTGTCCCAGAACAGCTTGTCCTGAACGTTTAGGGTAGAACAGGGGTGAGCTTGGGGTTAACTGTGAGGAGTATATGATGGCTCAGCCCTTTCAGTGCAGCACTCGGGCGCAGGTCCTGCCAACACCCAGAGGATAAAGATGCTTTGTCCTAAGAAGCCCTGCAAAATCCGAAATCTCCTTTATCCCCCCCTCCCGCCCGGCAGCCAACACTGACTGTGACCATAGTGTTTTTTTCACCTCAAGGAAATGTTTTAGTTTAAAGATGCAGGAACTGTACTCCAACCTACCTGTTAGTTTTAATCATTGGATTTATCATATTGGTACTGATAATCTAATAACTATCTCACAAATTCATCACATGTGCATGTGTACATCATGAGCATAGCATAGCATTCCAGTTTTAACTCTTACTTAACTCTGACTATTGTTCTTCAGATTATACATTCAACTTACATTACATAAATCATATTTTAGTAATGATGAACAGAAATGATAATTGGTCTGTTTTTTTTTTATGTATGTGAATAGCGTGTTGTTAAAGAGAACTGACAATGAACTAAGGGACTAATAGAATTTAAACAGCTTGCTAAACAATATTAAATGTTTAAAGTTGTGAAAATTTTGTCACTGTCCAAAGACAAACAAGGATCTCCAAAATGGCAACTTTATGGGAGAAGGTAAACACGATCCTAAATTTGAATAAATATTAAATAGATTTTATTTCAAGCCATTGGAGCATTTCTGTTGGTCTAATCATCATGACATTTTCATACAATGTAAAGGTCAACAAAAAATGGACAATCACATTACAATACTTTATGGTTTTGCTGTAAGTTTTATTCAGTACGGGGGGCTATTAGCATACAAGCACTTTAGTGTTTTGTCATTTAGAAACAGCTGTGAACCTTGGAAGAATCTACCAAATATGCATGTTGGCAATAACTACTTTTAGTTCAGAAGATATTGATTTGCTTATTGTTATTTTGGGGTGTCCACTAAAGGATTTAATTAATGCTGAGTGTTGAATAGATTGTTTTTGAATAAAACTGTTTGAACATCTATGCCGGCCAGCTCTGGAAAGCACAGGCAACAAATGTTTTTCGCTCAGCTTTGTTATCGCTCAGATCATCTACTAAGTGTTTTGCTTTTTGGCCAGTATTTTCAGCCCAAAATTTCAGCCTTTTATCTCTTTTGGCCAAAATCAAAAGTGCCACTATAGACCATTTTTGCCTGTTTTTTTTTTTTTTTCTTCTGAAATGGTTCATTCCTACTGCAGTATTTATAATGTAATTCCATAATTCACCAGCAACATTAATAACATAGTTAGTTATTTAGTGGATTACTTGCAGCTTTCAATCAATTGCTGAAGCATGGCAAAAATTTTAATATATGTTTCTTCTGAAAAACAAGAATGAACACACCACAGTAACTTTTCATCCGATTTGAATCCTAGTAAAATGTGTCCACTTTTACTTACAAACACAAACGTGTGAAAGTGATATTGTGAAGATTGTAGAGATCTGCACTTTCCACAGAATTCCTCTGCTTATTTTTAATGACCTCCAAGTGAGTAATAGAAAAACAAAGTGTTTGAAAGGAGGACCTGGGACCGTCATGGAGGACCTGGGAGGCTTGACGTGGCTTTCTGCTAAGTGTTTTGAAGCGCTGGTATTTCTACCTTTGGGCATTGTTTGTCTGGTATTGCTCAGATCTGTCACAATATAATTATTTTTATCCGAGTGAATCTCTGAGATTTGGCAGGGAATGTTGTGTTTAACGACTTCACTGTCTGTCTCTGGTGAATGCTTACTTTTTAATTAGCACTTCACTATGCTGCTGTTTTATGGCCTTGTAAAACCTTTTGGTTTGAGCTGCCCCAGTCACTTTCTATTGGTTCAAAATCCAAATTATAGACTATTGAAGGTAATACTTTAGTGGGAAAATTGCACAGTTTTGCTTGTTCCAGAAAACATGCGGCCAAAACATGCTTGAAGTGCCTGAAGTTTGTATTTTTGGGTTTTGTAGTGAAGCTATGAGTCTTATGTAGATAAAAACAAATGGACACTTAGCCACCACTTAGTGTGCTCCAGACACCTTTCCCAAATAATGACCTACTAGCCTCCAGCCATACTGAGTTGTTAAGTAATCTCCAATAGATTTGCTTTGTGGTTTCTGACACTGTATGGCATGCTGTCATCAATACAATTCAACCCTCCAGAGGGCCACTACTGCTGTTTTTAGCTGCGTGTCATACTGTCCATTTTCATAGAAGACAGTAAAGGGGTAATTGTATAAAATTGATTCTTTGATTAGGTGTTTTTTTTTTTACATTTTCACATCTGTAACAAAAACAAATGTTATGGATGAGTACTATGTTATGAGGTCTGGTTGTATCCTCACTGCAGAATGACCATTGGTAGCCAGTGCCAGCCTACCGGTGACGAAAGTCCCCCTCCCTTTGACCTGCAGAAAAGCACAGTGTGTGATAATGCACCAATGTGTGTGGCTACACTGCGTATTACTGCAGTGGAATATGCTTTTCACTGGGCAAAACACACAATACAACAGAGGCCGAGATCTCACAGAAATGTTCTCTTATGCCTCCTGCAGGAGAACTAGAGAACTGCAGCTGAACATCTCTCCACCCCCTCTCCCCCCAGTCAATGAGACTCGTGTTTGGTTGGGGAGAGAGAGACTGTGGGGGACCAGCAGGGGGTACTCAGACAGACGGTTATTTTCATCTCCCCAAACAGAGATTTTCAACCCCTTAGTAGTAAGCTGGTCCCCCCACATGGATGGTGCATAAGAGTAAAACGGCTGTTACAGGTCAGGAGTTAGGAGGGTGTATCACTTTAGTAAATGTGTACGAGACATGGCTGTTAGACTCAATTACTCTTATCTGACGTTTCTAATTATGTGGGCAGTATGAGCAAGTACATGTCACATTTTAAGGAAGTTTTTGAAAAGCATACCTGTAAAACAGAATGTGTATATGTTACATATACCAAGATTACAGTGTAATGATATGTAATATTGGTCTGTTATATGTAAGATGAAGATCATAAAGGCAGACAATGCTTGATAATGTACAATACAAGGACACCACAGTTCAACGCAGTGGGCAAGTAGATTAAATTCTGGGTTATGTCTGCCAGAGCAGCAGATAATAAATTCATATCTGTTGTAAGATCCTTTCTTTTTCAACAGAGGGCACTGTTGAGTCAGAGTAGTGCTTTCTCTTGCACTTTCCAGTGTTCCCCTTTCCACTCTGAACTGCTGTGGGCAAGGCGTAGTCTGAGGGATGTGTCACCCATCCCTCACGCTTTCCACCTCCACCCAGTTGTTTGAAGCCAACACCCCCTTTACGTTCTGACAGTGAAGTGTTACCTGTGACAGTCCAGGTACAGTTAAAGGAGAGAATTGAACATCCACTCATCTTCTTTAGGCATTAATGTGCAGAGAGTAGGGGGAACTAGTTTAAACTATTTATTTATTTATTCATTTATTTACTTGTCTGCTAAAATAGTGCAAACTCCAAAATACATTTGTTGTTCTTCACAATGCAGGACATCTCGGTTGCTGTAGGTTCTGCAGAAGTTAATTCAGAATTAATTGTACCATCCTAATTGTTCCCCCCATAGCACTTAGACTGCTCTCGGTGAGTTTTTTTTTATAAGTGCTTCCTCTGGAGAGTTAAAGATCTGTGTGGTATTGTCTAGAAAAAAAGTAGTTTAATTATGTTGAGATGTCTTAAACTGGTCTTTTCTTGTGTGACAATGACATGATGATTTAAATTGGTGTTGATGAATCATTACTTTAGATGACAGAGCATAAACAGGTCAAGAATGTTATTACTAGGTCTGAGAATTAGAAGTGTGGTATTATTATGGAGGCAGTCTATATTGTGATTAATATAACATGGTTCATGCTTGGTTCAGTATCTACTTGAACACTGAACAGCATCAAGATTGTGTTTGGCAGTTGGGCTGCCCAGTATATCGTTTCAGCGTCGCCATTGCAAAGTATTCACAAATTGGAGGATGTGCAAAGTCTAGTAAGACAAATGAAATGAAACATGCCATGCTACAACTGTTTTGCTGCTTGAAACAAAAGAAAAGTTGGGTTTAAGGCTTCTCGGTTATACTCTGTTATACTCTGTATAAGAGTAGTCACAGCGCTCTTCTGCTTTTGTGTTTTGTGTGAAACTCATTACAGAGCATTAAAGTTCAGGAAAAGATGGTTCACACTCACTAGAGTGTTAAAAAGTCATTTCTCAGCTTTTTTTGTATTATTCTATTAGTATTATTTTTATTTGTATTTATTTATTTATTTTTATTTTACAGTGAATAATATTTTCTAAATATTGATGTTCGAGTCATCTGGTGAATAATCCTTAATATTTTTAATATACAATATTTTTCAATTATTATACATATATCAATTACAAATATATATAT
>CM067482.1:22137406-22149260 GCA_034552555.1 Semaprochilodus insignis
ATATATATATATAATATTTGTAATATATATATAGTGCAGACTTAGTTGGTAGTTATTGTTGTAATTGAAAAGTACAGAGTAAATAGATAAAGTGTGTAAAAATGTGTAGCTGAACCTTCAGGTGTAGCTGAACATTCAGGTGTAGCTGAAAGGTCGTTCATTGTCATCAAATATATGTTAACAAGTTTTAAGTAGGGACAATTGAATAACACTGGGCTCGTCAACTGTCTCTAGATGTAGTTTAGAGTCAGACTGGCACTCTATGTTCAACGTCTAGGCTTTGAACACTATATATTTTCCCCAATTGTTCTAGGCCTAGTCAAAAGTTAGTCTCTCTGTGGCAAGTCTCTTCAAGGTAAAATGCTAAGGCTCTGGAAATCAGAGACTGCCAGCAGTCAATTAGCATTTAGCATTTAGAAACTTTGTCATTCAGATAGCCTTATGAATAATTCAGCATCTCCTTGTGAAGGTGAGGGGATGAAATAAGGCTGTGAAGTGGGATCACACTCCAGCTAATGAACCGCTATGCTGAGGAAGTGTAGTGGCAGTTGATCTGGACGGGCTGTTTTTCAGTTTCCATACTTCAGTGCTTAGAGAGCACTTGACTGACTATTAGTCAGCGGGTCCACGACCACTCACAGTACACATGTAGAGGAGCGGATGAACGGCCTGCACCTATTTTACCTGATGCAAGCTTTTCCCACTGTGCTGTAAAGTAGTAGCGGTTGCACCAGCCGTATTCATGAACCCATTGCAGACTTGGATTACAGCCACTCTTCAAAAGTCACACCTGCATTTCTTAACACCGGGGGGCATCTGACAGTGTAGGCCTGAATCTTTTCAGTAAAATACAGAAGAAAGTAACGAAATCAAAAACAAATTAGAAAGAATAAAATATGAAATAATTGTAACAGTTTTTGATTTATGCTCAAACAATGTAACAGTTTTTGATTTATGCTCAAACCTGAATCGTTTGTCAGGTTCTACAGTATAAAGGAGCTCCTGAAGATCCATCTATCTGAGCATGGTGTTTTGCTACATGTTATATTGAAGGCGAAAGCAGGTAGTTTCTCAGTAGGCCAGTATCCTGTATGTTGTGGACTGACCTAATTAATTAAAGCTGCAGTAAATGGACATTTCTGTTCAAACCCACTGAAATATTAAAGCAGACTTCCATGCATAATCCATAATTTAATACATGACTCTTTACCTCAGAGGTAATTCAGCAACACCATGAAGCAGTAATATGTAACTTCAAGACAAAACGTTAAAAATAAAATTATATTTTATTTAAAAATTAAAAATGATATTTTTAGGCTTCGGTTTCCATAAACAGACCATAAGGTTGTGACATTATACTGTTATAATAAACATTATACTGTACCTGTTTTTAATTGTCTTAAAGACTCTACAGGCTTATGCTTAAAAGTTCCAACTGATGAGATGTCAGAAAAATAGATATCATGAACTCTAGATGTATCACAATAATTTATTTCTGCCATATGGCCACCTCAAATATATATGTTGTTGCAGAAAAATACATTTTTTTGCACAGTTTAAAGTTTCTAGGCACCCTTTTAATTTAGTGAATATTCATGACGGTCAGACCAATAGAATTCATCCAAAACTGCTTAGAAACAAATCTTGTTATATCAACCTCCACTGCAAGTTAAGAAAGCTTTTTTTTCCTCCTGTAAAGCTCCGTTCTGGAGGTTTTTAAGGTGGACTGCAGAATTCCATGAGTGCTGTTTTATAGTTTCATGTGTTCATTTTCATTCTAAAGCATTAAGCTAAACATAAGTAAAACCGTGTAACCATGTCTAAGCCTTTGACTTGTACTGTGTATATGTTTTCATTTCTATATCATTTCTTTTATTAGTTTATTTTATAGACGGTTATGAACTAAACATTCTGCTTTAAAGCTATGAGTTGGCCAAAATCAAATGTAATACCTGATCAACTGGTAATTGATTATTTGTTAGTGATAAAACAGTAGAAAATTACTGTTGTACTTTATAACACCCTGCATGTATCACTTTGTCTTTGAGGTACTTTTAAAAAATTATATTTTATGTAAAATAAAAAAGTAATATTTTCAGAATTTTCAGAGTGTTTCACGTCAAACCATTCTGAACTCTTGCATAATTAATTATGCAGAACTTTTGAAAATAAAAAGGGCATATTTCCTCTATAAACCTTTAATACACAAGGATGTGAATTTTAGGTTATTATTATTATTATTATTATTATTATTATTATTATTATTATATTGAACTAACACTTCTTCAGATCCTGGTTTTCAAATGAGTGACATGTGAGTTTTGCTGGCTGAAAGAGTAAGAGATAGAGAGAGACAGAGAGAGAGAGAGAGAGAGCAGGGAGCTTTCCCTTATCTACTGATGGAATGCAACAGCTGCTGGAGCCTATGGGAGTGTATGTGTGCACGCACGTGAGAGAGAGAGCGAGAGAGCGGGTGTGTGGGCCGGCAGGAACCCCCCTGAAAGCCCCCCAACTCTCAACCCCCCACATTCCCTCTCAGCCGGGCTCCTGAAAGACGGCTCAACCAAACACGAGCGAGCAAGCGTGAGAGCGAGAGAGAGAGGGAGACCAGAGCAGCACGTTCCAACTAGAGCAAAAGAGAGAGAGGGAGAGAGAGAGAGGGAGAGGAGGAGAAGAAGAGAGTTAGAGGAGGAGGAGGAGGAGGAGGAGGAGGGCAGAAAGCGAAGGAAGTGGAGTGAGTGAGTGAGAGAGGGAGCAGGAGCAGGAGGAGGAGGAGGGGAGGTGGGGGGGTTGAAGAGGAGGAGGTGGTGGAGGAGGAGGAGGAGGTGAACGGAGAGTAAGAGGAAGAGAGGAGAAGGGAAGGAGAGAGGGAAAGACAAAAGAAAGAGGAGAGGAGAGTGGAAGTGAAGGGGGGAAATGGCTTCGGAGGAGTCAGCCGGAGGGGCGCGGAAAGCCACCAAGAGCAAACTGTTCGAGTTCCTTGTCCATGGAGTGGTGAGTACCCTGTGTGTGTGTGTGTGTGTGTGTGTGTGTGTGTGTGTGTGAGAATGCAGCCACAGCCATCTGTGTGTATGTGTGTGAGGTAGCTGGGAAAGCCGTCCATGTGAAGGTTATTTCCAGTCCTAGCATGCTGCTCTTTCTTTTAAAGCAGGGAGAGAGAGAGGGAGTGAGAGAGAGAGGGAGGGAAGTAAGTCAAGGGAAACGAGGCATGCATTTGTGTACAGAAAACGAGAAAAAGATCAGAAGGGAGGGAAAACAGCAGAGAAAGGCTGAAGCTAGCTGTCCAGTCATTGGAGGACGGATGCCATGGACAGCGTGCTCCAGAACGGCGGCTGTTTTCATTCAGAACAATGCTCTCCTTCAGCCTGAACACGGCACGCTGACATTATTGTAACTCTTCAGACCACACGAACGTCCACACCAACAACATTCAAGCATGCAGCGTGTTGAAGGATAGATTACTCCTAGAAAACAAACGCGCTTCAGAGATTCTCTGTGAAGGGCCGGCTAGTAACTCAGTGAACTACACCCAAACTAGGGATCTGTGAAGGACCAGTTTTCAAATAACCATTTTATGATCTTTTAAAGGGTCTCCAGACACTGTAAATGTTCTAGACCAGATTGAGGTTTTATTAAGAACCATTTAACCATGCAAAGATTTAACGTGGCTAGATTTCATCGAAAAATAAGTTTGAAATTCAGGTATTTCCCAAATTCTGGCTAACGAAAAATGGCTAAGGTGTAAACACAGTCCATTGTAGAGAAGCTTGCTGAGTCAGATTTTTTCACAGTGGTGGTGATGGTAACCAGACATCCCATGGCATTAAATGTCTACCTGATAGAAAGCTGTTACATAAAATGGTTATGAATATCTCACCTGATGCCGGAGACACTGCTTACGATGACTTTGAAATAAGATTTTGAACTGAAACATGCTTTTTAAACATTAACGTTTTACAGTCATACTGGAAAGGTGCGTACAGGGCCTTGTGAGGCATAATAGTTCTATTTCTTTATATTTGCTGTTTTTTTTAGTATGATCAGTATTATATACAGAAACTCAGAACGCAGGTCTAGGTTCACTCCTCTTTCTGGATAGTAATTAAAATGGCCGTATTTGCATTTCAGACCCTGGTTCCTATCACCACTGTTCAGTAAGTTTCTCTAAAGTGAACCATTTCACATCAAACTGTTCCTCCGAATTACTTTGTATACATTCCAACAATTATGCCGAAATTTTGAGAGCTGGGTGGAATTCCCCTTGCAGTCCGAACCTTTTGTTCATATACAGTGCAAGTGTAATCTTTTATTTATGATGGCTAATGCTTTGTCTAGACAGGACCTTAAGACTGTATCAGTGTGTTGTCAAAGCAGATTTGGAGAGAGACAGACACAGTATGTGACAAAATGAGGCTGAACTCTAAATTTGCGACCACGAAACATTTGACGAGTTCCAAACTTGTGGTACAGATGCGGAAATGTGTGAACATTTTCAAGCTCCTGCTTTGACCTGCCTTAGCAGTAGATGAACGCAGTGCCATGAAGCCTTGTCCGCCTTTTCTTCTAGGCTGCAGTACAATCTGATTTGTCCTTTTTTGGTTGGATCTGAGATTCTGGCGTGCTCTTTTAGTGATTACATTTAGGAGAGTGAGGCCTGCTTGTCACGTTTTTCCAGCAATATTGTAAATTCGCAGTTAAAGGCTTTTCTGGAAGAGTCTTTAAGCTTCTAAATGGCTCTGGAAAGTCCCAGTGATCTTTAACAGTTACAGTAATCAGCCCTGACCTACTGCACACTAATATACTAATGCAAGTGTGCTTGAGAATACAGAATGAAGCCACGGAGTGAGTGGGCAGCGGGCAGTGAGCAGAAAGGCACGCGGAAAAAAAAAAGAGTTTAGGTGAAGAATGAACGAAGCAATCACGTCTCAGCAGACTAATTAACCTTGACGAGTCTTTGATTTTTCCTGGTCAGACGTTTCCAGCTCCTTATTTTCACTTCCCCTTGACTCTTCACCTCTGCATGTTTCCATCTCATATATCTTTTAGCTTTATCTAAGCTGTCTACTTGTCATCTTCCCTACATATTGTGGCTCGCCAGCTCTTTCTCTCTGTTTCTTTAGTCTCTTTTCTGCACTTATTAAACAGTACAGTGTCCAGAAAGTAATCCACTATACTCAAACAGAAGGCTTTTACTGTTGTTATCTCGACTTTGGGTGAAAATGTTTGGCTCTGGAGGAAGAATGTGGAGGTTCAGCCTTGTTTCCAAGGCAAGGAACAGTGTGTGCATGTCAAGGTTTGCAGTGAAGAAGTGATTTGAACAGAATCCAGCATGAGTCCTCAGCTAAGCTGCCTGTTATGTACCAGAGGAAGTCTGTTGCAGGCAAATTATTTGATTTTCTTAAAGACACGCTCATAATCTCTAGTGCAGGCTTCAAAATGAGGTCAGTGAATCCAGGTTCTAGTTCGGAAAAGGAACCGGTTATGGTTTGCATGTCCTTTGCATTTATGTTCTATCTTTTTTATGCTGTCAAAGTGTCTTGCAGTCACTGCTAGTTTGTTTTGGTTGTAGTTGCTTGTGTAGGTGGAACACACAGTGTGTTGGTTAATGGCAGACTAACCTTTACTGTGTAACTGTGTGGATAAATAAAGATGACCTGAGGGTCATTTCACTCGAGGGGTGGAGTTAGTGGGTCCATGCTTCCCCATTCATTTAGATCTGAAACCCAGCAGTACTGAGTGGACATATAAATGGCCAGTGGACAACCTAGATGGCTATATGGTAGTATGGTAGCCTTGTGGTCTTATAGTGGCTATGTAGTAGCCACATAGTTTGCTTTACAGTGGCCATATAGTTGGTCGTAGAGTGGTATTTTGTATATGTAGTAAGTAGAGATGGACTGATCAGCATTTTAGGGGCTGATGGCGATCTCCTTTCATGATGAACCCACACAAAATGTAAATGAATTAATTAGTGAAGGTGGAGAAAGGCATGGGAAGATCTTATTTTTGTTATATAATACTGGGTTTGGAATTCAACAAGATGTTTACATCCGGTTTATTCTACTGCAAAAGTTGGGAAAATTGAACTCTGGATGGAACGTTCTGTGGAATGTCTGTGGAATGATGCTGCTTACAGTGGTAGAGTTTCCCATTGTGGCTCTTTTGAAAGCAATGGAATGGCCTTGTGCAGGGCTACAGTAATGTTTCACAAAATATGGCTCATACGTTTTACGTGACTGATCAGTTCTCAGGAATGGCTGGGTTAAAACCATTTAGTGGCCATGAAGTTGCCTTATAATTGCCCGTATAAACTGGGGTATAGGGCACATGTAGTAGCTGTTCAGCTGGCCATACAGTGGCTGTATAGTAGCAATACAATTGGACATACATAGTGTCCATATGTGGTACCATGCAACATAAAGTGGAGGGAGAATTAAATGTCATTTTAGTCAGACTGTTGTGTAAAGTCAGGAGCAGTTTTTATTTAATTTGAGATCTAAGTTAAGTCATGGTGCAGCCAGGGTACAGTTTAAATGGTTCTTGTGGAATTCCTTAAATGACCATTTCATTCACTCTTTTATTTAGGGCAATGTAGAATCCTTTCGGTTGGAAAACTTTGGAAGAACTGACTCGAGAATGCACAAGTAAACCAGCAGGCTCCTAAAGATATCTTCGGCTGTTCTTTTGTGTGACATTGCACCACGCTCTCAGAACAAGCCAACTTTGACCCAATTGAAATTTGTGCTTGACATTTGTTCAGCTTGTGTCGTTTGTGCAGAAAAGAACCCCCGTACCTCGACATGAGTGAATGACGTTTTTCCCTTCAGTGGTAATCAAGGTACATCTAAGGAGCTGTCAACTCAGCTGTCAGAGTAATTACAAAGACAGGAGCTTCAGCAGGAGATGCAAGCATGCCGGCGGGAGAACGCTGTTTATCGACAGGGTTCAGCTACAAAAGCCTGTCAGTCAAAAGCTGATTGGCAGCTCAAATGCTGTTCCAGTCTTTCTCAACAGCACGCTGTGGCTCAAAGTGACAAATTTGAGACATAATATGCTAAATTAACAGTTTTCCGTTTACCTTTTTGCTCAACTCCATCTTAAAATGTTCTTTTATCATAAAAGTTACATTATTGTCATTATTTAAATGTTTAAATTCTGGGGTTCTAGGAGAAATGTTCATTTCTGTAGGCAAATGTAAGCTTCTTTTAAGTTAACCTCTTAGTATAAAAAAATTTAACAATAGTTTTATATGCCTTATAGAACAATAGATGCCTAGCAGAACAGTGTTCAGTTGGTTTTCCATCAAAGACAAGAACCATTTAACCACACAAATAACCATTTATGCATTCGTATGTTTCTTTGAGCTGTCATGGTTCTGTATATAGCCTTCACTGTAGAACCACTTTTTAAAGGGTGTACTTGCAGGTAAGGAAGTTTTGTCCAGTGTTTAGTTCATTTTCATTAAGGGCTAAAATAAAGCGACCCAGCTGATTTAGGTCAACTTGCCTCACAGCATATCACATTCTGGTTCTCTAAAGAATAATGATAATATTTGATATACACTCCTCACACACATCCACAGTGGAGTGCTGAAGGTCATAGTGTTCTTACCCACTGCAGCTCTGTGTGTGTCTGTTCATTCAGTGTTCATGGGCGAGCCTGAGGGGTGAGAACAATATTGGTATGTGTGGAAGTCGACAGGGAGAAATATAGTGCATGTGAAACTTTGGGAGCAGTGATCAGCATCCCTTTGCAAAAATCATAATGTACAATCAGTGCTGTAGTCCCAGCCCACAAACATCCGTTATAAGGGTGAGCTATAATGGCAAAATTGTAAATAGCAATACTTGAAGCACAATACATGTTTAGTTTATTTGTAAAGCACCAGTGAGCCTAATATTTCTGTTTTGTTTTTTTGGGTTTTTTTGGTTCTGCTTTTGTGGGCCGATACATAAGCAATGTACAATAATACCCTGGGAATAACTTTCTAATGGCCGCTACATGGCCGCTGGATTTTGACACTACTATTGTTTTTTTTGTGTGTGAAGTCCACAGTCCTAATCTTTCTAATCTAGTACATAGGCGGTATCCTCACCCATCAGTTGGTGTCTCATCCCACCCTCACCCCTTTAACAAAACTGTGTTTCCCCCACAGTCTTTCTGTGCAAAAGCTAACCTAACAAGCATAACAACCAAGCTAGCTCTGCCTGCTTGACTTCTGGCTGTTCTACCGGACCCAGCAGCATTTCTCGGACATGCAGTTGAAGAACCTGACCTTCTTCAAAACGTCAGCATATAAAAGCTTTATAATGTTTTTAGTGAGTTTTAGACATAGCGGGTCTAAATGTATGATGCATGGTCTGCATCACCTCCTGCCTATGAAGAGTCTGTTTCACTCAATTCTCCCTCCGCTCACACTGTTGGGTTTAGTCCTGCTTCAGGGGCATTGCAGGCTGGGAGCAATGAACTCAGGGATGTCAGTCACACATGCTCATCAGTATATTAGGAGCACACTCGTTCTGATAAGATATTTTAAAGCAGAGTGCATTATATATCTGTCTCTTTGTCTTGTTTATCATTTAAACTGGATATTTAATGTAATACTCAATTTTACACAAATATTGTGCATATTTGATACTGCATTGCCTGAGACTTTTGATAAGTTAAAATAGATATGAAACACTAGCTAAAGAGAAGTGACAGATTTAGGAAAAGTTGCTATGAAACTAGAGAAACTAGAGGTTCCTTTTCTGGTATCAAATCTTCAGTATTGACCAAAACCAGTACCAGTTATAACTAGTAAGGTTTAAAGTGGGCTCCTTTTATATATAGGAGGATAATATAAGTACTTAATTTAAGATGTACTTAATTCATATCGCACTGTGTGAACCTGTTCTATTTCAGGATTGATCTATTACTGAATTAGATCAGATTCGTACAGTTTTTCCTCTGATATCAGATCCAGTATTTTCATAATCTGTACCAATATGCTAGGGGTGGGCAGTATAGCAATGGACCTCTTCACGATTTTTATAACTTTTAACAGACAAATAGAATGTGTAGTGGCACATACTACTACGTATTGCCCACCAGTACTATATGCCATTCCTAATATAAAGCAAACACTGAGCTTGAAAAAGTTATTTTACCCACATGCTATATTCTTGTGGGCTCCTCCCATTGTGCCGAGCTGAAATTGAGTTTTCCCCATCAATAGAGCAATTCCTTAGACAGCTACACCAATCTAAGACTCGACCCATCTTCGCAGTGTATCATGCTACTGATGTTGCTAATCTTCCTCAACACATATTCCAGTAGCCCATTTGGTGGTCTGTGTGATCCAGCGGTGTGTGGTGGGTTTTATATGTCTGTGTAAGAGAGAACAAGAATGAGAGAATAATGAGAGAAATTTCAGAACAGGCCATCAAGGTGGTTTGCTCTGTTTAATTAGCTATTGGATTATTCCTAGCTGCCTCGGTCACACCATTCACCGCTTTATGGAAGGGATAACAAAAGCAGCAACAACCGGCAGAGAGAGCAGACAGCTGTTCCAATGCCATGAGTGACAGCAACACCTGGCAGCTGACCAGACAGAGAACAGAGATGCTGCAAAAACAAAAGGACTACACAAAGGACAGCTACTTCTGAAGTTTCATCATCTGATGCAAACCTGTACCAGTGATCACGTTTACACACATGGAAGACAGCTGTGGTGTAGGAAAGTCATCCTGGAGTCTTTCTCTATGGGTTCATGAAAAAGTAACCAGTCCAGTAGAAGGGAGCTGTTCCAGGAGTGGCCAGAGCCACAGTAGAAATAATTATAAACATTATACTTTTTATTTCCTTAATAAGCTATGCACGATTGGGATATGTCCAACAAAGTAATTGCGCTGTTCTGTTCCTCAGTCTAGTATTGCCATCATAATTAGTATCCAAGGTGCCCATATGTGCCCTTTATTCATTACGTGGGGTTTCCATATCCATATATATCTGTAGAAAAATCAGTGGAATACAATTTTTATTAAACAAGCAACTGAAATACGCTGTTTGTATTCTTTAGAGTTCAAAATATTATTCACACTGATTCAGAGCTAACAATAATTATCAATAGTTATTGACACATTATAAAAACATCACCTAGTATTGAAGGAATAGTTTGACTAAACAGACCAAAATGCCTAATAATAAATGGAAGCTTGTGGTGGCTATTTGGTGGCTGTCTTTTTTTCACTGATTGTTAGCTTCTGGACTGAACTATATCTTGTGCCTGTGTTTTCATGTATTTCTGTGTCCCCACTGGACAACATTGCACATCACTGGCTCTAATTTTGCAACCCATTTCTGTTTCATTTGCTCTTATTTCACAATAGTGTAGAGTCCAGCTTACAGGCCTGCAGAACAACACCACCAACATCAAAAACACACTTTCTACTATACACACACCAAAGGGAGTCGCATTCTGTTGTGATCGGGGGAGGAGCGATATTCAGTGGTTCATCAAAGCAGCAGCTTGTGTGAAAAGTGCCACCACCGTTGCCTCGTTGTCTCTCCAGTGTTTCCCCCCCAGGTGCTAACTTTAACCGTTATCATAGCAAACACAGACCCCAGATCAGATCAGGAGATAATGGCCACACTCGCACATTAACACCACATTCCTTTGCTGAATGGGAACACTTCCTGCATGGCTAAAAAGGACACGGCTTTCTCGCATTAAGGCCACTGGGTGAAAGTAATAGCCCTTAGTGGCCCAAATGACAGAAAGTTTGAGCTTGTTGTGGTTTGTTGGAGGAACTTTTGGAAGTGTGTTGCTCTCTACTTTTATATGAATATGAAAAACTGTCCAAAATAACTGATTAAAAATGAGGTAGAACTGGGCGATATGGCAGAACCCTTTTAGTGCTATGTAGAACCATATACAACACATTTTCCATCGGTCTGAAGAGTCATTTCACCATGCAAAGAACCATTTTAAGCATGCAAATGTTTCTTGGAGTGTTTACGATTCTATATAGAACAATTGTCTCTACCAAAGAACTCTTAAAGAACCTTTTCTTTTTAAGAATGTAGATTAGGTAATGTCTTTTTTGAGTAATACTATTATTCTATTGTGAATTGAAGAACCGCTGGTTTCTGTAATGGTAGACTTAAATCCATAAAGCCATAAAAGTCGTTTTATTTCATGAGTTTGATTTTGAACCAATATCTCTGGTGAAACAACAAAACGCTCGATGACTTCCTCTCCTTACAGAAAGCAGACGGTGATGCCCTCATCCTGTATAATCAATGACATGGCTCAAATGTCCTGCACTCACAAACCTCAGGAATTAGATTAGACTAAATTCAACTGCACAGGCATAAAGGGGTCCTCACAAACTTCCAGCTACTCCACACATGGCGGCTGTTGCTAGTGGAGTGACCAGCACAGGTGGAAGGGTGTTCAGTGCACATTCATTGTGCTAAGTCTTTTGTGCTTTATTGAGTAAGCATGGCCGGTGAATACTGTTCCTTTTGTTTGCCAGATGGACAGCTGTCTCTTATCCGTGTCCAGTTTCACTGCTTGTATGTGGATTATTGAGGTTGGATGGTGTGTGTGTGTGTGCCGTCATTGTAAGATGATATCCATCATTCCCTGCCACAGATTTACTCCAAAGTCTTGGACACGTACCTGCTAGCCCAAGAACCTCTGACTTGAAAAAGTCAGTTGATTATTCCATTTCCAGTTCAAATGACCAGTATGTACAAATGATTGTTTGAAACAGGAAGCACAGAAACAGTATTTCTCTCTCTCTCTCTTTCACTCTTTCTCTCTCTCTCTCTCTCTCTCTCTCTCTCTCTCTCTCTCTCTCTCTAAAAA
>CM067482.1:22149639-22201290 GCA_034552555.1 Semaprochilodus insignis
CTCTCTCTCTCTCTCTCTCTCTCTCTCTCTCTCTCTCTCTCTCTCTCTCTCTCTCTCTCCTACTCGCTATCTCTACTCCAGCGTCCCGGAATGCCGTCAGGTGCGAGGATGCCTCATCAGGGGGCACCGATGGGGCCTCCAGGGCCGCCATATGGAGGAAACCCCACTGTCCGGCCCGGGTTGACCAGTCCAGCCATGGAGGCCAACCGAAAACGTCCAGCACCCTCACAGCAACAGATGCAACAACAGCAGCAGCAACAGCAGCAAGCCGTACAGAACAGAAACAGAAAGTGAGTATTGCAAGCCACACCCACGACAGGGGGTGTGGGGTATCAGGCTGTTACCATGGTTACAAGTTTGGAGGACTTGTTCAAGAAAGACTTCCACCTAAAATTTGCATAAATAAAGTGGAGGATGTTACTATGACTACCGGCACTTGGCTGTAGTCTCACCTACAGCCTTGAAGCTTCCACAAAGAGTGCGCCTCTGAGGCTGTTGCCAAGACGACAGACAAGTAAGCCGTTACCATGGCAACAGCCCCGGGGCTGTTACCATGGCTGCAGGCGTTAGGCGGCAAAGGCGAGGTTTGAGCGCGGTTGCGGAGTCTGCACAGTTGAGCTGGAAGTGAGCGTGCAATTGGTTGCACTCCAGTTTTGTACTTTGCCGTTAGCGCTTATATGGTCGTAGGTACGTTCTTTAAAAAAGCTGCTGCGGGGATTTAAGGAAATCTGTGTGCAGCCATGTGAGTAATCCCAGTAGTCCACGCCACATTATAACAACTACTGAGACATTTTCCAACATCTATAAAAGCCACATCCCATACACGGCTGTTTGTTTGGATACCACCGAACTGCCTATTAAGTTATATTACACAACGTGAGCGACTCGTAAGGCTACAGATAGCATGGCCTTTCTCTTTCTTCGCTTTTAATGAGGTTTTTGACTTTCGATTCTGTCCTGTATTTGGGGAAAACCCCACTGAGATGACCTCTTTCAGGATGCCCTATACAAAATGGAAGAAAATAGGCAGGTTACATGATCTCCCCAGCACAAAAGAGTATAATACTAATCCTTCCCTCAAATATGAAGCCGAAAAAGGCATGACCCTCCCCCAAATCTCTCTGCAGCTTCTTATCATAAATAATGAACAGAGGTAAGGCATAAGATGGTAATGCGTTGAGAAGTGCTTCATAAATTCCTGTGAATCAGGATATTTTAGCCTGTTTCATTTGAAGATTAAAATTCCTTTATAAGCTTCCACTTACAGGGAACCCTGATGGTTATGGAGATGGTCAGCAGGTACGCAGTGGAGAATACTGTTGCTTATATGTTTAATGTGTGCTTAGAGGTGGGCAATATAGTAAAAATAATATATAATATGGTATATAAAACATCAAGACATTTTCGGAATACACAATATGTGTCCGAAGATGCACATTGTAAAATCCAAGTAAACATGACTGATAACACACTCCTGAAACATGCAGTTGTTCAGTGGTTTTTACTGACGTTATCCACATATGCTCAGGGTTGTGCTATTGCTCTAAGCTATTGCCATATGCACAACGTATGCTACTGTGACATGACATCATTTATCACTATAATGATAAACGTCCTCATATTGCCCACCCCTGCATGTACTCTGTCTTTGCTCTGTCAGTCTCTTTACTAGCCACTGGAGGGTTAACAATGTTCTGTGTTTCTTATTTGTTAGTCTCGTGTTGGAGTGTTTGTCAGAAGGCCTGTATTTCCGAGGTCAACACAGGTTAACACATCAACTGCAGAGAACACACTTGGCACATATTTATACTTATATAGTTTATCTAATAAAAATAATAAAGTTTATACAGGCTGTATCACGTGTTACATACAGCAAACAAACATAGACATATGTTCTCTGTAGAGGAGAAAATCTGCAAAACATGTCATTTGACAAGGGACACCAGAACGTTTACATACAACGTTGCTCTCTCGAAGAAGAAAAGGCAGTGATTAGCTGGCAGTTTGCATGATGATATTGCCATATTTTGAATTGTCCTGTTGTCATTATGTACAATATTCCTAGGACATCCATGCATCGGAATGCTTGTGGTTAGACTCCGCTGTATCTAGGTACTTGCTGTCTGCAGCTGTACAACAATATACAGATAACTACAAGTATACGGAACTATATTAAAGAAAATACATCTAAGAATATGTACAGTTTCACCGTGAATATTATGTAATATGAATAAATATGCAGGTGTACAGGGACATATTGTGTAGGAGTTAACATTGCTAATGTAGTGCAAGGAGAGAGGACTACAATCAAATACACATAAATATATTTTAAGAGGAAATCTTAATTGTATAGTTTATATTAATAGTAATCTATAGAAGTGAACAGCAGCACTGATGTATGTAAGGGTATAATTATTAGACATTACTGGACTGCAAGGTTAATATAAAGTCTGTGTTCACCTGAGGAAAATAATATTTTTAAATTAAAATAAATAGATTCAGATGAAGCTCATTTTGACCATTCATATAGCTGTAACAAAAAGAACTGCTTTTTAATCACATATTTTGGACAGTGTTTCATATTCAGATAAAAGTAGAGCGCAACATGCTTCCAGAAGTTCCTCTGACAAACCACAACATGCTCAAACTTTCTGTAATTTGGCCCACTAAGGACTATTACTTTCACCAAAATGACCAAATAAGACAAAAGTGATTAACTGTGATTAATTGTGGTTACTTACACCCAAATATGCAAAAAAAAGTGTATAATATTTTGACAGTTCTAGTTTTTTCTTATGTTGTAGATTTTTTTTGTGTCTTAATTAGTCGAAGTTATAATAGATTATGATAGAATACTTGATTACCAATTAAACCGAAACGATGGTGGCCCTAAGGCGGCCCTAGTTTGGTCTCGTTTCTTCTGTTGTTCTTCTACTGTGGTCAAACGCATGGTATCATGCACAGTCTGCAGATAGCTTAAACCTCTTGTTTATTGTTTTAACCTGACTGTGTCTGTAGTTGCTGCCATTCAATTACTTATCAGTTCACCCCTAATGAGTATCTCTCTCGCTCACTCTCTCTCCTCTCACATCCAGCTGACCCCCTCAATTCGATCGGTCTGCCCACACTCACATACTCTCTCATCCTTGTCAGATACCGTAGTGAAATGTTATCTTGCATTAGTACCTGTACCAGCTCTCTCTGTTCTTGGTCAATCAATGACCACAAAGGCCCTGTGTGTGTTTAAGTGTGTATATGTGTATATGTGCTGTTCTGTTGTGTTTGTTGGGTCTGTTGTGTCTGTGGACCGCACATACACTGTGTTATAGTAGCTCTGCCCCCTGCTGACTCATCTTAATGACCCCAGGTTGAGGTGAGGATGTACTAAGAGATGAAAAGAAGTTCAGACTGACCTTTTTGTACTCTTTCACACAGTACTGATGGAGTTCTTATATTAAAGCTTGAACAATATGAACTTAGTATCATGATATGATTTATGATATGATTTATGAGAAGCTACAAGTTTATGGTAATTATGGAAACCCATTCCTTCCAGGTAGAGAAAAAAAAAAATGCCAATTTTCTGCTCTTCCCTTTCTGGCAGCATTGTGGCAAAACCTGGGACTTTGATCTCAGAATTGACTCAATATTTCAAAATCTTTCTCAGTATTTCAAAACAAGGAGACATTTTCTCAGAGTTTCAACTTGTTATCTTGAAATTATGAAACATTTTCTCAAGATATGGACTTATCACTTCAAAATAAAGACTTATTTCCTCAAGATACTGATTTGCTATCTCAAAATAAGTGTTGGCTTAATATTTAAAAATTATTTTCAGTATCCTATCTTGAAATAATGACATTTTTACTGAACATATTGAATTAGTACCTTGGGAGGTACATATATATTTTAAGTTTTGTTAGTTTATTAATATTAAATTATGAAAAAATGGAAATTATGGGATTTATGGGACTTATTAAATTTGAACATGGTAAGTAATTGTTTTGACATATTAATGATTATTACAACAAAGCGAGTTATACTTCAAGTAAACAAGCCACCATTCTAACTTACGTTAAAGTGTTGAGAAAATAAGTGGCTGACAGGAATGGGCTTCCATGTATAACTACTGTAACTGCAGGTTTGACTTTTAATGGTCAAATATTAAAGAAAGTCTAATAGTTTAAGTTAAACAATGACTGAAGTGATTGTCAATGGTCAGTTCTTAAATACGTGCCAGTTTTTATTAGTCACATTCCTTGAATTCAAATAAGGAGCTCAGTTTTATTGGCCAAACGAATTGTCAGTCAAGCTAATCTTCATACGTTTGTATATAGTGCTGTATTGTATTAAAACACTTGTTCTACCAGAACTTCAAGAGGACCACCAAGAAATAACGGTTGCCCTTCTTATGCTTATTCTAATTGAAATATTTATTTATCTCATTTGTTCATGTATTTTTTAGTTTTTGGCCATTTTACTCATCTTCATCACACATAAGTGGAATTAAACCCTAAAGACATTCATAGACATTCTCAAGAACACCTCAGTGCTCTCTAATGAAGGACCCTTCAAATCCCATCGACTCGTAGGAAGCCTGTGGGATTTCCTGGAGCCAGTGAGATGCCAGGGAGGCAGATGGACATGAGAGAGGCCCAATCAGATCCCACACTTGGATCAAAGTAGGAGTTTTACATGCTGCATGACAGATTTTCATGGCGTTTTTTGACCCCACCCCGTCCCTCTGACCCTTGCACACCCCTGAAGTCTGTCTCGTACCAAACCAGTCTGAGTATCCCTTAAGAAGCATTTTGCATTTTACTTTTGTGAAGTAAAAGGTCAGCTCTTGTGAATATTCATAGGACTAATTTTAAGCACAGCCAAAGATTTTCTAAACCCAAGAGTCTTAAAGGCTCTAGCCACGTTTGATCATTTTTTTCTGCATCAGTTTTCCTGTTTTACAGACTGTTATAGCATGGACATGCATGACATATGCTCCTGCTGCATGGCATGATGGGAGATGTAGTTTCTGAGAGATTTGCTTTCAGTGCAAGTTCCAGTAAGTTGAACGTCAGCGATGTGACAGGATTTGCCGGTTGCTCTCCATGAGTCACTTTCAATGACTTTAAAAATTCAGGACCTTCTGGTCGCTGAGTGTTAAGTGCTTCTCTGAGGCAGCATGTGAGGTAGAAGGTCTGCTTTGCTGTTTTGTTTAAGGACATGAGGTATTTGTGATGGTTTTTGTTTTAGGGGTGACCTACCAGATCCTCACCTTTGAGCATGTGTGTGCCTGTGTAGCGTGGATCAGTTGCTCTTGAGTCTTCTGAATTTTGATTAGTTGGAAAAGACAAAAAAGAAACAATATTGTAAAATATGATGAATACAGTTGTTTTTATTTATTATTTTATTGCACAGACTGGGTTAAACGGGGAAATTTGTGATCTTTGCAGGAAAAAAAGTTGGTCATTGTTCTTTAAATGCTGATGCTGTCCACAAAATGCTCAGAAATCCTTACTGTGATGTAATTTACATCAGTAACATTAAATATTGTAATGTTGTACCCACCTGACTTTCTAGTTTGACTAGTATGACTAAATGTTAGGGTTAATATTTTTTGAATATTTAAAAAATATAACCGGCCTTTTCCAAATGAAGATAATGATCATTCTTTCAATGGAAATGTTCACTTTGGAATGGGGGAGTTAATGCAGTAGTTCAGTGTTTTGGTTAAGCTGCTAAATAAGGACAAAGTAACAGATTTCATTTCTGCTGTAATATATTGCATCATATTTCCAGTATATTAAAACCACACTAGTTACCTCTTGATGCAACATGGTTAAAGAAACACAAAAGTCTGAGACCACATCTCGGAATTCTTTTGGGGTTTTTTTACATTTAAAGCTAGAAATAAACAATTCAGTGGTTGAGATTAAAACAGTCATTCAGAGTGGTTTGATGTAAAAATTTTACTTGTAAAGAAAAATGTCAGTTTTCTTTAAAGTGGTGATGATAGAACAAACCACTCTGAATGACTGTTTACATCTTAATGATTTAATTATAGTGACATTTTGAAAGAAATGGTTTTCAGTACAAAAAGTACAGATAGTTTGTAGTCTTATTTCTTCCACTGAAACTCGTGTATAGGCAACTTTTGTGTGAATTTGATTGTTGATAAGAGGCATTTACACATCTTGTGGACCTTATGTCAGCTTGAGCACACGCTGTCATGAAAGTAAAAGGCTTATTTAAAATATTAAGAAAGCCAGTAATACATATAAATAATTGTAATATTTTGTTTTTATTTAGATTGTAATAATAATTTATTTTATTATTTTAATTTTATAATGGGAAAAAAAATGCAATGTAAAAAAACTGATGTTAATTTACAACAGAAAGACTGCTGTAATCTACTGTATTCTTTAAATGTAGCAGATTGCTGTGAGGAATGGTGCACTGATGCATTCAGGTAGAAATTTTGTAAGCTTGCAAGTTAAAACGCCAGATGTGACCGTAATTAACTCTTATTTGCAAAGCATGCCTTTGAATATTGTAGTGATGGGGTGGAGCTTCCATTCGACAGTCTGATGGTTTTGGCTTGTTAGGGTTGTATTAGATAATGTTTTAAAACTGAAGACGTTCAAATACAGAATGATTACTGTAAATAAATAGTAAATCACTGGCGAAACCAGTAAATTGCTGTAATTTGACACTTTATTTTTGTAGTGTAAACACATTTCCACTACTGCTCTCAGGCTATTGGACCCCACTGTATGTTATGTTTGTTGGATGTGATGCCTCAGTTCATCCAACCACCCCGAGAACATCCATGATTGGTCAGAATGCTCACGGTGCACTGTAGTGACTTTTAACAGTAGTGGTTGTAGTTTCAGTTGCAGAGGCCATAAATCTGTGTGAAGGTAGTAGCCTTAGTACTAAGCAACAACTCAACTAACACAACACAATGTTTTATCGTCTCAAGTTATCAGTTGAACACTTGGCACAGAATTCTTTGAAGAAATGTTTCCTAGTACAAATGGAGTTAACTTGGTGAAAGCTTTCATTTTAGAAACTGGTGGCTGTGAACATCAAGCTATGGCAGCAATAAGAGCAAATCCAAGCAAGAGCACAACTGCACCTTTATTTTGAAGTTGCAAAATTAGTGCCTGCTGCAATCATTGCTTATAGTTGGTTTGACTATAAGGCTTCAGGCTTCAGCATCACAGCTTTGAACCACATATTGTGTACTCCAGCTTTCAAGATACAGAACAAAAGCCTTTTCGAGCTGTTTTAGTTTTATTAGAGGTCAAGTAATGTCATATGCAAGGGTCCAAGTGGCCGATTCAGGCAGGATAAAGAATCTGTGCCGTTTCCCCCAAATTTGCCCAGATACCCTGGCCCTTCATGTCTGATTAAAATTAAACAAGTACCAGGAAACAAACAGCAAAAACAAACTCCCAGATAAAACTGCATTGGGCTAGTAACGTAGGGCCGTTCAGCTGAACAGACGCTGCCCAACAGGAAAGACATTGCACTGCTCTAAGAGAGGTACTTGCAGATGTTTCATTCTCCTTCTAATTCTTCATCACCAAAAATGGTTGTAGATTACAGCTGTCTTGTTTTGAGCTTGCCCAGATAATTTAGAGCTCAAAGTTGCTCTTTAAATGAAGTGAAGAGACTTAATAGCTTTAGACAAAAAGAAGACATGAAAAACAGCAGAGATGAAGGAGAGATGAGAGATTAGTTGCGGATAAACACGAGCGGTATTATTTCAGCAAATCCAAGCACAATGTGGGATGTTACTGAGACCTCTACTAAAACTCAAGAGCAGACACATGTGAGATTACTGGGCTTTTTCTCATCTGAGCAGCAGGAGACCTCAGCAAAAGTCTTCTTTGTCTTTCCATCTGATCTCATTGTTGTCTGGGAGAGACTACAGAGCTGTTAAGGAGATCTCTCTTTGATTTTCTTCCTTATAGCTAAGGATAAAGGAACAAGCTCCATGTGGCCTTGTCTTCCAGTCACTAGATTACTGGGCTTGGTTATTATATTACCGTGAAATGAATTAGAACAGAATTTAAACAGATTTGACGAATTATAGACGGACAGATTCCTACTGGATTAATATTGCAGATCTTGTCAGTTATCACACAAAATTACAGCACTTCCCCAGCTGAAACAAACCCAGCTGAAACAGGGCTTTAGAAATGGCGATCTTTTATAATGTTTGTCATTTAAATGACAGTAATGAACTGTGTTCCATTTAGACATAAAGGTGGCTGTAAAATTAATGAGTGAGTTGACCGAAGAGTACTGAAAGAATACCAACATGGGAACTGTTTGGAGTGAGTGATGGTTGAATGTTGATGGAATTGCAATTGCTGAAATGATTGTCATATTAGGAGAAGAAAAATAACATGGGAAGGGGTGAGCCATGCTTTCTTTTACAGTCATGTGAAAGAATATTGGAATATATGGGTCAGGGATAACAGAACAACACATAGATACTTAGAGATACTTTGTCAAAGATGATAAAAAATAATATTTATTTGTGTAGCAGAGTAATCAAAACTAGAAACCAAAATCAATTTATTTCAGAGGCTTTTGGACAGCACCCCCACCTTCAGGCAGGGCCCTGGTTAGTCTGGTTCACTATTGCCCATAGTCCAATTCCCCCTGTTTGTCAGTACCAGATAATTATTTCAAAGATCAGACAGGTGAGACAGTTTAGCTAAATAACACTGTAATGGCCAACATTTTATAGACTAACAGATTAAGTGTGGTGGTCAACATAAATTTCAATGTAGTTTCAGATGTTTAAGCAGGAAAGTATGACAGAAACAGCCTAAAATGGCATAAAAATGGCATTTATGGCATAAAGTAGCAAAACAAAGTACAAAGAACTGAATGATATATGAATCTTTGCTGTCTTTTACAGCCCATATAGTTGAATTTATAGGTACAAACGGGTAAATACACTGTAAAACTCTTTGTTATTTGTTTGTTTATAGTCTTTTTATGTCATGTAATGTTTTACCCAAAGTAGTTATGCAATACTCACACTTGCCCAGTGTGATAATATCTAGAACCCTCTGGGCACTTCAGTGTAATTCATACTAGGAATATTCCCTAATATGACGTCTGTACTTCTTGCTTACCCAGACCTAGACTGTACTTACGGACCAGCCTCAAACCCACTTATTTCCAGCCTAGGTTCCTGTTTAGAGTTGTTTGCCAAGTTCCTTGGTGCGAAGCGGTGGGTGCCACTCTACTACCCGTCTTTGTGCCCATATTTGCGGGCACCATCTGGGCTGGCATCACTAAAACACACGCTCACACACGCGCACAGTCGCGCGCCGTCGGCATTCTTGCATCCTGGACCAGCCCCAGAATTTTAGCAGATGTCCCGGGTGCTACACTATCGGTCTCCATAGTAACATCTCTTTTTTTTTCTCTCTCGTTCTGTCTTTCTCTCTGTCTCTCCTTTTTCTCCCTCTTTTCTGCAGCACCAAGAGGAGGAAAATGGCCGATAAGATTCTTCCACAAAGGGTGAGTGGGAAAACCTTAGCGATCTGCTTATTTGGATATGGATGCGTGCTTGACTGCAAGTGTTTGTATGTGATTTTGATCGTGGCCTTTCAGAGACATAATAAGTGATGCGTTCTTGGTGCTGCCCAGAGACAGAAGGGGCTTTTGGGAGGCTTCCCGTGCGTTTGGGTCACGTTTTTCAATCAGCGGTCAAACTTAGTAGGGACAGCATGTTCTCACTGTGGTATTTGTATTCAGAGAGGAGCACGAAGCTTCTACAGGTGTGTAACCGTAACCCAAATAACAGGATGAAGGCTCCAAGTCCCAAAGCTGGCTGCAGGTGTGCGCAAGGCAGCATTAGAGGTTCAGCAGTGTTAGCATGTTGATTTGGCTTTGTAACCTAGAACTGACAAAGGGATACACCAATATGGGAATTGGGGGCGCTAATGCTGATGCCAATATATAAACGCATTTATAAGATGCAAAAATTAGGATGAGATCCATCCGGATTAACATTTTACAGAAATGTAGCTTTTATTTCTGTAGGCTTACCGAAATATTCTGCTTATCCAGTGTACAACAAACACGTCATATAATAACCGTTTGAGATATCGGTCACATCTGTCTGGTATTGATGTTTTTTTTAAAGCAATTATCTGTCAATGCCAGTACAATGCTAATATCATTCTGCCTCCTTAAATCTGACTGTTTGTTTGTCCATAGACTCTTAAAAATATAAGTACCAGAAAGAGTTCTTTCTGTAATGCCATAGAAGAATGATTTTTGATACCCAAAAGAACCTTGAAATGTGTGGAAATGTCCTTTATAAATAAGCCATATGTGCATAAAAAACACATCTTAAGGATCAGTGAACCTCTTCATAATGTAGATGTTCTAGGAAGAACCTTTAAAAGAATAAGATTAGAACAGTAACATTATGTGAAGGAAAGGTTCTTCACACTTGTGTATCTCTTTTACAAACGTAGTACTTTAGAAAACTAAAATGCTTCTGCTGTGGCAGCTTTTTATTTCTTTACACTAAAGACAAAGAAGGGCATAATCCCAAATATCTAATGTGCCGATACTTCAGAGAACTTATACAATGTACAATATACAATATGCCGCAGTACTTTTTTCCAGGCAGAGCCAGTAATGCCACATTAAAAATACCATTAAGAACCGAGTACAGATCATTTTTATTTAACATGTGACTCGCTGTAAATGTAAATCCAATCAAACAGGACTAATGATACTCTCACTGTAATAAAGCATGAGGTTGTTCTGACAGTGTCTGTATATTGTGACACTGTGAATTAATTAATTGCAATAACGGTAATTATTGCCTACTTTGCATTGTTCTAAATCAACAGCTGCCTTTTACATTATGTGAAAGGTCTTATGATGCATGCATCAATAGAAGTGCTCCAAAATGACTTGGAATAAATCTTCTTGCACTTTTCCATAAATAGCCTTTTTCGGGCTATAGGCTAAAGAACCTTCACATTATACAAAAAAAAAACATAAAATAAAAGTCTTTTTGATTGAATTTGGTAAAAAGCAGCAAGTCATGTGTTAAATAAGAATGATCTGTAGTTTTTGATAGTGTTTGTAATATGGCATTACTCGTTCTGGTTTGCCAGAAAAAAACACATTATGTTTGTCATTATGTCCTTCTTTGCCTTTAGTGCAAAGAACCAGTGCTACTCAGAGTGTGTCCTATGGAGAATGATGAGGATGTTTGATATGCCCCTCCAATAGTCATGCTAACCCTTCTCCCCATCCATATAGAGAATCTTTTGGTACTACATAATACTTCAATTAACCTTTTTTTGTATACTACTACTGTTTTTTGGCAAATCACAAGCATTGCACTTGTCAGTTTTACACCCCTCACCCCCACCAACACTGAGACAAAAGGTATGAGCGTCCTTGTTTTAGGAAGGACCATTACATTTTGCTATTTAACCATTTTACATTTTGCAGAAGTTTATAAAAAAGGGTTTTAATTTCAGATCTCATTTTCAAGCATGGTTCTTAATGGAACCAAAACTGGTTCTTGGTGGCATCTTTTTAAAAGTGTATGACAACAGCAGTATATACATTGTTTTTCTGATCTTATAAGCTTTAATTTCAGCTGATGAGCCTTTTTGGCTTTGTTTACGCTTCTATTGTCGCACACCACTCATGAGACCTGAGATATTATAAAAGAGTAGGTGTGGTTTTTAAAGGCAGAATGCAGGGGTCAGTGTGTGTGTATGTATTAGACGTTTGTGTGAGCAAGTGAGTGGGTGTGTTATCAGACGTGTATAGATATGGCAGAAACACAGACGCCGGTCGCATTACTCATAGACTGAACACGTCTGCAGCACTACATAGTCCAGATAAAGAGAGATAGAGAGATAAAAAGAAAGAGAGAGAGAGAGAGAGCGGCTGGTGCAGTATCGGAATCTATGGGTTTGTGCCCGGTATAGAGTGAAGCTTTTGGCACTCACATCCTCCAGCCATCTGTGTGTGTGCATGATAATGTGGCACTGGAGGGGTTTCTGTGGGTTCTTGGCAGATAGCACTCACACACACACACACACACACACACACACACACACACACACACACACACACACACACACACACAACACACAAAACACTCCTAAACACTACTGCGGTGAGTGGTGGAGGGGTCATGTGAATCTCAGACAGACAGAATGAGTAGTCATGCCTAGAAATAGATTAGGAAGCTTTTTGAACGTACAGTAATGTGCAAAAGTCAAAGACCACCCTTCGTTCATTTCACTTGCAGTCAGAATGGACTGGATATGTTTGAGGAGATTAGATATCAGATTCACTTGATGTTTCCAAAACAGTACTTCAACAAGTGATATAAAGATACAGAGAAACTAAAGATACGGGACTCCTGACAGGTGTGCAAGACCTGCCAGATCAACAAAACAGATAAACAGCACCACAAGCTTTTGTCCCTGAGAGAGGGCAGGAGGACCTTCCACTCTTTCTTCAGATCTGAAAAAAATCACTGGTGCTTCTGTCCATCCCTTCAATGTGAGAAGACACTAATGAGACTAACAGGGTGTGTAGCTGTTCAAGAAGCTGTTACTGAGACAAGGGATCAAACAAAAAAGCTGCTGGTGTTTTCAGAACAATGGACTGACCATCCCAAACCTCGGCATTATTGAACCTGTTTCTTATTACCTGGATTGTGAGGAGCAGAACCAACTTTGTGCAACCAACTTTTAAGACTGAACTTTGGAGGTGTGGAAAATATCCCTGCAAATTTCTTTAAAAAACAGAAACCAAGCCTCTGTAAAAGAATGGAGTCTAGAAACATTAAATACTGATAGTGTGATAGCATGTTTAGTTGTTGAGGCTTCTGTGTATTATTTTTTTTGTTTATTAATGTTTCCTGTTTTTTTCCTGACACTGAAAAATAAGTAATTTGTACTCAGTTGTAATTTAGTTAAATGGCTGTTTTCACTGGAAAACCAAAACTTTTTTGAGTTTTACACAGTTTTACTGCATACACAAACACATACCTACATACACATACAGACCAAATGGGATGTTTTGTTTAACCCCTTATTTTCCAGGTTTATCATTCAATTATTAATATTAATAAATGTTATTAAACATGATCATGCGTGAGATATGAAGGGATATAGGACTATTATCTATTATCTATTATCTAACTATTATCTCCTCCCTCAGATCCGTGAGCTGGTCCCTGAATCCCAGGCTTATATGGACCTACTGGCATTCGAGCGCAAGCTGGACCAAACCATAATGAGCAAGCGGGTGGACATCCAGGAGGCACTGAAAAGACCCATGAAGGTGGGTAAGACTACTGTCCAGTAGCAGTACATAAAATGTGTTATGCGTTTATCAGGTTAATCTGTAGAGCTGATGTGGAAAAACAGCATGCAGTAGATCATAAATCAGGTGTGACGTTTATGTGGATACTTTGTTTTGTTCAGATTTATTTTTCTTATTTTTGCAGCAAAAACGAAAACTACGACTCTATATCTCCAATACCTTCAACACGGCAAAGGCAGATGCAGAGGACTCTGATGGCAGCATTGCATCCTGGGAGCTGCGGGTAGAGGGCAAGTTACTGGATGATGTGAGTCAGCCAATGCAGTACACACATGCTGACTTAGACTCTCACTTCTTACTAAGTGCAGTATAGACTATATACTGAAAACAGTAACTCATATAAGGCTATTCATGAAGCCCAAATCCTTCATATTAGGCTATTTATAAAGTACTATTCCTTCATGTAAGGCTATTTATAAAGTACTATTCCTTCATGTAAGGCTATTTATAAAGTACTATTCCTTAATGTAAGGCTATTCGTAAAGTATTATTCATTCTCATAAGGCTATTCATGAATTACTAGTTTAGTAAATCTAGAAATAGATGGTAAAAAGAAATGCTATGCTAAAGCTATTACCATGCTACTTAATTGAACCTATACTGCAAATGCATTGTAGTTGTATGAGAAGATGGCACCCAGGGTCAAATTACATGGTTTGTGAATTTAACATAATATGAAAAAAAGAAAACATAAAATACAGCCAGTGCCATATGGGCAACATTTTTGCCAAACTTTTATTTGTAACGGACATGCTACAGTTTTGTTTGTTCTTGAGCCATTTCACCAAACATCTGTTTATCTCCTGTCACACCAAATCTATATAACATCAAGCAACCACCTAGTGGAGGTGAGCATTCACTACTGCTGTGATTCAGTCACTGGGTCCACATAATTTTCCAGTGAATAAATATATGTAATATATAGCACCTTTTGCTTCAAGCACACCTTTGGGCACGTTAAGCATATCATTCTAGTATTTCCATTTTTAAGGAACAGTGTGTAAGGTTTTTATACTGAACTGTTTAAAATGATTAATTGCTGAGGTGTACACTACTCAGCTACCCATAAAACTCCTGCAGTTCACAGCCTCTATGCCAACATCAACACCAAAGCAGAGGAACTGGAAGAGCCGAAAACTGCGGCCCACGTGCCTTTGTCTGAGTGACCTCATAGCCGCTGAATGGCAGCTATGTGTGTTTTACAGTGGTGAGGTTAAAATTACTCCCTTAGACTCCAAGTTTCCACCACAGCAGTATGCCCCACTTACCAATGAGGTCACTCGTCCGCTCCTGTGCAAACATTAACGTTCTTTGACTCCTTTGACTTTCTTTTCTAGTTTTATGCCCCGTTTCACTGAGGCCATGCTTTATATCTGAATGGAGCTGCACTTCAGAAGCATTATGGAGTAGAAAGTTCTCAGACTGTGGAAAAGACACCACTGAGAACGGCCTCCAAAAGCATTCTCCGAAAGTTTAAAAGGACTTTCTCTGCTTTCTGCCATAAACAACCATGCTGTTTAGTCTCAGGACACATTTATGGTATGTTTGGCCAGTGATTAGCACCAGCGGGTTGCTTGTGTTGCTTGGATAAGAATGAGGCTAAGAGTGAATGGTTTACCAAAGAGGTAGTAGCCAGAAGTTCTAACCAAAGCCGGAACGACTGGCCAAATGCAGCTTAAGCATATGTTTCGTAACCACCCAAGTGGAAACAGTAGTTACCGATGACAGTTTTATACCTTAAGATTCAAGCTTTGGTTTGAATGCAAGAGTGGTTTTCAGAATGCCAAACTTGGAGCCGGTTTTATATTGAATCTTTCTGCAGTTTCAGATAAAGAGTTTCCTGAAGCAGCATGAAAACAAATGAAAGGCTACAAAGGTTTTGATTTTGACTTTACTGCTTTTCTCAGCCAGGAAAGGTGAAAAGGAAGTTTTCCTCGTTCTTTAAGAGCCTGGTCATCGAACTGGACAAAGACCTCTATGGACCAGACAACCACCTAGTGGAGGTGAGCATTCATTACCACTGTGGTCCAGTCACTGGGTCCACATCATCTCCCAATGTATATATAATGTACCTCCATTCTCATCATCACATTTTACTACAAACTCGGCTCTTGTCACAGAAAGCTTTTGGTCCTTCTGCTGAATGTCACGTTTTTATTAGGGATGGGCAAGTAAAGCATATTTCCTATTCTAATATGCTCTTTGATAAAGGAGCAGGGTGTTAGATTTAGGGGTTTCTAAATTTGCTTAAATGCGGAGGCCCTGTAGCTCTTTTTAGAAGACACGGAGAGAATCTTTTGCATATTTTAGGTAGCTCTGTACATAAAACTCCAGGTCCCAGAAAAATATATTTTGCTAGCTTAAAACTCTTTGCAAAACTACTTCCAACATTAAAACTGCAGGGCTGAAGTCAGCTTTTTATTCACCAGATTCAGGTTCAAATCCTTCCATTATACCTTAAATGGTGCTGCAGTTTCTCTTCTAGCCCTTGAGGTGTTTTAATAAAAATTGCTGCAGCATTTAAAGTTTGTTCACGGGATGTTGGTGCAGTCGGAATGGATTTTTAATGTTAAGAGTTTTGTGTCATGAGAAGTATAAGAACCAAATGGAGCAAACAAAACCGCAAACAGGACAGTGACAGGAGAAAGCCTGATGGCCGCTGTAGATAGTAGGGTTTGGGGGTCTGAGGGAATAAGTAGGTTGCACTCTCAATTGCAAAGGTTACACATTGTTTCCTTAAGCAAATAATATTACAACATGCCACTGATATGAAACCCAATGGACATGAATAGCAAACTAAAATGTTAATTTAGTGATGTGTCTTTTGTGTTTTTAGGAGAGGGGGCGTAATAGCATAATATTATATATATATTGTACTGATATGTGCAATATTAATTGAGCTACACATACAGAAGTAGTGTGTAAGTCTCTCAGTATGGCTAACACAACATGCAGATGTTTCGGCATGGAGTGGTAGAGGTTCCCAATGGTGTCCTGTGATAATCCATCCCATGTAGCTTGAATAGTCTCACACAGTTCCAGCAGATATCGTGGCTGTTACGTCACTCCGCGCATGTCGGACAATCCATCGGTTCTCCTTCTCTGTGGTTCGTGTAGGTCTCCCAGATCCTTCATGTCACTGGTTTATGTCTTCTTCTATCCACTGGCGCCAACAACATGCAGTGGTAGTATTCTCGTGACCGGTGTGGCGCACAATAGAGCGATAAGACCATCCTGCTTCTCAGAGCCCTATGATGTGACTCATCTCAAACTCTTCCAACTGCTTGAATTGCTTTTGCTCTTCTCTGAGGTATACCTCGCTTGCAGATGATGCTACCAACACAATAGCATGAGTCAGAATGGAAAGCACACGTAACAGGACAACCTTATATAGTCAGTCAGGTACAGCAATAAGGCTCGTCCTTGCATACGTCACATGCGCACCCGGGTGCAGCAAATTTTTTTGGATGAGTGTATATTCTGATCTCTATTATGCCTTCTCTTTTAAAAACACATAACCATATACTGTATACACACACCCTGCATATTCTATTCCAAGCTGAAATCGGTCCAGTACTGATAGTTGAGATCGGTGTCATCTCTAGTTTTAGGCGTATGTTTGCATGTGTGCAATAGCTTGCACAACTTGCATAGCTGTTAGCTCATGTAGCTGTCAGATGTAGTCATTTCAGGTTTTGTGAGACGTAATTACCAGCTGCCAGTGTCCTGATAGCTCTTAGATGTTTTATTTTATCCACAAGCCTTTGAGTATACAGTTACGTGAGTTTGGATACACATGCATTTTAATAACCACGCCCATCCCTAATTCATTTAAAAGTGCTAGGTCTTTTTGATTGATTTTTAATTTGAATTAAGTTAATTTGATGTTGATTGAGGAAATTTAGGAGAAGTAACTTTCGCTAGAGTTCGCCCCCCGTTGTCAAAAAGAGCTGCTTTGCTGAAAACTCATTTCACATTTTCATATCCGCTCCTGTCATGTTCTGTCCTGTATGTGAACTTCATGCTGAATTAGTGCATGTTATCTCCATTCACTAGTCAATAATAGAGAACATCAATAGCCTAGCCTTTTTTCAAAGGATAAAAACCCTACAGGGCCATGCTCTACCCTGCAGAATAATGAACCTCTCGTTCTGTGCAATAATAGGCTCATCTTCCTCAGATATGTCAATAGATGCAGTATATATTTGCCATAAGTGATCATCATGTAGACTTTTGCATGTTGGGGTTAAGTAGCACTTGGTGTTTGTCGTTGCAAGGCGAGTGTATGCGAGCATGCTTTAGTGTGTACAGTTACCTTGAATCTCTGGGAGCTTGAAATGTTTTTCTTTTCAGCTGCTGAGCAGCAAGGCTCAGGTAAGATCCAGCCTTGCTCACACTACAAACAGAGTCTGTAAAGTGGAGATTCTTTTCATCTTCCTTTTATTCTCAGGCACACATGAACAGCATGAAATAGCCCAAATTGAAAAGAATTCGAGTCATTTTTTGAGGCAAACATGTAATACATTATAGGTTGTTAGTTCCTACAAATTCTCTTTGTTTGCAAGCGCAAAAAATCAGTTTCAATTGTATGTGGGCACTCTTCATTTGCTTTCCTTATTACAGACATCAGTATGTGTACATGTCTGCAAGGTGCAGTATCATGTAGTTGTCTCACTGTTTTTACTCCTTTTTTATGCACACTCTTTTACACTGCAGGGAGGGTAGTAGATGTGTAGATATGTGGGTTTTTGTAGAAATGTATTTGCTTTGTTGCTGTGCCTGTAATTATTAGGGGTGGGAATCTTTTGCCACCTCATGGCTTAATTTTGATTCAGGCTTCCAAGATGCAGTTATAAAATAACACGGTGACACTATAATAACAGGCCCCCTCATATTGACATTATTATAACTCATTCTTATAGCTCATTATAAGAACTAATTTACTTGTGCAAGTAATTTTATCCAGTGTAGTCATTACAGTATATTAGTAGAAAATTTGGTTTATTTTAAGAAAAATGCTGGTAACATATAATATAATATAATATAATATAATATAATATAATTTCTTGAATTTGCTTGAGACAATTACTTAAAAAAAGTAAAAAAAATGATATTAAATAATTAAATAATTAAATAAATAAATAATCTTAGAATATACTTTCAGCAGTCTAAAATGGAAAAATAATATATATTTTATCTAGATATAAGATGTTAAATGATATAAAAATGATTTCAAGACACAATGTTTTGCAGTGTAAGTGCCACCATGTAAGTGTTTACTAAGTGACATAAAATATTTAAAACACTCTAAACGCTTAAATATATAATATATATATAATAGATAAACAAAATATCTTATATCTATTATAAATTATAATAGACTATGTATGTTTATGTATCACAAAGTAGCAAGACGTTAAATAACGTAACCGATGATGGTTATGAGGTGTTTTTATGCTACTTAACAAATGCCTAATGTTATATTGTTATATTGTAATATTGTTAATGAGTAATGCATTTGATAGAAGTAAATAATTATTAACCAACTTATGTTTATAAACTTCTATGTTAGTAATATTTGATTAACCATTTACTCAGTGACATTTCAGTCAATCGTGCAGATATTAACATTGGTTTCACTAAGTAATAGGTTTAAAATAAAATCAGGAAAACAACTAAATTCATGTGTGACATTTTCATAGTTTTTAATGTCCCTTTTTACATACAGTTGTATGTAGGCTGGTGACACTGCTAGGGGGCCTTGCATTTAACCTAGTTGGGCTGGTTAAATCTTTTCTGTGGGCTGGGAAAGATTTGGTGGCTGGAATTCCTGTTGTACAGCGTAACACAGCATTTTTCTTTAGAAATATTCAGTGGTGATTAAAGGCTTCACTAAAATCTCTGAATATAGCTAGATAAGGCTGTTAGCTGCTTTCTTCTGTAGGGTATGTTTATTATGATTTAGGTCTTTAACTTTATATACACAAAGTTTGCAAGTGATTTGCGGCTGTACAAATGCACGCACCAGTGAAGAGCCTGCATTCTTTCCTACTCCAATATGAGCTGTGGCAAAGTCCTACATCTATAGCTGTGTTTGAGTTTAATTTACAGTAGTGAAAACACAGAGCCTGTACAAAAATCCAGTTATGATGTTCTGTAAATCGATTCAGAAGCTTTCAGAAGAGAATTGTGACTATTATTCTATTTTTCCCACCCCTAATATTTATGCATGAATGTGTATATGTGTGTGTGTATCTCATACATTTTTGTATTGTTAACAAGACTGTATTTCTATTTTGCATCTTAGTGGCACCGCACTCCCACTACTCAGGAGACTGATGGCTTCCAGGTGAAAAGGCCGGGAGATGTTAATGTTCACTGCACTCTGCTTCTAATGCTCGACTACCAGGTGAGGGTGCCAGAGAGCACAGCACATGTTGTCTACCGCAGTAGCCCTCATGCTGTGCACATTCTAGCATTTTCACTGCTCCCAACAGACCCAGTTAACCTAATCAGCTCATTAACAACCCGTACTGAGTTGAAGTGGTTGCAGGGAAAGCACAAAAATTTGCGGAGCAATGTGTCTCCATGACCACGGCTACTACGTTAAAGTTATGCACGATAGTCATGAAAAGGGACGCAAATGGGCATCATTGCACAATGCATTGCACACAGTTTTTTTATTTTGTACTCTTTTTTTGTACTTAACTTTTTAACATTATTTGTACATAGTGCTGCTTCAAAGATGCAAATAAAATATATATTACAATAAATTGCCATAAAAAATGCTAAACTGTTACGCACGTCCATCATACTTGTTTTTAACTTTAACCCCCAAGAAAGTTTTCCAGAGGTTTTTTTTTTATGCATTCATATGCAATAATGTGTTGTGCAAATCTGCATATATAAAACATAAAAATTCTGTCAAATAAATGTACATTCTTGCCGTTACGTACACTAGGCTGAGAACACTGACATGTCATGCAGGCTTCCTTACTCTCTGTTCCCTTTGATTTTGTGTATACAAATGCATTTTAATAACCACGGCCATCCTTAATTCATTTAAAAGTGATAGGTGTCTTTGGTTGATTTTTAACTTTGATTTTAATTATTGAGTTATGATGAGGACATTTAAGAGTTACTTTTGCTAGTGTTTGCTGCCCGTTGCTGCTTTGCTGAAAACTCATTTTATATTTTCATATACGTTCCTGTCATGTTCTGTCCTGTATGTGAACTTCATGCTGAATTAGTGCATGTTATCTTCATTCACTAGTCAATAATAGAGAACATCAATAGCCTAGCCTTATAACAGTAACAGCAGTAACAAAATGTGTTATGCAAATGTACATATATAAAACATAAAAAGTCTGTCAAATAAATGTACTACCTGCCATTACTTACACTAAGCTAAGAACACTGACATGTCATCCAGGCTTCCTTGCTCTCTCTTTCCTTTGACTGTGTGTATATTCAAACCTGGTATATTCCTGGTGTTGGTAGACAGCGAAACCACTGATGTGCCACTTTTCCCCTAAATGGTGTATATCTGATTTGCTAAATGGAGTGATAAACATTTCAGCACTATCCCAGTACTGTAGATATAATGAAACATGTACATTTACATATACATTTTTGCATTCATTTATATAACAAACTACTCTTGTGTATAGCCCCCCCAGTTTAAGCTGGACCCGCGGCTTGCTCGTCTGCTGGGCATCCACACACAGACCCGCTCCTGCATCATCCAAGCCCTGTGGCAGTACATCAAAACCAATAAGCTGCAGGACTCCCACGACAAGGAGTACATCAACTGTGACAAGTATTTCCAGCAGGTAAGACCAAAGTATCTAGACTTAATCTAAACCATACTGAAAATGACATATCCTACCTCATAGCCCATGTGCCACTCCATGTGCCACTGTCAATGTGGCTAACAGAGATGTGTGCTCACTCAGATTTTCGACTGCCCGCGACTGAAGTTCTCTGAGATCCCTCAGCGCCTCACCAACCTGCTGCTGCCCCCCGACCCTATCGTCATCAACCACATCATTAGGTCAGTCAGTCTGTCTTGTGGAATCTGCTTAATTCTAGTATAGTTGTATTTATCACATACTGATGTAAAGTTTAGTGTGGGTGGTAGTATTTTTAGACAAGGGGTGCCCAAACCTTTTGTCTTTGGGGGCCAAACCATGTTTACAAGGCACATCTCCTTTTAAATTCAGAATTAAGACTTAATTAGCATCTACACTGTCTTAATAAGCAATCTTAACTAACACTACACTGTATGTTTTATTACCAGAAGTTCTTTATTAAGGAGCCTAAACTGAAGCTATACAAAATAAGTACATGTTTTTTACAGACTGGGTGGTTAGACAGTTTTCTGATGAGCCTAATAAACTTTGGCCTGCTGAACTCACTTTGAGCAGCCTTTAGACTATTGGTGACAGTTTGAGTGTTAAAGATGTTTGCATTGTCTTCATGTTTGTAGTGTGGACCCAAACGATCAGAAAAAAACAGCCTGCTATGATATAGATGTTGAAGTGGAGGATCCACTCAAAGCCCAGATGAGCAACTTCCTGCTGTCCACTGCCAATCAGCAGGAGATTGCCTCCCTTGACAACAAGGTACATCAAGCACATGGAAACACGCTTCAATTATTGTTTTCATTGATGTTGCCAACAACCTTACACCATCGTTGTAGAGTTGTTCAGGTATGAAATTTGCCTTTGGTTTTGTAACTTTTTGCAGATCCATGAGACCATTGAGTCCATCAACCAGCTGAAGATTCAGAGAGACTTCATGCTCAGCTTCTCCAGAGATCCTAAAGGCTACATTCAGGACTGGCTGAAGTCCCAGAGCAGAGACCTCAAAGTAAGTTTTTAGACTGTTTTGAGCTGGGTTTTACCTCTGGATGAGGTAATAACTGATAAGAGGCATGAGTTTGCAGGAGGAGTAAAAATAAAATGGAAAAAAAATCTAAACAAATGTTTTTTAAAACCGTAACATAGTCATACATTCAGAGTCATATGAGGAAATTTCACATATATTTTATCTTGTATGAACTGCCCAATCAGATCCATTACACATTAGGCAAATTACACTACATTAGCAGTGTATAAGATGTAGGGGGATCTAGTAACAGAAATGTGTATTCATTAGTGATATGAGTGAGTGTGTTTATTAGTGTATTACCTGTAACTACCAATTACCTGTAACTACAAATCATTGTATATTTGTTATCTTAGAATGAGCTCTCCATGTCTAAAGAGGAGCAAGTTGTTTTCCAATGGAGGCTGCCATGTAGAGCTGCAGTGCTGCTACAGTAACTCAGAATGGACAAACCACACCGTGACTGTAGAGAGTTCCTTGCGTTTTTATGTTGAAGCACTAGTTGGAACATGCAGTTAGAAGAAGAATCCTTGTCGAAATGATCTTACTGTAGTGCAAATTTATCGGTAGCTCTGTACCGAAAACTCAATTTAGAATTATTAATTCTTAAAGGGTGCAGCAGTTATTATAATGCCTCAGGTGTCAGAATATAATCTCAGCACTTTTTAGCGTGGAAGGGGAAATTTGAACAAGTAGCTGGTGAATCAGACGTTGTTATCAGCATTAAAAGAATAATTAGGATATTGTGATGGGGTATCAGCTTATCGGGTGGTCAGTGGTAATCTTAAGTGGGATCATTTGATGGGTAGAATAAATTTCTAGCATACCGGCTAATTAAGTAGAGTCCATACTTTGACTGTTTAGCACAAAAAGCACATGAAAAAGTGAAGGGGGGTGAAACCTGGCTGTCAAAGAAGCAAAACCATGACGAAGCGAAACAAAACCAGTACAGGCACTGAGGCAAAGGCAGAAAACATGTCGGCCACCGTAGTTTTTTAAGGCATGAAGGAGTGGGTGGGTGTGGGGGTTTCAGGTAAGTTGCAATACTCAACCCCACTACTAGAGGTTACACAGATCTTTCAAAGAAAGTGCTGTTGTACTGTTATGCTGCTGTACAGGTCAGATAGTATGCATCTCTACATGGGTTAATACGTAGTTGTGAGCTTAATAGATTGTGGGTAGTTTTATAGGCATACCCACCGGACTGATTCAGTCCCGAACTTAACACACACTGAAGAATATTGTGGTGTGAGCATCTGTACTGAACTGTGCCAGTCACTGTCAGAATTCTGGGGTGTGAGTGGCCTACTAATAACTGTGTCCTGGTTGGTTGCAGTTGATGACCGACAATGTTGGTAACCCAGAGGAGGAGAGGAGGGCTGAGTTTTACCACCAGCCCTGGTCTCAGGAGGCAGTCAGTCGCTATTTCTACTGCAAGGTGAGACTTCTTCCTATCCGATTAGGGCCTGATCTGTTTCAAGTATGTTCAAGTGTGCTACACCTAAGGAATGTCAGTCTATTAGATTTGCATCAATATGACTGTTGGATTGTACTCTTTCATGTGTTCTTCTCATAGATTCAGCAAAGAAGACAGGAGCTGGAGCAAGCCCTGGCTCTGAGGAATACCTAGACTGCTGCTAGAACTCGGCAACCACTCTGACAACCCTTCTTCAGTCTGAGCCACAAAGATGCCCCTTGTTATCCACATATGTTTTTTTGCTACAGAGAGTGTATGTGTGTTTGTGTGTGCATGTCTCTGTTTGTGTTTGTTGTGTCCATCAACCAAGGCCCAATCACATGCAGCCGTTTAGAAGAGCTCTCCCATTTGTCCTTAGCAATTCCAGTGTTCTGGCCCATGACCTTTACATTACCTTTACATGAAGTATTGATAAATCTACTAATCATATGATTGATTTTTATTAATACCAGTACAATCCATGAGCTTTAGATGGATATAATAATAACCACCATAATGTGTATGTATGTTTAAACAGAAATGAACAGTTTCTGTTCCCTTTGCGATTTAGACGATGCCAAGGAAATTCCCAAAGTAGTAGTGAGCAGCATACCTGTCCATCTGGTTGAAATTGTTCCTCAGGTAGTTTTGTCATGACCATTATACCATACGCTATTTGTATGCTACAAATAACCGCAAACGACTTGACAAACAACCAGTACAAACCATGCTAACATTTGCCCTGTTTTTGCAGCAGCTGTGTAGTCTGCTGCATATGAAGTAGTCCACTGTTTTTGGGACAGTGGACATAAAGGAATGGCCGGCCCTCTGGGGATAGCTTTAGCCTAATATGGATACTAGATTGATTGCCATGCTTCCTCTTGTACTGTCTGAGATGCTGTCTGAATACAAGCCTGGGAGTTGGAAACACGAGTATATGGGACACACACATGAGACAAATGACTTCTGAAATTCAACGCCTTTTGCTGCTAAATATTGTTTGACACCTTTATTTCTACAAGGCCCAAGCTGGCTTCTTATTCGAAATTCCTGTTCCAGCTTAAATGGTGCAGCAGTTACGTTCATGTGCCTGCACGGGTGCCAGAATGAATGACTGCTGCTCCATTGAAAGTGAAAAACCTGCCCAACCTTGTAGAAATTAAGACGTGATACAACATTCAGCAGCATGTTCGACATGAGCTAGTGTTAGAACGCAGGATTGACATAGGTTTATCTATAGATTATATATATATATATATATCTATAGTTTGGTTTGATTTACTTAGGTTGTTAATAATGGTGAAGGTATATCCCAGAATAATAAGCCATTGTAAACATGCAAATATTGGATGACCTGGACATCTAAAATGGATGATACATACCCAAAGCATCAGAAATTATAATATGCTGTGATATATATTTTAGTCCACATCACCCACTACTACTTTAAAGGCATTTGAATTGAGTTATCAGTGTTACAGCCTCGAGCTTTTCATGAGAAGAGGTCATTTTCCTTTAGCAGTTCATGCTTTATCAGTATTTATAGTGCATGGAGCCCACACTCTATGTCTTGGCATACTGGAATATGATCAAAGTTGTTTGAAGCCAGTCTATGCTCTTATTGGAATTTGCTGTTCCTCTGAAGAATATAGAGCCAAGTTGCTGGCCAGCAGCAGAAATGAGATTTGGCCTTCTCCAGCAGATTATTAGTTTTGGCTAAATATAATGAAATAGCAAAACTCAGTAAAAAGTACTTAAACTTTGGCTGTATTCAAAATGCCATACTACATACTACTCGCATACTAAATCTACCTGGAGTAGTATATAGTATTCAGTATGAGCCCAAACTGAAAACCTGTAGTGCACTGAAGATACCCGGATGGTGTTCTACTCCAGTCAGAGTTTCTAGTATACAGAGGGAGCTATCTTCGTGGTGCACTGCATCCCATCATGCACCACGGCCTCACCAGCTCCCCGCCTGCTTCAGCCAGAGAAAATGGCAGCAGGTAACACTGGAGAGCAAAACGCATCCAGCTCCGAGTATAAATGTGGGTGTAGTGATCGTAGTGGGGTATGTTTTCATCAGAATGAGCCTCAGAAAGTTAAAATATACAGGTCTGAAGATTAATGAAAGATGAACTCGCGTTAGAGGCTCGGTTTTAGAGTGAAATAGCCGAGGGTGGCTAACAGCTATGCTAAACATAGTTCAGGTGAACTGAGCAGCGTTAGCGACAGCTAGTTCTAAACAGTGGGTACAGTAATAACAGCTCTGAGGTAAATATGAGGTAACTGGTCATGTAACTGTATTAGTGTACTACACTGTAGGTCAGAACTTGTTACTGTACTGTATACTACACACAGGGGGCATATACAGTATGCAGTACATATCACTGTAGTATGCAGTGTGCAGTATATTAGTGTGCCATTTCGAATACAGCCTTTGTTTTGCTGCCATTAGCCTGTCTTGAGAGGGATAGATAAAGGTAGTTTGTTGTGAACACTAGAGGCACATATGAAAAAAATGATACCTGTAATTTGAGGTACTAGTGCAAAGGTTCAAATTGTGTAAATATCTGGGCACAGATTTGTGAGTTATCTCTCTGGTTAGCTGTAAGATATTAGAAATGTGTTTATATGCTTGACCCAAAACATGGAAGTATGGGGATATGAGCAGTACTGTTCTCAGCATCTGTCCATTTCTGACCTGTTTTGAACGTTCTTTTGTGTTTGATGTCTACCAAAGGTCACAAACTCTTAGGTATTAATAAGTATTTATTAAGTCAATTCATAATGAAGGGCACCACCTAGTTGTTAGACATTGAATATATAGAAATTAGACAAACTAAATATTACGTTTAGTTTGGAATTAAATGAGAAAACACCTCAGTCTCGCACCACACTTCTTAAAAACCTTTTGCACTATGTGGTTTTTCATTGTTCAACCGTCACTTGAAACCCAACAAGGGAACGAAATGAAGGACAGCTTATTTTGTTAATATTTTCCCATTAGCTGTACGTGTTCTCACCCTCTACTGGATCTTAGTGTTCAGATAGAGGGTGCCCGACGTCATTCAGTGAAGTACCTGAGATCATCAGGCATCTTCTTGTGGAGGAGAGTTATGTTCACACCTTTTTTTGTGGAACCTCCAGAAGTTCAGAGGGTCTGTATTGTTTTCTAAGGCCTATGCATGCTGCATGGACAGAGCTTTTTATACTTTCATACAAGGACGTTTTAAACCCTTCTGACCTAAAGGGAGAAGATCAGAAGAGCACTGGCCCATGGTGACTGGGTCAAACCTTTGAATGGACAACACAGAGACCCATATGGGTCATCTGTCTGTTTTTTTTTTCCCTCCAAGTCTTCTGTCTTGTTGTTGTTGTTTTGTCTTTATAAAAGACTTAGTGATTTTAGTATTGGGAAATAAATTAGAAGCACACAAACGGATTTCTAACTAGGGACGTGTACTGCTTTTGTCTGGTGCGTCACCAAGACTAGAGCGCCTCCTACTGAACCTACTAAATCCAGCATTTACATTGAGGCATCGCCACTTTGGAAACTGTGGTAGCAGCTAGCTGTTGCATCAACACTTTGGACTTTTGGACTTGACCTTGAACCCTTAGCCTCTTTCTGTTTCATATTCCTCTTGATTGATTTGCTCTGCAGCCCTATCTTCCTGACCAGTACACTGGAAACATCAACACTGCTCTTGCATCTGCATTAAAAGGCAGCTTCCACCAGCAGTGTGCCTCAGAGATCCAGAGGCTGCCACTTGAGACCTATGACCTTTTAATAGAACCCGAGGGAGACTGTTCTAATGTCATCAGTTACTTTGATTTGTACACAATTGATGCACATGTAGCATAAAGAGAGCAGTTCTCTAGGCCTTGTTAAAGCAGTTGGTTGAGCAGGGTGTTCCAACAGGCGACTACCATTTCCCTTCTCTCTGATTCTGTTATACGTTTGTTGTATCACCTTGTCTCACTTTCAGCACAGAGAAGCTAGTATGAGAGCCACAGCTGTGATTTTGTGGTACGGCGTGGATGTAAATAAACAAGCATTTGCCAAAGTTTGTAAAAGGGACCCCATTCTGAGGCTGCCGTGAGTTTTATTTGTGTCGACTTTATGTTCATTCTGAAAGTCCATACTTGTCTTTCACAAAAGCCACAGTTAGATACCTCAGAGCTACAGTTGTAAGCATTAACTGTCAGCGCATGTGTGACGCTGCAATTTCATGTCTTTACACAACGATCAGCCACAAGATTAAACCACCTCCTTGAATCTGCACTCACTGTCCAGTTGATCTGATCTACTCAGCATAGAGGAACACTTTGTAGTGCTACAGTTACAGACTGTTAGTGTTGCTGTGCATACTTTATCAGGACATGGCCATGGCCCCCACAGGACACCACGGAGCAGGTATTAAGTGAGTGGTGGATCAGATACAGAAGTGCTGCTGGAGTGTCCACTCACTGTCCACTTTATTAGACACACCTACACAGTTAGTTAGTTTAATGAAGGTAGAGGTGGTAGCTCATCTGTCATCGGTGGTCACAGGATACTGTAGGCCGGATAGTTTCGGTTGGTGGACTATTCGCAATCCAGCAGTGACACTGAGGTGTTTAAACACTCCAGCAGCTGTGCTGTGTCTGATCCATTCACAGCAGCACAACACACACTAACACACCACCACCACGTACACCTATATAGTAAGTGGAGCTTACCATCAGATGGCTAATCGTTGTATATACAAACGCTCATTTTCCAGGGTTTGATATCACACTTCAAAAGTTTGGAGTCACTGTTTTAAACAAAACAAAAGTATTATAATATGATGCTACTACTCTGCACCTTCATGTTTTTTTCAATTATTTACATGAACCCGTGAAGAACTGATGGTGGAGAAATCCAAAATGATGGCCAGAGCTGTAGATGATTCCATAATAAATGAGAAAATGTAATAAAATGGCACATTCAAAATACTTCATGTTTGAAATGTGGGGATCAAATTTTTTTTTTTTTTTTGATGTTCCCAAAAATAAAAACGCTAGACACCAGAAGGTAGCTGTTACCTAAATAAACATGAGTAGTGCAGGACATGCCTATGTGTGAATTGATTTTCCAAAATTAATCATTTCAGTGCTTCCCAAAAAGTAGGTTTCAGGAGCAAACGAGTCTTACATAGCATATGCAGAAGCTCTTCAGTCCTGTCACAAAAGGCATGTCAGGTGGCTCCTCAGGAAGCTCATTTTACAGATAACTGTTTTACATAATTGCTAGTATTGTCAGAGTATGATGTTGTCAGTGCTATTCTGACATGAATAATACAGCAGCTTGCAGTATCCTATACTGAGAAATAACATTTACAGCCTCATCTGTATAGCATTCTGTGTACTTTTGCTTTCTTAGTATACAGTGTACATATACATACATACATAGTCATTAGGGATAAGACATAAATGGACCATACATGTTTCATGCCCGTAGTAGCAGTATGCTTTTGCCTGCGATGATTAGGGGTAAGGTGTTTGGGTTTTGCTGTATTGTATTTCTGTCTTTGCATGTGTCAGTTGTATTAGTTGTTTAAATTTACCTCAGGTTTGTCATGTTCTCTGGACAGAAGTGCCTATGCTGAGCAGGCGCAGGCTTTGTAGTGAAGGTACTGCTATGTAGGTTGTGTTTATATGAACTCGGCTCTAGTGGATGATGACTCCACTGCTATTCGGAATAGGCCACAGATGATGTAATGACATTGAAGGACATTACAGCATTGTTTTTTTTCCAATCTACATGGATAGCCTACCCACTTGTGTGTGTGTGTGTGTGTGTGTGTGTGTGTGTGTGTGTATGTGTGTAGAATTTAAGGTGGGCTGGTCTGAACCATATAACTCCTAGACTTTCCACTCCGGCTTGCATACAGCATATTTAAACCTCCTTGGAGTCTGTATCCACATATAGAGCTCCTTACATCCATACTCTAAAGAACTTTTCATAGTAGTTTCATAGTAGTTTCTGAATAATGAGATATAGATGAATAACAAGATCAAGAGGCTCATTTCTCAGACCAGGTCTATTAAAACAAATCCTAAAATCCATTCGTTTCAGTGATCAATCCTGATAACCTCTTACTGACAGGCAGCAAAGCAGGTCTACAGTATGTCTTTTGTGATGGATGTGTGCACGTGTAGCTGCGTCCTGTGCAGACAGATGTGTCATTGTCCCTCTCGCTGCCCCTCTTTCTGTCCTGAGGAGGAAACAGGTGGCCGTTTGTTCTGCAGTCTGAGCGCGCATTAATAAGGTCCAGCCTCCTCATCATAAAAAGAACCCTTTCACTCGCTCTCCTGTTCTCACCCTCCCAAATCTCTCTCTGCCTCCCCCCCCTCTCTCTTTATTACGGTAATCCAGAGGAGTGCAGTCTAGTGTGGATGCACAGGCAGGGGGAGCACTGTAACCACCAACTCACACTCCTTTCTTTTGGTCCAAAACCAGAGGATTAACCTGAGCCAGACCACTTACTTATGGTAAACTCTACCACATTAGTTCAAAGTCAGAGTTGAAAATACAGTCTGGATTTTTAACCGACTCAGAATTGTGACTAAAATCCTTTTGTTCTGAGTGAACCTATGTCTCCCCTGCTGAAAAAAAAACAGAGGCCTCTTTTTGTCCCCAACGAAAAATAAAGATCAAAAAAGACAAAATACAATAAAATGCAGGAGATGGTCTTTTAAGAACTCAACATGGTTCAATGCTTGTGTGTGATGATTTACACTCTTTATCCATTTTATCAGCTCCACTTACCACATAAGAGCACCTTGTACTTCTACAAATAGTTCCAATCAGAATCCATCTGATTCTCTGTGGGCAGCGTCCTGTGGCCACTAATGAAGGACTAGAGGATGACCAACACAAACTCTACAGCAGCAGATGAGCCATCATCTCTGACTTTACATCTACAAGGTGGACCAACAAGGTAGGTCCTAATAGAGTGGACAGTGTCTAATAGAGTGGACAGTGAGTGGACACAGTGTTTAAACACTCCAGCAGCACTGCTTTGTCTGATCCACTCCCACCAGCACAACACACACCAACACACCACCACTTCAGTGTCACTGTAGTGCTAAGAATAAAAAAAAGAGATGGGGGGGATAACAAAGTATGGAGTGAATCAGATGAACGACAGTCTGTAATTGTAGAACCACAAGGTGCTCGTATATGGTAAGTGGAGCAGATAAATTGGATAGTGAGTGTAGATACAAGGAGGTGGTTTTAATGTTATGGCTGATGGGTATATAAGCTCCCACTGCTCATATGCAGTATTAACCTTGTAACTCCAGTGCAAAATAAAAGAAGCCAACCTCACACACCACACACACTGGCTCATTGATTAGATTTGGCTCAAGAGAAAAATTGTGGAACTATTGCTTTAAGCTCTCTCTCTCTCTCTTTCACACTCTCCCTCTATTTATCTCAGCCCCTCTAGACATGCAGTATGCATGCTGAATTCCAGTCAGGCAGGAGAAGGCCTGAAAGGAGAAGGGGTGGGGTGTTGAGCCAGCAGCGGCAGCCGGAAGCTGCTTCAGTACAGCTTGCTCACTTCTTCCAGTACTGCCGTCGAGCAGGCAAATTTAAAACCAAACCTCCTGCCACCTCACCTGAGGCCTCCTCTTAAACACTCACACAGAATTTGCATTTCAGCCCTTAGATGCTGCAGCTATGTTCAGCAATAGCATGGTGTAATTCCATATGGATTATCTCTAATCCAGAGCTCACAAAAACAAAGTGTTCTGTTAAAAGTGCAGATTCTAAACTTTCGATCAATGTGCTCTTAAAAAAGATGGGCCCTGTACAGCACCAAAACAAGTTCTGCTGTTATCATACCAGCTTGTAGTAATAGAAGACCTTGACAGGAGATTCAGTGATTGATTCAGTGTTGAAAGTGTGATTTTCTGTCGTTTTCCTGTTATACAAGCCATCAGCTGTGTGACTATACAGGGCTTTTGTTGTTGTATTTTGAGCATAATAAAACAGACGTTTTTATGAGCTGGGGCTAGCTGGCTGGGATGCTAACTTTAGTCGATATCTCAGAAACACAATGCATAGACGTCCTGTCCATGTTGTTGACGTACCAACATAGTGGTTATTTCCTTACATTCTGTTATTAATTTTAGTTAATCTTGGAACGTTTTAAACTAAAAATCTTACACAGTGCTCCTTTCATGCCACATGTTGCACATCACTGTGCTGTGATTTCTAATTTCAGTGCTAATTTCAACAATGCATTCAACCAGAATAAAATGCAGAAGGAAGAATAATACTGAGTCTTGAATGAGACTTCTGGACAGTGTGCAACGACAGAGAAGCCAGAGCTACAGCTATAAACACAATTAATGATTTTTTGAGTTCCTTCTCATCATTTGTAAGTCTTCTGTGTCAGCCTCAGAAATAAAACATAATTTTTAAGCAAATCTTTCTTTTCTATCTTTCTTTGTTGCTTTCTAGTGATAAATAGGGGAGCCCTGAGGTGGAAAAGCTTAAGAAGCTCTAATGTAGGCAATATTGATCAGAAAGCTGATGCTCAGATTGTTATTGTTGAACAGAACAGAACGGGGCTGCAAAGCTACCTGATGAGCTCCTGTGTCAGACAGACACAGTGTAACCATATCTAAATTGCCTAGAACATGAGATGAAATGGTCTGGAAGATTTCATACCACAACAGTGTAGCTAAATGACTTGAAAATGGCCTCAGAGTAAAGCACACAGAGCACAGCCTTTTCACAGAAGTTCCTCTAAAGTCCTACCATGACTGAGTAAATGCTGTTAGTATTCGCTTTGAAGTCCTTCAGATAGAAATCAGAGCCCCAGCACAAAGTTAAATATGTCTCAGAACTCAGTTCTGCAGTGCAGTTCCGCCCTCCCATAGACCACAGCGCTGCTGAATCAGCTGAGGGTTAATAGTTTTAATGTGTAGTAAACTGGAACATGTGGGTCGTACTGCATAAAGCGGATGTTCAAAAAGGCTAAAAGGATTCAGCATGTTTTACTTAGATTGTGGCTACTGTTTGATGGAGCACAGGATATTGAACTGGGCTCGCATGAAAGCTGACAGGCATGAAGATGGTAAGAAGAAGAGATGAAGAGGAAGAGAGGCCTGAAGAGAGGCCTGAGAACACTGCCCATACACTACAGAACCTAAAGTATAGGGCTGTGAACATGATTTATTTAGCATTTCTATGTAAAACAGAAATTAACATTCATTCATTTTTGCTCCGATTACTAAAACAAGACCTCAGCATAAACTAGAAAAAGGCATTTCAGGAAGGAAACGTGGAGTGTTGTGCAGCTTATTGGGAGGAACGAGGGATGAATAAAAGACAGAGGAGTGCAGGTCAGTACGTCTGTTAGAGTTTGGGGGTCTGCCCTGAGTGAGTACATGCAGTTTAGTGACTGTAGGTTAAAAGAGATAATAGAGTTTGAATTTTGGAGAATGATGTAACTGTGAGGCAAGTTAGCAGACAAAAAATATGCACCAAGAAGAAGAAGAAAGCAAAGCACAACATAATAACATAAGCACACCTTTATCTGAAGACAATCAAATACACACTCTTGATTACATCAGATTTGTCTTCTTTATATCTGACTCTTTAGACCGTCTGTTCAGATTTAGAAGTGACTAAATCTGATTTGTATGTTAAGACTGGAATTTTACTCGCTCACATATCCACATGGGGTGTAATTCCAACATTGGTGAGGATCGACAGGAGGATCTTGTGGTTTACCGTGTCAAGACTGCAGAGAGGTCAAGCAGCATCAGAACTTATGACAGTTGGGCTGATCTTGCTGCCTGGAGCCTCTCAGTCACTGCAATGAGGGCAGTTTCAGTTGAATGTGCTGGTTTGAAGCAGACTAGTTGAGGTTCTGAAGCCTGTTCTGGGTGAGAAAAAGAGAGAGTTGATTATAGACTGCGCCTTCAAGTATTTTTGAAAGAAAAGAAAGGAGTGATACCCGCTTTTAACTATTAATGGCTGAGCTATCCAGTGAAGCTTTAAGATGGGAACCACTTCTGCAGTCTTGAATGCTTGTGGAACACGACCTGATAACAAGATCCTAGGCCATTATTATTAAACATTATTATAGAACTAATCCTAATTATGACTTATGATCTCATAATTATGACTTACTAATTATAATCATAATGAGATTCTTAACTCATTATGAGATAGCAAGTTATAATTGAGAAGCTGTGTCATAATTATGAGACACTATGTCAATTATGAGACACCTTGATGTTACTGAGACCTAAAGTAATTCTTATAGCACACTACTGCATATGGATTCATATGTGGTGATCACTGCTTCCATGAATATGTGAATATGCACCCCAGGTCTTCTTGCCTCACATTCTGACTGCTGCACCCCGAATGACAGAAAAACACATGAACACTGATCTGACTGGTCAAACGTGTGAGTTACACATCACATACTACAAGCTGGTTTGAAATTGTGGCTTGAATTCGAGAGAAAATGATTAGAGGTCATGTGGAAAACTGTCCTGGATGTCTGAGCAGTGCCTAAATATTTTGCTGGTTTTGGTTGCAGGGAAGTTATTTTCCTCGGTTTCATGGTTATCTCTTGGTTAACTTCAAAAAGGAATCTGGGATGCACAAAGATGTCAGAAGTTTGGAATCACTTGCCATATTAATAATTTCTATATATTTTATATACAGTGATAATAAGTTAATATCATTGCAATAAAAAACAGCTTAATTTGTTCTCCTTTGTCCCTATATTATTGACCATGTGTCAACATTGTATGGTGAATTAACCAATAGAAATGCTCCAAACATGCTTGATATAAAATCATTTTACAATCACTTACGTTACAGGTTAAGAAGGTTTTTCTTGAAGGTTTATCTGGAGAAGGTTGTTACTCTTTCGGAGATACACTATACAAATGGGTTTAAATACACTCATCACCTACAGAACAGATGCACCCAGAAGGAGGTGTGGGATTGCAGTGTTATTTGGAAGGAAGATAAAGGTTACCAGGAACAATAAATGATGATAAATTTAGACTGATATGGGCAATATTTATTGAGCTACACATACAGAAGTAGTGTCTCTCAGTATGGCATCAGGCCCCCATGTTGGCTAATACAGCATGCCAGACATCTCGTCATGGAGCGGTAGAGGTTCCTAATGGTGTCCTATGCCCATGCAGCTTGAATATTCTCACACAGTTCCTGCAGATTTTGCAGTAGGGGTGGAGGCGTAGTAATACCAGGCCTTCTGTGTGACGTGAGAAACCGTTCATCTTGGCGCTGACCACAGTGCCTCCACACACGGATCGTTGGTTGTCTCCACTAAGACAAAAGCTTGTGTCGCTCCATGACAGTCTGGCACGACACCATTGCAGTCTTTGGTGACGTTGATGTGGGGCCATATGCCAATGGTGTTGGCACTTTTTTTTTGATGATATGAAATAATATACAAGATCATGAATTCATAAATTATGTACTGCAATTAAATATTTACTTTAATATTTTTGATCTGCTCCACTTTTGAAATATGATTTCTGTATGATAGATCATTCTGAACATATCTAGTTTCCTTGTGTCCTATGAATTATTTGAAAGCTGTGAAGTTGTGTAGGACAAGCATATAAACATTTTATACATTTGTTATGATCAAGGAGAGTTTTTTCTTTATCTCTATCTCTTATCTTCTCTTACTCTTTCCCGCACCAGTGTGAAGAAGAGGGAGCCAGCTAATTGCGACGTTCCTGTCCTTGCCTGAGTATGTATTGCTGATGGCTTTGGATTATTATGATAATTATTTGTTTCTATTTTGCGCCATTTTCTCTTTAGGCATACATTCTCTATATTTGTCAGCCAGGGTTGCTGTGTAGGAGGAATGACCTGCTTTCTTTTGGGTTGAGTTCCTTTTTGGGCTATTTATTGGACAGACAGAGAGGGTTTTTGTTTGTCTTAGGCTTAGTTATAATAATTTGTGGTTGGTCAGTGGGGGTTTGGTTTATTATCTCTGGCATACATATCCCTGATGATGACTCTGCCATGAAGTAAATAAGCAATCTGTTTGGCTTGTATTCAGTAAAGGTGTTTGGGTCTAGGGGCAGGACGGGAGGAACGGGTGGCTATTTATTTATGTCTGCAGGCTGGATTTCCAGGCTGTGGCTTGTGTGTTTATAACCGAATCAGTTCATACTATACTACTACAATCATACTATTGCAAACACTGATTCCAAACTTTTTGAGTGATTAAACTTTTTGAAATGAATTAAAAATACATTTTTTCATGATTAGTTCTGATAGATAATTCAAAGCTATATCTGAATGCCTGCCTATTTTTCCTTTTCCTGCATTTGTATCAATACTCATTTCTGTATAGTGCTAATTAAGGTGGATCTAGGCCCAGCATCTGCATTTTATGAATGTGCATCAGAATTGGTCAACCACATAATCCTCTTATCTCTACTTACCAACCTTGGAATCACAGGCTCTGCAAGTTAGTGGTTGGCTGGTTGGCTGGTCCAATCTGGTTGGCTGAAGAAACCCAACTAATGCTTTCCCTCCTACCTTCTGATACTCAGGTATTCAGGCTCAGTATGGCAGCTCACCACTTAAATCTCAATCCTAGCAAAGCTGAGCTGCAATTCATCCATGGAACTACATGTCAGAAACTCCATCTGAAGAAATGGTGTGACTCTGGATGACTAGTTAGCATTGCATGCAGTTAAGACTGCAGTTGAAGAGTTCAGATAAGACTTAAACCACTAACATGCAGAGCCAGTGTTTTCAGGGGTGGTAAGTAGATATAAGAGGATTACGTGGTTGAGCAATTCTGATGCACGTTTCTAAAAATGTCATCATTTATAGCATTCCAATACGATACCTCCTTCTGGCAACAACTATTCTTTTGACGCTAAGTGTAAATCTAAATCTTGTGAATGTTAATCTGCCAGATTTTAAGGCTGAACTGAATTAATATTAACTTCAGTTCTGAAACAAGAAAAGAGAGCTAAGTCTAGTGAACAGTAGAGTTAGTTTTGTTTTCTCTTTTTCTTCATTAGCGTTTGGGATGATGGTAGTAACATGCTGGTATGCGTGAAGTATCTTTATTTGTAACTAAGAAGATCAGCCCCCCTTAGGATAAATGTAAAATCATGTCTGTTGGTTTAGGGCCCAATATGACCTGCTCTACACTTTTTTTAAATAGTTGATCCCTGAGTGGAAATACAAATGGCTCATACAAAGGGTTTTTCTTGCTGAACAGGGCTTCTTGAATTTTTTTTTCTCTAGTCTTTGTTTAATTATATGTCTTTAAAAAGATAAGTAATCCAAAAGTAATGGAAAGTAATACGATTAAGTCATGTTGAAATCCTTTGGATTAAGTTACAATAACTTTTTTGAAAAGTCATCAGTAACCAGTGCAGCTTTAAAGTAACTCTACCAACCCTGCTTGCAAGGGTCTCTGGATAAAAGCACCTGCTAAACGCCTTAAATGTAAATGTAGATTGGTTTTAGTGTACATTTGGTTGTTTTGAATGTAAATCAGTTATACATCCTCTACAGAGAACATAACACACATGTTAATGCACAACTTCTGTTTATTTGCTGAATTTCACATAAAAAAATCTAATCTAAAAATTATCATATGCGAAAATAATGGTCTGTTTTATATGTTAAGTTAATTAATTAATTCAATCATTCTTTCTCCAATATGTCAAACATGGCTAACACATAGACAGAGTGCATTAAAACATTAAACGCCACATTCTCTGTAGAGGACACATTCATTTCATTTCACTTCACAACATAACAGAACACACCATTTGAGCAGGGTATCCAACTTTCCGCATACAAGTGTAGGAATGAGTAATATCAGAAAGCAGAATCGGCGGCTCAGAATTCCTATATCGCTGAATCCAAGGAGGCCCACAATATGTACAAAGAGATCGGCCTACACAGTGTATCAAAACATGTTCAGACATATTCAGGTTTTTATTTGACACCAACACGTTCAACACATTTCATTCAAATCTCATACAATCATGTACGTAAAGAAAGGCAAAAGGCTCAAGGTGCGGATGAAGCAGAAGCTTAAAAAGATGCTTCAACATTTTGGCAATTAATCCACTCTCTGGCTAGTCATATTTCTGACCCCATTTTGACCCCATTGACCCCTTACTGTACTCAGTCTGAGTGAAGGAGAATCTCTTAGCTGGAACGTATCAGGGTTGATAACATGTAGATTATTAAACAGCACCTTTATCACAATCACATTCAGAGTGTATGTAACTAGCAGGGCAGTGAAGTGGTTAAGGCTACTGACTACAAACTGTTGGTTTTAAGTGGGTCTGTGCCGGAAAGCTGCAGAGATGAAGAGTCACACGTAGCTGTTAATAACCTTAAGCAAGGCACTTCTTAGTTCCCTTTTTTACTGTGAAATCTAATGAAGCAGTTTCCCAAAAGTATTGTAGCCCAAACATAATTCTTATTATGGTAGAGTTGGCATCACACTGTGCACTCTCTCTCTGTCTACCAATTTAAGATGATCTTAACACATTAACATTCCTTTGGGAAGCTGGGCCCAAAGCAAGAAAAACATGTCTGAATGACCCCATCTCGGTTACATAATCCTCATTTTTGAAGCAGCTTCATTCCCTGTGAAAAACTGGGTTCCCACCAAACACTTGGTCAACTTGATCACACCCGTACCAACATCCCTGATTTAAGGCTTTGCTTCTCAAATGACAAAACAAAGCTGTAGGAAAGAATGTGCCTAAGGAATGTAAGCGTCTCAGCATCTCATTAGAAGTAAAACTAATTATCAGAATGTTATTACTGTTAGTTTTAAGAGCCGTCAAGAAGATTCTGATTCCTGGCAGCAATAAGGATCGGTGCCAGAATATCCTGGCTAGCAGAATTCATTTAGAAGAGTAAAATATGCTGTGCAATCACTTTAGGCATATGAGAGAATTGGATTTCAGAAGGTGTTTAATTGGTCAGCCTTGTGGATTGTAGATATCAACCAATACCTGGTTTACCTAACACACATATATATATATATATATATATATATAGGTGCTGAGGTGCTTTTGCACAGTACTGTATTTAATTGCCAAAATGTTGAAATTTCTTTTTAAGGTCAGAGTTCACTACAGTTTGTTCACATATAATAAGCCTGTCTCCAAAGATGTATCAAAACAATATTTTTAAACATTAGATGTGGGCTGTAACAAGCGGCACACTGAGGGTCATGTGCTCAAGTACCATTTGTAAGAATTTTTACTATATTAAATATTCTCTACCTGTAAAACATTTCAATATTTGTAAAAGGAAATACTTGAACTCAGTTACTGTATTGCTTCTCTCATCTAGATATTGTTACCGTTATTGTATCCAGTTCATTTTTGTATGGGTTTTATTCAATTTTACATCTTTATACACTGTAACTTTAGGGGTTGCTGCTTTTGCTTCTACTTAGGTCCATGTTTAATGGAGTTGTAACCTGTTAAAAGACACATTTACAGTGATAAAGCATTAAATGTTCAGTATTACGCTAGCACAGTTTTGCATGTAATCAAATACAGCATGACAATGTACTTGCATAGCAGATACATACTTATAATGCTTCAATAGTAGGCAGGCCTACTATTAGGGACACCTAAACCCAAATCAATCTTTTTCTTTGTTCCTAGAAAATTGATGACCATTGAGAATTCAACTACCCAGTCTACTACAACTGGGTGCAGTAGTCATGTCTATTACATTTCATTTCAGTCAGAATGAGTCACTGTGACCCTGTTTACACCTGGTCAGTTTTATGCATAGGAGTATATCTGGATAGTGATTACCTACATAAAAATGCTCATTTAAAACAGATTTAAATTTAATCACTTCACGAGGTGGCCCAAGATGCATTTAGCCTGACGTTCTGCAAGCTTAAATGCATTTGTCTCTTCAAGATACATTTGTCCACCAAAGCCCCTCAAAATTCTGCCTTCACTGCTTTGCATATGGGGCAAAAATGACCACCATACTGCCACCACTAAAGAGAGGTCTCACAGCACTTTCAGTTCAGCTCCACTTTATGAAAACAGCCTTAAATACTTTCCCTAATTAGTACATGACCTACAGGACTAATTATACTAAAAAAAGCCGTCTTCTTGTAAACATCAGTAGAGTAGAGAAATGAATAATGGCATACAAAATTATGATTATTTTGAGGCAGCAATAATCTTTCTAATAGAACAGGAATAACAAGGAATAACACTGGCAACCGGCTGCTGTAAATAAGCCGTTTGCATATTGCTCTCCACACAGGAATGAGATTTCAGTCTGACTAACCAGAGACAGATACAGTAGTAGGCAGTATGTCATGGTATAATTAAAATCTCGAGTGGCGTCGGCAAACATCACTGTATATATGTATAAAATTAGATATTTTCTATTCACCCTTAAAATGGAGCAGCAGTTGCATTCTGTTCAGGCACCTGAATGTAAGAGCTGCACCATTTAAGGTGGACTGGGAAATTCGAACAAGAAGCCAACTTCAGCTCAAGTCATTTGTTTCACGCATGGGTCCTATAGAACTGTCCCCCAGACTGTCCGCCACTACTGGTCCACGGCTTGTTGCGTGCACAGGGCCCCCACTGCAGGGTCATCTGGGCAATTTAGGTAGATTATAAGGCAGTATGCAAAGAAATAGAATCGCCACAACTTTAGGCTAAGGCTAACCCCAAAGGGCCATTGCTTTATGTCCACTGCCTCAAAAACAGGATAGACTACTTGAGACGCAACAAACTAGTCAGCAGAAGGTGATCGAAGGACTGCAGTGAAGGAACCCCAAAGGACCAGCCATTGCTTTATGTCCACTGCCTCAAAAACAGGACAGACTACTCGAAACGCAACAGACTAGTCAGTGGAAGGTGATGGAAGGACTGCAGCGCTGTTACTTTTATTTGAAAGATGCGTGAAACATCCCTGCCTCAGCCACTCAGCTAAGCAGACTGACATTAGCATGTTTGGTATTGTTTGTACTTCACAATATATACGTGTGGCATACAGGTATAATGGGTACTCACACCTGTAAAAACTCATACCTGAAGAACTGGAACAAAGCGCTAAACTGCTAATATACTGTATTTACTGATTGTAAATACATGTGCTGAAACTGTTATCAGGTTACAATCCAGTTACAAGTCACATCAAACAGGTGTAAACAGGGTCTAGACTCAGAGTTAAAAGACTGGGTGCAATCCAGTTTACTTTACATAAGAAAGGATAGGCCAAACCCACTGAATAAGATACAAAGTTCTTGTACTTTCAGTCTGATTAACTAAGCAAGAGAACTTTACTGAGTGAGTCAATGAAACAACCTATTGATCTGAATACTGAGCTACTCAGTGGGTCCAGTTCAGACAGCTGCAGTGTAGTTTTCTCTCTTTCACTGCTTAAGGTCCAATAAGGCCAGTCTGTTGGCAGAATAACGTTCACGGAGTGTGATTTACTGTCACAGTAAGCCCTGTGTGTTCCTAGGTACTGTTGGCCTGCTCTTGTTCAAACAGTGCCATAGCCAGATGAGATCGAGAGGCCAGCCCCTCTAAATTGCTCAGCACACAGCGATGGTAGATATCTTCACTGAATCGTGGGTTACAAGCTCGACGAACGTATTTCTGTACCAGAGCTGGCTCCACCGCCCGAAACACATGCAGCCCTGAATAACGGACGAAAATCTCATACACGTCCATGCTCTCCAGCATCTCATCATTATCCAAGATGTCGGCCGCCATCTTGGTGCGGGCAGCCATGTAGTCTGCATTGTAGAAACAGGCTTCCTCGAAGACGTGGCGGTCAAAGCGGCCGTCGCGCAGAGCCTCTGAAGAAAAGGACGAAGCAGCAGAAGGCTGCTGGTCACGGTAAACCAGAGCTGGGCTATACTCTTGAAAGTGGATGGGGAAGAAGACCTGCCAGTTACTGATGGCATTCATTCGGCAGCGGTTCAGGAAGTCAGCATTCACCTCAGTCCATACGCTGGCCAAAAAGAACAAGGTGTCCACTGGATGCTTCTTGGAGATGATGTCCATCAGCTTGACCTGTGAGGGTACCTCAGTTTTGACGCTAATCCACGGGATCTTCACGTCACTGTAGCGCTTCTCCACCTCCCCGATCATGGCCTTGACCCCAGCAAAGACATCCGTTTGGCTGACCCTCTGTGCATCAAAGGGATCGTATACAAACAGGAAGGTAAGGAGAGCATTGTCACGATTGTCTAAAGCATTCATGACATACGTGTCCAAGAAGTTGCCTACAAAGTCCTGATCACGTGCTGTTACTGGAAGGATGACCTGCACCCTTGTTGCTTCAGTCACATATGGCATCGGAATTATCTCGATTGCACTGAGAGGCCTCAGTAGGCCCACCCGCTTGGCGATGACCTGACTGTGACCCTTCTGTGTGAAGGCCTCTAGGGCCAAGTCCAGCATGTACTCCATGCCTCGCGTAGGGTCAAAGCGCCGGTAACCATTCAGAAGCCGTTGCTTGCGGAAGCGCAGCTGTGGTTGATAACGCTCGTTTAGGCGTTCCACGGCTGTCTCCAGAATAGAGTTAACATCCGCACGGTCCGCTCCACGGAGTTCACACTTTGGTGAGCTGTCTGCGCATGAATAGATGTGGTCTTCGGTGAAGTATTCCCAGTTGATCACCTCAAAGCGTGTCTTGGGTCGGAAAGGTGGGTTGACTCCAATGGGCCAGGTGGCACCAGCTTTGCCCTCTGGTGTGAGTTCACTCAGGTTACTGATTTGAACCTGTGAAAGAGCAAACACACAGTGTAAGCTTCTACTCAAGGAAGGCTTGATTACTCAGACATTAAGGCAGAGAGGAAAAAAATCGCTAAAGATTAAATCAGACCACACTGATTCATCCATGCTCTGCTCACAAATGTACTCTTTCATAGCAGCTCTTCTAAGATTCATGCTTTACATACAGTTGGCAAAAATCATATTAAATGAAATTTAGAGTGCATTATTAACTGACGCAAGCTTTAAATGCACGTAAAACATGACACTGTCACACTGTTAACAACATAGTTCAACACTTCAATCTGTAAACTCTTAGTATTGTGTAGTGGCTCTAAATGCCAACCTAAATTCAACAGGTTGAATTGAAAAAGCTGTAAAGCTTGTTCAAACGTCCATCATCTGCTACAAAGGAATACATTTGTGCATGGAGCATGGACAGATAAAATGCCCACCACACTGCCCACCACAGCAGACAGTAGAGAAAGTGGACCCTAATTTATAGCAAGAAGGTTTACACTAGTTCACTCTGATTGTGGGTCAACTATTAAATTCCTTCTACTCTGCAGGCAGTCTGTTCTGCCACCTCCGTGAACTGTTTGCTCAGTCTGCAAAGCGAGCCTCCACAGCTGGGTCGGTAATCCAGCAGTGGAATATTAGACTGAATTCCCGAGTGGAACAAACATCCATAAGCCAACCTTTCATTACCCATCACAGTGATGCCTTGTTGCTTGCTTTTTACTAAACCAGCGGTGTCCTGATAAAGTGGGAGAAAGCTATTTACTGCCTCTCCTAACGACCAAAACCTTATCGCGCATCATTTAGTTCAGCAGGGTTCTTATGTTCTGACACGAAGGTGATTTTACACTGTGACCTTCAGTATTACTGGAGCCTTTTCACAATGTTCCAAAAAAAGTGGTAGTAGTAACCAGAGACTAAAATGTAGTAGCACTGACAATGACGCTAAGTAAGCTCAAACTGTGATCTCGGCTAGATGAAACATGCAGGGAGAAAAAGAGCTTAAGGCTAAAATACCAGATATCCATGGTATTATATGTGGAAGCCTGGACAAGACTAAATGCCAGAAATGTCCAGAACGGGTCAAAAAACAGCAGATTTATTACAGATTTATATGTATTTTGTAAAAGCTTATTTTACGATACCAGATTGTTGTCTGCCTGTAAACAGACACTGTGCATATGTCCATGAATCTCAGTATTTCTTGGTATGTGGTATTACATGCCCCCACTTTGCTTTAACGGCAGCGTGTGCTCTAGATGACGGGAACTCCCGTTTGTGTAAAACCTTGATGAGTAGATCAAAGAACTCTTCATACAAACTTCAATGGAAGAAATAAACTTAACACAAATTGGCTTAAATTGAAATAATGAATAAGAAATAGTGCAGAATTGTGAGTATTTTACTCATCATAACCTTTCTTTTTTTTTTGGCATTAATATGCTGCTGCTATAGAGCATTTTTGGCTGTCTCTGACACAATGGAGAGTTTACAGGCTACATACGCACCTGCAGCTGCTGTATTTGAGCATAGGTCCAGTCCAGTTCGATCTGGCTGTAGCGCTTGTGCAAGCGGTACATGAGCGTTGGCTCAGAGACAGGGTGCACAGTAAAAGCATTCTTGAATTGGGAACTGTCTTCACGCTCAGGATCTGCGTTCTTCTGAAGCTCAAAGTAACGATAGGTCATCTCCTAAAACCAAAATACATGTGACAGGAAAGGAATTACAATATTGTGTAAGATTTGGTAAGTATTACAGTAAGAACTGATGAGTTTAACAACCCCAAAAGAGAAACAACTGCATCAGCTCAGCTCCAATCAGGACTCATTTACATGACTCAGTCTGAAAACAGTTATCAGTCAGTTATAAAAAAAAGAAATACATGAGGCCAAACATGTGAATCCCTTTTTGACAGCTCAGTTGTTGAACATGACCAATGATGTTATCCAATCTAAACTGAGGACATAACGCCACAGGGACACAGTGGTCTGTTAGAAGCACAGGTGCAGGTTCATTTGTATTCCTGCTGTTATTACAGCTAAATTTCACAGCAGCCATTTGAAATAGTTTATGCACAAGTCTGATGTAGTATGTGAGCACATTACCATTCACTACTCAGTTCACACAGCCTATACATGGAAACTGAGCTGCAAAAACAGAACAATTTGTGTTCAATGTTTTTGTAATGTCATGAACACATTTTACATCCATACATCTATATTGGTTATGCACATGACATCACACTTGGTGGTTACACCCCCTGAGTGTCAGCATTAGCATTCAGTGTGACATCAAAATTGGAAAGAGCTGTTGTGCGACTGACTGTACAAATAGATACAGTGAGAAATCTTATTACAGACAGCCGAAAGCTGAAGAAAAGCAAACATATTACACGGGTCAGCCTCCTATTTGCCAGCTTCTTGTTTGAATTGTCCCATTCAGTTATTTTGATTTTTCCCTTTCAGCAGTTGTTTTATGTACTGTATTATAACGCCTGAGGCGCAGGACTGTAACTGCTGCACCATTTAACCATGGAACGGAAAGATTTAAATAAGCAGCTAGGAAATAGGAAAATGACACTGGCTTCATATGAGTCACTGCAATTCACAGAAACAACTAGAATCCAGGCACTAAAATGTGGATTTGCAGTTGCCATTTTGTGTCAGGTTTGCTGTGTTTTGGTGTAAAATCATACTGTAAGTTATCATAGTGTAAGTATACTGTACTGACTACTCATCATACTGTAGCATTTTCATTTATATGCTGTTAAGTTTTTGTCAGCATTTATTAAAAACATTTATGGTGAGGAGCCTTGTTTTCTTCTTGTTGCAGAATAGTTTTGCCACTATTTCCCACATATTCTGGGGGGAAAGACATCGGATTTGTGGCCTACAGCAGTTTAGCCTTGCCCACTTAAGCTATAAGAAGTGGTAAAGTGACTACAAACCAGCCCGTCCTAAAGACAGGTTGGAAAACCAATTAGGTCTGTTTTTGGTTCATAAGCCTACAGAAAGGTGATTTTATCCCACTTATCCCTTAAGTGGGGTAAAATTCAAAACCAAATGTAGGACAGAAGCTGTGCATGTCTGTGATCTATTCTGCCTTACCTGATGCTTTTCCACACAGCTCAGACCCAGGTAGTCAATGATGCAGCGGCCAAGCCACTCATCAGGTCTTACGCTTAGGATGTCATTCCGGCAGGAGTCCAGGTGGGGCTGCAGTCGGGCCAGAAGGCTGCGTGATAGCAGATAGCCGTATCCACCGTGGCAGTAACGAGCACGCTCCTCACCACCAATAAACTCCTCTGCACGTCCCATATATAGATCCTGCCCTGCACTCAAATGCCCAACAAGATCCATCACCCGCTCCGCTTGCGTGTACGTGTCATCTTGCGCCAGGTAGAACCAATCATATTCGTTGCCATGGTGCTGATGCAGGTGACGTATTGTCTCGTACATCAGCCACACGGGTCGGTCGTCCCCGTGAGCAACTACAGTCATGCCGTGAGGTACCTTAGTGCTTCGGAGGCCAGTGAAGAAGAACGTTCGGTGGAATCGGTGGGCCACTGTGCGGTTGACTGCTACACCCATTGTGTTTAGGGTGGTGCGGGAACTCAGGATGCCCACCAACAGATGCTCCCGAATGCCAAGCTCTGTGTGGATATAACGCGTCCTGCGGGAGAAAGAGGAAGAGGTGGGAAGGTTAACATAACTGGTTACTTCTGAGTCACAGTAAAACCCTGCTGCGCTTGTGTCCATTAGGCCTGAGCCAGCTGATGACAACAGTATTGTCAGTCACCAACAGTGTCTGTCAACCACAACTGTCAATTGAGTTGGATGATTTAAATGTCTGAAAACACACCAGCTGTGGCTTTAAGATGCAGAGAAGTAATTATATTTGTCTCATCACCAGTTTTCGTTTAATGTGGAACAATGGTTCATTTCCTGAAACTCTGATATGTCTGGCTTCAGAGCATCCTATAAGGTAGGCCTGTTTCCCCCACCTCCGACTATGCTCATTAAACCGATAAAACCGTGCTGTGGCCTTCCACACATAAAATGTCCTCCCTGACCAGACACAGATGGAGGCTTAAAAATATTTATACTGTGAATACATCAGTTATTAAAATTAAAAACACAACACACAGCTACAGGGACAGTGGCCTTTAGGGTAAATCACAAGCTTTATTTTTTTATTATTTTAAACAACACAATTTATAGACTATAAACACACAATTTCTGAAATAATATCAAGAACAAAGTTATATTTTGTCTGATTTAAGCTTAAACTAGCTGTATTTAAATATGATACTGGATATAGACGTAAGTGTAATAAACAGTATATAGTCTGTATTCACAGCTCCTTGTTTCTGCATTTGCACTGTTACCGTGCTCAGATGATATACTGGCCTCCACAATTAAATATAGTATTTTTAATATATTGTTATGGGCAATAGCTAGTGGGCATGGTTGGATGATGGTATATTTAACACAGTATCACAATGCTAGTTTCCACTCTAGTTCCTCCCTGTGGATACTGTTTGCACATGACTTGTCCTGTTGGTATAAATCTCCTGTTCTGTGTTTTTAGGTTTTACGCATGCATGCACTCCACTCTCGCATTAGTAAGCCATTTACTTACTAATTTTAATTGTTTGTGGGCATACTCTCCTGTGCCAGTAGTTTCTGAGTTGTTTACCAGTTTTAGCTTTCACTGTATTTAGCTTTGATTGATCCATTCACTTGCCATACGTCAGCAACACGTGTGCAGCATGCCGGTAGACTTGACTTACAAACAGGGAGCGAGCCAGAGAGTCACAGTAATGTTTAAGTCCATCCTGATGCCTTAAGTCTCTCCCACATGGTAAAGTATATGGTTTACTAATTCAACAATGGTACTGGATGGGTTTCAGGTATCGACTGATACACGAAGTTTATGTATTGGTAACGGTACTGAAATAGTTGGATCAGTGCATCCGTAATTCTAATCACTATCGGAGAAGCCCTAATAAGGTGCACACATGCTGACTCTTAGCCCCATATGTTACGGAAGCGGACACATCCACCTGGAGTGGCAGCACACTATGACTACTAATTCCTCCTACAAACAAAACAAAACAAGAACAGCTTGATTTATTCAAATTGACCTCTTCCAGCCCTGTGACAGAGACAGATTCCTGTAAGAGGTTTGTTTACAGCTTAAACCAATATCTCACTAAAGCTCTGCAGGAAAAGGGCATTTATGAGAAGTAATTACAGTAATCACATAATCTGTAGTTCATTTAGATAACTGCCCTGCAAATGTGAGACATTATATTCAATATACTGACATTTAACTTCGACTAGAGTGGATTAGGGAGAAGAGCAGACACCAGGACAATTAAACTCATACTAGACAGTAATCAGCTTAAGGTAATAAAGAGGCTTTGATACAGACAAAACAAGATTTAGTTCATTCTTTAGTTCATTCAAGACAAGCTGAAAATGAATGTAGACTATACTCTATACTATACCTTATGCACGCTTAAGTTCATGTTAGGCCACAGGACCTTTGCATCTGAAGCACAAAATCGATCAGCCGAGATCGACTGCTAAGAGCTGCTTAACTAGAGATTAATCAAAAGCTTCTTTCATTAATGTATATACAGTTAATTAATAGATGCAAATTGTTTGCAAGCATAGAAGTATGTTTTAATGGGATTAAAAAGGCAGACAAATTGACATGTTAAATGTTAAGGCACACTGTGAAAACAATGCTGACTGTCGAGCGTATAATGCATCGTGTCTCATGTCACCGCACATTTGTTTAGCTTACTGATTAAGTGTTTCAACAACTCTGCAATTCATGAAATGTGAGACAGTGCCTCTTAACTGAACACCAAGCTATCATTTAAGGTCTTGGGCAATATACTGGAAATACTGTACATCAGGGAATGGAATTCACAGGGCATGAATTTTCCACACAGGCGCAGGAACGGTGGACTGCATCCCATTAATCTTGCAATAAAACATGCCCATGACACCACACACCTTTTAGGCAACAAGGCTGCCTTTTCTTCACTCAGATGTTCTGATGTTGTGCCAATAATAACAATTATACATACGGGTGGGCCACATGGGGATAAAATATTATGTCATGATACTTCAAGACACCTTCACAACACACAATATGCATCACAATATTTTTTTCTGATATTTTATAGGTTACAACAGACAAGACAGAACTTGCTGCACATATAACCAAAACTATAATAATAATAATAATAATAATAATAATAAACCTATTACTACAATTTTTTTTATTCAATGTTTTACAAACTACAGTGCATTAAATCCAGTCCAACAGGCCTAAATATGCTCACTATGCAATAAAAGAAGTCAGTGTTTTTTAAGTACAATATTCTCAGAATGCTAATGATGAAATGACAAAATGTCATCATATTGCCTACCCCTAATTATACACCATACTGTACCAGTCAATAATGTGGCCACATCTAGTCACAGAAGGCCTTATTTATATAATAATAACTGTGAAGAGATCAAAGCTATGAAATAACACATGAAAGTATGCGGTAGCCATAAAAAACAGTGTTGACCAAATCAAAACTCTCATACTTTAAAGCAGATACACCGCCTTTGCCTTGGGCTTTGAACATTCTTGGCTTTCTCTCAAGCAGCTTCACCTGGGATGATATTTCAACAAGCTCCACATATGCTGAGCACTTGCTGCCTCCTGAAATATACTAGCTGGGTGAGATAAAATGTCTGGACGCTTATGGAAAAACATCAATATATTCATCTATATATGTCCACACTTTTCACTGGTACTGTACCATTCACTTCACATGGGCCTCAATAACACCACACACTTTGGTACTACATCACAACCATGTCATAGAAGAGCTGTCATATCAGCCAACTTTACTGACCTGAGTACTTTCTTATGTGGCTTGCTGGGATCTTTGTGGTAGGGTACAATACGTGGCTGGAAGTCTTCATTCCCATCCCCTCCATTGACTCCCTGAGGCTCCCCAACATGACCGCCCTGAAGAAAACCACCATTCACCAGTTCATCACTGCAGGTCTCCTCGGTGTCTCCCTGAGTCCACGACACCATGAGCAGACTGAGGCTACAGCCCAGAGAAAGGCCCAGGATGAGAGGCAGGGCAGGGCGGAAAACAGCCAGGAAAGAGGACAGACGCATGATGATGGAGCAGATCCTACTTCGGCAGACAGCAGATGGATCAGTGTCCTCCAAGCCTTTCCCGACTCCACTTTGAACAGCCTGCTCCAAAGGACGCAAGTCACAGTAAAGTGACACGTTTGCCTTGCAAACAGTGTAGAGTATAACTTCAGTCAGTTAAGAAATCCTGAGGGATGCTGTTGCAAGCCACTGATGTTATCTCCAAACCGCAGTTGTGTGCATTTTCTTTTAAGAGCAAACACTGAAGTTACTAGCTGAAAGTAAAAAAAATATATACGACTATTTTTATCACGTATTTAGTACAATATAATCGTTTAAAGCGTCTCTGTCCCTCAATAAGAGTACTATGCAGTTCTCAGTTCTTCCCCTTCCTGCAACGAGAAATACACACACGGAACTAACGTTAACTGCATCAGCAGGGAGGATTTCCTACATTTCTAAAACCAGCATTCTCTCATTCCCGCAGTAAACTGAGTCTCTTCGTTCACGTCGCCAACATTAAAACACACGGAAACATATTTCACCGGTATTTCGGTTTTTTTCTTTCACCAGTTAAAATATTCCTGTCGCCTTTTTTTCATTAGCGTTAATAAAATCCAACCGCCGTCCTCCCCCGACATCCAGTCTCCAAGAAAATGCAGCACAAAATAAAAAATACGTTAATCTGTGCCTCTCCCTCCTCTTCTGTGGTTTTCTCTCCCGTCTCTTTTCTTCTCTCAGCTCCTCCAACTCATCAGTCCCGATCTTCGTAACCGTTACTCCAACAGCCAGAGTCGTTTGTTTCGTTCGTGTGCAGAAGTGCTCGTTTCGCTATCGCTAACATACTCCGACAGAGTTTGTCCTTTCCTTGCGTTTGTCCTTTCCTGCGTGTAAAACTGGACTTTTAAAAAGGAACTGGGGTTAGCTGTCCAGCCTCGATCACATCGCTCACATCTCGGACAAAAACAGGCCGGACACATCCACACGGCGTGTACAGTAACAGGACACCGCGGGAAACAAAGCCCCCACACAAAGCGTTCCACACGGGCACCGTCCTAAACGGGAACTCCACCGATGGAAAATCTGCAGAATTCAGAGGTTAAGATGGTAACAAAGCCATTCAGAGTGTGATTTTTTTAAAAACTTATATTTTATTGCATTTTTCAGTGGGCCAGGGGCATACCACTACATACACTCTCGGGCAAAAAAGATGGACCAGGCCCAAATTAGCAAAATACTGAGCTTTTAATCGTGATTAAAATCATTAAACAGATAAAGTGACAAAGTATGGGATATGTTGCCCTTTAATTCCATTATGTATTGAAGTTTTGTGACAATATCATTCCACTCAGCCCTGATGTGCTTCAAACAGCTGACAACATTGCTAAGCTAGGTTGTATTTAATGTTAGATGCAATCGGTAAAAATTGTACTTTGAGCTAGACCATTTCCCCCTACTTCCCCATACAGAGTACATAGTGCAATAATAAGTGCAAAAATTTCTAGTCACACTCCTCATACATGCTCCAGCAGGAAAAATAGATAAACTAAACAAACACAATGCATACAAGTACTTCAGTACTAGCTCCCAATATGCCTATGAAACATTTTCCCCTTTCTGATTTTATTTATCTCTTTCTCCCATATCATAAAGGACATCCTTTGATATGATGCAGCTTTCGCCAGTTCACTGAACCATTCCTATACTGTGGATACCAATGATGACTTCTACCCCAGGACTGGTCTTCCTATTATAATACTAGTATAGATGCAGTCAGCTATCTATGTATACAGCAATACTAATACACTAATATACTATATTATTATATTACAATATATACTATATATACACACACACACACACACATATATATATATATATAT
>CM067482.1:22201682-22353435 GCA_034552555.1 Semaprochilodus insignis
ATATATATATATATACCCTAATACTGACTAAAACAGCTGGGTCTCCAATAATAAATAAACATGGTATGGAAGGAAAAAGCTCAAATTGTACGACTTTCAACAGGACCACAGTACATGTACCAAGCTACCTACCCCATCGTGACACCACCAACATTCTGAAGCTTATATAATCTGCAAGACGTTCTGTAAAACTGAAAACTGTGTCTTAAAAAGAAAGAATAAGAAACAGATACTTCATGTTCTATAATATACACCTGTATATTTAGCATCTCAGACATTCAGTCATTCTGCCTGTTGTAGACAATTTTATCACCTCAGATTTCTTCACACTGTCAGTGTGTTCACTTTTAGAGGCATTAAAGTTTTCAGACTTTTGGTTTTCATCATCACTGTGACCCATTCTGGCTCTGATCTGTTTCTCTAGAAACCACTCTGATTATTGAGTAACTACATATACTATACTACAAAGCTGTTCAATTATTCTACAGGTAGGCTTGGTAATAAGGTAGGTGTAATAAATTTAGGCCCACTAGTGAATCCTTGACTTTTAAGGTCAATCAAATCTCCAGAGAAATTCAGAGACCTACCCAAACCACAGAGAGAGAGAACCGACAAATTGTCCAACATGTGTGGAGTGACCCAACAGCCTTGATTGCGGACATTCAGTGAGCAGTGATGCCATCCATCAGTCATCCTGTTAGTGCCAGCACCACTGGCAGGCGGTTGCACGACACAGGACTACATGCATGCAGAACGTTACAAGGACTGCCTTTAACACCACTTCAACGTCGCCAAAGACTGCAATGGTGTCGTACCAGACTGTCATGGAGTTCAGTGATGAGTCCTGCTTTTGTCTTGGTAGAAACAGCCAATGATTCCTTGTGTGTAGGCGTCATGGTGTACAAGCAATCTGTCTTGGTGAGAGCACACATGTATGACATACTAGTTATATAATAAGCAAATCAAAAAAGTACACAGACTAGTAACAAGTATTTTACTACAGGGAAAATATATTAAATATTAAAAACAGACATGACAATGTTACATATAACAGGTGTAAATAGACATGACAGCAATACATATAACAGGCGTAAACAGACATGATAACATTACATATAACAGGTGTAAACAGACATGACAACATTACATATAACAGGTGTAAACAGACACGACGACATTACATATAACAGGTCAGAAGGCACATGTAGGTTCACTGGTGGTTTTGAATAGTAAATAAAATGGCTGTATTTGTGTTGTAGACATTGTGGCCCCGTGACCCCTGGGTCCCATCACCACCACTGTAAAGAGATCTGGGACTGCATGATTCTGAATCATTTCTACACTGGTAATTACCCTGTTTACGTGTTGGAATTGCCCTTTAAGAATCAGGGCAGAAGTAACTGAATGGATTTAATTAAGTGGGCTCCTACTATCATTGTTATTATTAATTTTATTTAGTCCAGCAGCACTACAGCACTCTGTCCAGTCATGGAGTCAGCCTATTGACAGGAGATTCGATCCCGCCCATAAGTGGGCGTGGCTATTGTCGTCTCCGCCCAGAACCAAACACGGGGGCTCGAACAGTGACCAAGTAAGGAGAATAGAGCTGGGCTCTGTAACACAGGCATGAACTAACACAGTTATAGTCAATTAAGGAAAGTACAGCTGGGTCTCTGTAGCTGGCTAACATCCTCGTAAACTCGCTCCCACCAGCTGTAGCTCATTAAAGGTAAGCAGGTCCGGGTCTCTGTACTACTGACTTACTACTAACTGTCCGGCTGACAGCACTACTTCATTTCAGTGTTTTACGCTTCACGTGGCCGCGTTAGTCTCTCTCTCTCTGCATATCTGTTTCTTTATCTCTGCCCCGCTCTCTCTGTCTCTGTCTCTCTCTCACATACACACTCTCGGCGTGTGTGTGTGCTGTCAAACTGCTCCTCACATGCCGCTGCTGCTGATAGTGTGAGGGTAAGGCAACACACCTGTTTTTCTGTTTGTAGTCCTATTATTATGCGCAGTAACTGAGCTATGACACTAACCCAATCTTGTCTGTGGTGTGGTTTAACAACTGAAACCGTTATACTATGTAATAGCGTCGTTATAACGTCGTAATAGCCGTAGGCCGGTTAGCTAGGCTAACGTTAGCCTGTCGGCCGGTTAGCCAAGGCGCCGGTACGGCCATGCTGCAGTTAAATAACTTGCATTCACTGTAACTTTCAGGTTTCAGGCAGATTTTCTAGAGGTAAATGTTAGAAAACTGCCCCTGACAGTTCGTGTCATATCTCCAGGGCTGTTAGACTGAGCTGTGTGAGCGAGCGGAGGCTGAGGCCGTTAGCTGTCTGTGCAGGGTGTTAAGTTTAGCTGCACTAGGCCCTGTACGTGTCGGACTGCTGCGCCACACAAGCGTCTCTCTTTCTCCCTCCACAAAACCAGTTCTGTAACCCAGCTAAAACTTCTCCCTCCGTGCTGAGTCCGTTATATCTGTTCACACTGTAGAAACGTGGGCTGTCAGGTTTGGTTCACTATCAGCGAGCTGTTAAACAGTACTGAAGAGCAAGTTTAGAATCAGTATTTCTCAAGTTGCACAACATGATGCTGATATGCAGGTCCTGTTCAACTTTACAGCTTTCTAATAATCTGAGGGAAATCATTTACGTGAGTCCAGAACGGTGAACAGGGCTGTACTATCTCAGTACTTAAGTACTTTATTTATAGCTGCTAGTAGAGTGTCTGAATAAACTGTATGACATTGAGGATCTGGTAAAAATTAATATCCATAATAAATCCAAATAAATCGATTGCAGTATGTTCTTTAAAGGGATATAATGATGCATCATGATATCGCAAAGCAAAACTGTGACAGTGTGCATTGCAGAGAATAAACATTGTATTTCTTATGCCGTCTAATGTAACTGCACTAATTAAACAACAGTATTTGTTAATGATCGGCACCAACCAGCACCTCGCTCCTGCACTCCTCCTGCCTCCCCCCTCTAGTGTCATTAGTGCAATAATGTGTGTAATTATAGCTGGGTGTACCATTACACCCCTAGTTATTTATCATTTTATTCATTTCTTGTTTATTTAGTTATTGAAATATTGAATAAAACTGTGAAAAACCCCATTTGAGAGAATGGTTTCTAATCTTTAACTCTGCACTGTGTAAGCTATTATTGTACAATGGCAAAAGAAAGTATTGCTATGGCACATTTGAACACTAGTGAGTTTGTTTTTACCTGTCTTACAGTACAAAGTTCTGTTAAAGAATATTAAATAACTTGAAATAAATTTGGTTTTGATTTGTTTTACTCAATTTCCCCACTAACTGTGACTTTTCCCATCACACATTCCCATAGGATATATTCTTCCTTAGGATACTGACGTATGGACTGCTAGGAAATTGCTGGGGTTCAAACTCACAATCTCCTGTTAATCGATTCGTCCTTTGGAGTATGGGGAGTATCTAAATATGCTCAGATTTTGTTCCTTAAATGTTTAAAAAGCTGTAGAAAGTATTTGTTGTTTTAACGTTCTATGTACTAACTTCCTAAAAGTCACCTGTGGTGCAACTAATAATCCATCCCAACATGAGGAGTTTGAAGAGCAAAGCTGCAGCTGTTTGTTTCTGGAAGCCCAAGAGGAGAGAATGTGTGATGGGATTGTGTGATGTCCCAGTTAGTCCCAGTTAGTAAGAAGACTAAAAACTAATTCTGTGCTGAAATGAAGAACTAGGAAAGGGAGCCAGGGGAACTTTTAAAGTTGGATGAACTCCAGTGTAGAGTTAATCTTAATACCTTTAGGTTTGAATTGATGTCTCATTTTTTACAGTGTACATATTTTAAAAAATGTAACAAGTAATATGAGATTAAAATGAAACCTTGCTAAAGGACCGGTAGGATTTGACCCAGTACCCATACTTCCAATGAAGTGGAAGTTCTCTGTACTACTTCCTCTGTACTAACCATGAGCAGACTTTTCTCTGTTAACGTTAGGCCAACAGGAGAATCTTTACTGACCAGAGTGTGTTTGTATCTGAGAATGCTCAAGTTACACACCACTGCTAAATTTCCCACAATTAGTGTGACCATTGCAGTTATAATAATATTGATTAACACACAGTATACTCTGTAGCCCTTGCCTAGGTTGCTGTGCTCTGCGGCTATGCCCTCAGACCTTGCTAAGAAGAAGGCTGCAAAGAAGAAGGAGGCAGCCAAAGCTCGTCAGCGCGTGAAAAAGCATGAGGAGGTGAGCGCGGAGTCAGAGCAGCCGGAGGAAAATGGAGCTGTCCCAAATGGGGAGGCCAACGGAGGTATGTTTTATTTATTGACTCAAATAACTCTAATGGAAGGCATAGCAATGAAAGACACATCAGCACCGTTAGTATGAAATGAATGAGTGAGTGTAACTATTCAGTAACTACACCTACTCCTAAGAGGAGGTTTCCCCTTTAGGTTAATGTTAGTGATTTTGCTGTTCATTCTCATTTATAGTTACGTAGCAGGTCGCTGATATCTGGCAAGCTGTCATGCACTTTGGAGCTGTTGCCATTCTAAGCTACAAGGAGTGGACAAAATAACAGAAATGCCAAATGATGTATTTATATCAAGCACCAAATAAAGAGTAGGAGCCTAAGAAGATCCTTCTCCAGCTCCAGTCCTTTTTTGAATGCTGTCATAACAATCTGAACTGTTACTCTATGAACAGTCTGTGCTCCAGATTTGATCCTGATGGTTCAGCGACATTTAGATGTAGAAACTGGGAAGGCCACGGAAGGTGTTCCTGAGCTAATCTTTCAAGCAGTTTTCTGAATGACATCCCTGCAAAAAAATCTAGATGTTAGACGTTCATGACAAGCGGTTTGTTGAGACTAGGTTAAAGGAGGGTTGATTGAATTCTGTAGTAAAGCTGCAGTTTTGTGGCTTCTTCTGTTAAGTGGCAATTTTTGTGAGCAATGCACCAGATGCACTAACGCGTCCAACTATTTAGCTGCTTTAGAACTCATGTGGCTGACTTCTTTTAATAGAAGACACTGCCAACTGCCATTCCATCTAACTGACCCTGGTTATGAATTGATCAGTTTGCCTTTTCATCTGATGTTTCCATTATTTTTACTGTGATTAACATGTTAGGACAGGACTGCTCAAAGGTTGCCTGCAAAAATTTGACCTACCAGAAAGTTACTCTAAGCCCACCCCTCACAGCAGAAGAGAACAAAGATATTGTCACTGTCCAAAGAAAAGCTACTGGGTTCAAAAAGTAATTTTGGAGTGTTTATATTGCTGCATTCCTTCTGAAATTTCCACACTATATAGCCAGATAGTTGTATTTTGTTGTTATTGATGTTTCTTTATACAGCAAATATATTTTGTCATATTTAATACTTGTTAACTTCTGTGAAATTGCAAAATATGTAATGTGTAATGCAAAATATAGCATGATGTTTTTGGCCCTAAGCCCACCACAAACATGGCGTGAAAATTTGGGCATCCCTATGTTACGCATTCATGTAACTGCCATGCACTTTTTAGATGCTTTCCTGTGAAAGCGTATGGAAAGCGTCTACAATGCATCTGTTTGTTCTTCTCTCTCATCTTATCCATCCCTCACTGCCACTCCTTTGTTGCACTCTACAGATGTTACTGCCTTGGCTAAGGAGCTGGATGAGTTTGAGTTGCGTAAGATTGAAGCTCGAGCAGTCACAGGTGTCTTGGCATCCCACCCAAACAGTACAGATGTTCACATCAGCAGTCTTTCACTCACGTTCCATGGCCAGGAGCTGCTGAGTGACACAAGCCTCGAGCTAAACTCTGGCAGACGCTACGGTCTCATTGGCCTCAATGGCACAGGTATGGCAGCCACTGTGGTCTGTGCCGTTGTAGTAGATACTGGAACACCATAAAATGATCAAGTGCTATAATCTGAGTTTGTTAAAGGAATATTCTACCACTAACAACCTAATCAACAACAGCTACATCTGTATAGTACCGTTAGTTACCACAGAAAACAGTTTTAAATTGTCTATATAGGTGTAAAATTTACAGCTTGAAGAGCCTACTTCACAGTTCTTTTCTTGTTCTTCTATGATAAAGGAATTTGAAGAAATCTAAAATCATTGTGCTGCAAAACAGTCCATTTTTTAATTCTTTGTGTCTTCTTATTCATCGTTTTAAGGAATCTAGTCCCAGCAACTCACACTAAAGTTATAAGCAATGTTTTAGCTTTTTTTAAAGAGGCAAAATACAGGATAACCAATCAAAGCAGAGCTCATTTACATATATAAGTCTTAGGAGCTGCCTGTGTAATTCTAAAGGGGGTGAAGCAAGATTGGAAATATATTATGATCGTTTTTAGCGTATAAACCCATACAAATGTTATAAACGGACATCAGAGGTAAAAAAGAAGGATATGGTCCCTTTAAAGGCCTTTGAGTGAGGAATTCATGAACATGTTCTACAAAAATAAACGTCTTGTATAAATTTCTATTGATGGACCACTTGCCCACTGTTTGTCCTTATTATGTATATATTAATTCACAAATTTTCCTCATAGGAAGTACAGAGAAACATGCCGAAAGTACTGCTACTGCAATATGCTACAGATGAAGCAGTGTCTTGCTCCCTATACTAAAATAATAAGACTACTGAGCTAAGGGGAGGACTGACAGTATGAAAGATATGAACAACATTTATCAGTCTCTTTCTTTCACTTTTGGCAGGAAAGTCCATGCTCCTGTCTGCTATTGGCCATCGAGAAGTTCCTATCCCAGAGCACATAGACATCTATCATCTGACACGTGAAATGGCACCCAGTGAGAAGACAGCTTTGCAGTGTGTTATGGAGGTTGACGAGGAGAGAATCCAACTGGAGAAGGAGGCCGAGAGACTAGCTCATGAAGACTGTAATTTACACATTCAGAATTGTTCCAAACCGGAACAATATAAACCCCTTTTTAACTTTCATACTCTGATTTGATAGTAGTTACTGAAAAACAGGTCTTATTTATTTTGTAATAAGCCTAAAGATTAATGAGCCCTTATTGAGAGGATTTATTTAGGGGATTTAAAGGATAAAATGTAGTTTACAACTGAAACTATGAGGCCAATATTGGTAACATGCACTAGAACTCAGTACTCACCCAAACTGTTTCTAGGCCTTTGTTAAGGTTGTGCCAGTGTGGTTTAGAGCGAAGTGTGAGCTAAGTGTGAGTGTGTTCTTCTCCTCCCTGTAGCAGAGTGTGAGAAGCTGATGGAGATTTACGAACGCTTGGAGGAGCTGGACGCAGACAAAGCCGAAGTTCGAGCCTCACGGATTCTCTACGGTTTGGGCTTCACTCCAGCCATGCAGCGCAAAAAGCTGAAAGACTTCAGTGGTGGCTGGAGAATGCGGGTCTCATTGGCCAGGTGCATCATCAAAATGTGGAAAAAATCATCTGTGTGATTTGGAAAAGGATAAGAGATGGAAAAAAGATCTTATCTTCTTTTAAAACACCTAAAGCCACATATTTATCACATGAGTGTATCCAATATTCATTTCTCTCACTTTTTGTTTTCTCTTCCTTCTCTTTCTCTTTCTGTGTCCTCCACACGCCTAGAGCTCTGTTCATTAAGCCCTTCATGTTGCTACTGGATGAGCCCACTAACCACCTTGACCTGGATGCCTGTGTGTGGCTGGAGGAAGAATTGAAAACGTATGTTCCATAGTTCTGTCAAGAGACTCACTCTTTGAATATTTGAATACTCCTTTGAATATTTGAAACTACCTAAATAAACGTAATGTCACGTGGGGACAGGACAAGGAGGCAGGATGTAAGTGCAAGTCTTTAATAAAGAACAAATGAAAACAAAACCAAAGAAACAAAAGACACTAGCAAACTGAGAAATGACAGGGAGCAGGGTTACAAAAACAACGGACATGGAGACAAAACACCAAACAAGAACAAAGAGAACAACAGGGAGTATAAATGAACAAGGACTAACAAGTAACACCTGGGAAGGGGTGGAGCTACAAATTAAGGACAGGTGAAGGACCTGACAAGAGAGCGGAGACAGGAGGAGCAAAAACCAAAACACAGAAGCACATGGCACAGGACAACAAAAGGCACATGGAAGTGACAAAAAACAAAGACAAAAAACTGAAAATCAGAGAAAATGGAGATAAACAGGGGCAAGACAAGACAGGGCGTGACACTTAAATAAAAAATAATAATAAACTCAACAAAAAGCATTAAACACTATAAAGGTGATAGAAGTGACTCCTAAAAGCTTAGAGGGAATCAGTTGCAGGGAGTGATGTGCCCAGAAACTAATATCCTCAAAGTGTGTTAAGTCTGCTCTAATAGAAAATATCAGAGCCAAGGCTTATTTTAGTTTCAGAGTCTACCAGAGTATAAAACAGCAACAAAACAGCTTTACTTGTCATGCCACGCCACTTCTGGTGTAAATCCAGCATGAACCGACACAATTTAAGAGAAAGGAGCAAAATATTCACTCACCCAACTCATGTTAGAGAAACATGTAATTATAACAAATTTACAACAAATCATAGACTTATGCCAAAAAAAGATATATACAGAAATGTAATGTAATGTAAAGGTTGGAAAAATTAAATTGTATTATAAGTCAGTAAAAATTGGATTGTTAGCCATGGCATTAAAACTCAAAATTTCTCACACGTGACCTAAAAATTAAGTTATTTTACTGCAACATTTTAAATTAAATAGCAGCCCAGTGTGGTATTGCTCAGCCTTAATCTCAAGCATGTTAACATTACTGTCAAAGTTTTATTCTAATAGCCCTTTTCCTCTTTTTCAGGTTCAAGCGAATTCTTGTACTCATCTCGCACTCCCAAGACTTCTTGAACGGCGTTTGCACCAACATCATCCATCTGCACCACAGGAAACTCAAATACTACACTGTGAGTAAACTCACACACCCTTGTGAAAGGTAAATTGAGGGTGGAAGATAAGGCAAATACAAGATTGTGATACTTTTTACAACACAATATAAACTTTTTTCTAAGGTTGGATAAGTTGAAACCATGAAATCTTTCAGTGATTCACAGAATTTAATTGTGTTGCAGTAACTCTATTTAAACAGGACTAATGGTCCTCGTAATTAATCATTGTGTTATCTTTCTTTTATTGCTGAAAAGCATTTTGTGACATAATAAGATTTAATTTATTATGATAACAATAAATGCCACCATATTGCTCACGCTTGGTAAATGTAGACCCTGCTCCTGTAAATGTACTACCCTGCAAAGTTTAACATACCTGATACATATGTGCATAGAGAGCGGCTGCTTTGGGGTTCTATGATCCAGTATCCAATGCGTTATGCTGGGTAAAGCTGTGTACGGTGATTATAAATTTCATAAAACACGTAAAACAATGAGTAGTTTCACAAGGCAGATATTTTACTGTTTGAATGCATCTTCACTGACCAATACAGGAGGGTGAAAGGAACATACAGCACCTGTTTGACTCTTTGTTTTTCGCCATTATTTAATCTTTGTTGTCAACATTCTCAGCCATTTTTCTCCTCCAGACGGATGCGAAAAGTGCCATTTTTGACCATTAACGAGTAAAAAGTACGTGATTATTTATGAGAAGGAACAATTGCAGTTCCAGAGCTGGAAATACCATATATGGAGGGAAATATTAAGACATCTTCACATTAAACCTACAGGAATTTTATGACGTCCCATTCTAAATCCATAGGCATTAATATGGAGTTGGACGCCCATTTGCAGCTGTAACAGCTTCTGCTCTTCTAGCAAGCCTTTTTACAGAATTTTGGAGTGTGTCTATTGGCATCTTGGTATACAGAAGCATTAAGATTTCTTTTCACTGGAAGGGGGAACCCCTGAAAAACAACCCCATAGCCATCCTCCACCAAACTTTACAGTTGGCACAGTGCACTCAGCCAGGCAATGTTCTTCTGGCATTCGCCAAACTCAGGCTCCAGATAGAGAACCGTAATTCATAACTTAACAGAGCTTGTTTCCACTGTTCCAGTGGCAGGGCTTTACACCACTTTGATGCTTGGCATTATGTTGGTAATGTAAGGCTTGCATGTAGTTGCTCTGCCATGGAAACCCATGCCATGAAGCTACCAGCGCACAGTGTTTGTGCTGATGTTAATGCCAGACGAGGTTTGGAACTCTGCAGCTTTTGAGTCAGCAGAGTGTTGGTGACTTTTGCGCACCTCAGCACTCGGCATCCCCGCTCTGTGACTTTACATGGTCTGCCACTTCGTGGCTGAGGTGCTGTGGTTTGTAAATGCTTTTACTTTTTATCCAATTTTGACAGTTGATTTTGGAATATCTAGGAGGGAAGAAACTTACTTGTGGCAACAGTGGCATCATATAACAGTACCAAGTTCGAATTCAGTGAGCTCTGTAGAACAACCCACTCTTTCACAACTGTTTGTAAAGGTAGACTGTATTGCTAGGTGCTTGATTTTATACACCTGTGGCAAGGGGACTGAATGAAACACCCGAATTTAATGATTAAGAGATGTGTGCCAATAATTTGGTCATACAGTGTATATTTAATGTGTTAGAGATACTCGACACAGCAGATCTCCTGGAGAAAGAGACCATCGTTTGTTTTGCCCAAAGCTAAAGTAACAAAAGGAAAGTAAATGGCAGTGCATTTTCCTGTCTGTCTGTGTATGTGATAGATGGGCTTGTTTTTGATTGAAGGGTAATTATGACCAGTACGTAAAGACCAGGGAGGAGCTCGAGGAGAACCAGATGAAACGCTTCAACTGGGAGCAGGACCAGATAGCACATATGAAGGTAAAACACTGCCACCCTGTGGACATACTTTGAATGGACTCATAGTAATCTCAGCAGGCCACACCGACTCAAATGAACTCTCTCAAACTTGTCTGACTGCGTGTCTTTGAACTGTGGGAGTAAACCCACCAGTACAATAGTCATAGTGCCTTCTTAATTTAAAAATAAATGATCTGATTATTTCCCCAAAAATGTCTGTTATTTTCCAAAAAACAAAAATAAATAAATGCATGACATAGTTTAGATTATTCAACGATACCTGTTTTATGTGAAACAATTTTCAGTGCATTCCTGTAAAATTCATTTTTTGTTTCTTTTTGATAAAATTTAAAAATGTCAGGTAGTATAACCCTCCAACCATATATGTTGAAACTATCAAAAAGGTAGTTTAGTGTTATATATTCTAAATAAAACAGTTTTGCACTATTTTATGAAAATTTGAAAGCGCTAAAATAAAAATCATTTTGAAAAGTAAGGCAACTTTAAAAGTACCCAACTCTAAAAGATTTGTCCACAACGTCTTTCTTCCTCAAATGTCTGTACAGGACTGCACAACCAAAAACAAGGGATTTTATTTTTACATGTTTTTACAAAGGGGCCAAGGTGTTCCATCATATAGAAGACCCTAAGTGACCTTCATAGTGCAGTTCCAAGGTTACTAGGCCTTTCACAAATTCATGATTTGAATGGTTTTATACCATTCATACCATTTATACCAAGGTTTATACGAGTATCTGAATAGATGCCTGTTTAATTTGAAATAAGTCTGAAAAGTGAGGTGGCACAGAGTCAAATGGTGCAACCAGACCAGTGCTAACGTGAAATTGGCATTTAAAAACTTTCATAACATATAGACATAAATGCAAAAATATGCACAGTAAAATGCATATTATGTCCTTTTTAATAACTTTTTCTTTAATTGTCATTTAATAGAAAAGTATATTTGTTGCTGGCCCATGTGTAAAGTCTGTGTGCTCTAAACAGCAAAGAGGAAAAAAAAAGAAAATTCTTAAAAGTAGTCTGCAAGACGTCTTGGAGTGAACCCGTTCAAATGTGTCTTTCCCCATTTACTTTACTTGAATTGCAATAAAAAATTTGCTAGACATTACTTGTCACATTCTCTCTTAAACACTGAAGTGAATTTTTTTCTGTGTCTCTCTTTCTTCTTATAGAACTATATTGCTCGATTCGGCCACGGCTCAGCTAAGCTTGCCCGTCAGGCTCAGAGCAAAGAAAAGACCCTGCAGAAGATGGTGGCCTCAGGCCTGACTTCCCGTGTAGTCAGCGATAAGGTCTAGCACACACAAAAACACTCAGTCACTCACCGTGTTAGTAAGCAATTACATGGCTATTGTCTAAACCTCTTGTGACATATCTTATGTACCAATAGCTCTTGCCCAATGTACAATGTTGAAACAGAGCTGCAATTGATGAATGACTCTTCACATTTATAGCACGGCAAACTTGCAAACAATACCTAAGTGCACTGAAAGTGATGAGTTTACTTCAGTTGAATTTCTAAACTCCAGTGGCACTACTATGCCAGATTCACTTATACCAACACGCACCATCACCATGTCGGTGTCTTGGGAAATGGGAATGGGAATTAAGTACACTCAGTGCATAGATTTTTCAGGTGGCTTTTGTCATATGCTGTATGTTTTTTTAATTTGACCTAGAGCTTCCTTTCTTTCCTTCTCCAGACCCTGTCGTTTTATTTTCCTCCCTGTGGGAAGATACCCCCTCCTGTCATCATGGTGCAGAATGTCTCTTTCAGATATTCTGAGGACACAGTATGTATGAAGCCCAAGTGTCTGCTAACTGCATTGTCCCTCACTTATACACTTATACAATTATTATGATACACATTGCTGTAGTGCTTTCGGATTTCATAGTGCTAACATTTTGTCATATATATATATATATATATATATATTTTTTTTTTTTTCCTGTAAAAGCCATATATTTATAAGGACTTGGAGTTTGGCATTGACTTGGACACACGTGTGGCTCTAGTGGGGCCCAATGGAGCTGGGAAGTCCACACTACTAAAACTGCTAATGGGAGAGGTCAGTTGGGCGGGGGTTTCATTAATAAATAAATGTTTTATGATTTAGTTTGTGTTGTGTATTTAAGCCTGCTAAACCTACATGTTTTTTTTCTTCTTTTTTCTCTTTTAAGCTCCTCCCAACTGATGGTATGATAAGAAAGCATTCACATGTGAAGATTGGCAGGTATCATCAGGTGCGCCATATGCTACACTGCTGGGGCTTTTATATGCCTTTTTTTTTTCAAATTATTCACCTCATATATTTTTCTGTAAGTATTTTGACCTCTGAGTCATTATGTGTTCCATTGTTTGTGTCCTGCAGCATCTGACAGAACAGCTGGAGTTAGATCTGTCCCCTCTTGAGTATATGATGAAGTGCTACCCAGAGATCAAAGAGAAAGAAGAGATGAGGAAGATCATCGGACGCTATGGCCTAACGGGCAAACAGCAGGTGTGTGAGCATGTCTAAGGGGGAAGCAAATGAAGATGATTAATTGCAATCATCATCAAAAGAATAGTTGCACCCAGAAGGAATTTTTGCTTACATCTCATACACGGTCAAGCGTGAAACTTGAATAATTTGCATGTCTCACAATGCCAGACCTACCCACCAAGACAAAAAGCAATTTTCATCATTTTCTATCTAAAACAAAGAACAGAAGCATAGATATAATTCAGGTGACCTCTGCACATTTTTATACAGTCTCAGAAAGTTTTCATATAGTCTCGTAAACCACATATGAGATTACTTGATGTGGTGTGAGGCTCCACTACAACACTGGTAAAAAGAACCAGATGTCTGAAGAGCATAATGACCCTGACAAGTTCCCTCGCAGAAATGTATTACACGGCACAGACACATACAGTGGTATGAAAAAGTTTGGGCACCCTTGATAATTTTGATGATTTTCCTTTATAAATCATTGGTTGGTCGGATCTGCAATTTCAGTTAAATATATCATATAGCAGACGAACACAGTGATATTTGAGAAGTGAAATGAAGTTTATAGGATTTACAGAAAGTATGCAATAATTATTTAAACAAAATTAGGCAGGTGCATAAATTTGGGCACCCCAACAGAAAAATTACATCAATATTTAGTAGATCCTCCTTTTGCAGAAATAACAGCCTCTAAACGCTTCCTATAGCTTCCAATGAGAGTCTGGATTCTGGTTGAAGGTATTTTGGACCATTCTTGTTTACAAAACATCTCCAGTTCAGTCAGGTTTGATGGTTTCCGAGCATGGACAGTCCGCTTTAAATCACACCACAGATTTTTAATAATATTCAGGTCTGGGGACTGAGATGGCCATTCCAGAATGTTGTACTTGTTCCTCTGCATGAATGCCTTAGTAGATTTTGAGCAGTGTTTAGGGTCGTTGTCTTGTTGAAGTATCCAGCCCCGGCGCAACTTCAACTTTGTCACTGATTCTTGAACATTGTTCTCAAGAATCTGCTGATATTGACTGGAATCCATGCGACCCTCAACTTTAACAAGATTCCCAGTACCTGCACTGGCCACACAGCCCCACAGCATGATGGAACCGCCACCAAATTTTACTGTGGGGAGCAAGTGTTTGTCTTGGAATGCTGTGTTCTTTTTCCGCCATGCATACCGCCCCTTGTTATGTCCAAATAGCTCAATTTTAGTTTCATCGGTCCACAGCACCTTATTCCAAAATGAAGCTGGCTTGTCCAAATGTGCTTTGGCATACCTTAAGCGACTCTGTTTGTGGCGTGTGCGCAGAAAAGGCTTCTTCTGCATTACTCTCCTATACAGCCTCTCCTTGTGCAAAGTGCACTGAATAGTTGAACGATGCACCATCTGCAGCAAGATGATGATGTAGGTCTTTGGAGCTGGTCTGTGGGTTGACTATGACTGTTCTCACCATCCTTCCCCTCTGCCTATCTGAGATTTTTCTTGGCCTGCCACTTCGGGCCTTAGCTAGAACTGTGCCTGTGGTCTTCCATTTCCTTACTATGTTCCTCACAGTGGGAACTGACAGCTGAAATCTCTGAGATAGCTTTTTGTATCCTTCCCCTAAACCATGATGTTGAACAATCTTTGTTTTCAGGTCATTTGTGAGTTGTTTTGAGGCTCCCATGTTGCCACTCTTCAGAGAAGATGCAAAGAGGAGAAAAACTTGCAATTGGCCACCTTAACCTCCTTCTCATAAGTGGATTCACCTGTGTATGTAGGTCAAGGGTCAATGAGCTTACAAAACAAATTTTGTGTTCCAATAATTAGTGCTAAAGGTATTCAAATCAATAAAACGACAAATTTATGCACCTGCCTAATTTTGTTTAAATAATTATTGCACACTTTCTGTAAATCCTATAAACATTATTTCACTTCTCAAATATCACTGTGTTCATCTGCTATATGATATATTTAACTGGAAATTGCTGATTTATAAAGGAAAATCATCAAAATTATCAGGGGTGCCCAAACTTTTTTCATACCACTGTATATACTGTCTAATGCCTAAAACATTGAAACCCAAAGTAGTATCAGATTCATTGGTCATTTTGTAAATGTATTTGCTGTATTCTATTAAATCCACTGTACAGAACTGTAAAACTGCAACAACAACATATAAAATGTATATCAGCACAGCAGTTAACCACTGAGCTCCTCCTGCAGGTGAGTCCCATCAGGAATCTCTCAGATGGTCAGAAGTGTCGTGTTTGCTTTGCCTGGCTGGCCTGGCAGAACCCCCACATGCTGTTCCTGGATGAGCCGACCAATCACCTGGATATCGAGACAATCGATGCGCTAGGTGATGCCATCAATGAGTTTGAGGGAGGGATGATGCTGGTCAGTCACGACTTCAGACTCATCCAGCAGGTATGGATTACTTTTGTAGATAGAACCTTCAAAGCTTTCAGCATTCAGTGATCAAATAATTGTCCAGATTAAAAATACTGAATGTAACTAGACTGCATTTTGATTTCAGGTGGCTCAGGAGATCTGGGTATGTGAGAAGCAGACCATCACTAAATGGAAAGCAGACATTCTGGCATACAAGGAACACCTGAAGTCAAAAATCGATAAACAGACGCATGATGTTTAAAAAGCTCTATAAACTGGACTACTCCCGCAAAACCACGGATAGATTATTTTCCCTTGCTCCTCTTATATGCATGTAATCTAAGGACTTCAAACAGCACTGTTTTTTGGACTTCCTCAAAACCGTTTGAAAGTGGACTGTAAATTGCGTTCCAGTGCTCCAACATCCATTCATGATTGACAGCTCAGAAATAGACTGTGTATTCATCTTCTGTTCCTAATACACATGCAGAAATCCACACAAATCAATCAGAATATAGCTAGCAGTGTTGGTTTTGTTTTTATTTAAAACCATACATGCAATTACATTGAATAAATCAGACGTTTAACCAAAAATGGTTGAATGGTTGAAGTCAAGAGTTCTATCTTGACACAGTTCAAATGGTAAACACATGATTCAGAAGCATGTTCATATGTGGGTATGTTTACTCCTCTCATGTCAGCCCATTTACTGGAGTTGTGCGTTGTATAGTCTTGGCATGAATTTAGCTTTCAGGTCATAGCAAATGATGCACCATTCAACATATGAATCAAATGAAATGTCAGTAAGTATTTACAGTGTTCCAGTGCACATAAACAGAACTACTACCACGTGTCATATGATCAAATTTTACACAGAGACCAATGCCATTGTACTTTTGAATACAATAGATATACCTAAAGCTCGTCCTGCACATCGGTATTGTCACGTGGGGTCAAGACGAGGATGCAGGATATAGGTGCAAGGATTTAATAAACAGAACAAATAAGACAAAACAAAACCAAAGAAAAAACTAGCAAACTAAGAAACAACTGAACAGGATTACAAAAACAACCGACATGGAGACAAACGACTGGCAGGGAAACAAAACACCAAGCAAGAACACAGGGGACTACAGGGAGTATAAGTGAACAAGCACTAACAAGGAACACCTGGGAAGGGGTGGAGCTACAAACTAGGGACAGGTGAGGGGAATGACAAGTGGGCGGAGACAGGAGGAGGCAAAAACCAAAACAAACAGAAGCACATGGAAAAGGGCACATGGAAGTGACAAGACAAACAGAAAACCAGAGAAAACAGAAAAACGGGCTAGACTAGACAGGACGTGACAGGTATACTACTGGATAACATAGTGAAGCATGAAGAATGAGAAGGAATTTTTTGGATTGTTCTAAATGTATGCATACTTAAATGGTTAATATATAAACAATTATTCAGAGTGGTTTGGTTGTGAGATGCTCTGTTTTATATTTATATGATATTTACTGAGAAGTTTTCACAGTGGTGATGATAGGTATCAAATGTTTAAAGAATTTATTGACTGTAAATGATACCTCACACAAAGCTATTGCATGAAATATATATACACTGCCTAATGTCTAAGATATTGTTTATGATGCTTTTGTGAAAAAAATTAGGCCTACAACAAATTCATGGTGGAGCGTGTAGGAGGATGGAGGGTGTTGTAAGGCAACATATTGCCCAATTAATTTTTTTTTTTTTTTTACCAGTTTACTACTGTTGAAATTTACCTTCCCATGGCAACCAAGAATACAGTTTAAACCAAAACCACATCTAGGACTACTGTGATATGTCTCAGGCATTGGGCAATGTCTTTATATCAAAAACCACTCTGAATGAATTTACATCTCAATGCTTTAATCATGCAGACATTGGAAAAGATTGAGGGGATGTCCATAAGGACTAACGTCATAATCATCTACTTTAATTCCGTTATGAACTAGAACTTACATGCATTCATTCAGGTTAGAGATGAGGATTGTTGGGTATAATATTTCTTAAAGCTCTAACAGGTTGCAATTACTCCGGCTACACTGTAAAATTACAGTATTTGGTAACCAGGCTGCCTGGAGGAAAGTGGTTCTATTAAACTTCAAATAATAAGCTAATAGATAGATTGTGGTTTTATAGATAATAGATAGATTGTGTTAGAGACAGGTTACTTGCTTAAAGCTACTGTTTTTACTGCGCAGCAGCCAAAGATTCCCCACAGCAGCTCAACTGGGTTTTTAAAGTGTATCCATAATTAACAGAACCAAGTATAGATTGATTAATTCACATAGCTGTGGAAGTTCAATATTACGTGAATAGGTGTAACGTTAGCTACTCCCAACCTCATGCACTTTACAGACATTGGCACCCAAGAAATTTCTAAGCAGTATATGACAGTTCTGACTCATAATGGTAGTGCGTGTGACAGCAGTTTCAGAAGCATGATTCAGAAATTTTGGAGCATTTATGACATTAATTTATATATATGTTTAATATAACACTGGAAAACACTTTTATGGCATCTTTACTATCAAGAGACTCATTTTATAAGAAAATGAGTACAAGCTCATGTCTCACAAGCCCTTCTACTCTTTCACTATGCTGTCATTCACTCCTTTTGGATTGCTTTAAAATCTATTTCTTTATATAACTTTAACATACTGCCAGTGAATGACAATATAAAATGTGTTCAAATTCAGAATTGGTAAAACATTGCGCAGAACCGGCCTTGCTGTGTTATGACCACACTACAAGTTTTTATTGTCTTTTTCCTCTTTTCCACTATTTGACAAAACACATGTACATGCTCTCATATTTAAGATTAAATAAACATAATATCCACTTTTATACAGTTTAATGCATATAAAGTATCTGCGAAACCTCAGGGCTAGTTTCAGAAAATGTGTATGTATGGTTTACAGGTCCAGAAGTGAATCTAAAATGCAACGCTCAAGATGTGACTGAGGTGAAGACTTCAAGACTTTCGGGGGATTTAACTAAAACATTGCATTAACCTGTTAGGAACTGAATACATTTTTATATAGTCCATCTGTCAATTTCAAATGAGCAAAACCTACTTTTGCATATGACTGTAATTATAATAAGCCGCCTCAGAGGAGTCGTCGTTTAATAGCTGCGTGTCTGAGTGCAGGGTTTGTTTTAGTTTAAAGACCACCTCGTTTTTNTAATAGCTGCGTGTCTGAGTGCAGGGTTTGTTTTAGTTTAAAGACCACCTCGTTTTTACCATGGTGGTCATTTCAGATCACGCCAAATATATGGCATCTCATTCTCTATGAAACTTGTTTATACTTGCTGCTCAGTTCTTGATGTTGCAGTAACAAAAGCTTTAAAGCCATTTTAACTAATATAGACTAATATATATATTTATATATATATATCAGTTATAGTGTACAGCTTCCTCTCTGTTAGTGAAGTCAGAACTTGTTCCGGGTGGTTTTGTGCACTTTACACAATCGCTTTTCTACACTGTTGGAAAGTTACACAACAACAAGTTAGATTAGATCTTCAGAAGATGAAGATCATTATTTGCTGCTTCACTGCCTCCAAGAAGACATCGAGCACAACTGATTAAACTTCACCCAGGAATCAGATCCCTCTCCTTTGAACTTTAGCCAGAACTGTCTTTCATTCTACAGCAGTGTGTGAGAATGAAGCAAAAGTCATCTGCTGTATAAATATATTATATTATTAATAGTTAATAAATGACCCACTATATGGTCATATTATCGCTGTCAAATAAAAATGTTGGTTTTAATTTTTTTTTCTTGACATGATTTGAATGCGGCTACTGTCCTTTACACTGCGGCAGGAACGATAAAGCTCAAGTTTGAAAACTCCCAGGTCAAAATATCTTTTTGCTGATTCTTAAATATGGCATATTTCTGCCAGAAATGACTATTTATTACTATTTATTTGCCAACTATTTATTTGCCAACTTTAACATGTTGGGAAAAAAAACCTGACATAACATATACAACGTACCGGAACACTTTCACAGATTTATTATTTATTTTTATTTTTATTATTTTTCGGAATGTTGAATTCAGCAAATAATTCACTTACAGTTCAGTGCCACTGCATCTACAGTACTGCACAAAAATCAGAGCCCATCCTTTATTTACTTACTGTCATAGTGTTGAGTGGTCTTCTCGCAGTGGAAGTATTGATGGAAACACCTGTGTGTGCACCTGATTCTCTCTCTCAGATGAAAACTTTAAGGACTGTTTATCTGATGGGGATAGTATCAGCGGTCTGGTCATTTGCTGAACATCAGTTTCGGAAACCTCTGTTTATTTCTTTGACCTTATAGATCCATCCCCTGAAACATGAAGCACTTCTGTTCAATGGCCGTCTTGACTGAAAATTACATAATGAAGACACAACCGATCTGGTGCATACTGCCAAATGCTGCTCTATGGTAGTCAGTGTTCCATTCAAATCCTGTGTGCTAGAATAAAGAATGAAAACGGAGTTTGTGCTTCAGAAATCTCGAGGAAGGAAGCGGTTCTAAAATGAAGATACTAAATAAATGAATGAAGTTTGAGCCCTGGATGGTTTTCAAGAGTGATTGGACTAAGAGTGTAATATCAAGTTAAAGTGTGAAGATGCTGTAAGAATGGCAATAATGACTCAAATAAACTGATGATTAACCACCACGATCAACAGAAATGATCTACTGAAATGATCACTTTCAATATATTACATAGATAAAATACTATGAGTAATTTAAAACGCAACTCTAGAAAAGGCTGAAATGGCGAGCATTCAGTCTGAAAAGTGTGAGTACAGGTTGGGGCTACCCACCGAACTGTTTGCCACTGAGGAGCTAAATTATACAAATCATACATCAATAGACAATGATTTGCTGAGGTTTTATAGAGGTTTATGTTCAAGTTTAATTGGGTACATTTACAATATGTCTTATTTATCCCAATCTTGTCTCTCCTGAGCTGTGCTTTGCACTGAGGGTGATTTTTAGAATGATTTCCCAGTATCATAGCAAGGTGTCCATTACTATGCATAAGTCTAAGAGGTGACAAAGAAAGAAAGAACCCAAAATGTATGAGTGTTTAAGGTGTTGAGCCACTCCTCCAAAACAGAGGTCTTCAAATTTGTCCTCAGGCCCCCAAGAAGGTCCACATTTTGATCCACCCTTATGCATTAAAATTATATTACATCTCGGGGGGGTTGGGAGCTGAAAAGTGGTTTAAAGACATACGCTCCAGAAGATGTTCCCAAAGTTGGTGTTTTGACGATGGTGGTGGAGAGCTCCGTCTGGCACATTGGACCTAAATCTCCTATGGATATTAACTGGCTTGAGATCTAGTGTCTGTGAAGGTCAAGGCATATGATTTACATCATTTTCATACTGAAATCAAAGCATTACGTGACCCCTCATGCTCTGTGGATGGGGGCATTATCATCCTGGGAGAGATGATAATGATATAAATGATATAAACGTTTTATCGTAGGATAAAGGTGATCAGTCAGAATGTGGAGGGTACCAAGAAGGATGAGTGATCTGATCATATCACTTTCCTACATCAATCGTTCTTTTGCATCTCTGTAGAACCCGTGTCTACTGAATTCTCAAGTGCACTTTAATTAGTGTCAAGAAGAGTTTATAGCCAGTTTAAGACCCTTTGATGCCCCTGGGCATTAGAGTAGCCACTTGTTCACTGCTTCACCTTGTCACCGTTTGGTTTTACTACTCATTCTTTGCAAAATACATTGCCTGGCCAAAAAATTAACACACTCTGATATTTCAGTCAATATTGCCAGTGCCAAGAGGTTCCAAAACTATTATGTTTGGACTTCACCAATCCACTGTCAGACAAAGTGGAACATCAACACTGCTACTCTTCCCTGGAGTCGACATCCGACAAAAAAAAAGTCCAAAACTAAGACATATAATATTCTGGGAGATCATAAAGATTCCCAGGGTAACATCTAAGGATCTGGATCACTTACACTGGTTAATCTCAGTGTTCATGAGTCCACAAAGCAAAACACTGCACAAGAACAGTATGTGTGGAATGACAGCATGGAGAAAGCCACTACACCCCAGGAAGAACATTTCAGATCTGTTTGAAGTGTTCGAAAGACCTCCTGGATAAGCCGGAAGACTGAAATAATGTTATGTGGGCGTACAAGGTGAAAACTCCAGCACAAGAAACTTCTTCCAACCTTGAAACATGGTAGTGGTAGTATCATGGTTTTGGGCTATTTTGCTGCTATTGGACCAGGGCAGACTGCCATCATTTGATGGAGCTATGAATTCTGGATTGTGTCAAGAGGTTCTACAGGAGCATGTTAGGGCATCCCTCCATAAGCTGAACCTCAGCCATTAGCCATTAGTCTATAAAGAATGGTTGAAGCACAATATATGTCAAAGTCCAGACCATCCAATAGAAACACTGGGAAGAAACTGAGGTGTGACTTTCATCTATATAAATAATAGGGTTGAAACAGTTCTTTAAGGAAGAATATGCATGATCATCTCAGTTACTCAGTGTACACTTACGACTGTTATTCCCAACCCAATTTTCTGATGTCTTTCCCATGGATCTAAATGCAGAGGTCAGTCTAGTCAATGCTAGTATTAAAACACTACTGGGCTGAGCAGTCTGTATGATTCAAACTCCTGCCAAACATACCACAAGAATGAACCTTCTCTTGGATTTTTTCCTTTGGATCTTGATTTAAAATTGAGCTCCAGTGTGATTTACTTCATCCAGGGCCTGTGTAGACCTGCAGATCTAAATAGAAATATTTAAAGGTGTCAGACTTAAAATATTGTATTGACTTTAGACCACTGATACTGAGTCTTACTCAACTCTGTGCTAAACCGCTTCAGTTTCTGGTCATATGTTCAATCACATTATGCTTTATTATATTCATATGCTTGATTGTATTTACAGGTCATGCCAAATATAGTATATGGCATCTCATTCTCACTTTTCACTTTTCACAGCAAGCAGCTGCTTGTTGAGCCAATGTAACTTTCAAGCCATTTTAATTGACTAAAATACATGTGTCAGAACTTGTACCGGGCGGCCTTGTGTGCTTTTACACCATTTGTTTTAGTTAGATTAGGTCTTTACAAGGTAGAGTAGGTCTTTACAAGGTAGATTAGGTCTTTACAAGGTAGAGTAGGTCTTTACAAGGTAGATTAGGTATTTAGAAGCTGAAAGTCATTCCGTGCTGCTTCATTCTCTCCAAAACTGCAAGAACTGATTAAAGTTCACACATGAGCCAGATCTTTCTTTTATTCTTCATCTGCTTGTGAGAATGCAGAAAAAGTAATTTCCACTTTTGCAAAGAGGAGGCCATATGTCAACAGGGTCCAGATAGGCCGTCATCTGCTCTTGGCCAAAGCTCATTTAAAATGGACTGATTCAAAATGGAAAACTGTCCTGTGGTCATATGAATCCACATTTTGAAATTCTTTTGGAAACCACAGACACCGTGTCCTGCGGACTCATGAGGGGGAGGACCATCCAGCTTGTTTTCAGTGCACAGTTCAAAAGCCTGCATCAGGTTTAATGTACTTTAATGTTTGTTTACATTTTACACAGCGTACCAACTTTTTTGGAAATTGGGGTTGTGCGTATAAATATGAAATTGCTTATTTTTGTGTTTGTGTTTTTATGTTTGTGCTTCAGAAACATTGAGGAAGGAAGCGCTTCCAAAATGTGGTCTTCAAGAGTGATTGGACTAAAAGTGTTAAAGTGTGAAGAAGCTGTAAGATTGGCAGTAATGACTGAAATAAACTGCTGATTATTTTAAAAGGTAATTCTGTTATTAGCCGATGAGAATATGAACTTTCAAGCCCTTTAAACTGACTAAAATACATGTGTGCTTTTTTCTCTCTGCTAGTGAAGTCAGAGCTTGTTCCGGGTGTTGTCTTGCGTTCTTTACGCAATTCTTTTTCTTAACTTCTGGGACGTTACACAACTACAAGTTAGATTAGATCTTCAGAAGCTGAAGATCATTCCTTGCTGCTTCATCCTCTCCAAAACTGCAAGAAGACACCCAGCACGACTGATTGAAGTTCACACAGGAGCCAGATCTTTCTCATCTGAACCTCAGCCAGAACTTTCATTCCACGTCAGTTTGTGAGAATGCAGCAAAAGTCATTTCTACTTTTGGCAGGAATCTTTTTTCTGTCTGCTCATCTCTGCTTTGGTGGAGAAAATAAAACGAAGCCGGTAAGATAAAAGCTGAATTTCTATTAGAGAAAGCAGAATAACATGTTTTTAAAATAATTAATAAATGTCCTGGTTTTACAAAACCATAATACAGCTTTGTTCAAATGTTTAAAAACTACCTGGTCAAATCATGTTTTGTTGATTTTATAAGTAAAAATAAGATAGAAATGTGACATTTTCACACTGTCACCGTCCAAAGAAAAACAAGTATCTCCAAAATAGTAACTTTACATGAGAGGCCAAAAACCTAATATAATTCTAATGTAAGTCAATGTAACCAGACTTTTTTTCCAAGCTTGGGCCATTAATGTTGGTCCGTTCATCATGAAATTTGCACACAGTGTAAACAGCAGCTGTTGTGTTCAAATGATGCATAAAAGTCAAAATCGACAAAAATGGAGATACATGTTTTTCATTGGACAGCGACGATAAGTATGTTAAATTCAGCCAACATTAGTAACATTAGTGCATTAACTGTGTAACTACGTGTACTCACTTAGAAAGTCAATACACCTGGTCATTTGACCAGAGGGACGTACTGTATACACTGGTTACAATGTAATTTGGACAAATACTTTGAACAGGCCTCTGGTGTTATTTGTTTATTGATATACTTCATTATTTATATATACACTTATTTTTTAATGTATTCTTTACTTAGTCTTTGGGAAGCACTGGTTTAAAGAGCAGTGAGGCTTCTATGTAGACTGTGGTGTTTGTTAGAAAATGCATGTCCCATTTTGACTGTATTTATGAATTGGTAATAAATGATATCTGGTTGTTTTAAGAAAGGAACTCATGTTCATGATACATACTTAAAGTAACAATTTTAGTGTTTAAAGAGCAATGATGGTAATGATTGATGCTGTTTCTCTGATTTTCTAGGCTACTAAACAGAAATCAAAGAAGATCATCTGGGTAGGTCCTGGGTAGACATCAGGACCTCTGGTTCCCATCACCACCGCTATAAAGTGAATTATGCACTGGATTTTCTCTTTAATGCGAGGTTCATTTTAGCATCTAGTTTCTGTCCTGGTCCTGGAGTAAATCTGCTCCACACATTTTAGTATGTCGCACATTTGGGTTGCCAATGAACTGATTAGCTACGACAGGTGCATTTGAGCCATGACACAACAAAACATGCAGAGCAGAGCTACTTTAGGACCGCATCCAGTTAAACAGTAATGATCATTTTTTTAATAATGATTTTATAATATAGTGCCTCTAATATCGCTTAATGGAAGGTACTTTGTGATGATCATAATGAACATTGCTGTTTATTTCTACTTGCCTCTTTTTCTCTTGTGTTTTTTTTCTCTTGTGTATAAGGGGCATACAGTTCTAATGGCAAGATTTCATATACCTCAGGTGAGTGCTCTTTTTCACATGTATTTATTCCCTAAAAGGCTGCTCTCACTTTCAGCACATACATAGCATCATAACATTTTCATTAAAACCAGGGGAAAAAAGGGGGGCATTTAGTTTAGTTTACAACAATGGGATCTGTCCATCGTGTGGCCGTGAGGAACAGGGCTGCAGTCTCACTCAGTGATTTAAAATGCAGGGGTGTGGCTAAAAATAAACTATCAACTAAAACTCATTCACTTAAAATCTTTTTAAAGTGCCATCATAGAGCTAAGCTTGGCCACTCCAGTTATGCAAAGCGAGATAGTCAGCCATCATCAATGAAGCAAACATTAGAGAAACACTGCATCAAGGCAGTTGCCACCTATGAGTACAGCTCATTGTGCTAACCAGACAGGTAAGAACACTGGACAAAACGCTGGTCTGGCAAACATTGGTTTAATGTATTAGCAAACACAGTTAACATCTACAAATGTTTATTGTGGTGCTCTGTGTGGACTGCATGACATGGATCACATGAAGAACTGTCTATAGCAGTTTAGCAGAGGAGGCGAAAGACTGACCTGGCTTTCTTGCTCAGTTAGCTGCTCTGAGCACACTTTCTCTTTCCCTCTCAGCTCCGCCTTTCTGTCCTCCTCATATCAGTTTTCTTAAACTGTGAACACAAACTGTGATGCTGTGGTCAAGTTAACTATTTTAACAAGCTAGCTAGCCAGTTAGTTTACTGCACATCTCTGATCTGATACTGATGCACCTATACCTATACTGTGCTTTAAGACGACCAATGGTGTGAGAAATCAGGGGGCAATATTATTCATATATTACTGGAGGTGGCTGCACCATGCGCTAGTTTCATCTTTGTGCAACCAGCAGTCAGGCTACAAGTCGGAAAATCTCCCGGTACTCCCAATGGGCAGTCTGGAGGGGCCCGATATGAAAAACTAGTCACAGCGGACCCCACTTTGTTGCAGGCCCCAGTGCTACTGCCTACCCTGACTCTATTCTAGTTACACCACAGATTTTAATCTAGGGTTTTTATTTTATCGAGTCAGATTTTAGAGTTTTCAATGTATAATTGTAACAGTGTGTGTTGATGGACAAACAGATTGTGACGAGCGCTGAGCTAAAGTCAAGGTGAGGTTTATTTAACAGGTTTGTAATCAAACACAGCAGCAACAAGAGCAAGGTGGACATAACAGAAGGGCAAGACATGGTCAGAGTCAAGAAACAAGCAGACGTCAAAACCAGGCAAACAATCAGACCAGCAAAAGTACTAAAAAGGGCAAAGACAAAAAAGTAAATCAGAGAATCAGAATAAAGTCAAAACCAAACAAGAGTAATCACAGAGAGAACCGCTCAGTACGCACAGAGTGGAAGTACTTCACAATGAGCAGTGTGAGAGAGTATTTGTACAAACAGACTACATTAACAACAGGTGTGATCAATACTTGGATCTAGAAAACGGAACTGGATTGGGAGATGGCGGACATGTGACAGTGACATCATCGGGTGGTGGGTTATGGGAAATGGAGTCCGGGAGATTAGAGGGGAGAAGAGAGCCAGCAGGCGTGACACAGAGGTTTATGTTCTGAGTAGAAAACACATTCTGCTTTTAGGGGTACATTTCTCTTTCATTCATTTTCTTTAGTGAGTCAAACAAATGGATGTACTGAGGTGTGTGACTGGACCATCAGCAATGTTCTCTTGCCTTCTACCGAAATTATGATCAAGTATCATCAAACAGTCATGTGTTTATCTTTCTGCTTTAATCACCAGTTGCCAGAGCATTCTGGAGATGACTCTGAATCTATATCTGGATCTGGATCTGGTTCCGGACCTGTTGAGCAGCTTCGTGGTGTGCCACCTAAAAGACATTATCAACAGAACTGATGAAGATTAACACATGCTGAGACCATGTGATTGATGAATACTTGTTGTTGGGCAGGCATTTTTTCAGACTTCTTGTAAACATCTAAAAAGTTCTGTCTTAGAAGTTGGTTGCATTTTCTCACAGTCTAAGCAATTCCAAGCCTAAAATAAATATGTATGTATACACTGATGATCCCAAACATTATGATTCCGGTAATATGATTCTGAAAGTGCCCTCTGGCACGTTAGCAGCAGATGTTGTGTTGTGGAGCCATTGCAGATTGGACTTGTTGTTCCAGCATATCCCTCCAGTGCTTGATTGGACTGAGATCTGGGGAATCTAGAGGCAACACCTTCAACTCTTTGAGTGGGAGGGCACATTATCCTGCTAAGTCTACCATCTAATAAATCCCAGATCCTGACATGAACCACTGTTACAAGATAATTCATCTGTGTTCGTCTGTGAGTGGTCATAATGTTTTAGCTCATCAATATATATATATATATATAACTAAAGAACTAAAGATGTGTAAGATACAGTAAATGTCAATAAAGATTCTGATACATCTTTATAAAGGCACCATAATCTATTGATATCATCCTCTCTCCTCTCTGTCAGTAAAAGTGCTTCTGATAAGACCAACAGCAGCTTGGAATACATTTTTCTTGTCTTGCAAATATTCATGCTTGCAATGTTTACACACACTAAATAAAGGTGTAAGTGCATTTCTAATGTAGAGTCTGCTGATATAAATAGCTTTTATAACTTACAAATAGCTTTGGTACAGTTTGTAAAACTGTAATGAAAGTAATGTAATGTAAATTCTGTTTGAATTATATTAACTTGAAATTTTGAACTACAAAATTTGACGTTTTATTTTTTCTTTGTTGTTTTTGTTTCTTTGTAAATACTCACTCATTCCAAATGTGATGCCTGAAACATGTTCCAAAATAGTTGGGAGCTTGTTTACTACAGTGCTGCATCCCCTTTCCTTTTAACACCTAATAGTCTCTGAAAGCAGTTTTATGCCATTCTTCTGTACTAGACTTCAGCAGTGAAACCGTACAGGGCCTGTTATATTTTGTTTTTCATGATGCAGCATACATTGTCACTGGGAGACCTGCACTCTCTGATTGTTCAGCCATGCTTTGGTAACACATGATGTATGTGGTTTGTAGTCAGGTTGAAATAATCATGGACATCCCTGAAAAAGACATCATCTAAAAGGCAGCATGTATCTGCATTGTTGTTGATTTTTTATTGTCTACATGATATGAACACAGTAGCTGTTCTTAATGTTGTGTGAAGATTATATGATGCTCCAAAAATCACTTGTAATTAAACCTCTTTATTTACCTTTCATTAAATAATCAGAAATGTTTTTTCCTTTATAGTTACTATTTTAGAAATATATGTTGTCCATAGCAACAGTTGCTCTAAAATGTGTATAATCTTTTGGTGTTAATGCTGCTTTTACAAAGATGCAAGCCAATGTAATGAAAATGTAATACTTCAGAGGCTTTTGGTTCCACAATGTTTATTTTTATAAATGTATTTGAGTAGTACATAATCTATTTGTGTACTCTCAGCCTTAGATGGGGAGCAGTGCCACCTCCAGTAAAATTACTGATATTTCAATAAAATAATAAATAAAAACAGCTACTTTAAAAAAAATAAACATCACATCCAAAAACTCCTCAAGTACTGAATTCCCTGTATAACTGTCTTCTGATACATCCGGCATCTATCAGTATCAATACATTGGTGCTATTGTTTGAACTCCTCTCCAGCACGCATGCGTTTTGGATATTTGAGATCTGTTGAACGAGTGGATTGAAGACGAGAGGTGTATGATCTCAGTTAACGTGTGTAAGACATTGTTTACCTAGAAAAGAGCTTTTCCGGAAGAAGGACTGTTAAGCCAAAGATTTTGTTACCACTGAAGCATCAACACTGCTATGGTGAGTGAGCTAAGTCAGCCAGCGCTGGACAGCCAGCCTGTGATATGTTCGCCTCTGTATGTCTCCTGTCATACAGTCAGCGCAGTGAACTGTAAGTCCAGTGAGCATCCTCTCAGTGCGGGGTCAGTCTGTGGTGCAGCAGCGCCCCCTGCTGGCCGTGTCGGGTAGTTTCAGGAAGTGAAGCTTGTTTCGTGTGATCTGTGTTTTGGCGCTTCAGCACGCCGTTGGAAGTTTTGGGGACAGAAACATGTCCGCCTCCTCCTCCTCTTCTACTGCAGCTGCAGACTCCGGCGGGATACAAGGCTCCCTCCTCAAACTTCACGCATTTGTAGGAGACACAGAAACCAGAAACGCGGCTCTCATATGCCACGATATTATTGGGGACCTGGGTCAGGAATGTATGCTGACCAAGAGCGAGAATGAACTGGGTAAGAGGCTAAAGCTCTCCTCATTCAGGTTAGCCTGCAGTGCCTGTGTTAGCTAAACCATGATCTTAGTGTTTACTGTCAGGTTACCGTAAACCTGCTGTTATTTGCTTACTAGTCGCATTTGTAGCTCATTTCTTGTGTTAGTCTGGAAGGTGTAGTAGCAGTAGTAGTAACCTACATTTAGTTGGTGTGTTCAGGAACTACAGACTGTAGTGGTCTTAAAAGTGTTAATAACCAACCTGTAGCTGTATTTTAATGTTTCCCTGTGTTAGAACAACTTGTTAACTCCATTCATTCATTCATTCATGCATTCTTTCATAGGTATTTCATAGCTAACTAGGCTAATTCACTGCGCCGATTATGTGTAGGAATAACAAAGACAGATCTTTGGCTGTTTTCTAGTACTACATTCAGACATCCCAGGCCATAATGATTTGTAATGTCCGTAGCTAACTGTGTAATCAGTCAGGACACTGCTTTAGACACCCGATGATGGCTGTAACGCTCAATGGTTGACCTATAGACACTTACTGAGTTCAGGGATGTAACAGCTTATTAATTATGCCAACTGCTGCAGCTGCAGTGGTTAGACACCTGTGTTGTCATCAGCACCTGTCAACACCTCACTCCAGCTCTCCTCCTGCGTCCCAGCTCCAACAACATGATTGTGTGCCTGATTTTCCTTCATTCATATTTTGTTCAAAACATCACAGGAAAAAAGAATACACCTCTGCTGAAAGGTGTACTGTTTTCCCCGCCATGTTTCTAATGAAATACGTCTTTAACAGTTTTTCAGACCTCCTTGTTGTTTGCCAAGGACGAGGGTCTGCTCAGCTTCCTCCGGAAGTCCTTATCCAATGAAGAGGTAAGCTAGTTGTTCAGTGTTGGTTTATATCTTTGTTTAATGGTGTGGTAGGTCTGTGTGTATTGACCTTTGCTCCTGCTGCACAGCTACGGGATGCCAGGGTGGACATTCTCATTCTGTTGGGAACGTTCCTGCAGAGAATGGCCGTTGGTGTTAAAGGATGGGAGAAGAACTACGCTGTCGAACTGAAGGTTCATCTCATTCACTCAGTGGTCTTGAGCTTTCAGTCTTGACTGTGTGCAGACTAAGATTTGGTGCAGTCAGCACTGAGCGTTTAGTGTTTTGTGTGTAGTACAAGGATTAAACACTGTATGACTGTTTCTTATTCTCACTGTGAACAGGACACTTGCCTTGTTGTCTACACGAAGGATAAAGCTGCAAAGTGTAGAGGGCCTGCTTTAGAGTTACTTATCAAGGTGAGTACTTTAATTGCTAATTCATTAAAGATGGACATAGAATGTTATTATTCTGTGACAGTAATAAAATGCACATACTCAGTCAAGTTATTGTGCTTTGAATCTTTTGTACTTTACTAAAATGTATTTCTTATATGTTTTGACTCTTACATTCACTCAATACAATTTAAATTAAAATATCCGACTTCTTGCTACACTACTTCCTACGTGTGTTGTTCCTCGTTTCTCTGACATGAGAGAAAATTGGGTTTATTTAAATATCAGAAAAAAAAATTATACACTTCCAAACTGAAGCAACCCGATAATAGGACACCTCACACTAAACCCTCCTCTGAATTCTGATTGTTGTATTGAATGTGTAACTTCTGATACCTTTTTTTCTAACAATAAAACACATTCAGTATTTTTAAGCTGTTTTTGTACATCTGCAGCCACACAATTTCTTAATGGAAATTGTTTAATAGCCATAATAATAATAATAATAATAATAATAGTGATATAATAGCTGGCCGTAGAAAATGTCATTTTTATACTCCTCTCTGATTAAAAGCAAGTACTACATACATGAACTTAAGTAGAAACGTGAACAGTGGACCTTTGCCTGTGTAATGTTTTACAAAGTGGGCATCTATATTTACTTGAAACTGCACCTTTGGCATATGGTGTGCGTACACTGCTGTCAGTTGTCCTGTAAAGCCTGGAATAATCGTAAAATGGCGTCTAATTAGATTTTGTAGGAGTTTTTACATAGTAACATAACATGCACAGACTCAAAAGGTTTAGGTGTCAAATTAAAAATTAGAACTTATAGGTAAGGCCAGTCATTCTCTGAATTAACCTCCAGCCCACGACTGCCCTATTATACTGGTAAATGTATGACAATAGTAGATCAGTTACCTACATCCTGAGAAGAGACTTGTGAGAACTTTGACTGATTTATCTCTTTATTTTACTGATATTTGAATCTGCTCAAGGCAAGGGTCCCAAGCACAACCATGCAATTACGCATTTCCACAGAAGAGGTCGCTAGTTCCGCAGATCTAACATAGTGTAGCATTATAGTAGTTGTATAGTTTGTCTACCACTGTTCTGTTGTATCTATTTCCTTCATTGCATGCCAATTATGTTTTTGCTGAAAAGAGCATGGAGTTAAATTTTTTTTTGTTTAAATGTCACCAGGTGCTCTATGTGACAAAGGATTCAAGCGTCGCTCAGGACTTCAAAATAGGAGACATGTTCAACAAATTTTATGGGGAGTTGGGCCAGAAAAATAAAATACCTGACACAGGTGAATCCTCACATGCAACAAATAACCATTGTGGGCTTTTGTGATATAATGTAAGGTTGTCTTTGTAGTAAAACAGTGTTTCAAACTAACGAGCTACCATGTGTGCTGTCATGGTTCTCTTTTTCCCTAGTGCTGGGAAATCTTTATGAACTTCTCGGAGTGTTGGGTGAGGTGCATCCCAGCGAGATGGTCAACAATTCAGACAAACTGTATAAGGCCTACCTGGGAGAACTTAAAGGACAGGTAGAGTATAAATCAGAGCTTGTCTAACAAAAAATGGTTCTCATTGATGCCACTGACATTCGTTTCCTTTCGTTTATTTTCTCCTCCAGATGACCTCGACTACAAAGGAACCCAAACTACCTGTTGTTGCTGGTTGTATGAGGGGGATCACAGCGCTGATGGTGAACTTTACCAAATCAATGGAGGAAGGTATGTGTGTCCTGCATTAGTGTACGTGAGGACATAGATACATCCTTGATCTAATCTAATCTGACGTCCTACATCTTGTTAAACACAGACCCTGTTACCTCAAAGGAAATCTTTGACTATGCACTGAAGGCTATATGCCCGCAGGTGAGTGCAGCAGTGTTGATGTACATTAGTTAAAGGGGTGGGCACTAAATATGACAATGTTTATTGTTACCAATATAAGGTGTTAAGTAACTTGAGCTTATTGTGGTGTTAAGTATTCAGAGAACACTACATAACATTTTTTTTGGGAGTATATGTTAATAAAAACAGTAATTATTCATTTTCTATGACCATTTTCCAACAGTCCTTTATCCCTTTTAGTTCAACAAGCTGTTTTTGTTAATTTGCCTTTAAGACAAAATATATGTAAATGAATTATGTATTTTAATTGGCTGCTTGTACCTCATTTAAAAATGACTTCAGTGTGAACGGATGGAGCTAAACTCCTGTTAGGCTGAATAGGTAGGTAAATATAAACCAGATGGACTTTGTGAGATCAAATGACTCCTGAATTCAAATTACTACATTTTTGCTACTTTAGTCTCCTTTTATGTACCGGGAAGTTAATGGTAGGTTTTAAAGCTTACATTACTTTATTAAAGTCTTTTATATCAATGAAGAAAAGAAGCTTTGGTTTTACATGATATAGGTCCATTTAAGTATCATGTCAGTAAATTTTTGCCGTATTATCCACTTCTAATCTGTTATAACTCTTGTTTACATTAAACCTTATAACAGTTCTGTTCACGTTTACAAAACCTGTTTTCTTCATGATCTCTCCAGACTGAGATGAAGCGCTATGCAGTCACCTTTGGTAAGAATCTGTCCTTTGCTTGATCTCTACAAAATGTGTGTAAAAGTCCACTCAGTCTATACTTCTGCTTCTGGCAGCTGGTCTTAAACTCTTTGCGAAGCATGCAGCCCAGTTCAGCAGCTGCCTCATGGACCACTACAGGACCGTGTTTGACATCATGGCAAAACTGTGCGGACACATAAATGGTGAGATGAAGAAGACGAGCTACATGGCTCTAGAGTCTTTCCTTAAGCAGGTGAGTGTCGGCAGCTCTGTGTTTGGCGGTTATATGATTTGATGTTTATTAAAGGTTCATGTGATCTCCTAGGTGGCCATCCTTGTGGCTGGGAATGTTGAGAAACACCAAGGCAAGCTGAAGTTCTTCATGCAGAAGTTTTGTTCTATAATCAGGACAATGGACTCCAGTAACAAAGAGCTCTCCATCGCTATTCGAGGATATGGATTTTTTGCTGCTGTGAGTGTATTTTGTCTCTTGTTCTACTTCAGTATTATTAGATCAAGTAGGTAATTTTTAGTATCATTTCTGATTGCTTTCATAGTTTTATTCTTGACTTAAAAGTGTGCCACTTTGATACTATGTTTGTATTAAGGGCTGACTTGGTTGAATGATGATAGTAATCTATATTGGTGAGCCATAATGTGCTGATAATTAGAAACATTTTTAGTTGCAACATCTCTGGGATTTGAACTTCATCATCCACTGGAAAACAAATTGAAGTCACTCTCTAACAGTTTCACACTAATCAACTCTGAACTGGAAAATTTGGCACAAAACAACACCATGGTTTAATAATAAAAATGGAATAAATGTATCCAAAACTTAGCAAAGCACGTAATAACACAAACAGGATTTTTTTGATGATGAGAACTGCTAAGGGTTTGACAAATTAGTGTCAGTTTACAAAAACCAAAAAAACCCCAAAAACTAAGAAGTCAACGTAATTATGGTAAATGCTCCCCAGTGCTACAATGATGCCTTATGAAATGACTAAACCTGGGAAGAGCGTCATGCTTGAAGCTCCAGGAAATTTCAATATCTGCTTGTGAAGAAATTTACACATCTCCTACATGTTTTATTTGAATCATCTTTTCATTTCCTGGTTTTTAATAATATATGAACAGTGCTATATAAATAAACTTGCCTTGGCTACCACCTCATGGTATGGGAAGTGACTGTATTATGAACACATTATGGAGTTATTACGAGAATTCCAGCCTTAGTTTTCAAAGCTACAGTCATATACTCTCTTACTTACCAAGATCATATGTTTAAATGCTTAGTCTAAACCAGCAACATTTATATTGCTTGAGAATGAGAGTTACTGTTGTTTGTTTCAGTCTAGAAAGTGTGACAATTACAAACTGACAGTCATCAGTTGCACTATTTAACCAGTTTACATTTTGTTTAGCTCCTTATCTTTCCAGTCTGTTCTTCTTGTTGTTTCTTTCTTTCATTTAGCCATGTAAGGTAGTGTGCCCTCAGGATGTAGATCTGATGTACACTGAGCTCATTCAGCGGTGTAAGCAAATGTATCTGACGGAGTCAGACCGGGATGATGAGAATGTTTACCAGCTGCCTAGCTTCCTGGACTCCATAGCTAGTGTTCTGATCCACTTGGACAGGGTATGAGACTGCTGCCGTTTTCTGATCAGTTATCTTCTGTATACTATGTACATTGATTTGTGATGTAGTTGTGTAGCCTTTTATATATTATGGTCTTCCTCAGTGTCATGTTCAGTAAATAATTATCGTTTTTTTTGCGCCCTCCATTGTGTCAGGTTCCTGAAGTGTACACGTCGGTGCTGGAGCGCCTGTTAGTGGTTCAGATTGACACCTTTCCTCAATACAGCCAGAGGATGCAGTATGCCACGTGCCGCTCCATCATCAAGGTGCTTGTTGCCATGGCAGCTAAAGGCCCAATCCTTTGGAGTTTCACCAGCTCTGTGGGTAAGACTGAACCACCAAAAGTTCTGATGCAGGAATTCCAGGACAGCTTTGCCAACAGTGACATTGTTTATCTCTTCATCCAGTTCACCAGGGATTGATTCGGGTGTGCTCTAAACCAGTTGCACAAGTTCAGGTGATTTATTTTGACATCTTTATAATCTGGCAATATAATCTCTCACAGCTATCTTGTTAATCTGGTCTTCTAGTCGGCAGACACGCTACAGTATTTGGTCCTGGTTTACAGAACTCATGGAGAGGTTTCTTAGATCATGCCTCCATATCGGTCTCAGCTTAGATAGTGACTTTAGTGTATGTTCCATTATGAAGGAGGAGGGCTCTGCTCAGGATCGCTCCAAGAGTGAGGAAGATGTTGCAGAGCCTACACTGGTGCGGTCTGGAAAATGGAAAGTTCCATCATGTAAGGATTATCTGGACCTCTTCAAGGGCCTTCTAGACTGTGAGAATTTGAAGGTGAGAACTTTACCTTTTCATAACTCCTAGATTTTCATAATGTGAATAGGTGACTCTCCCTAGAAAGTCAAACCTCAGTAAGATGCTGATACATATAAACTACAGTGTTTTTCCTAAATGAAAGAGAGGAATGTCTGTGTTTATTCTCAGTTTGGAATGCCAAGTAGTAGTGATGGACAGTATATTGGTTGTGATGTTGCTTATTTGAGATGTAATGATATAATGATAGAATGCTGTATACAGTAATATGCAGTTTAAATACCAGCACATTGTATGTTTGTAAGTGAAAATAGGTTACACATCCTCTGCAGGGAACATTCAGCAAATAAAGAGTCGTTGTGAATTGCAATGTGCAGAAGCATAGTCTCTGTAGAGGATGTGGTACTTATTTTCTCTTAAAAAAATCACCAAAGCACATCATTTGACGAGGGGTGCCGACTGTGTATCAGTGCCCCGGTTGCCTTTTGGCTTTCTACCTTGATTTTGTAGTGAGCACTTTACTTGGGGTATGCAGGACCTAACAGTTACTTGCAGTGTATGTGATTAGCTGGGATCTTCTGATCATTTTAAAAGAACAGTCCAATGAAAACGAGCAATGCCAGATTGTGATACGTTCCTTTTATCATGGAATTACAGTGGAAGCATGGAAGTATTCAGGAAGCATGGGCCCATTAAAGGGGACCTACTATGCTTCCCCAGTTTCTCCCTGTCTTTTAGAGTGTAATGGGTAGCTTTCTGTGCATATATGCGACCTGCAAATTTATAAAGTCCAAAGTGCACGGCAGAGGGAGAAACTCTTTCCAACAGAAACCACTTTTCTCTGCTGCCTCAAACACACTGGAATTCCAGCCCTTTTCTTTGTAACAAGGTGACATCATCTTGGAACACAGTTCTTATTGCCTGCTTTCAGGATTAGACTTGTCTCAAACTGACAGAACCAGCACCATACAGATACACAGTATGAGAAAGGTACAGTGTTGTGGGACAAATTGAAACATGTAAATCTGCTCTAGTAGACCCCAAAAATAAACTGATGAGCACTGAAAATGAGCGTAATAGGTCTCTGTAACTTTATACATGCTAAATAAAATACAGTCTGATTCTTGTGATGAGCATGTGATGTATTTCCTGCGTAGGACACTGGGTTTCTTGAAGGATCCGTAGTAACCCAGAGCTATAGTCTAAAGGCCCTGAACAAGCTCCTGTATGATGCACTGGTGCAGTCTATCATGAAGATTGTGGAGAAGCTTGACCTCTCTGTGCAGAAAGTGAATGCAGAAGATGAGGTACAGTTCAATATGGACCGAAACACTACAGTAAACCTAAAACATAGTGCCTTCATGAATTATCTTGGCACTCAGTGAAATGGACGATTTTAAGTTTGTGTTTGGTAGCCTTCTGATTGTCTTATTTTCTGTCTTCCTCAGGGGCAAAGCGACTTCGGCTCTGGTCTTATTCCTTCTTCAGACCCCACCACTAACTTGATGCCTAATAAACCTAAAGATTTCACCGCCTTTATCAATCTGGTGGACTTTTGCAGGTACCATGATGCTGTGGCAGTCTAACAGGCATTTTGTAGTAAATGTCACTTTGACGCAAAGGAATAGCTCCATTCTAGATCCATTCTTTGTACCTTTTGTTGTGTTTTATTTGATTGATTGGTTCTTTTTATCATGTGTGGTTTTACAGTGAATTGCTGCCTTCAAAGAACCCTGAGTATTTTGCTCAGTGGATGTACCCCCTGTGCCACGAGCTTATCCTTCAGTCTATACGCTTTCCTCTGGTCAGCGGCTTCTATAAGCTCCTCTCCCTCTCTATGACCATTGCCAAAAAGATCAGATACTTTCAGGTATTTTATACAGTCGCTTTTATAAAACATCCTAGCACATACACATGTCCGTAACTCTGTTCCATTATTGTAGACTTTGAGCTGGCCTATGTCATGATACAGAAATTAGGTCAAGTAGGCTGTTACTGCTCATCTTCCATTTTTCATGTTTATTGGACTAATGCTGGTTGAATGCTTTATTGTTCATTTTTACTAACAGGGTCAGGGACCCAAAAGCATCAGTGAAGGCTCTCCGACTGGACGTGCCTGTTTTGCACTTGTCTCAAAGTTTGGGAAGGAGGTATGATGCTGCTTAATCTTTGGTTTCTATCCACATAGTTGGAAAAAGACTGTCAGTAATGATTCATTTGTCTTTGCATATTTTGTTGGTTTAATGGTTTTATGTTTTCTTGTTTTACTTTTGGGTATAACCTGTGATGTTCCTCACAGGTGTGTGTCCGAATTAAACAGTATAAAGATGAGCTTCTGGCAGCGTGTCTGACTTTTGTGCTGTCTCTTCATCCTGACATGGTGGCTCTGGACATCAAAGCTTATGTCCCTGCACTACAGGTTAGACGCAAAGACACATTCTAACTAGTTAGTCCGTCTATGAGGATATTTATGTGGGTAATGTTTTGGTGACCAACTACTGAATTCATTGTCTGGATGTTTAGATTTCCTGACTCCTCCGCCAATATACATGTTGTTGCTAATGTGTATATGTAATTGAAATATAATGGAAGTCATATTGTTTTCGGTTCTTCAATTCCTGGCCTTAATGGCCCCAACACAGTATGGTGTCTCTACTCATGCCTAAATCCTCTGTATATTACCAGTTTTCATTGGTGTGTTTGAGCAGACTCACTAAACATTGGTGGACAGCAGTAGGGCCTGGCTGATGCAGTTTTGGTTGCACCACTGACTCCCTATAGGAATCACCCCTGTGTAACAGTAACAGTAATTATTTTTAAATCTGAATACAAAACACCATCATGATTAAATTATTAAAATAACACTCAGTCAGTCAGTCAGTCAGTCACTCACTCACTCACTCGTCATCCACACAACTTATCCACCGGGGTCAAAATGAGTGCTGGAACCTCTCGGCACTTACTGGGCAGAAGGCAGGAGACTAATGAAAAATACAAGCCAACTAATGACAAATCTGGTAGTAAAGCACTGTGAATGTCCTGTATGCTACATCTGTATCCTATATGTTTTTATTATAATTTGTTTATTTTGGATGTATGTACCAAAAACAATCTGATAACTACTAATTTTCCAACTTCTCTTAGTCCCATATATGGACTGTATATAGTCCCATATAAAGACTTTATACCATAAACTTGTACTACAGGCTTTCTGTGATATGAGCCATTTAAACGTATTGTTGTCTTAAAATATTGAAATGTGAAATTATACTACAGTATAACCTAAAATCTGAAATATAAACATGAAATTATTTGTCCAATGTTATCTGAAAATTGTTTTCCCCCTTAATATCAGCAAAGGTATTGGGTGGGCCCTAGAATGCAGTCCACTAACACTAGAACTGAAGACCCCTAAAGAGTGTAACGATGTTTCCTTGTTTTGGTTGAGCAAAAGTAAATGGAAACTGTTCATCATAACGCAGCACTGATTGCAGTTGTGTGTTGAATGTTGTGTCAGGCTGCTTTGAGGCTCGGTCTGAGCCACGCTCCTCTGGCCACTGTGGCGCTGGATGCCCTAGAGTCCTGGTCCTCCCACATCCATTTCACCATCATACAGCCCCACTATGCAGACATACTGCCCCATCTGGACGGTTACCTCAAAACAGCCGCAGCTACGGGTGAGTGACATTCTTTCTTTCAAAATATGAAGTCTTAATTAGCCTACATAATGCTCACATTTACTTTACTTAGAGATGGGCTGTTATTCTATCATAATAGTGATTGGTTGGTTTTATTATTGTCATAATTTGCTTCACTGAATATATCGTGGAGATATCATCAGTGTTTAAAGAGCACTGACCGACTGCATTTTTACTTACAGAGGAAGCATAATTAATCATGTTGAATCAGATTTAGTGTCATGCCACGGATGTCTGTCTGATATGTCATGATGTGTATTGCTTCTTGTGAAAGATGTGTTAAGTACTATAATATGATATTTTCACAGCTCTACCATACGTAACTAAAGTAAAGTATGGTAAGTTTGTCTTTAAATGTTTTTGTGTCAGATAAAGATGGGAGCGGTATGAATGTTACCTTCGTGTCATCGGGCACCCAGAAGGGATACGGCAAAGTAATGATGAGGCTTCTGCAGAAGTCCAAACACCTGCCTATGGTAACCAGTCATTATGCCCACAGTGCATTTATCACAGTTGTCATGCTTCTTTATAGCTAACTGTGAGTTAAGCTTCAAGATTTGCTTTGTAATTGGTTGCATGCTCAGCTGTGCTCTGAGGGAGTCTGCTGCAACGCTGCTGGTTTGGTATAATTAAGCTATCGTTTTGTGTTTTCTGGTCAAGGGGGACGAGTCTCCCATCGCTGCAGTGCGCCGGCGAGTGGTGCAGCTTTTAGGTCATCTTGGAGGACAGCTCAATAGGAGCCTTGTTACAGGTAAATCGCTTGAAAGAGCTCTGTTTGTTAATGTGTTTTAAAGATGCAATGCATTTGTGTTGGAAGGTTGTTCTCATACATGAGTGCCATCTATATGTCTTCCGTAATCCTCCTGAATACGAGCACCGACATGAGATCTGTTCTTGTTCTAGCTATTTCTGCTGAGGACATGATGAAGCGCTTTGTGGCATGGGACAGTGAGAAAAGGCTGAGTTTTGCTGTGCCCTTTAAGGACATTAAGCCTGTCATCTACCTCGACCCTTTCCTGCCAAGAATCACTGAGCTTGCACTGTCCTCCAGCGACAGGCAAACTAAGGTAGAACTATTTCAGCAACAGCTTACCTTTAGGAATTTTACATTGTTACTCAGTTTTAGCATCATATCCCTGGTGTCTGTTACACCCTCCATGTAAATTATGTGCTTTAGTGCTGATTAAAGTCACCAAGTCTCCTCTGTATTTTATAAGGTGGCGGCTTGTGAGCTTCTCCACAGTGTGGTGATTTATATGGTGGGAAAAGGAGTTCAGATGGCTGAGGGGGAGAAGTCCACTCCACCCATGTACAATCTGCACAAGCGAGTCTTCCCAGTGCTTCTACGCTTGGCCTGTGATGTCGACCAGGTTGGTAGTTTTTTGTTTGTTTGTTTGTTTGTGGAATTAACAAATGTAGAGTATTTGTTCAAAATTAGTTCAGCCCTTCCAGGGTACATGCTAATATATGCAGTCTCAGTAGCTTTAACTCAGTGTCACAATTTGCAGTACAAAAGTATGGTAACAGTATAGAAACTGTGCAAAAGGGTGCAAAGGTTATGCAGGAGTTATTCTAACAGTATTAAAGTTTGAAAGGTTATCCCCACAGTACTCTGTAGTAGAAATACAGATTCTTTATCAGTGTTAGCAGTGTGCAAGTCATTTAGAAATACTAGTTTTTTGTCGAAATATTCAGACGTAATCTGATTACGCCCTGGATTGATTAATTTTTAGCTTGCAATTAAATTACATGTGTGCTCGCTCAATTGTTTCAGGTGGCAAGGCAACTCTTCGAGCCGCTGGTGATGCAGTTGATCCACTGGTTCACCAACAACAAAAAATTTGAGAGTCAGGACACGGTGGCAGTGCTGGAAGCCATTCTGGTATTTATTGCTGTTAACTAAATGCAATATTGTGTGTGTGTGTGTGTGTGTGTGTGTGTGTGTGTGTGTTCTGCATATTCTTAAAGAAAACCATTCAGTTTAGGAATCTTATTAGTTTCACATTCATGACCCTAAATTAACAGTGGTTTATATCTTCATCTTGTACCAAGTGCTTGTTTTGGTTATTCCAATATTTCCATACAATCAGTCAGTGTTCCGTCCTCATGGTTTTTGGTTGTACTTTTTTCTGCAAAAGACAAAGAGGAGGAATGTGCTGTTACTTTTAGTATGGTTTAAGAGACTGAATCCAATTCTTGAACTGTTTTTTAAATGCAGGATGGAGTTGTGGACCCACTGGACAGCACTTTGAGGGACTTCAGCGGGAGGTGCATCCAGGAGTTTGTAAAATGGTCCATCAAACAGACCACCCCAAAGCAGCAGGAGAAGAGCCCAGCCAACATCAAGTCCTTGTTCAAGCGCATCTACAGCCTGGCCCTGCATCCCAATGTGTTCAAGAGACTTGGAGCTGCTTTGGCCTTCAACAGCATCTACAGGCAGTTCAGGTCTGCCTCAGCTGTGGGCTTCATTATTTAATGGCCATGGCCAAAAGTTCAGTAGCTCAAGGAACAGTCCTTTGTGTTATCATAAAATGTTATGGAAGACGGTGACGTCCCTGTGCAGTTAAGCAAATTGTTTGATTGTTGCTGATTTAGGCATTTTTAGTGTCTCATATAGCAGTTACATTAAGCTGATCTAGTGCTGGTAATTTTTTGTGCTCTATTTCGTACAGCAACAAGCTAGAGCTCTGTTTAGGAGTGTCAGTGTAGTAGTGTTGCTTGTACCTTTGTCTTGCTGTAGTTGATATCTGCATGCTGAAGTTGGGATGTTTGTCTGAACCATGATCTGTTTCTCTTTCAGAGAAGAAAACTCTCTTGTGGAGCAGTTCGTCTTTGAGGTGCTGGTGGTGTTTGTAGAGAGCTTGGCTTTAGCACACTCGGATGAGAAATCTTTGGGTAAGAGGGGAGTTAACGCCTCATGTTTTTTTGGAGCTGATCTGATGATGTGTTCTGTCTGTAATGTCTTACTATTCTTCAGGAACTGTTCAGCAGTGCTGCAGTGCCTTAGACCACCTCAAGAGGATAATCAAGCACAAGGCAGACTCCCTTAATCAGAACGCAAAGAGACGCATACCCAGGTATGAGGACCTGCATCAAAAAGACTGATTATTTATTGATTCGGACTGTTTGTTGAACTTATTCAGGTTTTGCTTATTTGCTTACTTGTTGTTTATTTGTGCTTCACAGGGGCTTTCCACCCGAGCAGACGGTGTGTCTCTGTGATGTGGTCATGTGGCTGCTGACCCAATGTGGGCGTCCACAGACTGAATGTCGACATAAATGCATGGAGCTCTTCTATGAATTTGCTCCACTTTTGTCAGGTAACTTAAACAAGTCCCATGAACAAGTGATATATGCTTGACCGGTGCTTGCCTCATCCTTAGTCTCATCATTGTTATCGTTTTGTATGTAATGATGGGAGTGAAATCTTCTATCACTTTAGTTCTTTGTTAAGTGAGAACTGAATCATAGATTACGTATAGGACTAGGTGTTGCAGACGTACTCAGATTGACTTTTGTCACTAGGTAAGCCTTCACCTGCACAATGGCTGGACGAACAGGTTAAAAAAGAAGGACAGTGGTTTCTAATCGCACGTTTGGAGGGAGGAGGCTTGCTGTCTCAGCCCACTCTCAGAGAAGTTGAAGCCCCATTCAGCGTCAGAGCCACACTGCAGTGGATGGATCTCTTGCTGGCTGTTCTTGACTGCTACAACACATTTACTGGCCTGCGTCTCATCCAGCCCCAGAGAATTCTGGGTGAGTCTGACCTGCCAGTGTACAAGATGCATGTTGGCACAGTCATAGGAAAACCTGATATGACATAATGCAGTCATATGCAAAAGTTTAGGTTTGTAAAAATAAATTACACATTCTCTACAGAAACACTTGCATATGTTAATGTATAAACATAAAATGTGGCCTGTGCAGAAGTTATGGCACATTTTATAGTTCAGGTGTTTCTTCCAGTATTTAAATGGAAAAAAAAAATGAAAAACTAAAATTTGCAGAAAAATGTCTCATCTATAGGATGTGTTAGTTTTGTAACAAACTGATTGGGGATGTTTAAACCTTTGCATATGAATATTAGAAACATTTCAAAAGTCTTGTTAAGTTTCATCACTCGGTAACAGCATGGACTGCAGTGTAGACTGTCTCAGTTAGTCTTAAGGTACAGAAGCATGTAATAAAAGTTTGTGCTTGCCAGCAGACCCTGATCATTTAAACGGTTATGCAGCATCTATTAATGCAAATTAAAACATGTTCACACAATGAGTTTACATGCTCCTCTGTAATCAGATAATGGGTAAACTCAGGGTATACATGAGTCGCCAATAAAGACACAGAAGAAGATGTAAATGCAAATTATATTTCACAGCATTTTTGTTTTTTAAACATGGAAAATGTGAATACCTATGATCTACAAGATGAATAAGAGTTACATTTTTCATTTCGTCACACATGACTTTGGTTCAGGTAGTGAACTGAGACCGAGTGATAAAAATGAAAGAAATCAGAGTGCATTACTGAGCTAAAATTCAGCTTTCAAGATTTTTTAAAAATCCGATTAAGGCCTTAATGCGATCTAAAAGTGTTTACCACTTAAATAATAAGATAACTGCCCAAATCCTATAATGATCTTATTATTTGTAGGCATGCAAACACACTCAGTGTGAAGGGCAGATGATGTTAGTTAATAAATAAATAAATAAATAAATAAATAAATAAATAAGTTTTTTTTATGACACTGACAGTATTGTATTACCTGTGTCTCTGCATCTCTCTTTACTGCATCTCTGCAAATGCATGACCCCATCTCTACTTTCCAGACTCTAGCGAGAGGTCCAGCTTTCTGCCAGCAATCCGTTTCTTCCTGACAGAACTGGCTGTGCATGACCTAAAGGCAGCCTCAGCCTGTTTCAAAATGTCTGACTCTGCTTCGCCTCACTTCAGTCCTCGAGAGAGAGAGCTGTACAACTACAGCAAGTGCACCATTATCGTGCGCCTGCTGGAGTTCTCCACCATGGTGCTGCTCAAATGCCAGCAGGACCTATGGAAGGTAGTGTCTTCCTGCAATTTCTCAGTTTCCAGATTGATTAAGCTCTAGCTCTGAGTCAGTGACTCTGAATGATTCTGAACCTTGCTTTCTTTCCAGGTGCTAGAAATGGACATTTTCAACACATCCCTTTTCATGTTGGTCACCATGACTGTGTGTGAACCTTCTACTGTTGGTTTCAACATGGCTGATCTGGAGGTGATGAATCGGCTGCCTGAAGTCTGTGTGCCACTGCTGAAGGCACTAGTACCAACACCCTACAGAGCAGATCTAGAGAAGAGCATTAGAAAGAAGATAACTGCTCAATGGTATAACATAAAAATGTGTTTTCAAATGTATAGCAAGCTTTTATATGTTTAAACAAATTATGTTAAATGGTGTTATTTTATTTTGTATTTCTAAGCTAATTAGTGATAATGAATTGAGCACATCATTGCTATCCAAAAAAAGGGCATTTTGATTGTGGCAGCTGACATTTATATTGTGAGAAAATATCCACGAATGAACCAATAAAAGTGCCCGTGTTCACTTTTTGAAAAACTTTACATTAATTCACTTTAACAATAAAGACAATGTTTGTGTTCACCTGAAGCTGTTTTAGAGATACATTGGTTGTTTTGGACAGCCATTTTTCCATTGTTTGTTCTGAGATTGTCTTTTATGTCTAAAGTGCATTTGAATCCATAATACATGCGTTATTACTTCTTTTTACTCTGTTAGTGTGGAGGAGTTGTGTGCAGTGGATCTGTATGACCCAGACGCTCAGGACAGCCATGCCAAGCTGGAACTCCTACTCTCAGCCTGCAAACAGCTTCACCAGTGTGGTCTTCTCAACTCTGTCCTTCACAGCCAAGTATGGTTTGTTTACCTGAATTTGATTTCAGTTATATTTTTGATTGCCATATTGAGGCATGGGTATAATTACGATGCTTTAAATCTTTCTGTTTTACAGGATGCAGGTTATAGCAGCTCTTTGGGTTCTAAACTTCTCACTGCAGTCTACAAAGGCATTGCACCTGGAGAAGACAGGAAGTCCTTACCCTCCATGGATGTGAGCAGCAGGAAGTTGGCTGATGGTCTGGTGCAGCTGGCTTTTTCACTGGGTGATCAAGTAAGTTCTGAATTTACAGAACTCATAGAGCTGTAACGGTAGATTTTGTGAAAATTGTATGACATAATGAAAGCATTTAGAGCACGGTTTCCTGTTTGTCTTGTGTCTTCCATACAGACTGAACAGCTGGTTGGCCTATTGCTCAACTCGATCACTCTATCAGTGCCTCTGTCTGGCAGCCTGAACCCTCATTTTCTTAGTTTCTCTCATGGAGAGTACTTCTACAGTCTCTTCCACACCACTGTTAATGCAGAGCTTCTGCGCTGCCTGGACCGCTCCGTGCCATTGCTGCTCACTGCAGCCACGCAGAGCCCCAACATGGTAAGACTTCCTGCATAGAAGAGAGAGAAAAATGATGTTCTGCAGATCTCAAGTTGAGCCAGACCTTGCCTCTCCTCAGTTGCTTGTGAACTTAATGTAGGAGCATACGTCACTTCATGAATTTGGAGTGAAATGTAGAATATCAATAAATGGAAAGTACATATGTCTTTATGCCTCCCCCTCAGGTTAGTGTCCTGCTCAATGGCATGTTGGACCACAGTTTCCGTGAGCGTTCGATCAGAAAGACTCAAGGCTCTCAGCTGGCTGAGCAACTGCTGAAGGGGTGGAACTTTCTGAAACCATGGTGGGGAAGCCCTGCCTCTACACCAGAGAGCAAAACCTCCATACTTACGCTGCTTTCCAAACTTCTGCAGGTAACAGAAATGCACTAGCACACTTCCAGGACACTACTTGCGTAAAAACCGGTCAGATTCACAAAATTAATGATGACACATTCATTTCGTTGCTGTCCACAGATTGACTCTTCGGTATGCTCAGACACCAGTCACCAAGCATTTAATGCAGTCTTTTCTACCTTCACCACTCTCATCACGGACACAGCTCTGCCCTTAAATCTGAAGGTAATTCAAATCTTATGCTAAAAATGAATATTTGTTGTCCTGATGTAAAAAGCCAAGACTCACGTTGATCTTTGTTTATCCTGTTCCAAAGAGCCAGGCCCTGATCATCCTTCCCTTCTTTACCAAATTACCCAACGGCCCATTGGAGGAGCTGCAGAGAGCTCTGGAGGCTCTAGTTGCTGCACATTTCCCCATGCAGTCAGATGAGTTCCCACGTGGATCACTCCAGTGCAACAATTACATGGATTGCGTTCGTAAGGTGAAAGACTGCAAACCTAGCAATCTGTCTCAAATGATTTTATCATTTATGTTGGGTAGCGGGTTAAAAGTACAACATATTGTTTTACATTTTTTGGGTTTTTTTCTGCTGACTGAATGTGAAAGGGATCAGGAATCAGGATTTTATACTTTTAATTTATATTTCTATAGCTAAACATCTCTCACCTCACATTGATTAGATTCTAAAATTTCAGTGTGATGCGGAATAGTGAAAATACCTGATTCTTAGATTCTATGCTGTTGTCTTTGGAAAGATTCAGAATAGATTTATCGTAATCACATTTTTACATAGGCTCAGTGTCCCCCCCCCTCCTGTAAAATCACAGACAACTGGAACTGGAAACATTATACTGTTTGGCACAGCCCGGCTTTGAAGGAGGAACTGAGGAAATGCATGCATTTGCAGTGACAAATTGATCCCAGATTTCATGCATATTAAATGGAATGCTGAAAAACTTTATGGCTCTGTAGCTAATCAGGAAATTGATGATTGTCATCAGTTTTTAGATGCTTTGGAGCTGTCTCAGAGTCCTGTTCTGCTGAAGCTAATGGCAAAAGTCCTATGTCGTGACAAAAAGCACATCATGGAGGACCAGTTTCAGAAATGCTTTCAAAGAATCGCTCGACAGTAAGACAGCAACTCCAGCACGTGTGTGCAAATGTGAGCTTCTGTTTGTTCACACAGGTTCAAATACTAATCTAAGTTGTTTCTGTTCTCTTAAAGGTCAAGCTGTGAAGGACAAGTTCTCCTCCTCTGCACCATCTATCAGATGTTCCAGGCCAAAGATGTTCCCATGAACTTCATGCTCATGGGTTTGCTGGACAGAGTGCTGGTGCCACTGACCACTCACTGCAGTGCTAAAGCTCTGTCTCAGTTCTTCATAACTAATGTAGCTGCCATTATGACTACTCTACAGGCACGCTTCACCAAAGTAAGTAACAGGACTGCTATTGTAAGAGTAGGAATGGGCATCAGAAATGGTGTTTCTATTGTTGCTGCATACAGTTTTACATTGAGTGTTTTGTCATATCATTCTATAGACTGTAGAGTCTGCTTTTGAGAGCCAGATCATCATGAAGATTGGCTGCTGTAAGTTGCTGGAATTGCTTTACTCCCGTCTGCCTAAGGATGAGGTCTACTCCAAAGACTCGGCCATTAACCAGGCCTTCTATGGACCAGCCAAAGCAGAGGGAAACGAGCTATCCAAGAACTTACTCAAGTGAGTAGAAAATGTATTTATTTATTTATTTATTTATTTACTGTTCAAAACCTTTGTACTTTTAGGCAAAACAAAATTCTCTGTTTCAGCTGTGGTTAATTGGAGCTGCTGTTTTTATTTTAAGCATTTGCCTCAACTTCTTGGTGGTGAATGTTTTGAAGGGCCTGTATCATCAACGCATTTACACTTTTTAACTCATTCAGCCTACTGCAGCTTAGCCCCACCCCTTCACAATGAAGGTATAAGGAGTGTTTCAGCCTGAACTGCTTTTTGATTGAAGCTCAATATGAGACAGCCAAGCCGCGCAGAGCTCATTTACATATGTCAGCCTGAAAAACATCCTGGGATAAAGAGGTTGGAAAATGAATTATTTTTGGTGCATATAATCCATTAATGTTATATATGGCCATCAGGGGAACAAGTATGAGCTCTTTAAATGTTAAAATAAAGTTTAAAAGGTGTGTTTTAACAAAACTTCCAAAAAAACATCCTATAAATTTGGAGGGGAAAGCTCAAATGTATGTGGATTGCTTTAGCCGCCTTTTGGTTGAATTTTGTGTGTGTGTGTGTGTGTGTGTATGTATGTGTGTGTGTGTGTGCTGTGGCAGGTCATGTTTCGAAGGTTTCAGTGAGAACATGGCAGGAGAAAGTGCTCTCTTGGAGCTCAGGAGGCAGTTTCATTGTGCAGCTTACAACTGTGCCATTGCCCTTATCAGCTGCAGCTTTAATGAGACCAAGTTCTACCAGGGCTTCCTGTTCACTGAGAAACCAGAGAAGGTGAGCCCTGACATTTACTTACAGACAACTGAATACACACTACAGCTTCTCCTGGGGACGACCATTGATTCTTGAAGCTGTTATCGTAGCTTGTGTAACACAGTTTACAGTTACACAGTCATTCTCTATATCCTTGTATGACTTTGCCCGTCTTTCTCCACAGAATCAATTCATTTTTGAGAACCTCATTGACATAAAAAGAACATACAATTTTCCCATAGAGATTGAAGTACGTATTTGTTTTCTTCTTCCCTCTGTAAAATAAATAAGTACTTACTATGTTTTGGCTGTTGATACAGTGTATGGTATCATTTTTCTTCAACCAGGTTCCCATTGAAAGGAAGAAGAAATATGTCATGATTAGAAAGGAAGTGAGTGGAGAAAATGGAGGTGAGGAGCTATTTAAGTCATGGTTTTCTCTATACACACCTGCAAGGCAAGTTGCGACTACACAAGTTGTTTAAACCCTATTATGTTCACATGCTGGGAGAATTGTATGCTTTGCTGAGACCTATTTGCTGTGCTATGCAAGATATATTTGTTAAATTTGAGTAAATTGAGGGAAAGAAGAAGAAAAACATTGTAAGATATGGTGTGTGTCTGCTGCTGAGAGTTACCCTGTAAACGGGAAGAGTCATTTTAAAGTCAGAGCCACCAGTTGGTATTGACACAAGTTTTGTGGGACTCGTCGTACAGCTTTCTATATTGATCTCAACACAAAATGCAGGTCTGGCTGGGTGTTCATCTCTCAAACACAAAATCAGCATTATACTGAGGAAGATGTAATGAAAATAAATGATTAACTTTTCTATATTTTTGATTGGGTGGATACTCTTTCAATACACTCACAATCACCAGATTCATCCACAACTGTGTTACAGTGTGTTCATCACGTTGTAGGCACCAGAGGGTCTAGTGTAATTTTAATACAGTATTTAATTTTTTTTCTTCCTCTCAGATGCTCCAGTATACCTCTCATCCCAGTCCTACATGGCTGACAGTAGCCTCAGTGAAGAGATGAGTCAGTTTGATTTCTCTACTGGAGTCCAGAGCTTTTCCTACAACTCCCAGAATCCCACAGGACACCGTGGTGGCAGCAGGGCAAGGGTGGGTGAAACGTGACAGGATTTCTGTCTTAGAAATGGGAGTGTGTGGTAGAGAAAGAGGGAGAAGAATTTTAGAATGAAAAGTTTTTCCTGGTTTCATTTAGGAGCGGGTGGAGGTTCCACACGAGGATGATACTGTTGAGCTGGAGATGGACGAGCTGAACCAGCACGAGTGTATGGCCTCCATGACTGCTCTGTTCCGCCACATGCAAAGAAACAACATCACACCTAAAGTTGAGGAAGTGAGTCAGACATGGAACATTACTGATGGCTGTGCTGAAACGTAGATTTGGGAAAATTAACTAGAATTTAAATCATGTTTATTTATTGCTTTCTGAAATAGGATCCTGCTTATTAACTGTAAACTTAAGTTTGCGAATAGAAGTGTAGAAATATTATCAGACATTAGTGTCTCGCTTAGTATTTTGATACATGTCTCTTCTTTTGGATGACAGCTTGGATTCTTCTAGGTAGGCAGTGCATACTCAGGCTTCTTAGATGTTTTGTTAGGTAGAGGTTATACAGAGTTTGGCAGGTTTTGAACACTTTCTGTCCCTCAACCTAATTTCAGAACACAAAGCACACTTTCTACATTACAATAACAAATTAATATTAAAAAATGTAATGGAGTGTTTTAAAACTACTTTTGACCAGTTAATGCTGTTTACACTGTATTTCTTGGAAATGATTCCCAACAACTGGGTCTTTATATACCTTTCAAATATTTCAGAAAAATCTACCAAATTATACAGCTGACAGCAGTCCTGGGGTCAGAAACTGACCAAAGATGAAGAACTAGATAGCAGCCAACCTGGAAAAAAGAGCAGTTAATGGAGCTAGTTGTGGAAATTGAGAAGACAACTGACTACAGCACATGTACCTAAATGTGTAAATAAATATTTGATTTTCAGTAATGGACCATTAATACACAGTGTAGTGTTTGACAGCATGTGGTGAATTTTTCCCCTTTGAATGAATGTTTTATCCTCATGTCTTTGCAGTGTTGTGTTGCCAGATTGTTTCAGTGCTTAATATGGTATGTGTCTTGTTATTAATTGGTCTCCACACTGTCTTGTCTTGTTAAGGGTGTGATACCCAGTGATCTGCCTCCCTGGATGAAGTTCCTGCATGGGAAACTGGCTAATCCATCCACTCCTCTGAACATTCGCCTGTTCATCGCCAAACTCATTATCAATACAGAGGAGGTGACTGCTCTTGTCCTGTTTTATGGATGTACACTGTACATTTAACAGAGCTGAGATTATTTAATTGCTGCTGTTAAAACGGCCATTTACTCTTTTCTGGTGCTCATTTTTGTACAGATGTTTCGTCCCTATGCCAAGCATTGGCTTGGACCGCTCTTACAACTGGTGGTTTCTGGTAACAATGGAGGAGAAGGCATCCATTTTATGGTGGTGGACATAGTGGTCACTGTCCTCTCTTGGACTAGTGTGTCCACTCCAAAGGTTTGCATTTGTGTGTGTCATAATTGTTTCCAGTGCATCAAGATGTAATTCACCTCAGCGCAATATGCATAAACATACAATATGTGCAGTAAACAGTGTACAGTACAATATACAACGCTTAGTATAGGTGTATTTGTCATTGTAGTGTTGTCATAGTGTACTTTGTCTACTTATTTGGCTATAGTCTCTATAACCTTAGATGCTGCTCTTAAGGCTCAGACGCACCACTCAGAAATCTAGTTAGACATAAATCTGGCTTGTAAGATTGCTATAGCTAGAACAGATTGCACTGCTTTTTAAATGGAATATGAGCAAATAAGTTAAATGTGTTTAATAATGATTAACTGCACAACATGCGCCATTATTAATCATTGTTAATTATTTAAATCGTTTCACCAACCTACTAAATTGTAAAGACTTCTAACTGTAAATGCTACAGAATACACAATGTCAGTACCACATTTATTATGTACACTGTTGATTAAAGGCGTGATATACTCTTTGTTTAACGGTCTTTTCTTTTACTCTTCAGGGTAACACTAGAGATGAAGTCCTAGCCAATCGTCTAATAGAGTTTCTGATGAAAAACTGCTTCCATGCCAAAAGGGCTGTGTTCAGGCATAATCTGGAGATTATCCGCACCATAGTGGAATGCTGGAAAGACTGTTTGCACATCCCATATAAGTATGGAAAAATGTTAAATTATTTTATGTGTAAATTATGTTGTTAAATGTAATTGCATTGGTAATGTTATGGCCAGTCTAGTCAAGCACTGAGAATGCAACCAGCACCTGACCATGCTAAAATTACACAGAGCACAAAATACAATTGGTATGCATATGTGCATGTGTATATTGTATATGAAAGTATTATACTACTTATCGCTGCACATGTATTCTCATAGTCTACAACATAAATTAGATTCATGTGCCTAGATTGACTGACTGACTGACTGACTGTGTGTGTGTGTGTGTGTGTGTGCGTGTGTGTGTGTGTGTGTGTTTGTTTGTTTTTTGATAGTCTGATATTTGAACACTTTTCTGGAGCTGACCCCAACAGCAAAGACAACTCTGTTGGGTTGCAGCTCTTGGGCATTGTGCTGGCCAACCACCTTCCCCCCTACGATGCTGCCTGTGGTGTTGACCATAACAGGTATACACTTGACTCAGGCTAGAATTCCTTCTTGTATATGAACGTGTTCGCTGCTAGAACTCATTTTTGTGCGCTGCAGTTTGATTTGCTTCAGCCTTTTAACGAATCTCCACCAAATTCATTACCACAGGTACTTCCAGTGTCTGGCCAACAACCTGTCCTTCATCAGATATAAAGAAGTCTACTCTGCCGCAGCGGAGATCATTGGGTTAACCCTAAACTACATGACAGATAGGGAAAACGTATGTTTAAATCTAGAAGCTCATTCATGTCCATATAATTGTTTTTAATGCCTAATATTGCTTGTTTTCCTGTAGCAAAACCAGGTTCCACTGCTTGAAGCAACCACTTCAAAGCTGAATGATTTGAAGAAGAAGGATCTGGGTGACAAATTTGTCATTTGTTTGAGCAAAGTTTCCCGGCACTTCCCACCTCTGGCAGTGCGGTAAATTAAGATGGACTTTAAAATAGATTAAGATTATCTGATGGATTTTTAAATATGTTCATTGACAAACTGTGTATGTGTATCTCTGTGTCCACACCAGATTTGCGAATGGTGTTTTTTACCTGCTACCGAAACTACATGGCATACTGAAGACTCACTGTCTGGAGTGCATCCTTAGCTGTGCTGACTCCATTCCTGATATCTTCATGCACCTCAAGACCAAGAGCTTTGTCCAGATTATGGCCCACAGGTGTGTCTATCTAGCAGTTTCTAATGTATGATCAATTAAACTACTCAATAATAATCTATGTTTCTTATTTCATACTGCATATTTATTTTTTACTGTTTTTTTTCAGAGGTCACCATTTAAAGTCACCATTTAAACCATGAATAACATGTTACATATAATATTAGTTTTATAAACTAAAACTAATCTGTGTTATAATAAATTGTTAATATATTTATGCAATACATACTTACAGGACTACTACCAGGACATCTCGAAACAATATCTTTCATTAAGAAGGCAAAGATTCATGAATATGGACTATATGAAAATTTTAAATTCCACTTACCTCCTGTTTTCCAGTCTCTTTCACCTGCTACACTTTACATTGTGCTTTTATCTTTGAAGCATGGAGAATACTGCCCTCTGTTTGAATGTACTGGGAAGATAGGATGCAGCACAGTAGAATGAAAAATAGTCTACCATTGTCATATTAGTCTGTTTTCTGTAACATTTAAGATTTCAGTTTCTCGGTCAGTAAATGATAATAACCAGCCTCAACACACCACAGATTAGGTTTTTCTTTCTGTCACAATAACATCAGCGACTTCACTTGTTCAAGTTCTGTTTTTTATCTTGGGTCACACAGTGAAACAGAACTGAACCTGTGTTGTAGAATGTAAAAGCTAACCCAGTGCAGGGGTTCCGAGTCCTGGCCCTAGAGATCCCACCCTCTGCACATTTTGTGCTTTACGTTGTTGAGCACCCTTGATTCAGCTCATTAACTAATTCGATTAAAATGAATGTGATAGATTAGAAAAAAACAAGAATAGTAAAGTAGAGCATTAATGTAGCTAACATGCTAACATCCTTTTTTGCTCTCTCAGACTTGAGTCTTTAACTTCTAAACTTGCATCAGTGGTGCATTGGAGAGCCACAATCAGACCTGTGCTACAGTGTTTGAATCAGATAGGTAGCATGCTAAACTACTGCTAAGTGCTACTAGAACAGCTCTAAACACCATTTGGCAATTTACTGTAAGATGTGCAACATCTTTGGCACTGTTGTAAATCAAAATGCCACCATCTTTTATCTGTTTTGCTAACTGCACAGTTCAAACATGAAGTGTGAACACATATTTCCATGTGTCGCACAACGTTAGTTAATAAGTTAAGTCAGGTGTGCTAGTTAAGGAAAGTGTGGAGTCCCCAGGAATGGGATTGCATTTCAGTCCAAGACTCAGTTAATCTGTGACTAAGAACCAGCCTTACATGCTGCAGATTTCTTAAAAAGACTTAAGAGTGCTGCAGATCTCTGTTTCTATATGTGATTACCAATATTACACAATTTCTTTTTCAGAGATGAGGCGAGGCAACGGGTGTGCCTTGACATTGTGCATAAAATCTTAGCCATTCTGAAGCCAGAGGAGCTTAAGGAGATATTGGGGGCTGTCAGTGCATTTGTCTCTCACCCCTCCCCTGTCTGCAGAGAGAGGATGTATGACATCCTTATGTGGATCCAGGACAACTACAGGTGCCTTCTGCCCCCTTCAGCTTGTTTTTGTGTGTGTGCGTGTGTGTGTGCGTGTGTGTGTGCGTGCGTGTGTGTGTGCGTGTGTGTGTGTGTGTGCGTGCGTGTGTGTGTGTGTGTGTGTGTGTGTGTGTGTAACAGTAACCTTCCTGCTTTTGTTATCTTCTTTTTCTTTTGCTCTTTGAAGTTTTAATCTTCCTAGCTACTTCTACTCTTCAGTTCTTTTGAATTTCCACTTTCAGCTAGGCATTTACAACCTTCTTTCATTTTCTTCTCAGTCAAGTAATCTATTTTGGTGTATTTTGTCCCAAGACAGCATAGATTTAAAAGATGAAAGTTGGTGCCGTTGGTTCTGAATTGTCTGGATCAAGTGAAAAATTATGATAGCAGGTCTGGAATGGATTAGACCGTGCTAATCTGTTCTTGTAATGTTACCTTGACAGCGATGCTGAAAGCCAGCTGGACAGTACATCTGTAGAGGTGCTCTGCGCAGCCAAGGAAACACTACTTCAAGGACTGACAGATGAAAACCAGGGTTTGCAGTGAGTACTAGATGCACTGCACCACTTCATTTCATGTATAATGGAGACTTTAACATCAAAGCGAAGGAGTTAACCTTTTCTAACTACTGTATCTACGTGTCCGTTCTGATCCTGCTGTATTTTTTTTTTTTTTTTTTTTTTTTTTTTTTTGTATTTTCTCAGGCTGTATGTGCGTAACTTCTGGAGTCACGAGAGCCGTTTACCTCCTGCCACCCTGGAACGGATGCTGAAGGTGCTTGGTTCTCTATACTCAGCCCGCATCGAGGATCGCTTTCTTAGCCTGGCTACAGATTTGCTGCTGGAAATGACCAGTCAGAGTCCTGACTACATACGCAACATGTTTGAGTTCCCACTCTCTGAATGCAAGTTTCAGGTAATGTCTTGGTTAATTTTGTTCATTATAAGCTAATAAGTTGTTCATTATAATATTACCTATGAAGGACCTTTTTTGGATCACCTTTTTTTTAAAGTTCATAATGGATTCCAGATATCTAGGAATATCTTGTATATATTGACATTGGTTCTTCTGTGGAATTCAATCTGCAGGATTATACAATTGACTCCAACTGGCGACTGCGGAGCACGGTCCTCACACCCATGTTCATGGAGACCCAGATGACCCAGGCTGGGGGTAGTCAAGGTCCAGACAGTGCAAGGTCACAAGCGGCCAGCATGAAGGGCCAAATCCGAGCCACTCAGGCTTCTTTGGAATTCTCCCAGACTCAGGCTCCTGGTGCAGGTGTGAAATTCATGACAACCTGCCTTTAAAGGGGCTGTCAACTCAGTTGCAAATAATAGAAAGCTAGAACTTCCTTGCCTGATTGCCACTGAGTGGGCATTTCAGACCACACAGTGATCTTCAGTGGCATAGCAGTAGCAGTTTAAATAACCTCAAGGCAGCAAGACTCCCCAGTTCAGTTCCTTTCATCTTTTATTTGTATCGACAAGACGAAATGGGTATCTGTATGCGCTTTCAGGTCGGCGTTCAGCATACAACTGGTTGACCGGCAGCAGCGTGGACACTCTGGCAGATTACTCCCTGTCGTCTGACTCTTTGTCCTCTCTTCTGGTGTTTGAGAAGAAGAGAGCAGAGCGCCCCCTCGCCTTACGAGCGGTGGGTGCTGGCTTTGGCTCTAGACGTCTTGCTGCTCCCACCGACGAGACAGACAGTCGCAGTGCAGGTCTGTTGGTAGTCATTCATCATGCCAATAGTTTGTTGTGCCAACTAACAGTAAGCAGACTGTAAACTGCCTCCGACAGTATTGTAGTGAAATGTGAAAGAGTTCTTTCCTTACAGCTGATCGGGAAAGGCGTGCAGACATCCTGAGACTGAAGCGAAGGTTCCTGAAGGATAAAGAAAAAGAGAGCATAAAGTTTGCCAAGAGGGAAATCCAGTCACAGAAAATTGAAAGGGTAGGAATCTTTTCCTTGCGACAGATTTGTCTGTTTTTGAGTGCACGCTGTTTACCTGGAGCTCTCATCTCTCTGTTGAACAGGAGAAAAGGGCAGATCAAAAGTTACGGCGAGAAGCTCAAGTCACCTTGTACCGGAGCTACAGGGTGGGAGACCTGCCTGACATTCAGATCCAACACAGCAGTCTTATCGCTCCCTTACAAGCACTGGCACAAGTAAGTGTTGACCTACAGTCTGTACACAAAGTGTACACGGTCAGTTTTACGGTCAGTACAAAAGTATGTGTTGATTTCGCTTTGATTGTCAAAATGGACAACAAAACACTTTTGTAAGTTGCTTTGGGTGAGAGAATCTTCTACATGCTGTACATACATAATGATTTGTGCCACCTCAGAGGGATGCCACTCTGGCCAAGCAGCTGTTCAGCTCCCTGTTTTCTGGTGTACTGGTTGAAATGGAGGGATCCAAACAGTCCAGGGAGAGAGAGGGAGTCCTGAAGAACCTCCTGCAGGACATGAACAACTTCCTGCACAAGAGCACTATGTATTTCCCACCTTTTATTTCTTGTGTCCAGGTAAGTAGACAGTGGGAGCCAACAAGGTAAACATAAGGGTCAAGAGATTGGGTTATAGTGTGGAAGATGAGGTTTGACTGCTTTACAGGTTGACTGTAAATTAAATGTTCAATTAAAAGCTTTTTTGGAAAAATTTGTACTTTTATATGTACAGTACTGTATGTCTCTTAAATTACAAAAGGAGATACATACACTGGGGTCAAAAACCTGAGACCACTGAAAATCCACTTTAACAATTTGGGATTTTTTTAAATTTAAACATAAAAAGCAACATACTTCTTGTTATGCTGGTTAATATAATTGGTAATGGAAAAATGTTATATTCAATTAGAAAGTAATGCTAAATAGAAGTCTTTTCACTGGTGGTCTCACTTTTGGACCCCCATCATTCATGCATAAACCGATGAGTCAAAAGGAGCCACACAAATTTTTGATGCCTATGCCAACCGCTGTCCACCCTCAAAGACACCTAAAATGGGCATTAAAGTGCTGGAACTGGACCTTGAAGCAGTGTAAGAAGATCGCCTGATCTGATGAGTCCTGTTTTCCTTTACATCATCTGGACAGTTACTGTAAATCGTTTACCTGAGGAAGTGAAGGCATCTGGATGTAGAGGTCTGCAGTTCTGCAAGACTCCAGAGGGACCACAGTATGTTATGGTGTGGGGCTGATTTCTGTGTTAAGCAGCCCAGTGTTGGCAGAAATGAGACACTAGATACTGCGGTGGTTTGAGGAACATGACGAAGAGTTCATAGTTTAACTCTAGCTTCCAAATGCCCCAAATCTGCGCCTACGTGGCATGTGCTGGAACAAGTCCAAAAGGCACCAGCCCCACCTTGCAGCTCGCAGGACTTAAAGGTTCTACTGCTAACAACTTAATGCCACAAACCACAGGTCACTGTCAGAGGTCTTGTAGATTCTGTACTTTGGCAGGCTGTAGTTGTTTGGCGTCTCTCAGAGGACCAACAGCATTTGGCCATAGTGTTTTGGCTCATTGGTGTATACTGGATACAGTTCTTGGACTGTATTGAGTTTAGTCTTACTACACATTGTCTGACCATGGCTTTCTCCGCAGGACATGTGTTACCAGCACAGAGCCTTACTGGACGTTCAGCCGCCCAGCGTCAGTGCCAGCTGCCTGGCCAGCCTGCAGCAGCCTATGGGCATTCTTCTTCTGGAGGAGAGCCTGCTACATTCCAGCACTGTGCCAGATGAACCTCCTTCCAAACGGGCACGGGGCAAGAAGGAACTACCCCCAGACACAGAGAGATGGATTCATCTAGCAAAGTGAGCTCAGCTTCCCATAGCTAACCCTGCCACAACTATATGCTCTGATTTCTTTTGTTCTTAGTCTGTTCGCCGCCATAATCTGTCTTTCTTTTCATCTGAATTTGGTATATTGCCTCATCTGTACATGCAATGTACATGAATATGTTGCCTGGCTTGGAATGAATTCCTCTTTCTGGCATTCTTAGATTGTATAGGTCTTTGGGGGATTATGATGTTGTGAGGGGCATCTTTGGAGGAAAGGTTGGCACGAAGTCCATCACGTGCACTGCACTGCAGTCAGAAGCAAAAAGTGACTATGCTGAGGCAGTGAAGCTCTACAATGAGGTAATGGCTTTGAGGGAAGATTTAAGGATATATTACGAAGTTATGTGATTTAGAGGTGTATTTGAAGGATTTTTGTTTTGTTTAAAGAAGAGCTATTTGTCCTTTATTAATGTATTTAGTATTTATTATTGTGAGTTGTGCTTTGCTATAATCCTTGGCTCAGGCACTCAACACTGAAGAGTGGATGGATGGAGAACCCACTGACACAGAGAAAGACTTTTGGGAGATAGCAGCTCTGGAAGCCTACAATCACCTGACTGAGTGGAAGTCTCTGCAGTACTGTGCTACAGTGAATATAGACGACAGCTCACCTGTTAACCTGGATAAGATGTGGGATGACCCTTTTTATCAGGTAGAAAATTGTCAGTGATCATTATTGTGTTTTTCTGTCCACCATCAGCTAAAATGTAAATTAATTACTTAGGGGTGGGAGGTATACCTCTATAAAAGTGAATACTGGTATGTCATTAACTACAAAATTAATTAATTAATGCAAATTAGCTAAGCTTGAACAACTCAAATAATTCTTAAAAATTGAACAAAAGATTATTTTAGAAGAGAAAATGTAATTGCACTTGTGAGTGTTACTGGCACTACGTTCTTAGAATCATAAAGCCAGTATATTTTGTGTTGCTTGCCACATGCAGCCTCCCGCTGTAAGGTAAGCGGCACCATGTTGGTGTAGATTATTACAGTTTTGTGTTGAGATGTATCATTACTGTTGCCTACTGTGCCAGACATAATAAGGATGAATCGCCCTGTTAAAATCCTTCCTGTAACTGTGGAATAGTGAGCTGCATTTATTTGCGTACAGTAAATCAGAAAATATTTTAGAGACCAACAAGAAAACACAAAATGGAACTGAGGATGCGTGAGCTAGTGAAAATGATGTCTGTAGAAGGTACCTTTTTCAACTCTGGACTGTTCAGTCTTATAGTCAGACGTGCAGTTTTTGTAAAAACTTTGTTAAATTAGATTTTTTCCCCTTTAAAAATGAATGGAGTAGAAAAGCACATTCATCTACTGCACTTCTGCTCGACCCACAGACACTGTTTCATGCTTACTATCGCTATCTTGGGGCAAATTTTATGTTGGTCTGATCTACACTCTGTTTGTCGTTTTCCCATCACATATTCCTCCCATAGAATCTCATTAATTTTCACCCCATTCAAACCCTATTGTTTCCTTTACCTGACAGCCAGCAAACTGCATTTACCTCTATCAGTGCAGATCCCCAAACTCTAATCTGTAGATTAGATTATATACAAACCCGCACTCCTCTGTGTGTCGTTTATTCACCCCTCCTTTCTCTCTCACACCAGTTCATTTTTGGCAACACCTTAACCTTAAACACCTTAGCAACCGGCTAGCAATCAGTATAAAATACAGTATTTTGTTTTTAAATGTCTACCAGGAAGCATATCTGCAGCACATGATGCGCAGCATGCTAAAGCAGCTCCAGTTGGGGGAAAGGGACCAGACTCTCCTCAGTTTTGTGGATGCTGCCATGAAGGTGGAGCAACGCAAACTGCTGATGGAAACGCACTACAGTCAAGAGTTGAGTCTGCTGTACATCCTTCAAGAAGACTACGACCGAGCCAAATACTATGCCAACAACTGCATGCAGGTCTTCATGCAGGTGAGTTTTTTTTTTGTTTAGGTGTATACCAAGAAGACTTAGCCCCATTGCCGCTAGTCAGATACATGTACAACTCACACACTGGTCCCAACATGTGAAAGCTTCTGTTCTTCATGAGACATTCTGTTTATGTAATGGTGACTGAAGATTTAAATAGTAAGATTTGTGGTCTAATGTATCCCAGGAGTAAAGGAACGTTGATGTCTATACCTAGCAACAGACTGTATCAGAAACATACAGGTTTTGTGCAGTGACAAATATGGTGTGAATAATGCATTAATGAAAAAGCCCATCATTCTGGAAACTGAGTATATAGAGAAAAAACTGACAGTTGTTTCAAACTATTGTGTTGTACAGAACTACTCTAGCATTGACCCTCTGCTGAACCGAAGCCGTTTGACTGTGCTCCAGTCAGTCCAAGCTCTGACGGAGATCCAGGACTTCCTGCATTATATCACAGGCGAAGGTAAGCTGGCTATGCTCTATTTAAACACACTTAGTAAAGCTGTAACAAAGGTGATTAGGTCTCTCTAATGCTTTCAGTAAAAATATAAATTCACTTCATTGGTGAGAACAATGGAGTTCATCACAGGCAGTTTTTCCTTACTATCATCCTCAGCTTGCTTGTTACGGATTTGGAACCAGAAAAACACAACAAAGTTGTTAATTGGTTTCTCTGTTTGTTGGTATTCAATATTAGTATAGAGTAGCTGCACTTCTATAACTGTATGTGTATGATACGTGTATACTATATATATCATTCTCACAAGTTTGTTTGGAGTCAAAAAGATATGCATTTAGGTATCCTGTAGAGGTGCCTTAATATGTAAATATCATATTACAATAATGGTGGAACGTAAGAGTTCATGATTGCTCATTGTGAGCAGCACCACTACATGACTAGCAAACACAGTTTTAAACAGCTACACATATAAAAATAATATGTATTTATTTGCAGGAAAAAAGTGTTTCAGTAGACACATATCTTAATGTACAAAGTGATATTTAGACTTTGGGACACTAATTTAAAAAGAGTAAGATCTAACTCCTTGCTATGAAGCCAATAGGGACAGGGATGCGGTCTTACTTCCTGCTCTAAAATGCAGAGGTGTGTTTAAAATAAGACTCCGCATACAGATTAAAGCTCTTTGTGTTACGATAGTGACATGAAAACATGGGATGGCATTTTTTGTTAACTATAACAAATAAACTTATGAGAAATCTAAATCTTTTAATTTCACATAGAAAATGTTAAAAACAGCTGTAAAAGAAAACATTGCAACATTATAAAAATGTTAGTATTATTTTTTAAATTGTTTTTAAATGGTAAATTTAGAGGTAGGTTTTGGGACAGCCACCTCACAATAGAAAGTGCTCTATAAATGATGACTTTATATATATTTTGTTTATTTCTATCTCTTGCATTTAAATAGACCCATACCTGGTCCATACTGTCCATGACTGTCCCAGCAATAACTCTGTGTTGCTTCCTTCCAGTCTCAGTGTTCTCTCTGAAACATGTGATCAAGCGCTGGACCAGTCGCTACCCTGATGCTAAAATTGACCCTATGAATGTTTGGGATGACATCATTACATCTCGGTGAGTCATCTGCTCAATGACTATTTTAGTTTTTTTCATATATTTTGCCCAGAATGCAGTTTTAATGCTTAACTTTAAGTTTGCGTAATCTGAGGAGTTGTTTCCTTCACCAGGTGTTTCTTCCTGGATAAGATCTGGGAGAAGCTGAACTCTTCTCCTGCTAACAGTATGGAGGTGGATGGAACCGAGCAGGAAAGTACAGAAGATTTAGGAGCCCTGGTGAAGCAGTGCAAGTTCAACATGAAACTAACCATGGCAGACAGTGCCTGGAAACAGGTACTTCTATTCATAGACATTTTATATCTGTTTAAATTTGGAGGTGCTGAATTACTTCGCTTTAGTCTCTCTTAATTCTGATATTTAAAAACTTATTTTACTTTCACTTTAAAAGATTTTTTTTCTATTTTCTTGCATGGATATTGTACCAGAACAATTTCTCTGTGGCAACCAAACTGTTAAAAGAGCTTCACAGGGAAGCGAAAACAGAGAAGGCTTGGTTGCAGCGCTGGGTTCACTGCTTCACCCGCTTCACTCATCGTAGGAGTCAGAGTATCACACCAGCCGAGCAGATCAGCTCCCTGCTCAAGACTGTGCCTCTGCTTGGTAAGATCTGATCTATGTTACATGGAAATTCCACTGATTTTTTTCAAAGGATGCATCATTAAAATTATGTGTTTGTTAAAAATTCATTCAGAGTGTTTTGATACTAAATAGTGCATTGTAGAGAAACATACTAATAGGGTAATAGGTGTCATGATCATCACAAATGTAGTCACTTTTTGTACATCATCCACAACGATCAGTAAACTTGCATGTGTCTTGAAGTTTTTTATGACATAATGGTAATGGGAAATTAGGTACTATTTTGCCTAGGAATGCCCTGCATGTACCTCTCTGCCTCATGATTTATGGCAAAAAGATACCTAAGAGCTTTGTAATACAATGTCTCAGCCAACAGACAGCATGTTTGTTTTATGCATAGTCTTCTTGTTATGTAGCTATTAGAAGCATTAAGCACTTCAGGCGTCTGGTTCCCATCACCACCACTGTAAACAGTTCTGACTCCCTAAGGGCCTTTGGAACATGAAATGTTCCATCAAACCCTCAGACTGATCTCGATGATTGAATTGTGAGTTTGAAAATCAGTGGAATCCCCCTTTAAGCATAGCTGTAAATAAGCTGTTTATCTGAGAAATTACCAGACTGGTGTTTTTACCCTGCTCCAAAACCTTTACTAAACCTGGAGACTAACGAATGAGTGTGTTTGAACCCAGGAATTACCAGACTGCGCTGTACTCTGGTGTTCTGGTCTTCTGGTCAAACCTTAGTGACTGTCTCACAGTCATTAATAAAGCCACTTCTTGACCCCAGTTTCTGTGTTTATGATGTGTAGAGGAGACTGAAAGGCAGAGTGAAGGCTCGGCGGACAGTGTGTTCAGAGACCAAAGGATCCTTCTGGGCACGACCTTCGACCTTATGGCTGGTTCTGTGCACCGCAGTCCCTCTTCTCTTGAGGCCCTTGGAAGAGAGAAGGCACAGAGAGTTCTGGAACTTTCCGGAGCCTCTTCCAGTGACCAGGTAGGCTTTTTTTATCATATTATTGTTTCAGTCATGTCAAACGTGGTTAGTGATGTTTTAGTTGTTGAGGCATAAATGGAGTTATACAAACTATTGTATAACAAAATCACAGCTGACTGTCCAGAGACTGAGGAAGAATGACTTTTAGGTTTTTGATAAACAGCATCACCTTTACCCCAGTAAGGTAAAAATGTGTCATCAGGATCAGTTGATGAGCTTTTATTTAAACCTTGGCCTCTGCAATGCCAGATATCAGAATTTGCTATAAACTAATTAATTCTGGGTCAAGCTCCTAGTTTCATGTTTATTTGTGAGGCCTTCATGTCTTTGTTATGTAAATTGTAGGTGGTGGAGGGTCTGCAAAAGCGTGCTCTGGAGCTGTTACGCAGTGCTGCTCGCAGGGCAGAGGAAGAGGAGCAGTCTTTTGGCCACAAGCATGCACACACTGTCGGCATTGTGGAAGCCTACATGACTCTCGCCAACTTCTGTGACCAGAGGCTAAGGGAGGATGAACAAAGAGGAGAGGGTACGTTTTGATGTATTATACCAAAACATGTTTGTCTTATTCAGATTTTTATTGCTAAAGCAATATTTCAAGAGTTTAAAAGGTTGATGGTAAGGCACACTATAAAATGGGCTTCATTGGTTCAACCTGAAAGAAATGCTTTCGTAGCAATTGGACTAGTTTAATTCGACCTAAAAAGTACTAAACGAATAATTGATACTTTTAATCAAAGTAATTTGTTGAGTTGAGTAAAACTAGTTTAATTGTTTGTTACCACATGAAGTAATTTTTTTTTTAGGTTGAACCAACAAAGCACTTTTTACGGTGTAGTTTGTCCTTGTAGTTATCAGTCACAGAGAGATCAGCAGATGCTCTGAGACTTCTCTCCTCCTCTCCTCTCCCTAAAGACCTGAAGAAGCAGTTTTTTGGATACTGTTGTAATGTCGAATGGTGAGCAGGAATGTTGATTCTAGTTCTGTTGATGTTTTGCAGTGAGTTCTCCAGATCTCCAGTCTTTACCCGCTTATGTGGTGAAGATGATGCTAAAAGCATTGAAGCTCCACTCTGAGGAGGCCAGACTCAAGTTCCCCCGCCTACTGCAACTGGTAGAGCTCTACCCTAAAGAGAGCCTGGACCTAATGGCCAAAGAGGTAGATAGTATTATGGACTTGACTGTAGATGTGAGTTAAGGCTTGTTGGCCCAAAGTGTGGAGTTGTTGTGGCAGTGATCCTACAAATACTAAAATGCATATTAATGATCTGGTCAGTTTGTGTCTCGTCATTCTTAAGGCAGATGAGTATGTTTTGTTTTGGTAGGTCGTGAGTGTGCCCTGCTGGCAGCTGATTGGCTGGATCAGTCAGATGATGGCCCTATTGGACAAACCAGAAGCAGTAGCGGTTCAGCATGTAATCAAGGAGATTGCAGAATGCTACCCACAGGCACTCGTCTACCCTTTCATGATAAGCAGTGAGAGCTGCACATTTGAAGATTCTGCTACTGGTCACAGGAACCAAGAGTTTGTGGAGAAGTATGTGGTTTAGTTAAGTTTGTACACCATTCTGAAGAAAAGTGGGTCACATTGGTTGATACATTTTTTATTTGTGTTCTGTATGTGTGTTCCAGGCTAAAGTCAATATTAGATAAAGGAGGAGTCATTAAAGAGTTTGTTGATGCTCTTCAGCAGCTGACCAATCCTGAAATGCTTTTCAAGGTGCCAGATTCATTTTATACTTTTACTTAGGATTAGTAAATAAAGCAAAGTTTACCAAATAAGTACAATTTGGAGCAGCAAGGTTTATATACTGAATGTTTGGCAGGATTGGTGGGATGAGGTGAAAAATCAATTGGAGAAACCAAACATGGACAAGAAGATGATGAAGGAGCTGTATGGAGAAATGAGCGCCTCACTCTGCGATTCGAAAGCCCAAGCATTTGGATCGTTCAGGAAGAAATTTGTTCAGGTTCACAGTAATGCCTGTAATATTTTTGTGTGTTCTGTTTCAGTTGATGAGTAACTGTATGAAGTAAGGTGTTCTGTGTCTGTCTTTGCATTAAAAGAAATTCTCCAAGGAAGTGGAGAAGCTTTTAGGCCCAGGCGGCTCTAAGCTATACGAGAAGCGTAAGGATAAGGAGTACATAAGGAAAGTGGACGAGCTGGCTGCGTCAATGAGAGGCTTCCAGAAAGAGCCGGGGAACCTGAAGGAGTACTCGCCCTGGCTCAGCAACTTTAGAGTGGAGACACTAAAAAGCGAGCTGGAGGTGCCAGGTCAGGAGCAAACTGTTTACCAGTTGTTGTGTCTTCAGATCTTACATGACGGTTCCAGAATATATGTTACTGTATACATTACATTCAGGACTTGATTTTAATGATCTGCTTCTCTTTTTTAGGGCAGTATGATGGTAGATCTAAGCCTCTGCCAGAGTACCATGCAAAAATCACAGGCTTTGATGAGAGGGTAAGTACGTTTGCAAGGTCGGCCCAAAACACACTGCCTAGACCCATGACTTGGTAGCTAGGTTATAGCCAGTCCCTACAGTAAACTATGAGTCCTGCAGATGCGCCGGATGTTGTTTAATTGTTTTTGTGTTTAGGGGAAGGGTGATATGGTAAAAATATTATATTGCAATATGTCTAAACATTTTTTAGATACACTATTTGTGTCATAATCTACAGTTTTTTTTAGAGTTGATAAGTTGGAACAGACAAAACACACTCATCATCGAAAAATAGTTGCACCCAGAAGGAGGTGTCTGATTGCAATGCTATTGGGAAGGAAGTTAAAGGTTACCAGGAGCCAATCCTGGCTGTAGGGTCATTCCACGCATGTCAGACAATCCTTCGGTTCTCTCTCTCCGTGGTTTGTGTAAGTCTCCCAGATCCTTTATGTCACTCGTGCATACCTTCTTCTATCCACTTCCACCAACAGTGTGCTACGGTAATATCAGCACGACTAGTATGATGCGCAATACATCGTTAAGACCATGCCACTTCCCGGAGCTTTATGATGTGACCACTGTTGAACTCTTCAAACTGCTAGCAAAGAATGCTACCAACACAACAGCATGAGCCAGAATGGAAAGCATGCGCAACAGGACGTTATATAGTCAGTCAGGTTCAGAGATAAGGCCCGTCCTTGCTTATGTCACATGCATTAAAACTTGAATCATTCGCAACTCTCACAATGTCAGAACTACCCACCAAGTTTCGTTTCTGTTGGTTGATTCCTTCTGGGTGCTTTTTTTATGTTGTGTAGAACCTGTAGTGCCACATAAAAATTCTGCAGTGATAATTTACCTATTACAAAGAATTCTTTCAATGTTTTACAAACTGCACTACACAATATCCAGTTAAACAGATCTAATTCTGCTCACTTGCAATGAAAACATCATAAGTCTGTGTTCTTTAAGTACTAGTGATATCCACAATATCATCAGAGACGTGTAGTGTGACATAATTTATAACATTAACAATAAAATATTATATTGTCCATCGCTAATCATGATGCATTTCGTTATCATAATACACAATAAGCTTTTCTCAGTATATCATAGAAATTGTCAGTGCTTTAGAAAAAGCACCAGCTGCATGTGTCATTATGCACATAGGGGTCATAGTTAATCCTGTTTAATTGGATTTAGTGTTTTAAAGAATATGAAAATTTCAATGAAAATCTTTGCGCCTAGATGATCAAATATTTTATTCTAAAATATGTGACACTGTGACATGCATTATTTATCATGTGATATGTGATATGAAATTCTCACCTTCCCTTTAGAGTTTACAAGTACACATTGCCATCGCAACTACTTGCTCAAAGTCATTATTCCGAAGCTGTATCCTGTTCTTTGTGAATACAGTATGTTTTTAGTGTTTTTGCTTTGACAGGTGTATGTTATGTAAACTCATTGCTTCCATGTGACTAAGCATTCTTTGGAGGTAATAAACCCTTTCATTTGACTCACTTGTGCGATTCCAGGTGAAGGTCATGATGTCTATTCGTCGTCCAAAGCGTCTGATCGTGCGAGGCGATGATGAGAGGGACCATCCGTTCCTGGTGAAAGGAGGAGAGGACCTTCGGCAGGACCAGCGTATCGAACAGCTCTTCGGCGTGATGAACATCATCCTAAGCCAGGATGCAGCTTGTTCTCAGCGCAGCCTAATGCTGCGCACCTACCAGGTTATTCCCATGACCAGCAGGTACAGGATCTGTTTCTGGATCAGTTTTACTGTGTACTCTGTGTTAAGTATGGATACACATTCAAAATAATTTTAATGTTCAAGTGCGGTGCACAAGTGTTAAGAGGCTAAAAATCAGTACAACAAAACATTTAGCATCACACAGAGGAATACGTTTTTTTCCCATTGACAACTTGTTTACTTGCGTACCAAAATTGTACACTTTACTTTATTGTTAATCTTTATCTAGCTATCTAGCAAATTTCACATATTGCATATTTACTCCATATCACGTAGCCCTAACATTGATGTGAGATGTATCCCCGGTTGTTATATTGGATAGGTTTCAGGTCATGCCTGTAAGTGGTATTGCTCATTTTTTGTTGATTTGTTGGCTGGTACAGGATTGGGCTTATAGAGTGGATGGAGAATACATGCACACTGAAGGACTTTCTGGCCAGCAGAAGGACTGAAAAAGAGCAGAGGACCATAACACAGTATGCCACTCCTTAACAGCATTTATCTCCTGTGTGCTTTAAATGCTGGCTCTTTTCTTTTAACTGTTTAACTCACTCTTACATTTCAGACTCAGGATTGTTAGCCATAATTGATTTATGTTGTAACCTGTAATTCACAAGTTAAAACCAAACCAAATTCATATGCTAAGATACTCAATATCACTTACAAACTTATTAGGACTTATCATTACTAGTATTTCTATAGACTTATTCAAACTCAATACATCTAGTTAAAACTGGACACCTTCTGAAATTGTTTATGGAGAATGTTCTTAGGGTTATACAGCTGTCATTTGTGTTTTAGGCCTAATGAAATATATGACGCTTGGCTAAGTAAAGTTGCTGGGAGGGTGGATGGAATAATGCGATACGCGGAGGTATACAGGTAAGTTATTGTTCATTTTCCTTTCGTTAGACGTTGACATAATGTCTTATTGGGTTTCTGTCTGCTGTTAGTGGAAAGGTCAAGTGTATCTGATGCCATTTTACTACAGGAAGGCCAACCGCACAGACACTGTAAATAACTTTAAGAGGATCGAGCAGACCGTGCCAGAGGATCTGCTGAGGTATGCATCTGTGGCTGTTCCATTATCTTTTTATTACTATGTAAGATTTATGTTGTAAGGATGACAGTTATACAGTATGCTGCGGTCATCTTGTAGTTCACAAAACTATATTTCAGATATAATTCTTAATCTTATAATTCTGTTTCTGTCTACTGTTTCTGCCTGGTATCTGAACACCCCCCTAATAGCCAATAACTGAATGGAGATTAGTGCCGTATGTTCTCGAGCTTGTATATATGGAGGGGGAGAGAGAGAGGGAGAGAGAGAGAGAGAGAGCGAGAGCGAGAGTTCCACAACCTAGCATTATATAACCTATAGCACATTATATATACGGTATATACAGCATATAGTGATGATGACTTTATTGTCCCCCTTTAGACGAGCCTTCCTAAAGATGAGCACCACACCTGAGGCGTTCCTCTCGCTGCGCTCTCACTTTGCCAGCTCCCACGCCCTGCTCTGTGTCAGTCACTGGGTGCTGGGCATCGGCGATCGCCATCTCTCCAACTTTATGATCAACACTGAGACGGGAGGCATGGTTGGCATCGACTTTGGCCATGCTTTTGGATCTGCCACTCAGGTGGGCTTCACAGTGGCTATGTTATAATCTGGAAAAATACCTTCCTACTTCCCATTTTGAATTCCCTTTTACAATGGCAGCATGAAAACAAAACACATTTGCAACAATTCAGCCTGCAGCAGTTCAGCTCAGCCCATATGTAACACTGAAGTTATAAGAAGTGTTTCAGTCCGGCATGCATCCAGAGGTCATCTATATATGTCAGTCTTCAAAGGATGATAAGAAAGAAAAAGCTTGTTTGAGGAAGAAATATAAAGCAGATGGAAAATGGTCATTCTAAAAACAATTATTACATTTTGGGACACATACCCAAATTGTGACATGAGTGGACTTTGGAGAAAACGGAATAAAAATAATGAAATTCCTGTTTCCGACAGTTTCTGCCAGTGCCAGAGTTGATGCCATTCCGGCTTACGCGGCAATTTGTAACTCTGATGCGGCCCATGGCTGAGTCCGGTCTGATCCGCAGCGTGATGGTGCACTCACTCCGTGCCTTCAGAGACGACCCTGACCTGCTGCTTAACACCATGGACGTGTTTGTCAAAGAGCCTTCACTGGACTGGAAGGTCGGTATATTTTTAGGGTTTTTAATCCGAGTCTCTTAAAGCTTTCCGTATTGCATGCTAAAGAGGTAATCAGTGGAAATGAATCATAAAGAGTGTAAGAGCGGAGAAATCTCAGAATTCCAGAATAACTACTGGAATTCTGAGATTTCTTCACTCGTACACTCTAATCAAGCTTCCTCTGTATTTAAAAGAACTTGGTGCCCCTTTTTTCTTTAGAACTTTGCTGTGAAGCAGTTAAAGAAAGGAGGCACCTGGACTGAAAGTGTGGATACCCAAGAGATCAACTGGTACCCACTACAAAAGGTCAACTTTGCTCGTAGGAAGCTAGAGGGAGCCAACCCGTCAGTTATAACAAGGTAAATCAAACTGAAGGATCACTGGCTTTTTTGTGTTATGGGCCTTTTACAGCCTTCTTCTTTTTGTGTATTTCGTTTTTATCCTCCCAGGAGAGTACATTGAGTTCAGCTGCTGTTCAGCATTAATAGCCTAATAGTGTGTAGTTTTTATTCTTAAACCCATAATACTGTTTGAAAAACACAGACCACAAGTACTGACTTTGGGTTAAGAGATTATTCTGAGGAGCAAATAAAATTTCTATAAATTATATTAAAAAAATATTCATTTTTATTATGATGAAGTAATTGCTTCATTCTCTCTCAGTGAGGAGCTGCGTCTAGGCTTTGAGAAAATTTCCGCGTTCAAGGGCATGCTGACTGTGGCTCGAGGAAGTGAAGAACACAACATACGTGCCCGGCTTGGAGAGAAAGATTTGAGTGTGGAAGACCAGGTGGACTGTCTTATTGATCAAGCGACAGATGCCAATCTGCTGGGCAGGGTGTGGACAGGCTGGGAGCCCTGGATATAAGTGAGCTTAAGAACATACTCTGAATATGTACATGACTTTTACCTATCAAAACATGTTTCAACTGGACCTCTTCTTCACTTAATTGATGGTAAGACCTTTGTTTCAAGAAGTATCCCTGTCTGACATGACCCCCTCCACAATCAGACACCAAAGTCTGCGGTAACTGTTATAGCCAACAATTTGAGAGCTTTTGGATTTATGGATGAATCTTTATCAGATTGCTATGTAACACTATCATACTAGCGACGTAACACCCTTATCACAATGTGGTGCCCCACCCTTATGGTCAGTTGACTAAATGGATTTATTGGTTTTGACAGAGCAGCTTCCACTATCAGTTGGTCTGTGTACAATGTCCGTCACTGTGGGGACTCAGAACTGAGTGATTGGCTACTGGTCACAAACTGGGAGATCAGTTATCAGCACTAGGGCAGTAATTGTTGTTGTTTCACTTCTATATTTCAGCTCAACTTGGCATACTTATGGGATTCTGCTGAAATTCACTGTGTGTAAGCTCAAATAAAGTTGTCCTCATTCATGAAATGACAGCTAGAATAATATTATTCTAAGAACCTTTATTGGCCTCCATCCCTTAGACTGCACTTACTTTGGTCTTGCAAATAATGGTAATTATATTTCTGCATAGCTATGAGTTATGATACTGGTTTAAGGAGGCAATGATCTTTCACCATATTATATGTCCTTTGTCATATATTTAGCTCAAATGTTGCATAAAAAATAGACAGCTTGAGAATTATAAACTGCCACCAGGAACTCACAACTTCAGGTACCCTACATGTCATTATAGGAAAACACGTGCATGTAGAAAACTCAATTTTGTTCTCTGTGCTGAAAAGCTAACCTTTGGTTTGTTACTTGCCACAGCAACTCTGAGGAGCCAGAACAAGAAACTGTGTCCCACAGATTGTCTTTGACATCCCAAACCTATACAACTGAACTCATGAATACATTATGTCTAGACTAAATGATACTGCCATCAAACAACACCATGCTAAAGACTATTCTTAAAACCTTGTTACTGGACCAAAACTAACCTTTCAGACAGACTACAGCTCTTGTTTTTATGTCCCTGTATGGTTGTTCCTTCCTGTCTATAAATCAAAGTGCAAAATCTGTAGACATTTCCTCATAGAAGAAGAATTTCCCATGAAATTTCCTTACAAAAATCCATGATTATGTACATACAGATGTAGACCCTGAAGTCCCAAGCTACATAATGCTACATAATCACCCCTTTGCCATTGGTGACCACCTGGAGATCACCAAACATACTGCATCTTCCCTTGTGATGCTCTGCAAGGCATTTCATGTGCTTTTTCGGTTTTGCTTTCAGGAAGTTAAATAAGTGGGCAGGAACAGGCCTTACACTTTGCTCCACTGTTCACAACCTGGACCAGGTTAATCTTCGTTTAATCCGTCCTGGCATGTTCCCAGAACTCTAGACTCTAGACCCCTGACATCTGGTGCATGGACTAACCATGAAGTGACTCAAAAGGTAGCCAAGAAACAATAAACATTGGTCACATCAAGTGGAAGGGCTAGTTCTAAGACTGCCATTCCAACATGGCTGATACATCTGATATTGACGGTGTAAACTTTAACCTCACAGATGCTGGACTTAAAGTGCTGAAGTACAGAGCCAAAAAACAACAAACTGTTCAATTAGGTATAGACACAGGCACTATTATGAGTTTATCAAAGAAAATAATTCCAGCTTGAGGGGTTATAAATGAGTATGATCAGGTTTTGCCTAAGATGTATGCCAAAATTGAAGGTAGTCCTTGAATATCTATGTGTGGCACATAAAGGGTTTGTTAACATTTATTTATCACCAACCAAGAAAATTGAAGGCATAATAAGGTTGGGTCAAAATATTAATATTTCTCAAGGCTTTGGGTTTGAGCAAAGTGTTAAGTTCATTGTGCAGGTACCTTAAGGTCACAGAGAAAGAATACACAGACAAGGGTACAGGTCAAAACATGAAAGTTAATACACAACGCACCCTATACATATATATATAATTGTTGTTGTTTTTTTTTTTTTTTTTTTTTTTACAAACCAGTAAAATCATTACAAGGCTTTGGACTGTGCATAGCATATAGATACAAAACAGTCTAGCGCAATACTGAAGGCCAAGGTGTTGCTTTTTCACAGCAAATTGCATGTTTTGCCGTAGACTAGTTTTGGGTTTGTTCGAGCTTACATTTTGGGCCTCCAGCCACTAATAAACTGCATAAGTTTCTTCACTTGTAGTTTGCTTAACTTAAAGTCCTCAGACAGAATCTCCTCGGTTAGCTGCAGCAGCAAATTACCGTCAATTTTCTCTCTGACAAACAATGCAACCACATCCTCTGACATACCAATGAACCGTAGCGACTTGGAGACCTCTTCAATGGAAAGGCCCGATAGGTTGGTTGGCGGTTGCCATGGCGATCCTGTGGCGCCTTGATGCGGCCTGTCGACCAAGCAGCTTGCCACCTGAAGTTCTGTAGCCTCGACACTGGTGACCGTTGTCGAATTACATTCCCTGTCTTTCTTTGCATCGTTGGGTTTGGGGGTTCGTGGTGGCAATATAGGGCAAGACTGGCTTTGCTTAGTGTTACATTCCTCAATGGGTTTGTCTCTGTACATTTCCAGGGTATAACTAGTAGATTTAGTACAAAACTGAGCAGAATGCTGGGCCTTTGTGGCTGCAGTACTCCCCTCTAACCTCTCTCTTTTGTCAAAGTCAAAGAGGCCTGTGGAACAAGCCTTAGGGGTACCAGGGGTCCTTTTCCTCGGATAGCTGGAGTAACTGCGGCACTGGACTGATGAGAAGTCCTCTCCCTTGTGTAAATCGCCTCCACAGAAGTCGTTTGGCCAAGACAAGCGGAAGGGGGTCGCATCCATGGAGGGACTGAGGCAGGGGTGCACTGTGGTGCTCTCGCTGGTATCCTGTTGAGTCCAGTTGCATGGGTAACACACATGGTTCTTATCGTCCGTTTCTTTTGAAGACTCGCTCTCTCCTCCTCTGCAGAAACAGAAAGCACCAAGCTTAATACCAGACAATCCTAAATACCCTAGCTGGGCTGTCATAATTACTTGTGAATAGATAAATATGAATAGATAAACGTGCATTCTCAATGAATCTGCTCAGCGCTAAACAGAGTATTTGCAGGTCATTATAAAGTTTTAGCAGAACAAAAAAAAAGTGCTCAAGAATGTTCAGATAAGCGGTAGCAGTCTTTGAGTCTTTGTTTGCCATTAGTTCCAGCGTGAAAAAATAGTAAACAGAAATAGAGCAAAATCAATAAGATATTTTTGAATTTTCCTCCATGCAGTTTCCTCTCTTGCTCCTGTCTTCAAAAAAATTAGGAAGCTTGCAAAAAAAAAAAAAAAACCAACCCTACATGGGTATAACATGGTAAATTTATGTAGGGTCCATATTAGTTGGGAGCTCAGAAATCAGAAGTAGGAGACTTCCCACTAAAACGCATTCATGCAATTTTAGCAGTTTGAAGTTGTAAAAAATCAAATGAATGAATGCTCTGAGTAGGCTAGCACATGTTTGTCAGCTGTGTGCATATATTAAGCACTTAAAAGTGTTTACAATTGAATTAAGGAGCTGTTTGGTTAGTGCTTCCTTTGTTTTAAACATGGATCTAGGCCTGTGGCAATTCCTTAATACAGTGTTGAAAAGTAACATGAAACCATGCAGTTCACAAACATTTGCACAGAAGGGCTTAACCTTACAGTTATTATATATCCCTATAATATACATCGGAAACTCAACAGATTGTTTTTGAATGCTTAAAACATGCTAATAGTCTGTATGCAGTGTTCAGTGTTCCCCCATGTTGGAATGATGTTACAAATTAGCAACCTGGAGAAGCTGAAGCTCTTGAACTCTAACTTTCTGAGTGGGGAGTATGAGTTTTAAGCCAAGGCTCATAGCTCTATAGTGTATACTAGTCTAGTGTATATTTTCTATCTTTTGGTTTTGTTTTTGGATTAAAGGTGATGCATCAATTTAAATAAAAAAAAAAAAAAAACAAACTTAAGAACATACTTATAACTGTCATTTTGCCCTGTATTTATAGTAAAATAACACAAGGAAGACTAGGTCCCTAACTATAAACCTGTACGCTTTCTAGAATGTTGTTGGCATCTAATGTGTTAAAAACAAAAACCCACACAGAAAACAATTACTCAATTAACAGACTAATAAGTACTAGATTACTCAATAATACAATCTATAGTGACAGACCCTAGAATACACTGTATCTTGTTAAGTCCTACACATGTTGGTTGTAAAACAAACTTGAACGGATCAGTACTCACATGTTATGCAAGCCAGACGAGTAGTAGGACAGAGTTGGACTTGGGGAGCGAGTTTCTGTCTGCCGTGGTTTGGTGGGCGGGAATGGCACTGTGGCACTACTTGAGTTAAGGACCGTCTGTTTGGAACTCCTTGGTGGAATTGGAGGAGCATTCAACAACCGACACTCCTCCTTCACCTGCAAATATCAAGAGGCTTCATTTTAGAATGCACAATGATATTAGATGATATTTGATGACGCATTCAACATACAGGACAGGGCCAAATGTGTATGTGGCAAAAATACCACAATGCACAATATTTTGTGCACCAGTAATGCCACAATACACAGAGTAACTGCATCTGTGCCTGTCTAGCTAACATAAAAACAATTTGTTTTATTCACACTGTGAATTAGCAACAAATAAAGCAGGTTTGAAGAAAAAAAAATCAATTAAGAGCTGCTTACTCTACACACATACAGACTCATGACAGTCCTGATGTACAGCACTACTTAAACATGGGTATGGAGTGGATGGTAAGGATGTCTGTGATGTGCTGATGCAGTGGGGAAGAAAACCATTCAATAGATACCCACCATAGTCAATAGGGTTGTTACTTTTTTTGGGTACATGCAGAAGCTGTCAAACTATATTTACATTTACATTATTCATTGTTTTGTTAACATGTTGTTAATAATAATAATAATAATAATGATAATATTAATAAACATAATATTTATAGAGCACCCTTCATACCATCAGCAGCTCAGTGCTTTACAGGCAGTTGACTTTGGTAAAGAAAATTACTACACTGTGGCAGGCAAAGAAGATTTTGATCTTTCAGATGGCATCAAGTATTCACAGGAGGAATAAAATACATGACATGTTAACATGTTACTGTAAATAAACTACCATGAACTTTTATTTTTTTATTTACCAGGAATATTGTATTTTACATAAAAGGTCCCCCCAAGACTAAATATCTACACACCTAGAACAAAAGTTAGCTGGAATTACAAATTGGAGAAAAGAAGTGGGAAGAAAGTCTGAACTGTGACCATCACAAATGGACATCTACAGTTGCAAGAAAAAGTATGTGAACCCTTTGGGATTACTTGGATTTCCACATAAATAGGTCATTCAGTGTGTTCTGATCATCTAAGTCACAACAATAGACAAACACAGTCTGCTTAAACTAATACCGCACAAAAATGCATATGTATTCATGTTTTTACTGAACACAGCATGTAAACATTCACAGTGCAGGGTGGAAAAAGTATGTGAACCTTTGGATTTAATAACTTGTTGACCCTCCTTTGGCAGCGATAACCTCAACCAAATGTTTCCTTTAGTTGCAGATCAGACCTACACAACAGCCAGGAGGAATTTTGGACCATTCCTCTTTACAAAACTGTTTCAGTTCAGCAATATTCTTGGGATGTCTGGTGTGAATCGCTCTCTTGAGGTCATGCCACAGCATCTCAATCAGGTTTAGGTCAGGACTCTGACTGGGTCACTCCAGAAGGCGTATTTTCTTCTGTTGAACCCATTCTGTTGTTGATTTACTTCTATTTACTTCTATGTTTTGGGTCGTTTGTCCTGTTGCATCACCCATCCTCTGTTGAGCTTCAGTTGGCAGACAGATGGTCTTAAGTTTTCCTGCAAAATGTCTTGACAAACTTGGGAATTCATTTTTCCGTTGACAGCAATCAGTCCAGGCCCTGAGGCAGCAAAGCAGCCCCAAACTATGATGCCCCCTCCACCATATTTCATATTTGGGATGAGGTTTTGATGTTGATGTGCTGTGCCTTTTTTTTCTCCACACATAGCGTTTTGTGTTCCTCAACTCAATTTTGGTTTCATCTGTTCACAGAATATTTTGCCAGCAGTGCTGTGGAACATCCAGGTGCTCTTTTGCAAACTTCAAATGTGCAGCAATGTTTTTTTTGGACAGCAGTGGCTTCCTCCGTGGTGTCCTCCCATGAACTCCATTCTTGTTTAATGTTTTACTTATTGTAGATTGGTCAACAAAACTGTTAGCATGTGCCAGAGATTTCTGCAAGTCTTTAGCTGACACTCTAGGATTGTTCTTCACCTCATTGAGCATTCTGCGCTGTGCTCTTGCAGTCATCTTTACAGGACAACCACACCTAGGGAGAGTAGCAACAGTGCTGAACTTTCTCCACTTGTAGACAGTCTTACCATGGACACATGAACATCAAGGCTTTTAGAGAGATACTTTGTAACTGGATCCAATTAGCTCTTGGAGAAGTCATTAGCCTAGAAGTTCACATACTTTTTCCACCCTGCACTGTGAATGTTTACATGTTGTGTTCAATGAAAACATGAAAACAATTTTTTGTGCGGTATTAGTTTAAGCAGAGTGTGTTTGTCAATTGTTGTGACTTGGATGAAGATCAGAACACAGTGAATGACCAATTTAGGCAGAAATCCAAGTAATCCCAAAGGGTTCAAATACTTTTTTCTTGCAACTGTATCTTTGTAAACAAAGTCATATTGATTGCACTGATCTTTGCCCACTCTGTGACATTGCTGATGCAGTGTTGTGCAAGATGTACTATGACTACTTCTGTATGTGATAAAAATAGACTTTTACATGAAAACACAAACTGCTCCTATTATAAAAGTGATATTTCTGGTCATTGAATCCGTTGTAAAATACACAATATATGCACAATCAGACGAAAAACTGCAATATGAAAGGCAAAAGAATGTCACTTGAGTGATCTGCATGCCTCCAATATCCCCAATATCCTCAAACAGCTCCATACTCCCTAAAGAGTGTGCTATTCAAGTTTTGAAATTCTAGCTTCCACAGACAAATAGTGCCTTGTAATGTTTGTTGTATGTTTGTTGTTTATGTTGATTAGCAATAAATCATTTTCTGTCAAATAGTCTGTTTCATCATTGTTTTATGTTGCCTGGTGTTTTATAAAAGCCTTAGAATTCTCTTTCCCATGCTGAAATTGTAACACAGTCTCTCATGGGTTTTTGCTTTCCACTTTCTACAGTTGGTGGATTTAGATCAAACGCTACCTTGCGGTCCAAAATCTTTTAAAAATATCACACAAGCTGCACAAACAAGAAGAGCAAACCTCTTTCAATCTGGATCTAATCTCTTCTCAATACGTGCTAGTTGGCATGTACAAAATACTGTTATTTATTAAGTGCATCTTCAACCAAAAGTACCTATTTTTTGTTCCTTCTTGTTTTTATTATGTTCCTCCAAAACTTGCCGGACAGTAAACAATCCTTTTGCCCATTTTTTGCGATGAGACTTTAACTCTTACTGCCGAGTTTAAAAAGGAGACTAGGTCAAAGGTGTTTAGTCCAGGTTGATTTTCCAAATACACTAATGTTAATTATACTGTTTCATGTATTTGTGTAACACTAACAGCACATGACATGTGACTGAGCATTGCTTTCCAAATATCTATATAAATTAACATTATTAATGAGTTTCCAAAAAAGTACCATTTGAATCAACAGCTGTTTTTATCCTGTACAGCTGGAACAAAGATGTATTTTTAGAAGTTACAAAACACTTAAACACCATTAAATGCCTAATAATGAAAGAGTGTAACAGAGAAGTCAAGTTTTTCATTACAGACTTGTCAGTTTCAATTAACAATGTTTCTAATACATTTTCATCCTCAGTGTACCTCAACTACTTAATTGGTGGTCATAGCACTGTTTCAGAAATACTTTAAACTGGACTGGACAGTGCAGTGCCACTGTGTAAACTGCATGTGGACTCTGGTTGCATTACCTGTATTAAGACAGACAGAAGGTAAACAAAATAAAACAAACACTTTCTTGGCATACTCACAGCTTCTGACTTGGGAGGCACAGGGGGTGGAGGTAGATTGATATCCGTACTGAGGAGAGCACTAGTGGGACCTACACTGGGGTAGGGCAGGACAGAAGGGCAGCTAGAGATGCTTGCATTTGCTCTGAGAGCCTCTGCGTTTTCATGTACAGGTCCGAGGGTCTTTGCGTGGTCCAGCCACAGTTCCTCATACGGCAGATCCGGTTTATACAAGCTGCCTTGGCCGGAAGAGGTGTCTAGCAGCTCAGGAAACAGATAATCTGCATCTGGTGGTTCAGGAGGCACATATTCCCCATAGAGGCTAACACATCCTTGCAGGTTCACCTCGCTGTTGCCATGAAGATTGTTACCATAGACGCAGACAGAAAGCCGATGAAAGGACTGCGTGAGCTCATCTCGAGCCGAACTGAGCGAGCTTGGCAGATGAACATGACCGGGACAGCCGTTGCTACCAGCGCTGCCACTGCTGTTTCCACCACTGCTGCCGCTCCCTGTTCCCCCAGTACCGCTCTTCTTGGGACTCTTGCCATCCTCCAGCCAGTCCACCCGCACATCGCGAACTGCCCTTGAGTAGTCGTCAATGTCGAACTGCTCCTGGCAGTAGGTGAACCATCGGTGAACCACTGTTTCCAACCAGGCCTCTCCATGAAGCAGCCCCTCTGGTACCAGCAACCGTGGCAAGGCCGTGGGCACATGCAAAGGAAAGTGCACGGGGAGCACCTTGTTGGATCGCAGTACGCAACACACCACCACAGTCTTGGTCTGGATGTTGACAAGCTTGTAGCGATGCCCCTCGCGGATCAAGTGCAGGTCGTGCGGGTTGCGTGGCGGGCTACTGGGTACAGTCACGTTGACAGGAAGCCGCGTCTTCTCCACAATGGTGCGGATGGTGTGCTCTCCCTCTTGCATCTGCAGCTCCAGGGGGGAGCAGGTGCTGAAGCGACCCCGGCACTGGAATGGCAGACTGATGCTCTCGTTGGTGCGGTGGTTCATGCAGATGAGGCACGGCATCTTGCCACGGCCAAGCTTGCCGATAGAGTTGAGCTTACCAATGCGCTTGAAGATGGTGTTGAAGCGAGACTTTTCCCTTGATGATTTGGCATACAGGATCTCGGCCTGGCCCATGAGGGTTAACTCATCGCCAGTGTTTAGTGTGATGTTGTATACCTCTGTGTCCTCGTTGCATTCGCCTGAGGCCATCTGCAGGGAGACACGACATTAAACTTTTTGGACTATTTTATGCTCGACTTCCTCACAAAAAAACAAAAAAAAAACCCAAAACAAAACAAAAAAAAAAACTTACAAAATTTATTTGACTACAGATAAAGACGCTAGGAGAAACAAAGACAATGGGACTTTGCATTTTGAATTCAGTTGAGAAAACAATGAAGGGTCTGTTTTACATGAACTGGCCCATCAGCTACATTACAAGTGAGGGCACAGACTGCTAGACAGAGTTGGGAAGTAACAGAATACACATAATGAGATTACATATTACGCACTTGAAATACAAAAAACAGGCAAAGACACCACAGACTACAAGTACTTCAACTTAAGGTGATCACTTACAGGATCAGGCTAAAAAGACTATTAAAAGGCTAAAATGGCTCTGGTGGCGAGAGCTCTATATATAAGAAAAGCAAACCTTAACATTGAATGTTATTTCCTCCATGACATAGACTCGCTCAGGGAATGCTTTGGCCACTTCTTCCACACTGTTGAAGTACTGTACTGGCTCCTTAATATCCCTGTCCTGCTCCAGGAGTTTAAACTGACCTGTCCAACAGAAAGAGAAGATAGTTAACATGTTATTTGCTTGCTTTATTCACTTTTCAAAAATAATATCCAGTAATACTAAGTAGCATTATAAAATCTATGCATTTTGTGATACATTTAGGCAAACACACATCAACTACCAGGTAGCTATCATTAACATTGTAAAGGCTAACACAATGAGTTACATTTCAAATATATAGTTTATAATATAAAGGTGTATGTATGAAATTTGTACCTATTGCATACACTACGTATAGACTGCCAACATCTTGACAAATAAATAGGCTACAATTAACGTCCATAATTCAACAGGTGTACACTATTTTCCATTCTGCCTCTTGGAAACGAGACCAACAGATTTCTGAAGAAGCCCTTTATCACTTAAACTGTGTCTTCATCACATCATCACCAGCGGTTTCTAAACAACAGCCTTCAAATGAATTTTACTTCAGAGAAGATAAAGATGAATTGACTACCGTGGGCATATTTTATTCTGTTGAAAGGTATCTGCCGTCTCTAAGCTCAGCATGACCACTCCTTTTTCAATCATACCTCATTATCTTTATATCATCTCCTACAGCAGAAACTCTGATGTCGCAATCAAAATCAGCAAACCCTTTCTAACGGCCATTGACACTTCAGGCAGTACTTTAATTACACATAGCAAATTAAACTAATCACTAGTGCTGAACGTTTTGGGCAGCATATCTAATTGCAAACTGTTATGGCCAATATTGCGATGGCAATTTAAATTTTACTGTTGCCTATAAATTGAGGGCCCGGTTTTTATTTGGCCAAGAAGACCAGTTTTACTGCTTTTAACACTGAATGTGGTATGCCAGATTGCCACAGTTGTGGTGGTAATGTCACAACATAGGTTTGGTTGCTTGCTCTATTGCATATACCAGCAGCTACCGAGCTGTGTTGTTAGGTTAATGGCCATGCTAGAATAGTATTCTAGAATAAAAACCAATTAATATGTCAGCCCTACTAACCATATTCAAATACAAATAGGTACAATTCACAGCTACAGTCTAAACACAGCATCCAAGAATGTATTTTAAAGGTTGAGAACATATTGCAGGTGTAAACTGCCAAAAAGGAAATATTCTAGAGCTTGGTTACATAAATACTCCATATTAACATGATTAATTTGAGATCACTTTTTCATTTTGAGGTCATTGTTTTCTGCTCGAATTTCTTGTAAATGAAAACATCTGATCATTTTAGGAGCTGTATGAAAAGTTATACGGCTTCAAAATTACATTGTATCACGGGAGCTGTTATAGACTCAGGTCACAAGACTGGGGTTAATGTTCTAAAATGTACTTACTAATCTTCATCTATTGCAGAAAAATATGCATGCTACAACAACATGACACAATTTATCAGTGATTACTGGACATCAATTTTTTTTAGGATTAAAGGCAACAACACCCCCCACCCCTCTCATGCAAACATCCTTCTCAACAGAGTGACGTCAATACGGAGAGGTCAATTAGATAATTGCCTGCCAGCGTAAAACTGATGGAAAATGCTACAGTCCAGACAGATGCAGTACCCTTCAGTAGACTTGCTGACTTAGCCTGTCCTGATTATATTACCTATCTTGAAGTTTGTCCAATACACCTTCTTTACACACCAACAAAAAGTGCACTGTCAGGGGAGTCCCTAGAGAAAACGAGAGCTAGAGCTACACAATGCATCCACATCACTGCAAGCAGCCTCACCCTCATAATGGACAGGGATCTCGATTTTCGGTCCGATGACATAATGGCCCTCCTCCAGGCTATGGGCGGTAATCGTGGTCCATTGCCGACACGAATGAATCAAGAGGTAGTCATTTTCTCTTAGCCCTTCCACCGATTCCCCTGGAGAGAAAATACACTTATCTACATCAATATGGAAATAGGACACTGTAGTATCAGCACAGTAAGTTAAGAGAGCATATAGTACCTTCACAAAAAGGATCTGAACACAAAAAAGTACTCAGTGTAGTAGAACTAATACATTATAATAGAGTTTAACATGCAGACCTTCTAATTTAAGCTAAGATATTGACTGGCAAGCCTCCTCAACTCGAGGAAATGCTTAGGGAAGTCATTTCCATAAAATCGACTGATGTATTCTTTCCAGATTGCATCTACATTCAAATCAGACTCATTCACTACTAATTCCCAGCCAGACGAGTTATTCACCATTTCAGCCGTCCCAACCTGACTAAGGGAATTTGTCACGGACAGCAGGGTGCCATTAAATACCTCATTTGGGTTCCTTAATTAATGATTCAGGTTTTGGTGGGTGCATGCAAGTGGAAGGCAACAAGCCAGCATGATGCCAGTGCTTTGCCTGGAAGTTTTTTATTTTCCCATTTAACAGGATTTGTAATCAGCATACTTATAAAGCCAGCACAGCTAACATTCCAGTGGAGATGAAGTGGGAGATGACTCTCACACAGCTCACCGTGGAGGCAAAAAAGCAAACTTATCAGGCAATCTCTGTAACCTAAATCAAATCTCTGCTGTCAAGCCTGTTCCTATACCAACAATGGGCCGGGGTGCAGCCTTCATGCAGGTCCTGTGATCTACAGCTCATAAACGTGAAGCTGTTTCGGCAGGCAATGATTTAAACATTAGTCAATAGGTGCTGTGCAGCGTTGAGTTAAATGAGCTTTAGGTCAACTCACAATGAGCTTATACAGTCTGGTTTGTCTGCGGTTTGTCTAAATTGCACATAGTCAACTATTAGAAAATCTAAACCTCAGGTTGAGAGAAGGAGCTAAACGAACAACGGCAGACAGCCATGAGTAGTGAAGTTACGTTAGCTCCAAATATATGTCAGTTCTTTTGTTATCCACCGACGTGAATGCTTGCTTTTCTCGGTTTTAGCAAAACTGTGCTAACAAGCTGTTAAGAATTAAGTTAGTTTAACGTGCCCTGCTGCAATGTTGGCGGCTAACGAGCTGGCTAACCATCTACAGGCACTGACAAAGCAGCTAGCTTAGCGAGCAGGCTGGCTAACTTTAGCAGGCGAGCTAATGCTTGGAATTCCTAGCGAGTAACATCGCCACCCACGCTCGGGAGTCGGAGCAAGTTTTAGCAAGCTAATTTCTCACTGTCCCCGAACAAAAACAGTCCGAAAACGGTACCAAAGGAGCCTTTAGGCTTTGTAAAGTGAGCAGAAGTTGCAGAAGTTCGAGCTTACCCCCGTCCAGTTTCACAATCTGCGGGAGTCTGTACGCGCTGACCAGCCGATCCAGGGGCAGAGTGGTGGAGCTCCATGTCACATCTTTTAAACTGTTGTACAGCATTGAACCCACGTCCATGTTAGCTCGCTAACACAAGCGCCTCATATCCCGCCGCCACGTTCATCTGCAGGGTAGAGTGGCTCTTTCATGGAGAAAAGGCTCCGTCGGATGCTCTATTTCGTTCACTTAAAGGACGAGGCCATGGCAGCCCGACAGCTCTGTTTACACTCACAGGAAATGCCATGACTCCCTCTGACCATAGAGATCTGGGAGCCGCTTCCTCCTCTCCCAACGGCTCCTCGCGGTTGCCCAGGCAACCGCCGCCATATTGAAGCGATGCGATCAACCGATCGATTCAGTTAAGCCGATTCTTTCGAAGCGACGGTTCAGTTCGATTCTTTTAATGGAACCGAATCTTCCTTGATTTACTGAATGGGAGTTTAGTTTACTGATCCGAATCTTTCTGAGTAGTTACAATTAGTGACTGTTCAGTTCGGTTTAACTTGGCCGTGTTCAGACTGCCAGCCCAAATCCGATTTTTTGGCATATCCAGATTGATTTTTGAATGTCTGAACAGCAAAAAAACACTTGAAATCTGATTTTTGCAAAATGCAAGTCATATTTGAAGATGGCTTGAATTACAATTCCAGTCTGATTTTTTTTTACAGATTTGTCTCAGTCTGGACGCTCAAATCGGATTTTAAAGTTTTTTGTGTTACTCACAAAATAGCAAACACTGACAATGTCAATTCCAGAGTGAAGTGCTGGGATTTGTTCCGTGGTTACTGATGCCACAGTAAAAGTGGTGTAGTGACTGTTAAGTTCGATTCAGTTTGTGAAACAATTTTTTAGATTGTTAACAAGCTTCGGCTGTATTCAGACTGTCAGCCCAAATCCGATTGTTGGCATTTCCAGATTGATTTTTGATTGTCAAAAAAACACATGAAACACATTTTTGTGAATTATAAATCACACTTGAAGGTGGCTTAAAATAAAGTTACAGATTTGTGTCAAATTTGATTTTCTACTCAAATCAGATTGGCATGTTCTTTGCATCACTCGCTACAAACGCTACAAACAAGAACTTCAAATCCAGAGTGAAGGTGCTATTAACATTGTGCCATTATCACAGTAACTCATGCAAACAGGGTGGTGATGTCTAAACACACAAATCTGATCTGATTACTTGCAGAGATCAGTGTAAACAGCCACCTCAAAAGAGAATTATTTAAAAAACTAGTTACATTAGTTATTCAAGGTGAAGTTCACTCCATTAGTTACCAACAACACAGCTGATTCATGTTTACCAAACCCTTTTTTTTAAATAATCATCTGCTTTTGTTCAAAGATCCAACAATTTTTTTCACAAGTGAAATTAATTTCTTTCACATCTTTCACACTGTACAGTGCAAAAGTCTTATTCAGGTATGAACACTGTTTGTCTCAGCAGTAAGTGTTTTTCTCCCATGTAAAACATTATATAACATTAAAATTAAGACAAATAAACATTACAATTCAGTAAATCATATTTGAATGTAAAATTAAACATTATTTATGTATTGGTTAAAAGAACTCAGGTTTGATTACTGACTTTTCTGTGCACTCCAGTCTTTACATTAATGTGTCCATTGCCATCAGTGGCAATTTAACGAATCTGAAGCAGGTGCTGGATAGTAACTGCAACTATTGCACTTCTTTGACCTTTGAAAAGGGTTAAGCTAATACACTGACCCAGATCAAAGCACTATATTTTTTTATTGTTATTTTTATTTGTATTTATTGCAATATCTTAACCTCCTAGATACATATTGTTTCCTCTTAAGACAGGAGTATGTGAATGTTTGAAATATCTAAGTAATAATAATTTATTGCAATTCATTTTTGGCCCTTGGCCTACCACAGACCTTGCATTTTGGCCCCCTATAGTTTGTGAACCCCTGATATACTGCTTCACTCTCATTTCATTTATGTACTGTGTGATTTTGGTTGATGTTGCTACTTTCAAAAATACAGTAAATGTCTACAATGTTGGGTGTCTGCCTGGATTAGTAAGGTCAGCATCCTCCATGCAGTATGAGAGTGAGTTTAGCGACTGAGTCTGGTTTATTTAAAATAACTACTTAAACAATGATTCATTGATGAGTCAGATATCAGAGCCATGTTGGTTGTCAGTGCCGATCAGTGACCACTTTGCTGCTGTCGTTATGCTTGCCAGACTTTCCAGAGTACACTAGTTTCATAACGGAGTTGTTTGTATAGATTCATGTGTATATGCCTCTTGGGCAGATCTCCAGAACATATATTGGTTACTATGAATAACATTCTAGGGACTTGCCCATACAGGGACGAACACAGTTGTTGATTTAGAGAGGGCAGGTGGGAAACAGTTCCATGAAGCTGCAAACCTGCTTGTTAAATTCATATTGACATTCTTATCTCCCATGTACTTGAATCTGCTAGATCTTTAACAGTCTTCATTTCTTTGTTATGTGTGATCAAAGCACCTTTTATTATAAACTCACCTGTAAAGATGCATCGTTTATATAATCATTCCACTGTCCAGGATTGGACAGAGGAGGAGGGTTTTCCTTTTGGCATTTGGTTTCCATTCCTTTTGAGAAGTTTGTCTTGGACCCTGATATATGTGGGCCAGATGGGGTTTTCTGGGGTAAGATGAGCCACTTCTTCATTATTAGATTATTAGTGGATTTCATTATTGCAGTATTGCAACTGGATTTTTTTGTTTAATGCTGATTCCAATTAATACCTTGGAGTTTGTGCCTCTTGGGACTCAAAGCCATTTGCTTATGTGAAATGGTTTATTAGATTTACAGTCTGAAAAAAACGTTGTGCTTGCCATAGTTTACCCATAGTTCTATGAAATGACTGGTTGCAAACAGCCAGTTTTTACAGACAGTAAAAACAAGAAGCTAGTTTTAGGCCTAGATGTCCAATACCGAACCAACACTGGTGGCAGTGGGATGAAGCAAAATAAAAAGACCTACAAAGGTGTTCCTCAGGAAAGTTGTGGCCATTCACAAAGATGTTTTATGCTAGGTGATTGTGTGCCATGAAAGAGATCGCTTCCTGTTATAAAGATAGTTATGCAAAATCAAATTTACATAAGTTTCCCTCTACGTCAAATGTAGTAGTCGATCAGTTGTTGAGATGACTGCTGCTCTTGTTTTTTCCTATGCACTTTTTACAGATCACAGAATGTCTCCAAAACCAACAAGGAGCTACGTTAGCCTTATCCCTGGCCTGGTGTGTTATCGCCACCATTCTGACAAAACCACCGTTCTAACAAAACTGCTTCTCAAAAGGGTCAAAGGTCAAAACAGGTCAACAGCGAAGACTTAAAGTTCTACAGATTCTTTAACTTTTGTGCATAATTAAATCATTATCATTAATAAAAATATTCATTCAGAGTTCTAGAGAAGCTGAGTCAGAATGGTTCACAGTGGTGGCACACAGACACCCAAAGCATTCCTACATGCTCTTACTGAGTGAACCTGAAAGGAATTTAGTTAGAAGGTAAAGTTTATTAATATAGCACAAAATTCAAAGTGCATTACATAAATAAAGACAAAAAGAACATTAAATGTAAAACAATAAACTCCATTCTTATAATTTCATAACAATAAAACTATGATTTAAAAGGAACATTAACATTAGCTTAATAAAGGTGCAGTGCTAAAACTACAGTGCCTTAGAGGTCAAGTCTTAGAGTTCAATTATAGACACAAGAGAAAAGAAATGTTTTAAACCTGGATTTAAAAATAGCTACATTTGGGGCACATCTAAGATCTTATGGCAGTTTGTTCAGCTAAACACCAGTCGCAGCTGTTTAATGGACTTTTTGGGAGGTTCAGTCAGGATGCCATGACAGTAATCCACCCTGCTGGAGATGAAAGCAGGAATTAGAGTCTCTAAATCTTGTCACGACACCCAACATTTGATTCTGGCTATATTTTTAAGGTGATAGACGATGATTGATATTGAAAATGGGATCCGAATCTAGNACCAGCTATGGGAATTAATACATAAAGAGGAATTATATAAAGACTGAACAAAATGTTGGGGCATTTCTATTTGTCTATTCATCATGAAATGTAAAGACACAATGTAAAGAACAGCTGTAATCCTGTCAAATGGTGTGGACAAAAAAAAAAAAAAAAATTATATTTTTATTTAGAAGTGCATTTCAAACACCCAAACCACACTGTACAATAAAATCACCAATATAAATTCATAAATATAAGCAAAAATAATTAAAACTTTTCTTTAGACAATGATGATATACAGAATAACTAAACTGAATTGAATTTCTTATTAACCAATCCAGTTCCATTTTATAGCATTGCTAGCTATAAAGGAAACAAATGAACTGTGAGCTCTGATTGAAGCACTTCCTCTCTGACAGTGGGAAGTTATTGCGAGTTGAGTTGGTTCTCATCAACTGGTCACAGGGAAGAACAGATTTCAGTAAGACCTTACCGGCAGTTGAAGGAACATGTCATTCGTGAGCACTCTTCGACAGTGGGATGAAGCAGTGGCTTATGTGGAGAAAGGAGACATACCCTCTGCTCTCAGCACATTCGTGGCCATAGAGGAGAAGACGTCTAAAATCAACTACAACATTGGATGTCTCCATCTGAACAACAACGACTTGGATGCTGCTGAAAAGGTAAAGCCTTCCAAACCCATTAGCCTTTTCAAAATGGTGAAGTGAAGTGGCCTCAGACTGCTTCTGTCTCACAAGTGTTTATTAGGGCACCAAGTGTAGTAGTTTAGTCATGGTATTATTTTAGACAGTTACAAAAAAGTCTGGCTCAGAAAAGAAGAAGTAAAAGTTGTTTCTGTCTCCTAAGAGGAAGCTCACTATTATTCTCTCTTTTCAAGGCCTTTGACAGCAGTATCGGCAAAGATGAGCACCTGGCTGTTGCTTTTTTTCAAAGGGGAATTACATTCTATAAAAAAGAACAGTAAGTGTGATGACCATTAATCAGCACCAATTTAAGTTTCAGTAAGTAACACATAAGAGTTAAGCTGCTAAAGGTACTAATGTTGAAATGTCTAGAACACTGTGCCAACAGGAAGTGTGGTGTAAAAGTCAAAGTCAACCTTTTTTCTACCATGGCCTGTGCTTCATCCTTTATTAACTTCTCTTAAGAAATTCACTCATAATATCTAAAAATATCTCAAGGTTTGAGGAGTCACTGCTGGATTTCCAGCAAGCCTTTAAGGAGCTGAGAGGGAATCAGTTGATAGACTACAAACCTCTCGGCCTGAGGTATAAACTTTACGCCTGTGAGGTAAGAACTGTATATATGTAACTAGGAGATATATTTTTAGATTTTAAATATTGCCATGTGATCAACACCGAACATCATCACTGTGATTCAGTATTCATACACTCACCAAGCAGTTTGTTAGGAACAGCTCCTTGTCCATCTACACTCTGTCTATTTTATCAGCTCCACCTACCATATAGCATCACCTTGTAGCTGTAAAATTACAGACTGTAGTCCACCTGTTTCTCTGCATACTTTGTTATCCCCCTTTTACCCTTCAATGGTCAGGACCCCTACAGGACAACTACAGAGCAGGTATTATGTGGGTGGTGGATCATTCTCAGCACTGGTGGTGGTGCGTTGTGCTGGTGTGAGTGGATCAGATACAGTAGAGCTGCTGGAGTGTTTAAACACATCAGTGTTACTTCTGGACTGAGAATAGTCCAACTACCAAAACAGTCCAGCCAACAGTGTCCTGTGAGCAGTGCTCTGTGACCACTAATGAAAGACTAAAGGATGACCAACACAGACTATGCATTAACAGATGAGCCATCGACTCTGACTTTACATCTACAAGATGGACCAGTAATGTAGGAGTGTCTGATAGAGTGGACAGTGAGTGGACAGAGTGTTTAAACACTCCAGCAGCTCTGCTGTGTCTGATCCACTCACACCAGCACAACACACACTAACACACCGCAGTGCTGAGAATGATCCACCACCCACATAATACCTGCTGAGCGGACTACAAAATGTTCCTATATGGTAAGTGGAGCTAATAAAATGGACAATGAGTGTAGATAAAGGAAAAGTCAGTCACTTTAAGGCAACCTTTATTATGCCAACATTATGCCTGTTAGAGTAGCTATTTTTGACTGTTTATGTATGTTTCTCGCAGCTGTCATAAAGGGTCATGTAGCCTTATGATCACTCCCCTACAGTTAAGTGTTAGCAAGAGATGCTTAGAAGAATGTACTAATGGCACAATAGATGATAAAAGAGCACTAAACTGTTGTGTTTTAATTGTTCTGCACATTTAGGTGCTGCACAATATTGGACTACTTTATGCCCACCTGGGGAAATGGGAGAGGGCCCAAGAAAACCTGCTTACAGCTCTCAATGTCCGCACAGAAGCCAAATTCAGTCATATTGATCAGGCTCTGGAATCCATTCTGGTAGGTTAACCCTGTAGAGTTCATTTAGAAACATGATACTGTTACAACTGCCAGGCTTAACTATTGTAATGCAGTGTAAACGTATTGAGCAGGACTTATTAGGCTTGATGTGAACTAAAGAACTGTACATAAGGAACATGAAAATAACATTGCATCACTGATTCTGGTTAGACACTGTGGGCAGATTATGTGGCCTGTGAAGAGAAGCTCTTGTGAAAATGGTGCTGATTCGCACAGAAGTGACCAAATGTTATTTTTAGCTGTTTAGTTTCATTGTGAAAGGATTAGACTGGATGATGTTACTCTCAAAGTGAAGCCCTGATGAATACCAGTATGATTGATTCATACCCATATGGGTGATGGCTAATCCAAGTTACTCAAGTGTGACTCTACTGAACACATAGCGATGTATATTCCAGTTATTGTCTCTTTACGCATACAGAAGCAGAAGCTCTTTTCTCTGGTGGTGATTAAACCAAGCCTACTGTTTAAACCCAATAAGAATTATGTGGCAGAACTGGAGAAGAAGGACTACCTAGGAAAGGCCAAGGTAAAGAAATAAGTAATTGCCCCATTTCAGAGTTTACTATTAGCAGTAATGTCTGGAAACAGCAGAGGTTTAAACCATGTGGATGTTTTTTGTCTGTAGGTTCTGTCTTCTGTGGTTCCGGCTGATAATTTCTCTGGATTTGCCCCTCTGCAGCCTCAAGTGAGTCAAGACATGTTTTTGAACTGAGGTAGTGTATTATTAGCCCTAGATTGAAGATCCAGGAACTTTTGTTTGCCAGAGATCAAGCAATGGAGTATAAAAGTAGTTTCAGCTAGGAACACGAGGTGGCTTAGTGCGTGGTAGGTTGGTGAACATTGGGTGTTCCCTCCAACTTTCAAAGGTATCTAGATCCAGGGACAGATTTACTCTTATGGTGCCAGGCTGTCCAAATGTGGATGATTAAAACTGAATTGAGTTGATGATAATGATCAATCTGAAGTAGAGCTGCACATCTAAAGCACACTGAATGTAACTCTTTTTACTGCAAACATTTTACTGAAACCTTAAGAAAAAAACAGAACAGAACAGCAGAATATCTGGTGTAACCGCCATTTGCCAGTAGAAGCAGAAACACATTTCAGGGATAAATCCTGTTTCTGCACCCATTTCCATCATATGCTAACAAGTTCTGAGCCATCATGCTTCGTTATTATGATATATACAGGTTTATCAAGCAGAAAAAAATCTTACTCTCCCACTTTTGAAAGTAAAAGGCCTCATATTGTGCATTTTCTTTGCATCTTATATTTTACCCTTGAGGTCCCCTTAAAACATTTGTCATCTTAGCAGTTATCCAGTGTTACCTACATGTATTTTCACCATATCGGTGTAGAAATGAACTTGGATAAACAACCAGGCCACACTATTCACTCCACCCTAGATGCACTTTGGTGACTTCTTCTTTTTCTTCTCTGAACAGGTTGAAGACGTACCCAGTACACCGAAAGTTCCTGAAGTACTGAGGTGAACTCATGCACCCTATGACTGTTCCTGTTCCACAGCTGAGATGGTCGGAGTGTTATTTATAACATCTGTGCTTGTAATCTGCAGGGCCCTTGAAGGTGAGCCTCACACTGTTCTCTACGAGTTCATTCCAGAGACCACCGAGGAGTTAGCTGTGTTGCCAGGCAACATCGTTTTTGTTCTTCAGAGAGGAGCCGACAACTGGGCATCTGTGATCTTCAATGAAAGGGTGTGTTGTGTGTCTGTGTGAGTGTTCTGTGGAGAATGCATGATTATATTATGATTCCTAGCTTTAAAGAGTGTCTGGAGGAATTTAGCCACTATTCATAATAAAGGTGGTCTGTTTTCTTTAAATATACAGATTTGATAGTTTTTAGGGTCTCACAAGAAATTCAGACTTACACATGGGGACAGATGTCAGTATGATTAAGGCCATCTCTCCATGATGTTTTAATTCATGATTTTACTTCCTCTATTAAATGGAGTAGAAAAAAAATACACTGAGAGAAAAAAAGAACACTGTGTCCACTCACTGTCCACTAGACCACCCTACTAGACACTCCTACCTTGTTGGTCCACCTTGTAGATGTAAAGTCAGAGACGATAGCTCATCTGCTGCTGCACAGTTTGTGTTGGTCATCCTCTAGTCCTTCATCAGTGGTCACAGGATGCTGTTAGCTGGATAGTTCTGGCTGGTGGACTATTCTCAGTCCAGCAGTGACACTGAGGCGTTTAAACACTCCAGCAGCTCTGCTGTGTCTGATCCACTCACACCAGCACAACACACCACCACCACGTCAGTGTCACTGCAGTGCTGAGAATGATTTATCATATGGGGGTAATATGGGTGTCCTGACCATTGAAGAACAGGGGAACAAAGTATGCCAAGAAACATGAACTACAATCTGTAACGGTAGAACTACAAAGTGCTCGTATATGGTAAGTGGAGCTGATAAAATGGACAATGAGTGTAGATACAAGGAGGTATAATTAATGAAGAGGCTGGTATGAGTGTGCAGAGTGTATAGTAGAGATAATCATGTGTTCTGGTTGCAGAGAGGATTAGTTCCATATAATTTCCTGGAACCACTGGATATTACGGTGGCATCAAAGGTCGAGCAGGTAAGAGTCCTTTTTGAAAAAGTACACACAGTTCTTAGGAGTCATTTCTTTAGAACTAAATCCAATAAAAAGCTCAGCTGAAAGGTTTAAGAAACTAACATTCTCAGCATCGTTGCCACAGAATCTGCAAGCAGTAACTTGTGGCTGAGAGCACTATTTTATTAGTTGAACAATAATGTATTGATTACTAAAATGAATAATCGATTATTCATATTATAGATTGCTCAGTTACAATTTACTTTGAGGTTGTTTTATGTGTTATGCATTGGCAATGAAGACAAAAACAAGTAGCTTATTCAGAAATTCACTAGTTTCACTAATTCACTAATGAACTTTCCTTAAAACCAAGCATGTGCAAAGTAGCAGCGAATAAATGTAACAATTAAATGAATACTACGTTTTTTTCTTTAATCACATAAATAAATCTTTCTAAACTTTAATTTTAAATGCAACTAAATTCTACAATTACAGGTCTTTATTAAAATGAAGCAAATTATGTCACCAGCTAATTTGGTAGCTAGTTTTAGTTGAACAAATCGAATAATCATTGCAGCCTTACTGCCATCTTTCTTTCACTTTTTAACAATTCATTTACAACTTAACACAGTGATGACATGTAGTATAGATTATAGGACCTTACATGGTTATTTACTATTTACTGTATATGTCTTATTAAAAGGACGCCACCAATTTTGTACCAATTTCTTGTGGATTTCTCCTCTTTAGGTTGCACCTTCAAGCAGCAATGAACAAATTCCTGCCCCACCAAGAAGACCAGCACCCAGTAAACCAGTGAGTAAAGCAGGAGTTAAATACATGTATGTGTATGTGTGTGTGTCTATGTATATTTGTGTATATAGTAATAAATAAATGAATAAAAATTCAGTTTGCTTTTCCCTTGTAGGCTGACGGTAATGGGGCTTCCTCCAGATGCATTGTTAAAGTGCATTTCTTGTTTACAATAGCGATTTCCATTACACCAGGACAGGCATATACAGCCATGCTCCAGATGATCAGCACTAAACTCAAACTGCCTGCTTCTGCACTTACTCTGAGGTACCTACACAAATTACATACCACACACTACTGAGAACACAGGTTCATCTCTGAGTCTGCTGATACTGTATATTTGCCATATTTATTGAATGATCCACAAAGCATGTTCTATGGACAACGCCATTGCTTTTACAGCAGAATAGCTGAGTAATTGTCTTAATTTCCCTGCTAGCTATGTTAAGCCTGACTCTGCTGAGAAAGTGACGGTTGAGGAGTCGGAGATGGAGGTGTTGTGGAGCTTTGTAAAGAACAATCGCCTAACGCTGTGGTGTTCGGCCTCTCAGGTATTGTAATCCAAACCAATCAACTGAAGCACACAAGCACTTTTCTTATTAGCCAACGCAACAGTAACAGTAAATGTTATGTCTTTAGTCTTTTTATGTGTTACATTACACAAGTTTAATTTCTCGCTTCAGTAAAGGGCAACTACTGGAGACTGGAAAGAGTTTGTTCAGTTTTGTAGGCATGTTGAAAATATGTCATTGCCGCAGCCACGGTGGTGTTTATACCTGTTCAGGAGAGAAGGGTCTGTCTGCAAACTGCAAGACAGGCAGAACTTGTAAAACCAGCTCATTTTAAAAGCGTGTTTTTTGTATGTATTCTTTCTAACCCATTTGACAATTCTATATTACATATAACCCATTCTGACCTAGAACAAAATGATGAAATACAAGTTAGGAAATGGTTGTTGAGACATATTTTGACCTTAATATGATAACAGAAAACGCCATGTGATCTCTTTGTCACAATAAGACTGATCTTACAACCGATCCCACATCATTTTCCTGTAAGGGGAAAAGCATCTGGGCTCTTAAATTGTTGTAAAGTAAGTCAGTGTGGTTGACAGTGAAATGTTTGTCTATTCTCTCTATTCCTCTAAACTAGAGAAAGATTTGAGTCTTTGTTTTTTTTAAACCTGCCTTAGTGATAAAAAAAAAAAAAAAACTGTGCTGTGGTGAACCAGTACCATTGGCCAACTGACTCTTTGGGGTGGAAGGGAGTAGAGGTCTCTGCAGATCAAAGCAAGTAGGCACATTTCAACCATCCAATCACAGTTAGGGTTAGGATTAGGGTTGCTGACAAAGTGCCCAAGCAGTTAAAAAATGCCCACCTCCATAATGCTGAGACTCCTTTCTCGCCTCACACTTAGTAAAGCGACTTCCAGACCACCCTCACATTCGACTCCGCTGCTGTTGCAGTGGGACATGATTGTTGAGGCAACTGGGGGAGGAGCAACAGGTTCTCTCTAATCTTTCGGCTCATCTTTTGTTTTTGCCTTTGCTGCATTCAACTCGCATGTATGAATAAATGAAATGATCAATAATAGAAATGAGTGATATCACATTAATCCAAATGGGATGGACAGGAGAGATGATCTTTTTTTTTTTTTTTGACTAGGGCGGTGGCATGTACTTGCACCCCCTTTGAAAACCGAGCCCTGCCTATAAAAACTCAGTAAATAAAATGGCTATATTTACATTAGTGACATTAAGACCCCTGTTTCCCATCACCATCACTGTAAAGATCAGCAGCACACTGCACAGCTGAATATAAGGTATACTGACAACAATTTTAAATAACATGTTGTTGGTTATTAACATGTATATGTATCAGGGCCTGTATTAAAAATATGCATCTGGTCTCAGTGCACTAAACGTTGCATTGAACGATTTACATATGATATAAAGGTATTGCTAATATATCACAGAGTAGGTATGATTAACTAATCTACTTCCTTTTTTTGCGCATGTTACTCTTTTCTTCTTCTAGGATACAATTGTAACTCAAAAGAAAATGGTGGCTCTGTACTCTTATGAGGCCACCACACCAGAGGATCTGGAGTTCAGTGAAGGTGATGTCATCACCATCCTCTCTAACGGTAAGAGCTGAATCTTTACTGCAGAAGTTCCCTGAAATACATATTTATATTAATGGTAAATTACCACCTTTACATTTTAATCATGTTTTTATTTTTAACTCCAGTCAATGAAGAGTGGCTTGAAGGAGAGTGCAATGGGAAGATTGGTATCTTTCCATCATCTTTTGTTACAGATCAGTAGACTGAGTCACTGATGGATGAAATCAGAGCTAATACACAATAGTCTCATATTTATGCTTATAATCAGCCAACAGTGCTTAACTGCAGTAAAGACAGCACACAATTGTGTTACTATTACACACAATTATTTAATTATGGATTCACATAAATGACTGCAAATGACTGTGTAACTTGTATCTGTGTAAATTATATCCATATGTTTTAATGTCATTATGTTGCAAATAAATCACCTTTAAAGACAGCTGAAGACCTGCTAAGCTGAACTGCTGTAGGCTGAACAGGCAGATGCATGACATCCCTGAACAATGAATTTAAGATGGGCAGTTTTTGCATCATAGCTACCATCAATTACTAGCAAGTGAACCATGCTCAAAAATGTTTTTGAAAACTACAGTAAACTCTTTTATTTAAAGCTTCTCTTTGTCATTTTTGTTTTGTTAAAAGTGAAATAATCCTTTAACAGTCATCTGTCAAATTTTGCAGCACCTTTTCAGGCCATGTCTGTAAGTATTAAATCACACAATTAAAAAAGAAGGCTGACTCGTGTGAGCTTTCTTATTCGCCAGCTTCTTCTACAAGTTTTCCTGCTCCACCTTAAATGGTGCAAAATGTACATTCTGGCAACAGCGGAATACCTTACAACCACCTTAGTTCATAGGTACACACTGCTCCTTTTAGACACGGAAAAAGTGCTAAAAACACTTTCAAATTGGGTTTGTGATTACAGAGACAGCAGCATTAGTCCTGTTCTACTGGATATAGTACAGCACAGTGAGAAATATTAAATATTAATGATTGTATTCATAGTTATGACAGTATTTTCAAATGTTGCACTACACTGTCTTTTTTCAACTTTTCAGACATAAGAAGAGAAAAAAAACCCACATATGGTCATCACCCACCTCTAGGGTCCAGTATACAAGTTTTGACATTCTTATTTTATGATGTACTCGCCCAGCAAACACGCAATATTGTCATGATTGCCTGCGTTCTTACAACACTGCTAGAGCACTGTTAAAAGGTGGGGTGTTGTTTACATTGTCTGAACAACGTTCTCACAACCTCATAATTAAGTAATGCTGTTATATGGTATTATGACTACCTCTACTGACAAAATTCCATGGAACTCCATGCACAACATAACGGAGCAGACAAGAGGATTCAGATAATGGCGTAACTTTATCAGGAATTACATTTCAATGTTATGATGACGTTCTGGGCACCAAAACAAAAGGCTGTCGCAACAATGTCACAGCGTAAGTGCCCACCTGCCGACAATATAAGGATACATCTGTACCCTTCATAGCTTTACAGGCATTCCCACTGAATCATTAGTGCTTTAAGGTTATAGATTTTTTTAATCCAATACTGCACCTTTTATTTTACAGCAGCAAGATACACTCAAGCAATTCCAACAGTCACTCTGCCCAAAACAGGGCATGTATTAAAGTTTTATGTCCGGTCCCAAAGCACTGCAGGATGACATATGCTGCAGCAGAGTGCTCTCTCTCACGTCCTCCAGACATAAAGACTACTGTACACCGTGTCTCTGGTAGACTCAGGTCAAGCAGTCTCTACTGTCTGTACCCTCCTCCTCATAAGCAATAGCAATACCACGTCGTCCCTCCACAGCTTTCACCACCGGCGTTTCCCCCAGCTTAGGCTCCAAACCCTGCCAGCTACGGCCGGCAAGATACGATGCTGCCAACAGAAAGCACATTAACATATTAAAGGGAAACATGTTATATGCCCTCATTTTATTTTTCTTGAATTTTGTTTTTTGGTATTTACTTGATGACTTTTGCTCTTTATCCCTTAGAATTAAACAGGCTGTTTTTGTTACTGTGCCTTACTAAGACTGATGTTTGTCAATGTGTTCTGTTCTGATTGGCTGCCCTGTATTGTGCCTCATTAAAAAAGCAGTTCAGGCGGAAACATTCTTTGAGAATGGGCGGGGCTTAAATGGCAAACATTGGTTAAAATGCTGGGCCAGAACATCACTTAAATAAAATAAAAAATAAAATAAAATTAAAGATCTTCAGAAAGTAACGTGGTAGTGGCCTTTATTCATCCCAGGTGTCTAACAGCACAGATTTGACCACCTTTAATGAAGTATGACACTACTCTGCACCTGAATAATTAAGCTTTTGTATGACATGGAAACGAGAACAAAGATTTGAGCTCAGTGATGTATCAGCTTCTGTATGAGAAGCTCCACATTTACATATCATTTACATGAAGCACATTGCAATTTATGGATATGTTTTCATAGGGACTCAATAAAGCAGCAGCATTTGGCAGCTTGTGAGCCAATGGTTGTGCTCGCAGGAGTTTGACGTCAAGCAGTGAGTGCTCTGACCAAACTGTGTAGTATTAAAATTATGACATTAAAATGTGAATTAACGAAACAGTTTAGTGTTTTGAAAACGGCAGAATGATGTTTCCTAATATAGCACACATAAATGCTGTGTTATTGCAGCCTCTGTACTGGTTCAGTGTGTTTTCAGGGGGGTTCTGAACTTTTATTGTAAGTTAAAGAGGTTATATTCTAAGCAATCGTGGAGCAACAATATGAATTTTGGTATGTATTGTGATGTAATTATCAGGATAACAATTAAGTTTAACATACTGGTTCAGAACACCACTCAAATACAATAATTAGCACAAGAAATGCCAAAACGTTGATCTTCAGAAAATATCAGGCCCAACACTCTGTTATGAGGTAATATCTGAGTAGGCTCTGTAATACGTTACCTGCAGCGTTTGTATTGGCCACAGTCAGAGTCTGATTCCTGGCGACAAGTGATGAAGACGCTGATGAGCCGTCTGTCGGCTCAGCCGAGGAACGCAAACAGGAAGTACGCAGGGCCCCAGTGATCAGTGACACATCTGTTGTGTCCTCTTCATTAGTGGACTCGGGGAAGTCCACATGACTGCTCCCTCCTGTTAGAAGTAATTCAAATTAGATGCTTCCTGAGCCACTTAGCAAGCATACATGTGGACATGCACGCGCACGCGCACACACACACACACACACACACACACACACACACACATTATATATGTGTGGTTTCTGTAAAAACACTATATAACATTGGAATGAATACAAAATACAACATAACTGTTGCAAAGGTCACTTTCGTTATGAATGCAGTTACAATGTAAATGCTGGACTTCCAAAAGGAAAAGTCTGGAAATGGACAAACTGATAAGCTCAATGCATTGCTTATTTGTATTTGCTGTACCCAGATAAATTGCTTTACATATCATTTTGTCAGATGCATCTGCACAGCGCTGTATGTTTTATACAAGTTTGACCACCCACCCATCACTGACATGCTGTGTTGATGTTCTAATTGTAATGTAGTTAACACATCCTCTGCAGCAAACTAGCTTAAACACGGCATATTCCTGCAGATTTACTATTTATTAACTGAGTTTACTGGAAAAGGTAGAATAGAAAATGTGCCAAAACCTTTGAACAGACCGTATTTTATTTTTCCGCAATATGTCAAATTCCGAAAATAAACAATAATGATGCATTAAATGTGTGCAAGTTTGTTCTCTGTAGAGGGCATGTTAACTTGTGCTGCATTCGGATGCTGATGCAAAGGTTGTTTATACCTGACGATAGACTAGTAAATAGACTAGTAAAAAAAGACGCATCTCCTGCTGTTTATTTGTTGGGTTAAAAGTCCACATATCTAATAAAAGCCCATCTGTGTATTTTTTCATTTTCACTGCAAGTTTATTGTTTTCTTTGCTTGTGACAAAAACTGGAATCCCTAGTTCACCCCTTGTAAACACAACCTAGACAGTTGCTTGGGTGCAATTTATAAGGATTAAAATAGGTGTGTCCTGTTTCCAACACCACAACACATAGCATTATTTTTACTACCAACATAAAAAAGTGCCTAAATTTTACACAGACAAGATGTTTTGGCTGACTGATAACATAGAATAATCATATGTACAGTTCGCCCCTTCAAGTTATATGCAAGAATACATATTAACCTATACTTTCTATTTAATCATTAAAAACATCAAAATTTTAAAGCTACATCCTGTGTCATAACAACCAATACAGGATGGATATATAACTTAGCAGCAAAGCCAGCTCTGTGCTCGACATGGAGGTCCAACTGTGAAGGTTTTAAGCTTCATAATGTAACTGCAAAATGACAGTACAATCAATTGTAGTAAAGGAACTTCTTTGTCCTGTAGAACCTGCAGAAGCCCAGCTCAGTTCCAACATCACGGCCTATTCATTTCCAAGACCAGTAACAGAAGCTGTCTGCTACACCTCACTGAATAACAAACATAAGCCTGTGAATGAAGAGACTGGTGTCCTTGAAACAGTTTTAGACACAGCAAAATAAAACTGAAGATAAAGAAGACTATACAAAGCAACAAAAAAAATAGAGGTCATGCCAATAATAACATTTTATGATATACATATCCTCTGCAATGCTAATTCAGGTAGTCTTAGTCTCAGTTTCGACATTTATTAAATGTTTATATATCAGCATTAGCAGATAATAGTGTTGTTGAAGTGGCCATATTACTCCTGCCCCCAGCCTGTCTTGCAGACAGAAATTGGAAATACGCTCTACTCTCTCTATTATTACCATAGTATAATATTTATATAAAAACAAATAAACACACTATTATTATGATCTATAAACTGGCTTTGGCTGATGTTAACCATTAGTACCTGACACAAAACTAGGGGAAGCAAAAGATCTACAGTCTACAGGGAAGCACATACCAGGAAGAAGGTCTCGGAAGTCTGTGATGTATTCTCCGCTCCACTCTCGATGCTTATTGCAGGCCACTTCCATCTCAAAGGGCGTCACCACCGGCCTGTAGAACTCACTAGAATCCAGCAGAGAGTTCTCTGGACAAGCGACAAGCACATACACATCGATCTCCAAAAAGTTGGCCAGCTTGGCTACGTTGATCTTGCCCATTGCAAACATGTAACTTTTCTTGCCAGCCTTGCGAATACTCTCTTTCAGCTGTTCAATGACAGTCAGGTAGTTGGCCACACCCAGAGTGCCCACCAGGATGCCCACCACACTGGCATCCTTCGCCCGCTCAATGGCATAGTAGCGTTTCATCAGTGCTTTGTTGATATTGATCGATTCGGCTCGCCCTGTGGACGTCTCAGGGTTGAACGAACTGAAGGCACAATGGTTCCAGGTCATCATGAAGTTGGTAAGAGTAAGACCCTCACGGCCAATATAGAACATGCTGTAGTCCTCTATGCTCTTACCTTCTTCTAAACAAAACTGTCTGCCAAATTTATGAACGACCCTGCTTTCTAGACAGTCTGAATGATTATCGTTGACAAGAAATCCACATGCCTGTTCTTGGCCATCACAATCATCTGTTCTTAGAACAGAGAAGACGGCATTGGGATAGCAGGCACTCAAGAGCTTTCTGAAGTCATCTGAGGAGAGAGACGATATATTAGATGTTTAAAAATGATGACATAAAGCTGACCAGTAGCACTATAATGTATTAGGTCACATTCAACTGCTAGCAAATAGTAATCCTACTGTAAAACCAATAAAAGATGGTGTTAAAAGCATCCCAACAATACTACATATTTTTATAAAAAGATGGAAACCTATTATTGTCTACCTTAGTTAGGTGTATGAATGTATGCAAATATATATATATATATATATATGTGTGTGTGTGTGGGTGTGTGTCTGTGGGTGTACATGCGTCTATGGATGTATGCATATACATGTATTTGTATGGATGTGTATACATGTACGTATAAACATAAAGAAAGCATAAACAGATGTGAATATGTCCTGTCCCTGCATTATGTGTGTGTCAAGTGAAGCCCAGTCTCAAGGTGAATTTGTTATTATGTGTTGTTAATGTATGTTAATGGAAATAAAGCATCCTGATATTCACCAGGGATCTGTTAAACACTGATGGCACAAAATGCTTTGCAGTGGTGGGGGTTAGAGAGACTGTTTCAACACCAGAACATCCTATTTGATAAGTGATTAGACATATTTCCTGCTAGAACTCATCCTGGCCCCAAGCTAATTTACTGTGTGTACTGCTTTAGAGGCCTTGTTGCACTCTTGTGTTTTTAAAGCAGGGAGGAATCTCCAAGTTGTGTAATATGATTATGAACTATCCTAACTTTATTTCAGTCTAATATAGAGGAAAAACGTAAATAAGCAAGTATAAATGTGTCCACCAAGGGGTGCAACTAAAGCACTTTAACTTATTTATTTATTTACAAACAGGGTATCAACTGTAGGCGCATCACCGCTAAATGAATTAGCGGGAATACACTGGAGGGCTTTGTACTATTAAAAAGAACCAGAAGTCCTTTCCAGTAGCTTAACACAGCCTTCTTTAAATGCAGTCTCTAAGTAATTGGATACTGACAATTGCTGTTATGTAAAGTAGAGGATGTCAGCTTTAATTTGAGAGGGTTGAACTGTGTAGTAGTTTAAGCTTTTTTTTTTTTTTTTAAATCACACTATCATCTCAATTTAACTGACCAAAAGCATTTTAGGCTTTTCAGCTTACCAAATTTATGCCACTGCATTGTTCCTTCGTGAACAAAAGAGCAAATATGCTCATCTTTCATTTGTTTTCCCAGCATAAATTCGTAAAAATGCATCTGTAAGTAAAGGTTTCACTGTCTTGATACTATAGCATACTGGATTTGAAACTAAATAATGACAATGAGGATCAAGTACAAATGTTCAGCTTCATGTCAAGAGCACAGGAATCTGGGTGTTGGGTAAACAAGACAGAAGCCCCCTGCTTCCTTTTTCTTGGCCGTCTGTGATTGCATCATTAGTCTGTTCGTTAGTTCAAGCACAAAGATGTCACGTCAGTAAAGACGGCCATCTAGAAAGTGATACCAAGCAGTATGAAGACTGATCTCATTCCAGTTATCTTACCTATGGCATGTGAGTAGGTGACATCGTACAGTACGATCACATGACTCTCGTTGTTGGGGTAGAGGTCACCGAAAGTTTCAGCACACTTCTGGACGTCAATAGGTCTCTTTCCAAACACGTACATGAGTGGAAGCCTTCTGGATGGACTGAGACATGATCGGCCGTAGTGCACGATGCAGTCAGCCCCAACGTGCTCTGCAGCTACTTCATCCACGCAACAGCTGAGATTGAAAACCACAAAGAAAAATGGTTTATTTACAATTCAAAAAATTTATTAACAACAATATGCAGTCCCCAGACAGAAGCTGGACAAAGAGAGCAGCTCTTACCTGCCATAAGAGGTGTCCCCTAAAATATAGGTCTTTACTTTGGTTTTCTTCTCTATTGCTGTTGAAACTGCTACTGAATCTATCAGAAGTTCATCTGGAAACTGCAGAGCAACCTGTAGAAAACCAGGAGATAATGATGCTGTAGATATAAAATATTATCAATATATTGTCAAATATCAATAATTTATCAAATGTGTTTCACATAAACTAGTTTCTAGTAGAGATGGCATGACACCTTTTTTACTTTTCCAATACCGAAAGCTTGAACCTTTTGGCTAAAATCAACCCAATATTCGATTCTAACTACTAAGCTTTAAAATGAGTATCACATCACACAGTGTGAATCTGTGCTATTCCAGGATAGATTTAATTAGAGGACTTAATCAGATTCATGTTTTTCCCCTTAGATATTCGATTCAGTATTTTCTGTTGATATCAGACCAACACCATCGCTAGTTTCTATAAAGAGAGAATAACACCACAGGATATAAGTCACCACTAAACCCCACAGAAATTCGAAACAACAGCTTACCTTTTGCCAAAAAAGCTAAATATAGTGAACCAAAATACAACAACACTTTTTTCTGAAAAGGATTTCACTGAATTCCAGGCCGCTGCGAAAAGGGAGAAGTCAAGGAAATAAAATGTTGCATTTACATTTCTGTGTAGCGCATTAAAAAAAAAAACAGTTGCCAGTAAAACAGATTCACATCTAATGATTGATGTTTTTGCCACACAGGTTCAATTCTTAACTGCTCAGATCCAAAGATAACCATACTATTATTTATTTTTGTCTTTTTCAGTCAAAAATCAAATATCTATGACTGGTTAGTTACCCAAACAAGCAACACTGAGCATGGATTTCAATTAGTGAGGTCTCACTACATTCTGCAGTTATCGATTCCAAATGATATATAACTAAACCAGAAGAAGACTTTTAAGATTCTGTTCATCATATGTACTTTGTCCACTGTGCATATAAGAACCGCGAAACATATATGGTTCGCAGAGTAGAGATGAATGTAAAAGCAACTGAATTGAATGCAGTTTATTCTCAGCGTCTTCGCTTTGTTTTTTTAATGCAATGTTCTCCAACAATTACAGCCACAAAACTCTCATTGTTCAGTTACTTACAGAGTGCACTGTACGTCAAGTTTGCACTGTACCTCAAGCGAACTCAGTAACTTGAAGGTGCACCCACTGCTGACACAGGCAACTGTGCACACACAGCTATGACAAAAGCTTTGCTAATAGACCGAGATGTTCTGGAGCAGTCTTGTATGAGAGCTAAGGTCCCTGTGACCAATGAGTTTTAAACAAGGCTCCAAAAGACCACTCTGACATGGTAGATTGTTGAAATCCACTTTAATGGAGAAACAGTTTGTGAAAAGGAACCTTTACCTTCTTGAAGTCTTTACTCTGAATGAACTGGCAGGTGTCGTTTATCTGATACAGCTCCTCTATATCTCCAGCTCGGTCGCCTGGCTCAGTGGCAGTCACGTCCACAGTGCGCTGCAGCACAGCCTCACTGTTACTGCTGAATGCCTCAGTCATGTTCTGCACAGGAACAGGAATACATTCAGGACCTACAGGAAAAAGCAAAACAGACAAGACAAGACAAACTGTATTAAGGGTCTCAGATTAGTAGGGATCTAGGATCTGTTACTGTCAGTAAGACCATAATAACAAAGGACATCCCAGACAGCACAATTGTTCTGGCACACATTCCCCACTTACCAAATGGGTTGATGGCATTTGGGTGGACCTCTCTCGGTAGCAAGATGTGGGCCACATATGCACCACCTCAGGGCCATGCCTCAGCCAAAAATAGACTCTGTTGTATCTGTGCCAAAAGTGGACCAGATCTGATTTGGGACAGGTGGGCAAAACGCATGTTGTAAATGCGGATGTGAGCCGCCTTTGGCTCATAGCAGATTGCCAGTGCTGGGCCAGCAATTGCCAACGCTGGGCCAGCAATGCCATATCTTTGCCAGATGTGGCCCACATGCGCTTGCTGTCTGGGATGAACCTGATCCTAAATCTGTTCTCCTACTATAAGAAGCTTTGTTATGATGAGCCAGTGTCAGTAGTAAGAATATAATTGCTGTGTATCCCTTCATTCAGAACCATGTAAACCAGAATATGACCTGTACATGATTAGAACTAACGCATGCATGTAATACATTCAGAGGCTTTGACACTGTTTGTAAGTCTCTGAAAAGACAGCTCTAACTAAAGACTGTCTATTAATGAGTAATAGCTGATCAGTTTTCATAGATATAAATCCACATATGGACACAAACCTCAACTCAAAGCCATGCGTGTTATGAACTACAGCACTGTTAAGGTAACGACTATGCAGCGCTATTAATGACGAGCCACAGCAGGAAGCCAGCGACACAAAGCTGCATAACAGACGAGCCAAATGAAATAAATCATCGGATGTATTATGCAGTTTACAATGTGTAACAGTTTAATTTACATACTAAAATAAAAACGCACAGTCTACTCAATCAAGCCTCTTCCACGTGAAGAAGCGCTGCTCTTCCTCGGGTTATTCTTCTTCATCGGCAGAACTCTTACAGCACCACACAGCAATACTGCCCTCTAGTGGGAGACAGACTCACACCGAGAACAGCGAGCGGAGAGAGAGGTTCGAAACGCTAGAGGGCGCCCGCGAGCGAGTCCTAAATAAATGAGGGGGTAAAAGAAGCTCAACGTCTGAAATAAAAAGTTAAAATACTTTAACCACTTATCCACAACATTCCTTTCATTTTGGAATTAGAAAAATGTATCGTATTAGTTAAAAAGCAAAAGAAAGCTTTGTTCTACAGCAGACAGATTTTGGGCAGTAGGACACTACCATTACTGCTACTGAGAGTTGATTAGTTAGTATTACAGCTAGTGGGTCCTGAGTGATTGACATTGCTGCTACTGCCAGCTGATTGGTTGGCATTACTGCTACTGAGGGCTGTTTGGTTAGTATTACTGCTGCTAAGTCCTGATTGGTTGGCATTACTGCTACTGAGTGCTGATTGGCATTACTGTTACTGATTGCTGTTTGGTTAGCATTACTGCTACTTATTGCTGAGTGGTTAGCATTACTGCTACTGAGTGCTGATTGCAATTACTGCTACTGAGGGCCGTTTGGTTAGCATTACAGCTACTAAGTCCTGATTGGCTGGCATTACTGCTACTGAGTGCTGTTTGGTTAACATTACTGTATGGTACGCCAAACGGTCCAAAAAACGCCCGGAGAAAGCGCGTTTTGTTTTAAAAGAGCCGTAAAATACGCCGTTCTAGTGTTTTTTTTACGCGGTAATATTTCACTACGCTGCTAAAGCGTAAAAGACACCGCATTTTTCGGCGTACGAAAAGTAGCATTGATTACTCCGTTCCTTTTTGCGAATTTGGCCCGGCTCCACTGCGGGTTCGGTTCACGACCCTACATCTCCACCTTCTATGTCACACGTGAGAGTGACTCTCGCTGATGAACACTCGCTCAGCTGGCTGCACTTTCACTTTAGCCTTTGGTCTCTCTGTTCAAAGAAGATACTTTGACATTTTGAATGTATGTGACAGTATTAAACTATATGGAATAATGATGTAATTGTATGGTATTTTACACAGTCATATATACACGCTATCCAGTCACTTCATTAGGTACACCTCCTTGTATTTATTGTATGTTATCAGTACATGTTATCAACTCCACTATCCACACAGAGGCAATTTATAGTCCTACAATTACAGACTGTACTCCACCTGATTCTCTGCATACTTTGTTAACCCCATTTTACCCTGTTCTTTAGTGAGGGCCCCCACAGGACCACCACAGAGCAGGTATTCTGTGGGTGGTGGATCATTCTTAGCACTGCAGTGACACTGATGTGGTGGTGGTGTGTTATTTGTGTTGTGCTGGTGTGAGTGGATCAGACACAGCAGTGCTGCTGGAGAGATTCTAAGGCAGCCAGTTGACTTACCAGAATCCAATATTTTCTGACAATAACATATTTTTGCTGTAGTCTTACTAGAAGGACAAAACAGTCACTATAGACTGCATTAGTAATCAGGCAATTACCAATAATTTTTACAATTTACAACACTGTACAAGAGACTCGCCAGAGAGACTTCAAGAGACTTTCGATAAAGACTTCTTTGTATGTGACCTGAGTTTATGTACAGGCCCTGAAGGTGGAGTGGTCAGTGGTCACTTCCTCATGCATATGCACTTAGTCTGCTCATTCTTCCCTAAAAGTGTGTCACATATTCACATACATTTGAGAATTTCAAAGCTTGGTTGTATCATTAATTAAACAAGCATTTTGTGTGTGGAACAAATACGTTAATATGGTTAACCAAAATATCAAAAGAATATAAAATGAAATAATCTAAAACCTTATACATTCTATATATCCTAAGATTAATAAGTATACTCACTTTATATTAGTGTTTCAAACAACTTATTAACCTTTAACAATTCTACTGCTAAGAGGTTACATGGGAATATTGAATAGCATGGTTACACAAAAAGGGGCTTTGGAAAATCTTGTGTTGAGAAACTGCCGAGTTGCAAGTTGTAAGGATGTCTGTTGTGTCTGAAGCAACACAGAATGTACCAGAGCAGGAGCCCCCTGTAGAGGCCACTGTCTGTAGGTGACCTTTGCCCTGGTTCATGTTCTCTAACTGACATCCATCAGAAAGGAACAGAAGGAGACTATGGCCATATCGATAATTTGTCTTAGTTAATGAATAAAAGAACAGCCAAATCATTACACCTTTCAAAACTACTTTAGTGCTTTAAACACTTTATTGGAAAAGTAAACCAGGGAGGGGTTTAAAAAGACTTATTAGACTGTTTAAAACTGGTGTAAAAATCTATATACAGTACTGTGCAAAACTCAGAAACCACTATAGTGGACCCCCATAGTGACGTGGGGGTTGCCTGTTAGTGTGTGCTGCACTGGTACATGTGGATCAGACACAGCAGTGTTGCTGGCGTGTTTAAACACTGTGTCCACTCATTGTCCACTTTATTACACACTCCTACCTTGCTGGTCCAGCTTGTAGATGTAGGGTCAGAGAAGATAGCTCATCTGCTGCTGCACAGTTTGTGTTGGTCATCCCCAATCCTTCATCAGTGGTCACAGGACACTGCTCACAGGACGCTGTTGGCTGAATAGTTTTGGTGGGTGGACTGTTCTCAGTCCAGCAGTAACACTGAGGTGTTTAAAACTCCAGCAGCACTGCTGTATCTGATCCATTCACACCAGCACAACACACACTAACGCACCACCACCATGCCAGTGTCACTGCAGTACTGAAAATGATCCACCACCCACAGGAATCATGATGTAGCTCTGACTGTAACTGTGACTGGATCACTGTAATGTGTGTAGTAGTTTTATCCTCTGTGTGCTATACATTTATACTCGTCTGTTCCTCTATTAACACTGCTATACTGTGTTGGTGTTTTCATCTGCACCAGTCAGATAATCTGATTGAGAGTTTTTGAACCACAGAAACCTCCATCCAGTGGGTGAGTGCTGCAGTTCACGGATCAGTGTAACAGTGTCTCCAGTGTAGACAGTGCTCTGAGGCTCCACCTTCACCGTTTGGGTTTGTCTGTAGATGTGAAATGATGAAGTTATCAGAGCTGCTTTTACAACATCAGCAGCAGTTCTAGCTGTTTAAGCACATACTCACTGCTTACTGTTTTATGACGTCTAGAAGGCCCATTTTTCACACTTTTCTGTATTTTATTTTTCTCTTTGAGGTCCACTTGTAACAGTTCTGTTGTTTTAGGTACCAAAATGATTTTTTACAAGACTGTGTAGATGGGCTTAACTGCTATAGGTTGAAATAGTGGATGTAGGTAAATGAGACGGTTTTCATGACATGAAATGTATGTAGAAAATAGTAAAGGGTATGTGTTAAAACTATGTTTACTTATTACTTCCAGGCCTGAAACATTCCTGATCATAATCCTGACACGCTCCTTACATCTTTTCCTTTTCATCTCCAGTCACTGCTTACTAGCCAGTCTGCTATTGTCTGTAACGTCAGAAAAACATGCCAGATGAAAGCAGAGTTAAAAGTTAAACACCCGGAAGCGTGACATTGTCCAACTTTCTTTGTACTTACATTGAGCTAGTAACTGTTTTTTCATCAGTTTTTATATTTATAACTTTTAACTTAATAAAGAATATTAATTATACAATTTAGCTCTTCACTTAGCTTTAAAATAGTCACTTGGCTCTATTAGAGTCACTCTGCTATATTAGAGTCACTTGGCTGTTCTAGGCTGCATTAGAGTCATTCAGCTCTTTAACAGTCATGAGGCTGTATAAGACTCACCCAGCTGTATTAGACTCATTTAGCTGTATAAGAGTCACTTAGTTAGTTGTCGTTGCTAAAGCTAGTGAAACAGGGCCTGTGATGAGGTACTATGTTTGCCTCTGATGTAAACACAAAGATGCCACTGCAAATCAGTGGTTTAAAATCTTTAAAATTAAAGGTTTAGTATGTCACAAAACCTTAAACATGTGTTAAATATGTAATAGTCCAGTACTAATACCGTACATTATCTTTAGACTAACTGTTTATGGTGTTTTCTGAAACGCTAGAGTGTTGTAAACACATTCATGTCATGCAGGAACATCAAGTGATTGATACAGGCATGCAAAGAGAGGGAGAGAGGGGAGCACACCGATAACAGATAAGAGAGACTGAAAAGTATAAGCCTGTATTGGCCTTTGTGAGCTTTACGTACATCGCAGCAGAGATTACACAAACATTTTGGTACTGCTTGCCTGTAGCAATATTGGCATTAGTACTGCTTGCTTGTAGCACTTCATTTAGTATTCTACTGTCTTAGCTACAGTGTAATCAGTTTATAGCTAGATTCTATATTTTAGGGAATGCAGTGGGTGCGTTTCATGTTGCATCAGAGGCAGCACTGGATTAAAGCAGCAGCAACAGGAGCAGCAGTAGCGTCTCCCCCAGGTCGCACCCAGCTATCACAGTATATTGTGAATTGTGAATGAAAAGAAACTATAGATCATTTGAATTAGTAACATGCAGGTATTTGGGAATAGAATGAATATGAATAGCTGATATATAAATGTAGAATTATAACTATGCAGAAAGCTGTTTCAGCACCCCCACAACCCAGGGTAATTTCATTCAGCACACTGAATGCAGGAAAACTGCCATACAGCACGAGTGACTTTTATTTTGAAATGTAGTCAAAGAAATCTGCACTGATGATGTGAGAGTGAGAGGAGCAGTGTTGTCTCCTTCAAATTAGCATATAGCCTCTTAAGACTATTAAGTCATTTTTAGATCTGAAACTGAATTTTTAACTAGTAAAAACAAAAATGTCACTACTGATAATTGTTACAGTTTTATTATACAGCTCTGTAATATGTTTATGTCTATGCTGATATCTGTAATTACATTAAAGAGATCTCTAATTTAGTTTTGACCAGTAAAAACACCACTTTCACTAATTAAAATGTACATTTAACTATCTAAAAATAATAAATAATAAATAATCTAAAACGTATTATTTAATTTAATCTAAAATTTAATAAAAAATTATATAGATATCTATAATTCGTATTCTTACTAGTCAGAATTATAATTTGACTACATAAAGTATGTTTTTACTAGAACTTGTGAGTTTCTTGGTGTTATTTTAGGCTAAAACAGCCTGCCATATGAGTCCAGAGAGATTTCCCTCAGCTTCAGCGAAGATCCAGACAGTAATCCAACTCCTAAAAACACCATTTAAATTCTGTATTTAAATCTCCGTCCACTGGATGTTAGGTCTGGTACTTCTCCTCGTATCGTAAACAGTCCTCTGACTGACTCTGACTCTGAGGTTTAGAGCTGATAATAAGAGATGTACATCTAAAAACTACCTAATAACCACAAACCAGACAGATTTAGGCTCATAGGAGTCCATGTGGTCTCTGAGCGTTTCAGTGCTGTTTCTGGGGTAATGGTGGAATAACGCCACCAGGTGGTAATGTTCCAAACCACAATGACTGAGTGCACTTTAGTCTTCCACTCAAAATGACTAACAGGGCACTAAAACACGTGATAATATCTACATATTTATATACAATGATAAATATGATACATACTATTATAAACAAACCCATTTAGTTCCGTCTTTCAATTTACCTCAATTTGAGTATTAAAAACAGCTGATAGTAAACATGCAACATCAGTTTAAGAGTAAAAATAAAAAGCATGAATCCACAGAAAATCAATAAAACCCTGTCCACCTTATGATGACCATTTATTTTCACTAGCGATAGAAAGAACCATCAGTCAACATTCTTGCATTTCTGAGAAGGTGTCTGAGTTGCCTAGCTGAAGATATCTTGTTTTCAACGTCAGTATAAGCAAAAATGTACTAAATATTGCAGGCGTTTTTGATTTTTGAAACTTATACAGATATGACTATTCTGTTGGTATGTACATGTCAAGTATCTAAGTATCTTCAGAACTTCAGATCATTTGATTGATTGATTGATTAAACTTCATACAGCACCACTGACCCTAATGAGGATACAAACATTTTTAACAGACAGCATTGGTCAATTAACTGTTTCATCGAATTCGTGTTAATCTTGTGCAATCCTACACCACATGTGTTAAACAGAGCAAGGGACACAAATTTCCACTTATTTTTACAATGTTTCCGCATTTTTGCAGTTCATCGCTGAGATGTACACAATAAGTATATGTATTACGGTGGCCGAGAAAGCCCAACGCACTGCAAGTTAAAAACGCGCTGCAAAGTCTCAAAACACAAGCATCAAAATGGCACGACTTGCACAACATTAGCCAAACGCGCTGCAAGATCTGAAAACACAAGCATCAAAATGAGACCGCTTGCAAACCATTAACCGAACGCGCTGCAAAGTCTCAAACGCGCTGCAAACACTGAAAACACATGCAACTTCCAAAACACATGCAGAAAGCCTCAAAACACAACGGAAGTGTTTCCGAGGGACACTGAAAGTGGACGGACCCACTTTTCTTTCAGTCACTCGGTGTGCATTGTTTAAGGTGGAACGAAATATAAACTCAAGAACCTGGCCAATAACCCGACTGAATATTCATTAATAAACAGATAAAACTTACTTTTGCTGGAACTGGGGCTTTCTCGGCTCTACGTCCAGGTCCACGCAGCCCGCTCTTGAATGGGTCCGTTCACTTTCAGTGTCCCTCGGAAACACTTCCGTTGTGTTTTGAGGCTTTCTGCACGTGTTTTGGAAGTTGCATGTGTTTTCAGTGTTTACAGCGCGTTTGAGACTTTGCTTGAGACTTTGTTCGGTTAATGGTTTGCAAGCGGTCTCATTTTGATGCTTGTGTTTTCAGATCTTGCAGCGCGTTTTTAACTTGCAGTGCGTTGGGCTTTCTCGGCCACCGTATATATAAGTGTTTCAGTCACACCAGCATTGCTGGAGCCACTAAAACCCTGTAAAATATATATTAATGCTACATTTTACACTCCTGTCTGGTGTTAAACAACACATGTGCACTAAAGTGATTCTGTGCCTGCTAGACACCTGTCTGCAAAACTTTAGTTCAGTTCAGAATTCAGTTTTAGCTGCTATGGTACAGATTCAGAATAATAACACTGATGATTTTGATGACATGAGTTGAACTCTATAGCAAGACATGTGACTTGTTCAAACCAGTTCAAACTAAACTTGCTGCATTTTGTGTATATAATTAGGCTGCAAGGTTCTGTTCCAGACAGGATGTATCAGGTGTGACATAATCACTTTAAATAAAGCACAGTAGGCCATCTTTTTAAATATGACTTGAAGATTTCAACAAAGTGTATCACACCATATGACCACAGTTACACTGGAACAGAAGTTAGACCAGAAACACCTAAATAGCATCTCTTTCCTCTGAGGTCTGAGAACTCTGAGTCAGGTTTCACTGGTAAAGTGTGCAAATGCTTTAAATGTAGTGTATGGACATGTGAAGAGTGAGATGGCTTTAGACCTCGGCTAAATGATCAACTAATCAACTTATTGTTGCAACAGTGTTGTATTAAACAAACTACACTCAAAAAGCTTGTCTGTTCAAAAAACTGTCTGTTTTTATAAGAGTTGCACCCAGAAGGAATCAACTGACAGTAGTGAAACTTGGTGGGTAGGTTTGACATTGTAAAACATGCACATGATTTGACGTAAGCAAGGACGTGACGTAAGCAAGGACAGGCCTTATCAATGTACCTGACTGACCCGACAGCCCTCCATGATGCCCTCCATGAGTCACCCTGTTAGTGCTAGCACCATGCATGCAGACTGCTACGACGACTGCCCTTAACACCACGTCAACGTCGACAAAGACTGCAATGGTGTGATGCCAGACTGTCATGGAGTGGACCTTCTTCAGTGATGAGTTCCGCTGTTGTCTTGGTTTAGACGGCAAACAAATCCATGTGTGGAGGCACCATGGACAGCACTATACTACTTCTGTATGTGTACTTCAATAAATGTTGCTCATATCAGTCTAAATTTATCATCATTTATTGTTCCTGGTAACCTTTATCTTCCTTCCCAATAGCATTACAATCCAACACTTCCTTCTGGGTGCAACTATTCTTTTAATGATGAGTGTATCAGACTAGCTCAACAAAATTTGCAATGACAGCACCTTTAGTCTAAAACTAGGGCTGCTGAACATCCCTTACATCCAAGGCCATCATTGTAAATGAACTTAGTGGTGATCATGATTTTGATGCTCTGTGCTTAACAGAAACATGGGTTAGACCTAAAGAGTATTTAGCTCTAAATGAAGTCACCCTGACAAGTTACAATTATGTACATATCATTTAAACAGCCAGGTGGAGGCGCAGCCATTATTTGTTTTTACAAATGTTTTAGGAATAATCAGAAAAGCAGGCTGCAAATTCTCTTACCCTGAAATTCTTTTTCTTAATATAAGGGATCCTGGTTTGGCTTGGACGCAGATTTTCTGTACAGCTGCTTTGTAGCAACATTAATGTTATAAAAGCTGCTACATAAATAAACGCTGAGTTGACTTAAACTCCACCATTTTTTATAAGATTAAATGATTGAGATATAAACAATGTAATTTTCTGTATTTTAATTCATTTATTTTCATCTATTCATCGTGGATAGATCCATGAAAGGTGTTGTAAAGCAAAATAGTACCCAAAGAAATATTTGTGTTTTAGATTTACAACTATTTTACCATCAATAACATTACATATAAAACCCTAGAAGACCCATGTGGGTTCACTGGTGGTGTTGAATGGCAAATTAAATGCCTATATTAATACTGAAGACATCACATTTCATTTTTTGAGTGGACCTTTTTCCATTTATTTTCAGTTGATTAATACATTGCCTGGCCAAAAAAAAAGTCACACACTCTAATATTTTGTTGGACCTCCTTTAGCTTTGATCATGGCACGCATTCGCTGTGCTATCGTTTTCACAAGCTTTTGCAATGACATTTATTTCTGTCCAGAGTTGCATTATTTTTTCTCCAGGATCTTGTATTAATGATGGGAGATTTGGACCACTGCACAGTTTTCTCCAGCACATCCCAAAGATTCTCAATGGGGTTCAGGTCTGGACTTTGAGCTCGGTGAATCCTGGCATTGTCATCTTTGAATATGCCATCAGGGAAGAAAAAATCTATTGATGGAATAACCAGGTTGTTCAGTATATTCAGGTAGTCAGCTGACCTCATTCTTTGAGCACATAACGTTGCTGAACCTAAACCTGACCAACTACAGCAACCCCAGATCACAGTACAGCCCCCACAGACTTGTATGGTAGGCACTAGGCATGAAGGTTGCATCACTTCAGCCGCCTCTCTTCTTACCCTGATGCACACATCACTCTGGAACAAGGTAAATCTGGACTCATCAGACCACTTTACCTTCTTCTGTTGCTCCAGAGTCCAATCTTTATGCTCCCTAGCAAATTGAAGGCGTTTTTGCCAGTTGGCTTCACTGACAAATGGTTTTCTTAAGGCTACACAGCAGTTTAGTCCCGATCCCCTGAGTTCTCTTCGCACTGTGCATGTGGAAATGCTCTTACTTTCAATATTAAACATTTCCCTGAGTTCTAGTTAGAGTCCTGATATAACATAACGATAGCCCATGTTCTATTGAAGAAAGTAGCTCAGTTACATAAAGAGTTATTTAATGTATTTGATATAGAATTTAACTGAATGTTTAATGCATAACTATGTAACATAAATACATTTGGTCCTGTAGACTTATATCCTGCATGACTTGCTTGTTTTGTTTGCGTTCTACTAATTTAGGCTGTTTTATTGCTTGTTATGCTTGGCGTCTTTTATTCATTCATTCCTTTTTTTGTTTATTTTCATACAGGTTGTGTTTATATGTGATAGAGTGTAGTCTGTGTTAGTTACGTGCAAAGCCATATTGATGGTGTGGTATGGAGGAAAACACTCTCTGCAGCTGCAGGATGTCAGTATCTCTCCTGATGTCACACTCACTTCTCTATTTTCTGGACTTATTACATCCATCCTTTAAACCTATGTCTAAGTCCCTATGAAGCCACATCCTGTTTTTGTATCAACATTAGTGCCCAGTAGAAGTGTTAAGAAAGACAGCACACTAAAACAGAGCCTTATGGTTAAATTTGTTATATTAAAAATAATAAAATGGTTCTCTGTCGTTACATACAGATGTTGCAAAAAACAATGATACATAATACTGGCAATTAAATACACAATACATCCAGCAAAACAAAAACAGTGATAGAAAATAGATCTAAAAATATAAATATAATAGACCACTATAACAGACAAAGATGATCCTTTGGTTTTTGCTCTACACTGTAAGAAAGTACATATATTAAAATAAGCAGGATGTTATGAAGACAGAAAGACTCAATAATAAAATTTTAAAAATTGGAAGCATGTAGGCACAAAAGATACACATGTATAAAAAGATATTTATTTTAAATGATAAATTAATTCATGCATTCATTTTAAAAAACATAATTAAACTGTTAATAATAATTATTAATTAATAAAAAATATTGGTTACATATTAAGGCTGGATGTTTCAGTGGGCAAGGCTGTTATGTAAAAGCTGCTCTGGCACCCAGATGTTGAAACAAACTTGGCTCTCCAAACAGTAGACTCTCTCATCTACAGTGTGTTTAACTCTGTATTTGTCTTTTGGGTATCAGCTCTGGCTTTTGTGTCTGAGCTGAAGGGTAGTTGGGATTTATAGCTTGGGGTCTAAACTATTAGTACTAGCTAGGATGCTTTCTCTGACAGGACAACAAAGCACTGCTGTAAGTAGCTCTAAATATTTAGCGTCTGCTAAAATGCCATAAATGTAACTGTACAAGCCTCTGCAGCTGACCTGCTTGGTTAAGCAGTCTTCAATACGGTCATGAAAACACACACAAGATTAGAATAATAATGTTGGATCTTTTTATTCGACACGCAGCAGGATGTACCAGCTTCCATCAGTGCTTACAGCCTGTTGGCCTCATCAGGCTTAGCTGTAAAATGCACAATAAATGTTTCAAATTAGCCTTTAAGTATGTGTTTTAATTCAGTTTAAGTCCAAGTTTAATGGCTGAATGTGTTAAAGTGATCCACTGCTGGTCCTTTGAAGAAACACACAGGAACAGAGTTCTTACCTCGAGCTCTGTAGCATTTCACTCCTAGTATGATGGACACCAGCAGATATGGAGACATCGCTAGTAGGCTACTGAGCAGACTGAGGACTGAGAATAAAGCTCCTGAATCAGACAGACCTGATACACACATGCACAAATAATACAATCATTTTTAGTCACAGGGCCACCATACAGCACCAAAACTAATATTACATTTAAGCAAATCCTCACTTAAACAGCTTAGACCTCATCACTGTCTGAACAAAAGCTTGTATCTCCAGAATGATAACTTTGCAGGAGAAGGAAATAAACTTGTAAATCTGTGTATGTCAGTGTCTCCTTTAGTTTTTATCTCCCTCTGCGTCTCTACCTGTCACTTTTGCTACCTTGCCTATAATGTGTAATAATTTGACCGACCCTCACAGAAACCACATCAAATGTAATCTTAAAAATGCAGCTTAATAAATATTATTTCCCTACGTGATTGGCTAGGCCTGTAAGGGCTCCACCCCTGAGAAGACTACCACATTATCATAATGGTGCTGTATGAACATTATATCTAATGAGTGGAGATACTTCTGTGACCTTGGTGTCCTCATGGCTAGTTACATCCACCTGGAGTTTTCAGCAACAAAAATGAAGACACAGGTTTTTTTGTGCAACAGCAGAAATATATACATTGTATTGCCAAAAATGTATATGACCAAAAATATAGACCCTCCTCCCAGTTATTGAGTTCGGGTGTTTCAACCACACCCAACACCTTTATAACATCAAATAGCCATGCAATCTCCATAGACAAACACTAGCAATAGAATGAATTGTACTGAGCAGCTTAGTGACAATCAGCTGAAACATGTCATTGTCATAGGATGCATGCTTTGCTACATGAGCTAATATTGTGAAATGGAAGTGGTAGACCACACACCCTCACAGGATGAGGCAGTGAAGAACATAATATGTAAAAAATTGTCTAGCCAAACTGCTTCTGGAAGAAACATGAGCGCAAGAACTGTGCATCAGGAGCTGCTTGAAATGGGTTTGTATGGCTGAGCAGGTGCATACAAGCCTAAGCTCACAATATGCAGAAAATCGTACACATAGTCCAAATAAACAGCCAAAGACATATATACACACATGGACAAAATTGTTGGTACCCTTCCATTACAGAAAAAACATCCACAAAGGTCACTGGAATAACTGTTAAGGGTAACATCATTTTTGTCCAGGCCAGTTTCATTAGTTTGATTTTTTAAATGATTTTTTTTACCACAATTCAAAAGCAATGTCTGATTTTCATTAGTTGATTTTCAGCAAATTTTTATTTATTATTACTTTGTCAGTTTTGAGTTATTTCAGTGACCGTTGTGGATTTTTCTTTCTTTGACATAGGGGTACCAACCATTTTGTCCTCGTGTGTGCAACACAAGTAATAATGTATTATTAAGCAATTATGTTATTAATGCAATAAATAATGCAGATAGTAATGGCAGATAGCTAAGTAAGTAATAGAAACTTACTGTGCACTGTGATGTTGACAGGAGAACTTCTTCCTCCAGATTCAGACTGACACCAGTAAACTCCAGTGTGTGATGGGGAGAGGGAGCTGATGTTGCATGTAGATCCTGTAACTGATCTTCCGCCTGGTGAACAATCTGACACATTCCCACTGACCATGTATCGTCTCACTCTCCATCCAGTAGAATCGCTCTGTCCCTCACAGCTCAGAGAGAGAGAGTCATTACTGAAGTGTTGACTTCGTCTAGGATTTATGATCAGAGAGGCTGGAGGAGATGCACCTGAAAAATTGAGGCGACTTTGTCTGTTTTTGCTAATTAGTCACATTGTTTAGTCACACGTTTCAAATCATCCAACAAATTTTAATATAAGAGAAAGACAATACAAGTAAACACAAAATGCAGCTTCTAAACAAACATTCCATTTACTAAAGAAAAACATTTATGCAAAACCCATATAACCCACTTGAAAAAGTAATTTCCCCCTAAAACCAGTTGTGGCACTCTTGGCAGTAACAACTGCAATCACATGTTCGCGATAACTTGTAGTGAGTCTTTTACATCACTGAGAAGGAGTTTGGGCGACTTGCTTGTGTGCTTTGGCTCATTCTCCTACTGCATAATTCAACTGCACTTGAGCTTTAGGTTACAAACTGAAGGGCGGACATTTTTCCTCAGGATTTTTGTTTTTTAAATGTGTTCCATGAATTATGAGAAGTCGGCCAGGTCCTGCAGAACCAATGCAGCCCCCGACCATTACACTTCCACCACCAAAGTTAGACTAATGGTATAATGAATGAAGTATTGACTTTATGCCAGATATAACAGGACTCATGTATTTTTAAAAGTTCCACCTTTGACCAGTCCAGAGCATATTATCCCAAAAGTCTTGTAGATCTAGATGTTTTTTGGCAAAAGCGAGACGAGCCTTTGTACTTTTTATTGGTCAGCAGTGGTTTGCACCTTGCAACTTTCCCATGAATGCCTTTTCGCACAGTGTCTTTCGTATTGTGGAATCATGTACACTAACCTTAACTCAGGCAAGTAAGGCCTGTAGTTCTCCTGAATGAGTATGCAACGTTTTCCTGGTGAACCTTTGGTAGGCCGGCTACTCCTGGGAATATTCACCACAGTTTCACGTTTGAGGATAAAGGCCCTCACTGTGGTTTGCTGGAGCCCCAGATCTTTTGTAATGGCTTTAATACTCTTTCCAGACTGCTAGACTTCAATGACTTTAGTTAGCAGCTGTATTTAACCCCTTTAGAACGTAAAATCACATGCTGCTTTTTCAGATCCTCTAGCTACTTTACATTGCCAGACAATTATAATTGATATTCAGTGATATTCAGATTTAACAGATCGGGCAGTAATCAAGTCTAGTGAAACTGAAGCCCATATTTGATTGAATTTGGTTAACTGGTTGAATAAGTACCTAAGGGGGCAATTACTTTTTCACATGGGGCATGTATGGCTAAACACTATTTTTCAATAAATTAAATCATCATCTAATTTTTTATGTTTATTTGGGTTCTTTGTCTAATATTAAACTCCCCTGACCTCAGACACCCTTTACCTTCTTCCCCTACCCTTTTACCCTGCAACCTAGCAGTTGGGATTTAAACACAACACAAAGTGAACCACTGTCTTCTACCGGTCTCACATGTAAACCATTAATTAACAATCAATAGAGACCATGGACATTAGTATCTTGGTTTCAGTCCCAGTTGCAGAATTAAACCTCTTCTATACAATGTACTGGGAATAGAAAATTGTAATGAATCACCTATTCCCTTTTACCCAGACTGGTAGTAAATACTGACTGTGCGTTGTTTAATGCCTGTGAAAACTGCTGTTGGTTGTGCTAAGAAATGTCTACCATGTCACTTTATTCTTATCTTGATGAAGATAATTACAAAAAACTATAATGAACATGTATTTTATTATAATTGCTGATTTGTCAAAACTCTGATTTACTGAAATAATGACTTGCTTACTCAAAATAATAACTTATGTTAAATAATTATACACTTTCTCAATAAGGCAACAAGTTCTAACACATTATCTCATGCATTCATTTCATATCATTCAAGCTAATGAGGCACTATTTAAAACAGAGAAGCCCCCACAAGGTGTTATTGAACTGGCCATGTTAATTGTGATGTTGCATCTGAGTTTGTTATGCAAAGTAGATAAAACTTTGTCCTAAACTGGAAACACCATCAGCTCCAAGTAATAGTTGACTGCACCTATTTTAGTAAATCTAACGGGCAGTCTCTTATAACTACATATAACTACTAACAACCATATAACTACAAGATAAAGTGTCCAGTAAACATCCATATTGTGGAAAACCCCCAAGAAATGGTAGTTTGTCTACACTGAAAATAGTGCAACAGAAACTGACATGCCAACCACAGGTCACAAGTCACAGGTCTCTGGTCTGAGAATTCTGCTAGTAAAATTGTTGGTTTTTTGAAGAACAGGAGTGGGGACTTTGTCGAGGAAACTGAAGTGTAATATGCGCGTCTTCGTACCAAGCAAATCTCCCCAACTTTACAATACCATTGACTTATATAGTTAACTAATTACCCCATACTCTACCTTTTGTAATTATAATAGAGGTGTTTTGGGCCCACTAAGTCTCCCCCATTTAGGAGTCAGGATGTCTCTGAGATATCCCTACAACAAATGGCATTGCTAGACTGGAAAGCAGATGTAAAAAAGGCTACCCATTAGAGGTCGTTACATGATAATGGGACTACTCAAACACAGCCCCCACATATCACCCAAGAGAGACACACAAAATGCAAATGAGATTAGGAACAAGGGAACAGAGAAGTTCAAGTGAAGTTACAAAGTTAATAAAAGCAATATATATATATATTTAACAACCATAACATTGTGGTCAGCAATGGTCCAACAGTGATCTCTTTCTATTAATGGACAGTGCAGAGGAGGGGTAGAAAATTGTCTAACAATTGGGCTACAGTCAGTGAAATGGCCAGTGACTGCAGTTATAAGTTAAGTGTACCTCATAAACTGGCAATTCAGTGTGCATACATTTCCTCACCTGTGATCCATAGTGGCTGTGGGTTGCTGTTGTGCGTATGAAAAGCTGGTTCTCCTCTCTTTGCTCTGCACTCATAAACTCCTGAGTGATTCAGAGCAGCAGGACTGAGAGTGAAGGAGCCTCCAGTTCCTCTTCTGCTGTCTGAGAGGATCTCCTCATTATCTCTGTACCAGGTGAACGTCCAGCCTGTAGAGGAGTGTCTAACCTCACAGTTTAGAGTCAGTGAGTCTCCTTCAGTCAGCCAGCTCTGCAGAGATCCACTCAGTACTGCCTGAACTGCACCTAACAGAGAGGACAAGTAGAACAGAAACAGGTTCATACGTTTATTACAAGAGATACGATTATTACATAGAATTAATGAGAACAAACCCAGAGACTCACCAGACACGGTCAGTGTTACAGCATCACTGGTCTTTGAGCTCTGAGAGTCACTTTTCCTTTTTCCTCTGCAGGTGTATTTACCACCATCAGACTCTGTAACAGAGCTGATTCTGTACTCCTGTGTTGTTCTGTATGTGCTGGATGGTTGATTCTTAAACCAGCTGTATTTCCACTCAGTGGCTCCTCCTGACTGTATGTCACATCTCAGAGTGACAGTTTCTCCTTTAAACACCACTTTATCAGGTTTTATAGACACCACAGGTTTGGGACTCTCTGTCACAAAACGATCTGCTGTTAATAAACTGTACAGGTGCCCAACACTATAACTGAAATGAAATGAGTTAATCATTCAGTATTGAATGTGTTCTCACCTGCAAATTTAGTTTATGTCATTATTAGTAGTGACAGAATTAGCACTAAATGTAGCCCATATCATTCAGTAACAGACCAGTTAAAAGAGAGAGAAAGAGAGAGGGAACACTAGATCATTAGACACTAGATCAAAACTAGATCACTAGACCAGTTTTCTCCAGATCTTTCAGTAAGGTCAATTACCCATCTTTCTTGGGAAAAAAATCCTAGACCAAGTCAGTAAAAACAATACACGAAGTGTTTTTTTTGTAATTTTTACACTGGAGAAATGTAATAGACAAAAATATGAACACATACTAAATATAATCATAATCAATTATAATTAATATCAGTGCTGCTGAATTCTCGCTTTTAGACTGATGTTACATCTGTTTATACCTTCAGAACTATATAGTATCATTTACTCGAAATGTCGCACTTACCTATGACGTTTATCCAGAGAGCACCACTGTACTGTGTGTAGTAGACTGGATTTCCTCTCCCAGCTCTGCACCAGTACTGACCTTCATCAGAGACACTAACTGAGCTGATGGTGTAGGACTGAGTTTTGGTCTTGAACTCATTCTGAGGGTTCTGTGTTTCTTTGGACCAGTAAAACTTCCATCCAGCAGACACATGCAGGCTACACTGCAGAACCACTGAGTTTCCTATCAGTGCAGCTCCTTTAAGGCTTGATGAGAGTTTAGGTTTGGGTGTCTCTGATTGTTGGAGATCAAACACAAGTTTCAAACCACGAGATCACAAACACTGCTTTCAGAATGTGGAATAAGAATTGTAAATCATAATCAGAATGAAAACTCAGATTTTCGACAGTACATCATCTCCATGCAACCATAAACATGTCCAGTTCACCTCCAGTACTAAAAGAACTGCTGCATCAATCATACTGATCACAGTAAGTGAGAGAAATACAGTCTGTTAGGCCAGTTAAAGAGAGTTTCTCTCTAAATATTAATGAGTTACATAACAGTCAAGGATGTTGGAATTGGGCCGTTTTACAGAAATCTTTTCCTAATGTGGGATTTATATTTTAAGGAGTTCTGTTGTATGTACTATGTTCTCCTTATTCAACTATTCCAATATACATACTGTTTTCTATTCTACACCTTTAACTGCTAATGGTAGAGGTAAAGAGAGAAAGATGAGGTGCTCACCTGATACACTCAGTCTAACAGCATCACTGGTCTCTGAGTAGCGTGGCTCTGTTGGCTGTGTTCCTTTACAGCTATAATCACCTTCATCAGACTGATCAACATTAGAGAGTTCATATTCCTTCCTCCTTTCAGCTTCACTGAGAGGTTTACTATCCTTAAACCACTTGTAACTCCAGACATCTCCACCTTCTACGTCACATGTGAGAGTGACTCTCTCTCTGATGAACACACGCTCAGCTGGCTGCACTTTCACTTTAGCCTTTGGTCTCTCTGTTAAAAAAATGGCAAATACTTATAAACTTAAATATCATCTCTGAAGATACATAACACTATTCAAAAACATAAAACATACAATTGTGGAATAATAAATTGTATAATAATTTATATGACATACCTCTGACTGTAATTGTGACTGGATCACTGTAATGTGTGTAGGTTTCTCCTCTGTGTGCTATACATTTATACTCCTCTGTCCCTCTATTAGACACTGTTATTCTGACTGTGTTGGTTTCATTAACATTTAAATGACTTAATTCAGAGTTTTTGTACCAGAGAAACTTCCATCCAGTGGGTGAGTGCTGCAGTTCACAGATCAGAGTAACAGTGTCTCCAGTGTGGACAGTGCTCTGAGGCTCCACCTTCACTGTTGGTGCGAGGTTTTCTGTTGATGTAAAATGTTATCAAATTATCAGAGCTGCTTTAAAGTTTACAGCATAACGTTCTAGCAGTTGTAGCATTTTAATCACATGCCTTGTGTTTAATGAGCTGAATGTTCTTATGTGGTATGAATGTTCAGCCTCCTATGCAAGAAGTAACATTTGTGTCTTAATAAAAAACTTTTTCGTCTTTTTCTTCCGCATGATCTACTGACAAAGTCAGCTTTATTCTCAAATGATCCAAAACACAATGCATGTACAGTGGTGCTTGAAAGTTTGGAATTTAGAATTTTCTATATATCTGCATAAATCTTCATAAAAGTCCTAAAGCAGATAAGAAGAACCAAAATAAACAAATGGGGAAAAAATGATCCAAATTGAGGAAAATTATCCAATATTGCAGATCTGTGAGTGGCAGTATGTGAACCTTTGCTTTTAGCATCTGGTGTGACTCCCTTGTGCAGCAATAACTGCAACTACACAACTAATCAATTAACTGTTGATTAGTCCTTCCCATTAGCTTGGAGGAATTTTAGCCCATTCCTCCACATAAAACATCTTCAACTCTTGAAATCATATCATGGTCGGATGTTCTGACATTTTCTTTTATAATTTGCTGGTATAATTCAGAATTCATTGTTCTATCAATGATGGCAAGCCGAAACAGACACAAACCAAGATACTTTCACCACCATGTTACACAGATGGGATAATGTTTATGTGTTGCAGTGTTTTCCTTTCTGCAAATATTACACTTCTCATTTAAACCAAAAAAATACATTTTGGTCTCATCTGTCCACAAAACATTGTTTCACTAGCTTTCTGTTTTTTCCATGTGATCTTTAGCAGATTACAGATGGGCCACAATGTTCTTTTTAGAGAAAAGCAGGTTCTACTTGCAACCCTGCCATGCATATCATTGTTGTTCAGTGTTCTCCTGATGGTGGACTCATGAACATTAACATTAGCCACTGGGAGAAAGGCCTTCAGTTGCTTAAAAGTTACTTTGGGCTCCTTTGTGATCTCATGGACTATTATTGGTGGACAAAAATCATGCGTGAAGAGGGTAATAATGGTCTTAAATTTCCTCATTCATATACAGTCTATCTGACTGTTAATGGGTGGGGTTCAAAACCCTTTGGAGACAGTTTTGTAACCTTTTCTTTTATGCAGAAATATAGAAAATTCCAAAGGGTTCACACATTTTCAAGCACTACACAAAACACACTGCTATAGCAATTTGAAAAATAGGATCAAGTTATAATGTACAGTATCTCACAAAAATGAGTGCACCCTCACATTTTTGTAAATATTTTATTATATCTTTTCATGGGACAACACTGAAGATATGACACTTTGATACAATGTAAAGTAGTCAGTGTACAGCTTGTATAACAGTGTAAATTTGCTGCACCCTCAAAATAACTCACACAGCCATTAATGTCTAAACCGCTGGCAACAAAAGTGAGTATACCCCTAAGTGAAAATGGCCAATTTGTCACCAATTAGCCATTTTCCCTCCCCGGTGTCATGTGACTCATTAGTGCCACAAGTTCTCAGGTGTGAATGGGGAGCAGGTATGTTAAATTTGGTGTTATCGCTCTCATACTCTCTTATACTGGTCACTGGAAGTTCAACATGGCACCTCATGGTGAAGAACTCTGAGGATCTGAAAAAAAGAATTGTTGCTCTACATAAAGATGGCCTAGGTTATAAGAAGATTGCCAACACCCTGAAACGAAGCTGCAGCACGATGGCCAAGACCATACAGGACAGGTTCCACTCAGAACAGGCCTCGCCATGGTCGACCAAAGAAGTTGAGTGCACGTGCTCAGCGTCATATACAGAGGTTGTCTTTTGAAAATAGACGTAGGAGTGCTGCCAGCATTGCTGGAGAGGTTAAAGGGGTGGGGGGTCAGCCTGTCAGTGCTCAGATCATACGCCGCACACTGTATCAAATTGGTCTGCATGGCTGTCGTCCCAGAAGGAAGCCTCTTTTAAAGATGATGCACAAGAAAGCCCACAAACAGTTTGCTGAAGACAAGCAGACTAAGAACATGGATTACTGGAACATGTCCTGAGGTCTGATTAGACCAAGATAAACATATTTGGTTCAGATGGTGTCGAGCGCGTGTGGCGGCAACCTGGTGAGGAGAACAAAGACAAGTGTGTCTTGCCTACAGTCAAACATGGTGGTGGGAGTGTCATGGTTTGGGGTTGCATGAGTGCTGCTGGCTGTGTGGAGCTACAGTTAATCGAGGGAACCATGAATGCCAACATGTACTGTGACATACTGAAACACTCAAACTGATCCCCTCTGGGAAACCCGACCGTAGGGCAATATTCCAACATGACAATGACCCCAAACACACCTCCAAGACGACCACTGCCTTGCTAAAGAAACTGAGGGTAAAGGTGCTGGACTGGCCAAGCATGTCTCCAGACCTAAACCCTATTAAGCATCTGTGGGGCATCCTCAAACGTAAGGTGGAGTAGCGCAAGGTCTCTAACATCCACCAGCTCTGTGATGTCGTCATGGAGGAGTGGAAGAGGATTCCAGTGGCAACCTGTGACGCTCTAGTGAACTCCATGCCCAAGAGAGTTAAGACAGTTCTGGAAAATAATGGTGGCCACACAAAATATTGACACTTTGGGCACAATTTGGCCATTTTCACTTGGGGGTGTACTTACTTTTGTTGCCAGCGGTTTAGATATTAATGGCTGTGTGTTGAGTTATTTTGAGGGCACAGCAAATTTACAAGCTGTACAGTGTCATATCTTCAGGGTTGTCCCATGAAAAGACAATAAAATACAATAAAATATTTACAAAAATGTGAGGGGTGTACTCACTTTACTGTATATATGAATATACATGTACATAAATACAAATACAAGTTTTCCAGTAAATGTAGATGATTCACCTTGAGTTTGTCCATAGTGGATGAGTACAACCAACACTAACATAGGGAGAGAGACAGAGGATATGTTGCGTTAATTTGCAATTTTAACAGAGATAGTTAGAATGACTGCATGTGCACAGGTGAGTGTGAAGCCCTTCTTCACACAGTGTCCTACCATCTCCTTAAATCTGTCTACATATTTCATCAATGCAACACCAATTTACATTTCTCATTGTTTCTTGTGCCACAAATTCTCTCATCATCCTCACTCCTTCAGAGTCGTGGAGGGTGCTGAAGCCTATCCCAGCACCCTTTGGGCAGAAGGCAGGAAACACCCTGGACAAGTGACCAGATCATCACAGACATAAACACAGACATAAACATTCACACACATATACATACTCATACATTCACTCACAGTGGGCAGTTTAGTTCACTTGGTTGCATGTCTTTGTCGTTCACTACAATGACTTTTAATACTGCATCTTTCACTATCACAGCTGCACTGTTCACTACTATGACTGCTACAACTGCACTGTTCACTACTACAACTGTTGCAACTGTAGTGTTAAGTACCACGACTGTTAAAACTGCACTGTTCAAAAGCACTACTACTACTTGCACTGTTCCCCACTACCACTGCTACAACTGCACTATTCACTAGCATCATTGCTACAATTGTATTGTTCACTACCACTGCTACAAATGCACAATTCACTAGTACCACTGCTACAACTGTACTGTTCACTGTCACAGCTACAGCTGCACTACTCACTAGTACCACTGCTACAGCTGTACTGTTCCCCACCACGGCTACTACAACTGTTAACGACAACTGTTAACGACAGTTAAAACTGTACTGATCAAAACCACCAATACTACAACTACACTATTCACTAGTACCACTGCTACAACTATACTGTTCACTATCACTGCTACAGCTGCACTACTCACTAGTACCACTGCTACAGCTGTACTGTTCACTGTCACTGCTACAATTGCACTGTTCATTACTCACACTGCTACATCTGGCCTGTTCCCCACCATGATTACTACAACTGACTGTTAACTACTGTTAAAACTGTACTGATCAAAACCACCAATATTACAACTGCACTATTCACTAGTACCATTGCTACAACTGTACTGTTCTGTTACAACTGTACTGTTGTCAGGAATAACAAACTTAATTTGTTCGTAAACAGAGAGACAGGCAGGGGTCGAGAACCAAAGAGTCAGAGGGACAGGCAAACAAATCCAAAGGGATAAGACAAGTGAGTAAACCAATAAACAAAAGTGAAGTCGAGAACCAGCGGGGCAAACAAAGCAAACAAATCAGAGGGAGAGAACCAAGAGAGTAAATCGAAAACCAAAGGGAAGTCAAAACCAGCAATAACAAACAAAGAAGGCAAGAGAGAATCCTCAGTATGCAAACTAGGCTTGGCAAAACTTTGCAATGTGTGTGTGAAACTGATGGGTTTAGTGTGTGTAATAAGTACTCTGGCGACGAGGTGTGTTTGGAGAGGTATGAATGGAGTTTGGGACATGTAGCAGTGACGTCATCGGGAAGTGAACTCTGGGAAACGGAGTTCGGGAGAGCAGAGGCGTCAGGGAAAGTCGCTTAGGATGGCCACGTCGGTGACCAGCAGACGGACTCAATGACAGTCGCCTTGGATGGCCACGGTGGCTACCAGCAGATGGGCTCAAGGACGATTGGCAAGGATGACCCCTTGGCCTGAGAGCAGGATGGGATGGATGGCAGCAATGGAACTCTTCGATAAGAGCCAGGTCCAGTACATCGGCTACAGGTGCCCAACTCTTCTGCTCAGGCCCTTAGCCCTCCAAGTTTACCAGACATTGGATCCCCCTTCAATCAGGGTCAGATAAGGGTCCCCCTTCTCCTTCTGGAGTCCAGGAGCCGCCGAACAGCATACACAGGTTCCTGGTAGACAACCACAGTTGGTCTCCAGGAAAATATAGGGGGGGGGGTCGCCTCGATGCCTATCAGCATGGTGTTTATGCCGTTGTAACACGGACTCGATGCATTGATGGGTTTCCTCCCACACCTCCTCACTCCATCGCATCCAGTGTACCACAGAGGGCACATCTGACGGCTGAAATGACCAGGGCATAAGAGGGGGTTGATAACTGAGCATACATTGGAAGGGAGTGATGGATGTGGTGGAGCTGGTGAGGGAGTTCTGAGCCATTTTGGCCCAGGGCAAATACACCGACCAATCATTCTGATTATTGTGTCAATAAATTCACAAAAACTTACCAAGCTCCTGGTTCATCCTCTCACAATACCCAGAGATACCCAGTTTTTCCATGAAAGCCGTCCAAACCTGGGAGGTAAACTGGGTACCTCTGTCAGCCACTACATCCTCAGGGATGCCAAAGTAATGAAAAACATAGTTAAACAGGCATTCAGCTGTTTGGAGTGGTGGGTAGTTGTGGGAATGGTGTGAAGCGAACCCCATGAGAGAATCAGTCAATGACAATGAGCATAACTGTATTGCCCTGTGAATTCAGAAGATCTGTAACAAAGTCGACAGCGAGATGAGACCAGAGGCATGACAGGACAGGTAAGGGCATCAATTTTGCTGCAGGTAATGTGCATGGGGTTTTGCACTGAGAACATATAGCATATGATTAAACGAAGCGATGAATGTTGGAGCTCATTCTTTCCCACCAATATTTCCCAGAGAGAAGTTGGTAAGTGATCTGAGGTGAGGGAAGTATGAGCCCATGTGATCAATCGGTCCTGGAGTTGTGATGGAATGAACAACCGGTCAGGGGGGCACGCCTCCGGGATATGCGGTACCGAATTTATCTGCTTGATTTCCTCATGGATATCTCATCTAATGGGCGCTACAATCATTCGGTTCGAGAATATGCTTGGGGGTAACCTGATCATTTGGAAATTGAAACGAGAAAAAAACAGCAAGCCTGGCGGCAATTGAGCCATTTAGCAGAGCGGAGATACTCGAGGTTCTTGTGGTCGGTCAATACGAGGAACGGGTCTTGAGTACCCTCCAGCCAGTGGCGCCACTCTTCTAAATCCAGTTTGATGGCTAATAGTTCTTTATCCCCAATTCTGTAATTTTGTTTGTCTGGAGACAATTTGTGTGAGAAACAGGTGATCGGACGCAATTTTTGAGGTTCACCACTGCACTGTGATAACACAGCACCTGTTCCTACATTGGAGGCATCTATCTCCACAACAAAGGGCCTAGTAGGGTTGGGGTGCTTAAGCAAGGGGGCAGTGGTGAACCTCTGCTTTAACCATGCTTGCATGACATTTACATTTACATTTATGGCATTTAGCTGACGCTCTTATCCAAAGCGACTTACAAGGTCATTCATATTACAGGTAGGCCAATGTAGTGTTAGGAGTCTTGCCCAAGGACTCTTATTGGTGTAGCACAGCATAGTTACCCAGACCCGGGAATCGAACCCCCATCTCCCACATGGGGCGGTAGCTCCCTGGAGGTTAGTGGTGTTTTGCCCTTAAGCAGAGAGGTACGAGGAGCAGCCACAGAGCTATAATTACGTATAAAATGATGATAAATATTGGCAAAGCCTAGAAACCTTTCCAGGTCACGGATGGAATTAGGGATAGGCCAATTGACTATGGCTTCTACTTTGCAATCGTCCATGACGAGCCCTTTTGGACTGATAATATATCCCAAAAATAAGGTCGAGCTTAAATGAAACTCACATCTCTCCCCTTTTATAAACAGATGGTTCTCTAGGAGATGAGAGAGAACCTTGCGAACGTGTTGAATATGCTAAGTAAATCTGGAGAGTAAATCAATATGTGATTGATATATGCGATAACAAATTGGCCTAACATATCCCAGAGGACAGAGTTGATGAAGGACTGGAAAATGGAAGGGGTGTTCCTTAACCCGAAAGGCATAACCAAATATTCATAGTCCCCCCTGGTGGTTAGGAAGGCTGTTTTCCATTCATCACCCTCCCTGACGCGGACTAGATTATTAACGCTACGGAGGTCTAATTTGGTGAATACAGAAACCCAGAGGCCTAACAGTTTGAAATATAACTTGGTAAGCTCATTTTTACACAGCAACTCTACCTGCAAATCTAAAATAAATTTAAAAAAAAAACAGTTCCCTAGATACATACTGAAGACTGAAAACATTTTTGATTACTAAGTTGTGGGTATAAACCACAAAACCCACATCCACATCCTTTAAATTACCATTCTGAGGCATGAAATATATTGTGTTAATGCATATAAACAATTTACAGAGACAGCTATCTAAAATGAGAACTTCGATATGCACCATTGTAATAAAACCCAGGCGAACATTTAATATTAACAATTGTTATTTTATATACTATTATAACTACTTGCCCTTAGTGGATTGGTTCAGTCTAACTCCAGCTGCTCCCAAGCATCATCCAAACATGATCACCCTTGCAGCTACTTTTTAGTAGCTGTTCAAAGAAAAACAAGTATCTTCAAAACTGCTTTGAAGTAGAACACAAAACATGTTATTTACCTTTAAAGTAAGTGAATGTAAAGAGATTTTATATCAAGCAAATTTGGAGCAGTTCTAATAGTCCATTCATTGTTAAGTTTTTACATAATATAAATAGCAACTGCTGAGCTCAAATAATGTAGAAAAATAAATAGGAAGATTGATGTTGACTTTGCTTGTTAGATTGCCCCTGATGAAGCTACTCAACTTTACATTACTTCCCCAAAAGGTATTTTAGATGTTTCATTCAAAATTCTAAGTGGTAGAATACTGTAATAATGTTTATCTTCAGTCTGTCATATTTAACCCCACCCATATACGTTCTAATCCTCATGCCATTTTCAGCAGAACTGTTCACAATACCTAAACCTTTGCTTAACCTACAGAAAAATAATAGATTTTCCACCTGAAATAGAAACAGCAGAATATGGACAGACTAATGTACCTGAAAAAGCTGAATGCACTCTTTCTGTAGGCACTTCTACTGATGAGCTGGAGCTCAGAAAACACATCAAAGGACCACAAACAAGAACAACTAGACAGCATAAAAGCTTGTAAGCTAGATAAACTCACTTATTCTGGGCTTCAGACCGCATATATATAACATTAACTCACATAACATTTACTCACATTATATATATATATATAAACATTTACTCACAGAGTCTCACAGAGAGTGGACGGCGCTCCATCCTGTTTCAGTGACTGCCTGACTGAGCAATGGTCTGTGTTAAACACTTAACATTTCCTGTGTTTTTACAGTCAAAGTATTGAGAAAGAGACACACAAATGCATTATTAACTAGGACACTCTTGAGAACTGCATTAACATTTTCAGATGCTACTGCAGATGATCACTACTTAACACCTTTCAAACTTTTTTTAAAATTAATAATAGACTGCACAAACCCCATAAACTCATAAATAGACTGTCAGCACCTCCACACTCCTCACTCTCATATTCTAAATATAGCATGTCTTTAAATTTTGTTGTGATTACTTTATAATTCATAGTATTTATTGATTATTACACCATGAGACTAATGGATGGTTAATGGGTTTAGGGACTAAAATGTTTGACCTTCCGACCTTTAGAAGCTTAAACTCTTCACCTAAAAGTGTTCAGCACGTGTGAGAAACTGTCCCACAAAAGAAACAGCACAGATAATCAGAAACCAGATTAACCAGTATTTTACTATGTATGTTCATGTGCAGTAGTCTGAAATAAAAGCTTCTAGATGAGTGTTTGTTGGACCTAATGAAACCTGCTCTTCACAGTTTTCTGAATTAACACATTGATCCAGCTCATGATGGGCTTCGTAATTGGTTCATGAGCTGTATGAGGTGTGTTAAGGCAGAGAAAAGTTAAAACTGGGCAGGGCCGTCGGTCAAGAAGAGATTTCTAAAACTGTTTATATAAACTATATGGAAAAAAGTATGCAGACACCTGTCAGTCACTCCTATACATGCTTGTGGGACATTTACAAAACCGTGGGCATTAATTAAGAATAGTAACTTTTGCAGCTTTAACAGTTTCCACTCTTCTGATTAGACCTTGGAAATACATGTGATGACTTTGATTGTTAGACTGCCCCTGATGAAGTTACTCGCCTGTACATTACTTCCCCAAAAGGTATTTTATATGTTTCATTTAGAATTGTGGTTAAAAGTGGTTAAATGATAAATAATGTTTCTTGTGCTGAAGTTCCAGAGGAAGTTTGGAACTGTAGTGGGTAATACAACCGACGATAGACTAATTTTACACTTACGCCACTCTGCGGCCACAGTATGTGAGATGGTATAATCTACCACTTCCTGGCTGAGCTGTTTCATGATTATAGCTTTTGGAACTGAGGCATGTCTAGAAGGTCAGTAATTTCATGAACTCTCTTTTAGAACTTCCCAGTGTGCTGTTAATTCAAAGTTAAAACAAGGACATTTCCAAGGGCAGACAATCAAAAATGGTGATATGTGGTCACCATATAGTTACAGGAGTAAAATGATAATAATAATAATAATAATAATAATAATAATAATAATAATAAATAATAATAATTTGAAAAGTACAAAGGCAGAGAAGAGCCCGTAAGTGTAAGATTGTCTCTAACGCCTGATTTAACATGATTTTAATAAGCCACACTATATGAGTGTAACTATAATGTAACCATAAACACTAGTCATACTGGCTTTTGTTTGTTGGGAAGCTTGAACAGGACCAATTAACATGAAAATGCTTTATTCGCTCTTGCATTAGACAAGCAATCTTATCACCTCAGTCTGTTTATGTACATAAAGCCATGTTACTTGTATGTTAGAGCTTTTGCTGTTTTTTTTTAACACATTGAATTAAAAACATCCTGTAATACTTATATTTAATAAACTAAAAACAATAGTTAAAAAGTGCTACAAAGATGGCATGGGTGCAGCAAACTTAAAACAAGGATTTCACAACGTAATTTCAAACGTAAAAGCGTTTATTAACAACATACAATATACGTATATATATATATATATATATATACACATATATACCATATTGACTGCAGTGCATCCCACAGCTGCTGAAGGGTGCCTGGGGGAGGCTCAGTTGGGTTCAGGTCTGGGGAGTTATTAGTAATTTGGAAGTCTTCGTCATGCTCTTCTGACCAATGTTGGACATTTCTAGCCTTGTGACATGTTGCATTGTCCTGCTGGAAGATCCCATCTGCCCCAGGGAAGACGATCAGCATGTATGGGTGTATGTGATCTGCAAGGATGAATTCATATCCTAATCGGTTGTGAGTGCCTTCCACATGGATGAGTGGGCCCAGAAAATGCCACAAAAACAGGACTTCCTTCTTGAGCTAAACACAGCCACCACTGAAAGTAGGAAGTAGTCATGATAACGTTACCAGACTGTGTATATTCTGTGTGTATACAATGTATAGTATATATCAGGATGCAAAATATCAATCAGATATTTCTTTCAGCTTAGTTCCTCATTACTTGAAGACTTATCAGCACTGCTACACTGGAACAGAAGGAACACCTCAAGAACTCTGCTGTCAGCTGTATAAAACTGCCTATTCTGGGTTCTGGTTTGGCTGAACAAAATTAGTTTATTTAGGTGCACTTTACTAATTTGACGTAATTTTCCTGAAGCCAAACTGCGTGTGGTGTAACTTGCTATGATGTCGTCCTCTTGTTCAAATAAAGCTTTTAACATGGGAAGCCCCAGTGATGGCTCTCTTAATAAAAGATACTTCCAGCTACTGTCGTGGTGAATTTGTTTATTACAGAATGAGAGGCTGCTGCAGCTACTCCAAAGCTAAAGCATCCATAAAATGCTAAATTGGTGAATCACTGTGAATCCAATAAAGTATCATAGCGGTGAGCATCAGATAAACAAGGGCTATTAATATTGTGATTTGAACATTTGAGCATTGAACATTTCTATATAATGGAAAGCAACTGTTTTTTGTCAACGAATCCTTTAAAACAAATGACACCTACTGGATTAAGCACTTACAAATGTGTATGTAAGTCTATTCCAGTAGTCAGGTCAATTTATGACCTAAACCCAGTATATAGCAGGACTTTAAGGGTGAAGGTCACTTTTTGCCAATCTAATATCAAAATACACTCATAACCAACAGTTGAACAAATAGTTGCACCCAGGAGGAATCCACCGACAGGAATGAGACTTGGTGGGTAGGTTTGACATTGTGAGACATGCGAATGTCTCAGCCGCGCATGCTGTACCTGATTGACCCAACAGCCACGATCGCAGACATTCATAAGCAGTGATGCCCTCCATGAGACATCCTGTTAGTGCCATGTCCAGAAGGCCAGATGTCACTCCACCCCTACCACAAATTCTGCAGGAACATCTACAACAATTCTTATAGCATTTATTGTTCCTGGTAATCTTTATCTTCTTTTCAATAGCATTGCAATCTGACACTTCCTTCTGGGTGCAACTATTCTTTTGATCAGGAGTGTATATATTTTAGCACATCCTATTCTGTAATGAAAAGTGAGGTTCAAAAATATAAACAAGGCCATATTTTATATGCACATAAAATGTATATAGATATATAGGAGTATATGCATGTATAACGCATTAAGACATGGATTAGATTTCGACTGTTCTTTTATTTTTAGAGTGACAGCCTTACAGTGAACACTGTAATCTAAAAATAAGGCCTGTTGTATACAGCATTACTAAATTCACAACAACAATAATAATTCTAATAACAATCTATATGCCCATCAAAAAGGCAAGGTGGTCCTATGTTTTTTTTTAGTTTTACAAACACAGTAATGACACATTTGGTGTATCACACTGCAGCAACTGCAGGAATATTTTGTCATTATAACACAGTAAAAAGAACCTTTAACTAAAATCAGTACTACAGATGGGGGAAACCTAGGCAAAATATACATAGCCTAAACATAGGCAGCGTAACTGTGGTTCCAAAGAACACATTAAAGAAAGTTTGTACACAATCTGACTGTATACCATCTGTGTAATGGCAAAAACACTGTTTGTTGTTGTTACAGCTGTTCAAAATCTCACAGTTACATCCATATTCGATAGAATCCCAGCACAACTGTAAGACACGTGAACACCGAACCTGTGGAAAGTCAGAAATAATACAACAGGAATCAGGAAGCTGGTTTCTAAATCGTCATACAAGTACTCCAGATGAGTTACAGTATTTTTGGTTGTTGAATGATTCATTCATACTAAACGTTAAAAGTAGCACAGATCCTTCAGTTTTTCCTTTATATGTGAATCAGATATGTTTTCTTGTGTGACAGGGTGTGAACAGATAAAAAACCTGAGTTTGATTGTCTCTGATTTTTTTTGTTTGATTCCACCTATATTTTTTTCACTGTGACGTGTATCTGTGTGAGCTGCTATAAAAACAGTAGACACTAACGACTTCACTGAACCAAGTTTACAGAAAACAAACACACACACACACACACACACATATATACATATATAAAACATATATATATACATATATAAAATGTGTGTGTGTGTGTGTGTGTGTGTATATATGTATATATACACATACCTAACCAATGCTAATGCACAACCACAGTAACAGGCATTTGATGACACTGCCATAAAGGGTCTGTTCTCATGTGCATGAAATTATGATGAAGAACAAGATAGACTGAAACAGAAGTTCGATCTGACTGTTTAGACCATCAGATTCAATGTGGGTTTTTGCTGTTCACATACAAAAAAAGAATAACATATATAAGGAACTGAATATATAAAATAAGTACCTCTACTAGCACTTTTCTTTTTAGCAGGTCAACTACACAAATTTGTTTGATCAACTTTTACAGTTTTAAAATAGCTCTTTGTCCTCAAAGTTTAAAGTAGCAGTTTGCTCAACTGATTTTACATCATGTGGTGATCAAGTGTATCAGGCCGGTACTATTTTGTAACTGTTTTAACTTCAGATTTGTTATGCCAAGGCACTTGCATGGTAAAGGTAGTGTGCCCAACGCTGAGTCCTTCTCCTGATATTCATATCTGAACATCCTTCACTGTACATATTTGAGAAATCTGAGTATGGTCAAAGGAGTCAAGGGAGGGAAGGAGATTACTTTCTCTCCCATTAAACAGTAATGTACAATCCTGCTTTGTGTTAGCGAGGTAATGTGGTGCTGACAGATTTCAATATTGTCTAAACATGATGAGACACTAAATGACGCTTGGGACAAACCATACAAACCATGTGTCTTGGCTAAAAAGAGGCAATGTGCAATAGAGGAAAGAGCTAACACAGGTTCTCAACTGAAGTCTTAGGAACTGCCCCACAGTTTTACTATTCCTTATGGTATTTACTATTCCTTGCTTCAAGACACCTGATTCAGCTAATCAGGGAATCATCATGCCCTTCATGACCAGGTGTGTTGGTCAGACAATATTTAAAACATGGCCATGTTCCATATAGCACACTGTGTACTGTATACTGCATGCTACTCTTTATCCGTAGTATACAATATAGTATTCAGTCTACAACAAAAGCCATGTGTCATTCTACAGAGAAGGGCCGCGACAAAACTGCCTCAACAAGGAGTTAATCAGACCTCCACACCCACCTAACCGCATTTTCCTTAGCCCTCCCATCACTGCTTAGCAACCGTTTCAGCTCTTTTTTGTTACTGTTTTAACCATGTTATCAAATCAGTAAGCTAACTTTATTAAATAGATGAAGTAATGAAGCTCTATCTCTGGACCAGCAGAGAAAAGAGGCTTTAGCGTTCTGCTGGAGTACAGCAGGTTCTGGCTGCACAGTGGAACATTTGATCATAGCATTATGTCATCCAGGTATATTTGTCGTATAGGGGAAATTAATGTTGGTCACATACCGCATACCGCCTACGATTAGGCACCATAAGCAGGCAAGCAGTATGTAGTAGGCTATTTTAACTACAGCCATAAAAATCCCCTAAACTAGAGCTAAAGGAAAATTATGTAAATAAGGAACTTAACTTCTTAAGAAACACACATAAACATCTCTTACCGGCCAGATATTTGATACTGTCTAATTTGTGTGATTCCAGCATGGTTTTCAACCCAGCCACTTCGGTGTCGATTTTCACATTGTTCTGTGACACATGACGGTCTTGCTCATTAAGCTGGGAAACAGATAAACCATACAGTATCGCATTCAACACCAAAATAACCAAGACGTGTCAGCAGAACAATGATACTGTTACCAATTCAGAGTGAATGTAGAGTGTTTAACAGAAGAACATACATATATAAGAATAAATCAGAAATTAATGAATTTACCATCTCCAACATTCCATTCCTCGTCTGCAGGAGCGTCTTTTCATGATCTGCTGTCTGAAATTACAGTAGTTTTAGAACTGCCAGAGAGAACCTTTACTTGTATTGTAATACAGTATTACTCTTGATTCAAGAAATGCAGGACTCACCATCTCTTTCACCTGACTTTTTTCCAAGTTCATATCCAACTTGTTGTCTAAGCGTACTTTATTCATCACATCCTAGCAGTTTTAGAAAAACAGAATGGAATATGTCAAGGCAGCAGCTAGGTCACAACTCAGCTCACTTTGAGACAGTTAAGTTGCAGTATGTTTGTCTACAGCTCCATGATTTGATTAGGGTGTAAGAGACAAACTAAGCCATTCATCTCATCCAGAGAGCAGCTGTATGACCTATGCGCTCTTAAAATCCCAGTCACAGATGGTTGAAATTTTGCCCACTGATAGAATGCAACCAGCTTACCCATCTTAAGGAACTACGTTACTCAGTAACAATTAATGGAATAAAACAAGCATGAATATACACCTACAATGAGCTGGTTTCTCAGCTGCACAAGCTCAACCTTGATTCTCTGTAAAAAGAAATACACAAACACCAATAAACTGTTAGAGTAGTCCGCAATAATTACAATGGTTTAAAAGGTTTAAAAATGACTGTCACCATCACAAATAACAATGTATCTGTAAGTTTGTGTTTTGAAATAGCCATGTATATCTAAGCTGATGTGAAACATATAAATAGTTTAGTTGTAGAAGTTGGTTGCAATGTCTGCTTCTCACAATCCAAATAATCTCAAATACATTCAGTGATGTTGAAATCTGGACTGAGTTTAGTCAGCTACACATCCTTTCAGATCCACAGCATCAATATAGCTTCACACAGATTTGAGTGGAGCAGAGACTGATTTTCTACTAACTCTCAAAGATGAAAGCTATAAGTGCTGTTTATCTGATGTGGACAGTATTGTTGGTGTACCAGATATTTACTCTATATCTTTTACTCATTTTTAATTCCAGTTTTGGAAACTTCTATCTTTAAACGTTTTTGACTGGAACATAAATAATGAAGAAAAATGATCTCTGACTTTTGCACACTACTATAGATATCATAAAGAACAGCTAGGTAATTACTTCATTCTCTGCCAGTAATGCAGAAAATTCACTTTTCTCCAAGATGATCATGTCCTTTTTCACTGCAGCGATATGAGACATGACCTTCTGCAACATGATTTCCTGTCAAACAGCACAGAGAGGCAAGACATAATATTTCACAGGATTTATCCAAAAATATGTTTTAATAAATTTAAATGACTATATGAATAAATAAATACATAAATATTAACAAATGTTCAACATCATCTTCAGAATAATCTTGTTAAAAATTAAGGTTTTCAGCTTTCAACAAAGCTTTCAAGAAGTCAGCTGAAGAGCTCAAAAACAATGCTAAAATTCTCACTTGCTGAGTCTTTGTGACCATGTCACTATACATGATATCCATATTGGAGTTGGTTGTGTTGACCAGTATCTTTACAACAACCTCAGCCTGTTGGCTTGTGAACCCTGAAGAACAGAGACAGAATTGAATTTTCAGCCCTTCATCACTGATTCTGCATCAGCTTACGACAAATGAGAGAAATCTTCCAATGAGAACAATCATTCTAACCACTCTCTTCCATCAGTTGAACCATTGCATGTGTATCAAACAGCAGTTTTCTGTGGCCAGACTTTGCGAGGTCCGTCCTACCCAGGTCATACTGCATGGCTTTGATAGAGGTGCTCAACTCTGAAAGGAAATGTTTGGGAGACACACCATTTAAAAATTATGCATATCAAAGAATGCTACAAAACGTGCTTCATATCATTATGTCATCTTCTCCTTCTCACAGTTAACAAGTAAAGCTGGTAATCAATTATTACTTATGTATGTAACAACAGATATAATACACATGTACAATAAACATTAAGCTCTGTCACCAATTCTTCATACTTTTATCCAAAATGTAACATTGCACATCCCCGTTTTCAAAAAAGTTGGGACACTATGCAAAATGTAAATAAAACATAATGCAGTGATGTGCAAATCAATTATAACATGTATTTAATTGGTCTTGGATGTCACTGCAGATGCACTGCATCTTCATTATCAAAACTACAGCAACTGGTCTTCCCACTTTTCAAACGCTTACAGAGTGTGTCTGAAAGAAAAGGTGATGAACAAGGTGGTAAACATGAACCTGTCCCAACTTTTTTGAAATGCAATCAAATTAAATATAGGCATATATTTTTTAAATAAAAAAAACAATAAAATCTCTCAGTCTCAACATTTAGTATGTTATCTTGTTCCATTTTCAAGTAAATGTAGGGATTAAATAATGTGCACATAATTATAATTGAACATTCTATAATTATTGACATTTTCTGCAGCTTCCCACCTTTTTTTTTGGAAATGGGGTTATAATACCTTGAGCTATTTTTGACTACACATTAGATTAATACAGGTTTATATACCTTCTTGACAGAAAAGAATGTAACTTGCTAAGTTACAGACATGAAGACACTAGAACAGAATGGTATTTCTATTTCTGATCAGCATAAGGTGAGTATCATATTTGGGAATATTTAAGATTATCACACGTATGAAAACATGATGTGCTGTTTTAGTGCTTTTTTCCCCGCACTTTATTTCCCATGTGAAGCATTATGTGTAATTTTTTCATATGGCTGGTGCTCTCTGAGAATCTGATCACTGCAAAAACAAATACAATCAAAGCTGGTTTACACAGACCAGCATTTTGGCAAAGTAGACAGGCTTCCACTCTGGCAAAGCTAGAAAGATCTTTATTTATGGAGCACAGCTTATATAACAACCTATTTAACATAAGAGCATCCCACGATATTAATTTCTCTTAATCTTTATCTGGTGTGGTTGTGCTATGGTCTATGGAAGTTGCAGTCTTTCCAGTTATATCCCACCTGCACTGCGCAGTTTAATGATCTTATTTATTTGGAGAACTGGACATTTAGCAATGATGTGGCTCATTCCCTATTCTGTGTATCTGCATTGACATATGTGGACAGCAACATCTTCAAAGGCAAGTTGTTAAGTTGGTATAAAATTACTAGTGATAGCAAAACAAAGCTTTCTGAAGCAGTGGCAGGTTTTGGAAAAGGATTCAGGAGCCTTCCAAACAACTGCTCTCTAATGACACCTCTTGGTTAAAGGCATGAACAGCAGCTATAAATCTGTTTTGGTTATGTCCAAGTTAAAAGTCTAAATGTTTGCCTCCTGATCATTTAAAAGCATGTGACTCAATTAAAATCCAATAAAGCATTTAGTAAAGTAAACATGACATCACTCTACACTCTTAAAAAACAATAGCACACAGGACTACATTGGCTCTCTCACTGTGTACAGGCATCAAGATTAAGATGGCTATTTAAGGATTATTTAGTAAGGGGAAATATGCTATTTAGAACCATGAGTTCTATACAGAACTAGTTTATGCTTAAAGGAAAAATATGTAAACTTTATAGTTTAAAATATTCTAAAATCATCGACAGAATGTGAAGAAATAACAGTTTTGATGGTGCATTAAATATTTCTGTGTATGATGTTTCAGAGATATCTACTGAAAACAGTGTGCTAACCAGCTAGCCCCAGTCCATCTCGTAAGACCCCTTTGAACTTGAAGAGGTAGATAGTGATTTATTGTAGCATCAAGTCAAATCAGTCGAAGAGAGGACGAAGAGGCAGAACTGCATTGACAACATTTTCTAGCCTTTTGTCAGTCATGTTGAAGATTCTGCTCCTGGTTAGATCATTTAGGGACAGGTAGCCTATGAAAGGAAGAGTAAACACAGTGTTGGTTGAAGCTTTTGGCAAGTGACCCTTATAACGAACACCACCACCCGCTCTTACCAAAAAAAACAAACACATTTGTAAGGAAACAAAGAAGTAATATAAACAGAGGCAAAACAAAAGTGAACATTGGTATGGCTTTCCATCACTGGGGATGCTCCTGGCAGGTAAAGAGATGAGAGGTCTGCACTCCCGTGAGACTTCCAGGTCCCAGCACAATATCTTGTGGCGTTGAGCTAAAGGTCAATGTCATGCACAGCAGCAGGCAGTTAACCAATCCAGTGCGTATGGGAGCAGGACAAATCGCACAAAGTAATAAATAGTCTATATGAAATGTTATTAATCATGCAATAATTAGCATGCCTTCATCTTCTAAACCGCTTATCCTTCTGGGTTTTAGGGGGAGAGGGTGCTGTTTACCCCAGCTCATAGGGCGGAAGGCAGGACACACCCTGGACAGTGCACCAGTCCTTCACCTAGGGGCAATGTAGCAGGTCCAATTCACCTGACTGCATGTCTTTGGATGGTCAGAAGAAACCCACACAGACACAAGGAGAACATGCAAACTCCACACAGAAAAGGACCCCACACGCCCCAACCGGGAAGCAAACCCAGGCCCTTCTTGTTGTGAAGCGACAGTGCTACTCACTGCATCACTGTGCCACCCATGCATAATTAACACAAGGGGAAAAAGCAAAATAATCAATGAGAAAGTAATAAGCTCATTATAAATAGCTGTTAAGCAACCAGTCACGTGAACAACCATGACTTGCATTATTGTGCTACAGAAATGTCAGCAGCTTTAGATGGTCAGTCAGCCTCAGCAGTGGAATGCACTCTACAGAAAAGCTGATACTTTACAATGACACTGACTAAAGATAATTCTGACACATGATCATTTTCAGTCATGACTATTTGAAGAAAAAAATATTTTTGAATAGAGTATGTTGGGCTGAAAATGTGCATGTTGTGAGCAGGAGCAGGACAAATTCTAGCGGGAGCGTGATTTTAAAAATCAGTCCAGCGCAGATTTTTAATTTCACGATAAATTTGCTATACTGGTAGGACCTGAAGTGGGAGGTAAAGGGACTGTGCATTTTCTAGTGATATGTTGCCCCCTACTGTTTGGAGCATGAATTTGACAGGTTGCATCATCATCTACATTGCACCTTCAAACAGCATGGTGAAACGGTTCTTCAGAGAAAGTGTTGTGTATGGTTCTAGATCAAAACTTTGAAAATGAATTCTGAAAATGGTTCAATAAAGCATGAAAAAGAGCTATTCTACTGTCACAGTCTTGACATTGTAACAATAGCAGAACTATTTACAGAGCTATACACAACACATTCTCCATCAATCGGAAGAACTGCTCACCATGTAAAGAACAATCTTGGCATGCAAATGGTTCTTGGTGAGCGTTCATGGTTCTATACAGAACCATTGTTTTTACTAAAGACCCCTGAAGAGCCATCTTTTTAAGGGCGTAGAGGTTCAAAAGAGTTTATAACTGGGATTTATAGCAAGTCTCCAGACAAAATTCATGCAGAGCTTTATTCACATTTCAATGTTTTTAATAGGCTTCCATAGCAGTCACATGGTTGGGTCCCAAACAAGGCTGATCACGTGTGTTCCTGAGAACTGACCGAGCATTAATACAGTACTTCAAAGTAAAGTGTGCTGGCTGTTTCACACGTGCACCCGAACGTCAATATCAAATGTAATTTCAGTTTAAAATCTTTTTTTTCTATGATATATTAATGACGGGTCTAATGACCCGTATGTCAGTGAGGTTTAACGCTGTATGTGAACTCTTCTTGATACCTATACACAGTGAGAGAGCTATTGTACTCATGAGTGCTATTGTCAGATAGTGTTACCTCTGAACCCCAGACACCGCAGGCCTCTCACATAGGACACGCTTTCAGTCGCAGAACAAGCCCGGGTCCCATTAAACAGAGGTCCAGCTGCACAAGTCAGGTGTGTTTTCGCTTTCTGGCAGATCAGAAACAGTCTGTGAAAGAGGGCAGAGGGTTGTGTGTCCACATCCAGCTCCCTTCTACCGAGCCGCCTCAGAGCCGCAGCTCGGCGTGGAGACGATGCCAGTCCTCCGCGGGTCACACTGCCGCAGTGAAAACCACAAAAATAGCTTGTATTTACTCCCTCTAAGGCGCCCAGGAGAGCCACAGTGTGAGGGGCTTTCACTAGCATCGTTCACGGTGTTTACTCTTTCTGTTCTAATCAACAATGGAAAAAAGAACAGAAGCGGAAAAGCCCTTCCAACTTTGTCCTCCTCGACAGGACACAACTTCCTGCTCCGGTGGGCGTGAGAAAAGACGTCAGCACGAGAGATTTACACCCAATTCATTAAAACAGACTGACTTTAATACACAGCTCTTAGAACAAACATTAAGTAGGTGTTATAAACATTTACTTTCCTTTTTACTATTTAGCTAATTTAAAAAATGATAACACACGTGGAAATTTGACACTAAACACAATTTGCACAGCAACAAAACACATACTTAACATACAACTACAGGACTCTACACTCAGTGTCCATTTTATCAGTTCCACTTACCATATAGGAGCGCTCTGTAGTTCTACAATTACAGATTGTAGTCCACCTGGTTCTCTGTATACTTTCTTACCCTGTTCTTCATTGGTCGGGACCCCACAGGATCACCACAGAGCAGGTATTATGTGGGTGATGGATCACTGTCAGCACTGCAGTGACACTGATGTGGTGGTGGTGCGTTAGTGTGTGTTGTGCTGGTGTGAGTGGATCAGACAGAGCAGTACTGCTGGAGTGTTTAAACACCTCAGTGTCACTGCTGGACTGAAAAGAGTCCACCAACCAAAACTATCCAGCTAACAGCATCCTGTGACCAGCGCCCTATGACCACTGATGAAGGGCTAGAGGATGACCAACAAAAACTCTGCAGCAGTAGATCAGCAGATCTGATTCTCTGTGTACTTCGTTAGCCCCCTTTATCCTGTTCTTCAGTGGTCAGGTGGACCACCACAGAGCAGGTATTCTTTGGCTGGTGGATCATTCTCAGCCCTGCAGAGACATTGACGTGGTGGAGGTGTGTTAGTGTGTGTTGTGCTACTGTGAGTGGATCAGACACAGCAGTGCTGGTGGAGTGTTTAAACACTGTGTCCACTCACTGTCCACTCTATTAGACACTCCTACCTTGCTGGTCCACCTTGTAGATGTAAAGTCAGAGACGATAGCTCACCTGTTACGACAGAGTCTGTGTTGGTCATCCTCTAGTCCTTCATTAGTCTTCACAGGACGTTGCCCACAGGAAGCTGTTAGCTGGATAGTTTTGTTTGGTGGACTATTCTCAGTCCAGCAGTGACACTGAGATGCTTAAAATTCCAGCAGCACTGCTGTGTCTGATCCACTCACACCAGCACAACACACACTAACACACCACCACTACGTCAGTGTCACTGCAGTGCTGAGAATTATCCACCGCCCACATAATACCTGCTCTGTGAGGGTCCTGTGAGGGTCCTGACCATTTTTCTTAGTGTTACTGTGCTGTATTTACCACTACAACCTTTCCTGCATTTACTTCATATGCTGCATCCAAATTAGGTGGCAAAACCTGTTTGATATGTAAAGGGATCCCACAACCATTTTATTACAGACTTTTCAGATATTTCAGAAGTTTTAAATGAGATAAAGTCAGTGTTTGTTCTGAGCATTTTATTTATTCATTTTCACGCAAGCAGGAACACAGACTGCATGAAATAAAGAAACTAAGTTTCCACATCTGCTTAGTTGGGTGCAGATTTGTTCATACATTGTAGAAAATGTGTTACAGATATTTTAAAGTGTGGAATTAAATAAATAAAGGAAAATGTACATTTCTTATATTACAATATTTGCAGTAAAATACATAACAAGCACACTAATTACACCTCTGTTGTTCAAAACTAACTAATACATACATAAAACATGCTATTACATAAAACATACTAATACTAAATACAAAAATGAGGTTGTTTTTTTCCATGGTATGCATTCGATTGTAAGACACGTCCATAAACGCTTAATGATGGAAAATTTATCTTTTATAATTGTGACTCTGAGCCTCACATCCACACAGGAGTGGAGTTATGACAGATTATGGATAAATCTTGCCAGATTCCGCCTATTTCAAGATTTTCAAGCCTCCTTTCAAAGGGAATGCTGACTCTGCTTAATGTCTGAACTTGCAAACACCAAAAAATGGCTGCTAGACTCACTAGCTACTAGAAAGCTCCTCCTCTTGCAGAAATATGAATACAGTCTTCAGTGTTAATGGCAACTGAGGTTCACAGGGTTTCTTCTCCTGCCAAAACAACAAAATGTCCTGCAGTAATAAAAGGATCCACAGAGGGTTTGCTAACATATTATTTGTGATTTAAAATAACCAACAGAAAACCTCAGAGTGTTCTTGTCAAATCCATCCAAAGATGCTTTTTGACCATCACTAGAGAAGAAAGTGTAATTAGTCAAAATAATATCCTCAAACTGTATTCATCATCAACCAGTGGCCTCATATTCACTCTCCCAAAAATGACCTTTTGTCCTGCTTTCACCAGAATATCTGGAAGGTATAAGAGATTCACTGGCTCTGACTTATTCCTGTCTACGTCCTGGACATAATCCTTACTTAACACTACTTCTTATCTTAACTCTTATTTAGAATGTACTCTACATATAATATACTTTAGATATAATATTCTCTCTCTCTCTCTCTCTCTCTCTCTCTCTCTCTGTATATATATATATATATATATATGGCCAGACATATGTGGACACCTGACCAGCATACCTGTATGAGTGCATGGGCATTATATAAATTTGCCCCTTTCCTTTGGGTATAACAGACTTTTCACAAGGTGTCTGCTGGAATTTGTGCCCATTCAGTCAGAACAGCATTTGTGAATAATGTCTGACTTGCGGTTTCAAAGCTTCCCAAAGGTGTTTGGTAGAGTTGAGGTCAGGATTCTAGGGCACGAGTTCGCAATCATAGCACTTACAGTTGACAGGACATAGACACTTGATAAGCAGTCATGTAGCAATGGTGGCATCCCATGACAGTGTTGACTGTTTAAAGTCACCAGGACCATTCTACTGTCAGTGTTTGTCTATGGAGATTGTTTGGCAATGTGCATGATTTTATACACCTGTCAGCTGAAACACCTGAAATGATTATTAGTGGTGTCCACTTACTTTTTGGCTGTATAGTGTATAGTATTCATTCATATTCATTCCCTCAAACCAGTTATGGATTTTGGGCTTTAGCTTTTATCTTGGACTGAGAGACAAGCACATTGGAGCTCATACTACAAAATATATGAAATGTCACAGGTCAGCATCAGAGCTACAGTCTTCAAATAGTCTTCATGTCATTTTTTCGCATTAAAAGTATATTTTTTGTGAGAGCATGGGAAGCCGTATCGCAGTGATCATATATTAAACCTGAGTTTTTCTCTACTGTCAAAACTGCTGACATTAATCATCTCTGAGGTCAGTTTTGCGGAGGCTTGAAAAGAGGCATCGCAAACTTCTCCAAAAAATATGTGTGAAAAACATGCCGCATTTGAAAGTCACGTTACGGTTGCGTCTCAGGCCAGGAACACTACGCACACAGAGAGGACCACAGCAATGACAGCCACACCACACAGCAGCAGCACCACAAACATCTGGCTGCGGTCGCAAAAGCTCTCGGATGCATCTTCGTCAACAGACAGGAGTGCTAGTGACGCACTGTCAGCACTAACTGGATCGGCATACTGAGGTCCTCTCGCTTCCACTGTCCAGCGCAGCACGTTCACCTTCATCTCCATGTCCTCCAGAGTGAGGTCCACCTGCGCAATCTCCTGCTCCAGCTGGCTCTGGTCCAGGCCCTCCATGCTGGCTGTCTGTACGCCACTCTGCTCTTGCAGGTCAGGCATGCTCAGGGCACGGGCTGCTACTTCAGTTGCACCTCCTGCATAAGACAGGCAAACAGAGTGACTGCAGTTTACAATACAAACTTTGCATGATGTCTGACGCAAAAGCTTAAGATTACTAGCAAAGTACTAAATGTTGAATTGCTGTGTCGTATATGTACAAGGAATAATTTGGCTAAAAATCTTTATACTGATTTAACTGAGCCCTTACACCAAATACAGAAGATAAGCCAAGACATGTTTGGTGTTCAGAGTTTGTTGCTTTGGAGCTTGAGCTACAAGAACAATGCAGCAAATGAGTAATAGAAGTTTAAGTGCATCAAACAGCACAACGTAAAGTATCTGCCTAAATCAGCACATACAAACCGTACTAAGAATCCTCAAACAGATCAGTGGTTCTATGAAAATGGGCAAGTACCAAAGCTGTGGCTTAAATGGTTCCCTGTTTCAACTTTAGGCAGGACTGTATGTAAACTTCTTTAGCAGGTTGCAAGTATTGCAAGTATTGTAGCACAAACAACATTTTTTAGTACTAAAATGCTTCCAAAAAATGTAAATCTGTATTAACATTTCCTCAGGAAAGAATCCCACACCAGTCGGATTTGACATATGGCTGGATACATTTTACAATAGGAAGCAAAAAGGTAATGCTAATTGTTGTTAATAAGCTCACAAGACAAAAAATTAGTCATCTTGTGTGTGTTTAAGGTGGTAGTAACTTCAGACTCCTGCAGATATCGTTGCATGAGGATGATGGGGGTATAAATACCTAAATACCTGCGAGGTGTGCGATGGTCTCATTCCATGTGTGGAAAATGGGTCCAAAGCAGATGTTAACGACTGGCTAAACGGTGTGATTGCATTTAGGTGTGCCAAAGACCATGGTGTGAAGGAAGTAGCTGAATTTGCAGGTGAATGCAAGAATGACTGAACAATAATGTCGCCTACATCCAGAAAGTTGTCCAGTTTATGCCATCCTATTACATCCTATTAGGTATGTTTCAGTCACAGGTGACTCATTTTTTGTCCAGTGAGCTTAATATCAGTTAATTCTAAAAAAGGGCAAACTGTACATTCTTAAATATTTGCTGGCTTTATATCTGACATTATAGTTACAAACGAAACATTTTTGGGAAACAAGACCGATAGATTACAACTGCCATAAGTACTACAACTTAACCCGATTCACAGTTCAGACATTACACTTAACGACAGTACTGACAACATCAACTGACTACAGCTTCCATGAACACTTGGACTTGACACAATATTTGAATGAAAAGTGCACTATATACACACACACACCTGCAGGTCTATCACATTTGTATGACTGTGAACTTTTCTTTCATCTTCACTTCTCATTCTTCCTTGACAGTACAGTCACAAGGTGCAGTCCAACATTCACTACTCTGAATGACTGGCATTTTTCTCTTAATGTCTGAACTGTAAAATGGAATTGCAGAGTGATTCTACATCTACACTAACTGAGAGTACCACAGAGCATTGTGAGTCTTTTGTTATTAAAACACTTGTTTCCATTTTACCAAAGTAGTTCCAAATGGAAGAAGTACAGTAAAAAAAAAATTATAAGAAAATGTAATGAAGTATTCTGATAGTTTCATGTTTTTATTTTCAGGATCATGGCACTGCACTGTACACATACTACATTATGTCATGTAGTCACACATCATATTCTGATCAAAGACCATGAAGTTTGAAAATCATCACACAGACACGTTTCCATGTGCTCACCCTGCATGCCGGTCTGCACCATGGCACTGTTTTTGGCGACTGAGAAACAGTTGCCCATGTGGTAGACCTTGCACATGTCCGAGTGGAAGAGTTCCAGGGAGGAGGAGAAGGCCACCCACTGCAGCTCCACCTCCTTCCTCTCCTCCTCAGACAGCGCTTTGTTCCGCAGTCGAGTAGTTAGATGGTTGCGGCAGGACAGTGCGAGTGTCTGAGCACGCTCTCTGGTCTGACGGAGCTCCTGTCGCAGACTCATACTGTCTGTAGAGCTACCAATGCAAGAGGCCAGGTGCCGGTAACATGCCACCACCTAAGAGAACAGAGAAGAAACAAAGAAACAGACCTTAAATGTAGACTTTCATGATCTTGGTTAACTACATTTTGACAGGCTGTACACACAGATTGTCAGAACACATTTAATTGTATTCATATTCTCATTCACATCAATCAAAATCTTTAAAAAAATCATAAAAATCTTAATGTCCTTGTAAAGTGTCCACATCCCCTTTTTATCTTTTCCTCCTTTAGTCCTCTTTTAACAGTTGTGTGGTTTTATGTACCGTAACTGGTCACAATTCATTTTCATGTGACCATTTTCCAACCTCTGTCAAACCCATATGGTATGCATCCACTAGTGCAGTATTCTACAGTTTTGGTTGTCTAGTCACTGCAGGTGGGAGGTGGAAAATGAGGAAATTGAGGGAATTGTATCAAACTCTTCTGGGGGAGTGTTTTTTATTTGTTTGTTTTAATGTAAAATAATCTTGCCATGGTTTGACCTCTTTACCTTCTGAGAAAGTTATATTTAATATTTGCTATTTGTGATCAGTCTACTCTTGCTTATATGCTTATATTCACATAAGATCTGTTGAACTGCAATCCATCATACACTACACAGTCTGTCAGAACACTTAAATTAATAGGTTGTAGCTATCTGAGTTCAGCCAATCATGTGGTGGCAGTGCAGCACATGAAATCATACAGATACAGACCAGTAGCTTCAGGCAATGCTCACATCAACCATCAGGACAGGGAGAAACTAGGATATTAGTGATTTTGAACCTTGTTGGTGAGAGATGTGGTTGAACAGGAGATTCACAGCATGAATTTACACCTGAAAAAATCTGCAGAAATTGCATAATACCATCATGGACCAAAATCCTAAAATAGTTTAATCACAAAAATAATCACAAATTTTAATAGTAAATGTATTCTTGAACAAAATGTGCATTTCCATGATATTGGCCCTTAAAGGCTGATCAAAGTATGGGTAGAGCTAATCTGACATTGTCAAAGGATTGTGTAATGTATTCAAGCATTCACAATGACTCTCAGAGTATATACTGAAAAAAGAGGTGCATTTATTTGATTGAACTGTTTGCATAATTTCCATAGGAATAAAATTGAATACATTAATTTATTGTAGTTTTGTCTTGTAGTTCACTCACTTTTGACTCTAAATGTG